>OY743176.1:60878039-62078039 GCA_963555705.1 Ligustrum vulgare
TAACAATGTCCAATTGGATGGGAAGCCTATGAAGATTGAGATAATTGGTGTCAATGCGGAGATCCCTATTTCAGCTCGCGTGAATGTAGTTGGAAGAGCAAATGGAAAAAGGAGGACAGTTGTCATGGCGTACGTGTCTATATTTCCTTCTAATTTTTTCCTACTGGTTTTATCTGCGTTCCCCTTTCATTTTTGGTAGAATGTGCGTTGAATGGGATATACTAAACATTGAAAAGAGGATTTGTTTATCATTTTAATAGCTTGTTTTCTTAGATTAAGTGTACCTTTTTGAGTATTTGGATTTGTAGCATTGTAACATAACTTTTTTCTAAATATTAGTGGAAGTATGTTTTATATATTAAGCCACTGTTTGATATCCATTTTAAAAAGAAGGTAATTTATTGAATAGGGATTTTTTTTTTTGAGTATGTGTGGTTGAAAAGGATAGTCTTGGGTTTATGTGTAGAATATTTTATTTTGTCAATGTGTGTTTGAAAATGAGTGAGAGAAAAAAGAATGTTGAAAAATGTCAAACTGGGCCTAAATTATTAACAAAATTTGAGTATTTGTATAGTTAATTAGTTTGCTAATCTGTTTTTAAATGATTTATCATTTTTAACGACAAACATTTAACATGCATGATACTTGAAATTATTTGACAAAATTTGAATAATATTTTAGGGTACTTCAACTTAATTTAAATTTTGCTACTTCATTTTTTCATTAAAGATTACTAATTTACAATAATAATTATAATTAATATATAAATTTTGTCTTAATTATTAGTAAAATCAACAAAGGAGGAAAAAGAGTGTTGAAAAAATGGGAATCAAAGTGGGCCTAAATTATTAACAAAATTTGAGTATTTGTGTAGTTAATTAGTTTGTTAATGTGTTTTTAAAAGATTTATAACGACAAACATTTAACATGCATGATATTTGAAATTATTTCACAAAATTTGAATAATATTTTAGGGTACTTTAACTTAAATTAAAATTTGCTACTTCATTTTCATTAAATATTACTAATTTACAATAATAATTATAATTAATATGTAAATTGTCTTAATTATTAGTAAAATCAACAAATGTATTGGACTCATTTTGTTGGTCAAAGTAGAAATAAGTTATTTTGATAGTTTTGATAGCAAGTTAGCAACCCTCTCCCATCATCCAAATGAGTAATTTTGTTTACTTGGAGAAGGGGGGCAAAAAAAAAAAAAAAAAAAAACTATAAGCCTCCATCTGAAATGTTTGGATTGAGATACTAATAAATAGATTTTAATTGTTACTTGCTGATAACTTTGAGCCGAACATGCTCTAAGAATAATTATGTGTAAGCTATACTTCCTCCTGATTGGTATTTATTCCTTTGAAGACAATACAACTTCTGTTCGGACCACTCCAAGTAGTTATCATAGGATTTTGTTTCTATATTGTACTTGATATTCTTAGTATTCTAATGTTGCAGCAAGATTTTTAAACTGGATGCTGTCTTTTGTGCAGGCCTCAACCAGCTTTTCCCAGAGGCAGGTCTATTGCTTTCAATAGTAATTATGTGTAAGTTGCCTATGATCATTTCCTTGTGCATGTTGCATTATCAAAATTGTTATTAATATCTAATCTTCCGAACCTCAATTGGGCCGGTTCATGATCTTATGATGTGAGTATTGGTTCTTGAATCAAATATTGGTTTCTTTTGAAATTGCTTGATGGTATTCCATTTTCATTTCTCATTTATCACAGTAATGCTAATGCGTAATCATGGTAATTTTATGGGAACGGCCATTCTTACATGAACATTCTTGTCAACTTTCTCCTTGCTTATAATTTGATTCTCCTGATCTATGAAATGTTTTCATTGTCACAATTTATACTTGATCTTAATTTAACAGCTCGATAGCCAAATAACACACAGAAGCTTGTTCAGATACATGTTTTCATCCAGTAATTGTGTGCCAGACACCCTTGCATGACCTCTGAACTTATTCTTCAGCTAAAGGCTGAGTACCCTAATGATATTTGGTTTACAAACTTTTTATTTTATTTTATTTTTCCTAATGGCAGTCATCCATGAAATGTAGACATAACTTTTGACTCGTTACTTGAGATTCTGCTGTCTGAGTTTGTATGAAAAGGAAGCTAATGGATAGGGAGTGAGCATGTCTAATTTCAAATTGATGTATGGAATTTAAGAAATTCGAATCTTTGAACGGGCAAAATATCTCAACAACCTTGCATGAAACTCCCTTTCAGAATTTGGGCCTTTTGTAGTTCTTTCATATGTCTGTCTTGCTTCAAATGTTGGTTGGTTGGTTGGTTGGTTGGTTGACAATTTGGACTGCAACTTGTGCACATTCAGTATAGGCTGAAATATTGGACCACCGCCCCCGGGGCTGACTGCATATAGTGAACCTTTTGCAGTTCTTCATTTATAAAACTATATGGTACTGAACAATTTGAGGCTAATTTGTGATCATCTATATTTTGACCAGTCGGAGGGGCCGTAGTTATGGTGGTCGTGGTGGAAGACGTGATCGGGGCTGGGGCCGGGGCCAGGGCCGTGGCCGTGGTGGAGCTCATTGGGTAAAGAAAACAGTAGATAAATCAACTGAGGATCTTGACAAGGAGCTGGAGAACTATCATGCAGAAGCCATGCAAATTTAGACGCTTTAAGCACTTTTGGGATAGTGGTTGGATAACTGCTGTTTTAAATTCTAGCCGTGAAATGTTTACTGTTGCAGTAGTTTTTGGTTGTGTGCATTTCTCTTGGGAAGTATATGTTTTGGACTTGTAAGAGTAGAAAACACATTATGATGGCTGTGTAATTTGCTTAGCATCTCTTTTATACAAGAGCTTGAAAAACAAACACTTCGTTTGTGTTGCTAGTGCTTTTTTCTTAATGTTCGAGAAATCCATGAAACGGGAACCTAATCCATATTGTGGTGGAATAGATTCATCAAAATGATTATTAGCACAAGTAAACATTTTTTGTCAGCCCAAAATTTCACCAAGTGAAGTGTCACCTTTCAGTCTACCATATCTAATGAATGGTTTGGAATGAATTGAAAAAGAAATCTTTATGAACCCAAGCAGATACTTGGCATGTACTGTACAATTTTTCCGATTTGGCAGATCAATCCTTGACTAGCTGAAAAGGTGAAAATACTGGTGCCAAAAAATGGTAGGGCATGGGGTGAAGGCTAAATTTCGGGTCCTTTTTCTTCATGTACCTCACCTGGTCCTATCAAAGCACAACACGAAGGGATTCACAATCACAAGGACTTCCTCGCATGACTTTAGGCGTGTTTGGATAGTTTTGGTTTTTGCTTCCAGAGTTTCTTAAGCAAGTAATCTTCGATAAGTTTTCTTTCAAATCTTATCTAATTCAACGAAGTATTTTCAGGCAATTTTTCGAACGAGCAGGGGTGCAAATGGTTCAGTTCAATCTATTTACAAATATTACATAATTTATTTCCGTACCAATGGGAATGATTCCTTTTTTTTTTTTTTGGGTTCCAGTTCGAATCTGGACTATCCATCTAAATATACAATTTTTTGAATATCTAAAATTTTCATAGTTTATTCATTAAAACGATTATAATGGTGTTATGAATTAGAGCAGTATTAGTGCCGAGGGAAGAATAAAACTTACCCAAATAATGTGTAGCGGAAAATTTGGGAGAAATTTTGGATATTAGTTTTTAGGTTTTTATGGAGAATCCTATGCTTTATCCAGGGTGAAAGGGTTTTCGGAATCCTCGATCTAGATACATTCGGTAGAAGTTTATTCTAAATTATCGGCTCGCTTCCCGAGGCCTTGATACTCCTCTGTAAGCCTCGAAAAATAATTATTATTGTAGAACCGTCTTAAAACTGACACCGAATAGTTTGGTTTTTGCGATTCAATGAAACCAAATGGTTCTATTTTACAAGAATCGAAAAGTATAGTTCGATTCTGATTCTTGAGATACATAACCGAATCACTTGACGCCCACTCCTATGAAATAAATTGCTAAATTATAAAACTATATATATTTATTTATTTATTTATTTTAATTCTTAGACATAATACTTTGAACGGTTTATATTGTTTTTATTTTTTTAATCTATGCTAGTATATATAAACCAGAAGTTCCCTACCTCATAAGAGATTAAAGATTTTAAAGTGAAGAATTATAGTAACATATGTGGGCGAAAATTTGTACTACAATTTTTTTTTTTTTTTTTTTTTATTTCATAGCCATTGCAAAAAACTGTCAATTATAGCCGTTCAATTAAACTGTTGAAAAGGACGAAAATTAATCCATACACAGCAGTTAGTTCATTTGGTTTGAAAGAATGAAAAATTTATTTGAAGTCAACAATACTCCACATGTAGAGCACAGTAACCAAATATGATCATTTGATGAATAAAATATTCAATCCATACCCCCCAAAAAAAAACTTTTGCCTTTATTCCCTCCCATCCCCCTACATTATTTGTAAAAGTGGAAAATTGAGAGGAGAATTTGGGTTTTTCCCCCAACACTAAACATGCTCTTATGAATTGCATTTTTTAAAGTTAATTAAATACGATAATTTATATCAATTAGCTAATTATTGGCTTGAAGAAGTGCTTGATTAACATTTTTCTTTATAATTTGAGGTGTCAAACATGTTAGCGTGGAATGAGTTTATAAATAACATCATATTAAATTAAAGTTTGATGAACTATGGTGAAATTCACAAGATAAAAGAACAATAATTGTACATTGCACTAAACATTGTTAAAAATTAAATAAAATTCATTTTTTTTTCTCCTTTCTTTTTCAATTGTTCTTGTTCTCAACTTTAGTATGTAGAACCCATTAAACTCGAGTAAAACTAAACCAAATCAAACCTATCCATCCCAATTCGATTCTGGTACGACTTCAAATGGAATAACTTTTTTTTCCCACACCTTGTATGGGTTGTTTGGTGTTGAAAGTATTGGATGAAATTTGAGTTTTTAGGAGAATGTATGATTAAAAAATTGTTAAAAAGTGTGAATAATTATGAATTCCATATAACCATGTGGTTGAAAATAAATTTGAGGAAAATTTGTCTTCAATCAAACAAGCTCTTAGTTTATAACTAACATTAGTTTGATGTGCTATAGTGAATTTCAGAAGTAAAATGGTTGGTGTCATTGTTTAAAATAAAAGGGAAAAATTTCAGGTTACATCATATTTTTTTGTTCTAGGTATTAAGATCGCGCCAGAAGAAGATCGATTCTTGATTTTTAGTTTTTAGCTTTTTAAAAGTTCTGCAAAAGCTTAGTCTAAACGTCTCCAACGTATTCTAAGAATAAGTCTTGACAATTCACATAGCTCCTTTGAACGGATGGTCTGTACTTTTCTTTAAATTACCTTCATTGAAATTGTACATTATCCTATACAAGCCAAGGAGCAAAAGGCACATAAACTTGTGTACATGAAAGAATGGTAAGAAAAACAATCTTCTAAACCGAACTGAACCGAACCTTAATAGCATATCCAATCAATGAGGTAAAAAAATATATATATATATAAAAAATAAAAATCTAAACGAGAATTATTCAGTAATAGAGGTGTCTCCTTTAAATAGAATTTGCCCAGATTCATCCCTCTTGAAAAGCTTCCCAACTACTTCGTTCCAATTAGTTTTAGCATTTTTACTTGACGGTTTTTTAGTTACCTCGGAAATCTCTGCTTCATCCTCACAAGGTTCGATATGGACGTCGGGTGAAGCTGACCCTTCAATGCTCCCTGAGGATTCTTCTCCAGTAGTGGTAACAGCATGAGGTATATTCAGACTCACAGCCCTCTCTAAAGCATCCTTGTGTTCTTTCTCAATTGTCTGCTTCCTGTCAAATTTTTGGACTTTAGGCGGTGCCGTGATGGTTTCTGTACTAAGGTCTTTCAGTTTCTGCATCACAATATATGTTCGTTAATTTCAGAACATTTTAAAGCCATTTAAATCTAAAATCGAGATATAACGACAATTTTGCTAGGGAGATTCCTCCATTCTTTAATACAATTATTACAAATAATAAACAACACAATTTCCCAAATCAATTTTTAACCACACATTTTCTCTCCATTTTTAACCACGCATTTTACCTCGAAAACATAAATAAACCAAATTATAAATGCTACAGTATTAAAGAACAAAGCATTTAATGTCTTATAGGAGTCAGGACTAGTACATGGGTCCTGTAATCACAATGCTGGTATGTTGACCAGTTTCCAAAGAACCTCAGATGGCGAAATTTCTAAAGAATTATCTGGAAAGCCAGTTATGTAGGCCAAAGTGAGCAGACACTATGAACTTCATGATTGGAGGACAGGCGTATTACACCGCTACTCAAATTTGAAAGCTAAATATATAGCATCTCATGTAAAATTTGAAATATTGTAAATCAGCTTGTCATGGGTTGCCATATATACAATTAAAGTTATTAAAATACTTTTCTTAATGTTTATGAAAAAAATAAAAAATAACAAATCATCAGTATACTCCTTTTTCAGATAGCAACATTAATAGAAAGAAGACCCTCATTGTCATTTCTCTAGGATAATGAAGAAAAAAGAAAAAAATAATGCCTGTTAACTAGATAGTAGATAGTACTTCATTATAGAAGTAATATCATGTTTGTACTGGTTAGTGGCGGAAAAAAAGAGAAGAATAATTAGGAGGAAAAATGAGAGGGGGACTGAAGCTGATTTACTTACTTCTAAGGCATGGGTTGCCTCTCGTTCTATCCAAATAATAGCATGATCAGATGTCGCATTGCATGACAAGACGATTTGCTCAAATCTTCCATCGACGGGAATGGCTGTTCTGACCTCTGGAGAATACCTTCCACATCTGTCAGTTCCAAACGGTGAATAAAAGTTCAGAGAAATGAAAAATATGTTATTCTTTTGTTGGTGCAGTATATAATTTGTTTTGCGCATCACACCATCATTCCTCTTTATAAATGAGCATAAATCAAAATGAAAATAGTTGCTGGATATGACAGATGCCGGAAATGGTTGTTTACTGAGTGTTTACTCAATTATTGAGGAAAATCAAAGTTTTCCCCAAAATTTATTACTTATCTTGACCATAAATTTGGATAATTATGAGTACTTCAAAGTTTTATATTGCTTAATTATATATTTATTTTGATTGTTTTAGGTAAAACTCAAATTTGAATGCGTTTGGAGGCTAATCGGAACAAATGGACCAAAACCATGCAAAATTGTCAAAGTGAGGGCCAAATTGTAAATACTCATTAGTTGATTCGGACCACAAAATAAAGATTGAAGATCATGTGAAATCAATTAAATGATATTGAAAGCCAAAGGATAAAGTTGCAATTGAAAAGGACTCAGAATGAAAACGGAACCACACAAGTTATGTTCCAGATTTTTAATCGGACATTGGACCCATTTTTTGGATAGTAAAAGTTCGAATTGTCAAAATGGTATTTCAAGAATAATTGTATCTATTTGAGTTATATTTCCAATGCACTATGAATAACTTGAATCGGATACGAGAAGAGAAAGATATGATAATAACACTAATAGCTGTGTAGAGACATAACCATGTTCGACCCAAATTCAACTTTCCTTATTTGATTATAACTCTTTTGAAACCCAATTTGGATGTGATTCTAGACTTAATTTCACCTTATATAATAGACTAAATGAGTTGCTAGAAGGGGAAGGATCAATTACCATCATATAACACCACAAAAGATAGAGAAATTCAAGAATACAATCAAGAAAGCTACGTGTCACAGACTTGTTTTCCTGCAAGAACCGTGCGGCCTTAGTGTCTTCAACTTCCGCCCTCGCGATAATTACACTAAGTCAGCCTCCCGATTGACGTTGATGTTAAGACAAGGTTCCTAGTAGAACACTTAAGAAATGAACAAGAAAGGAACAAAAAAGTTTACAAAGAAAGCTTTGTATTGAATAAGAAAACTCTTTACAAGCACTCTTTACAACTTCACTCTCTTGGTTCCTTCAAATGAATCCTACCAAGCTATTTATAGTAGTAGCATCCTCAAATGGATGGTTAGGATCATTTCTATCCAATGGTCTAGATTACACATCTAGAATTCTCTATACAAATATCTACATTAAAATATTTATGGACTAAATTAGGATGATCTGGAATAATTCACTAAGTGTAGGACTTGCAATTATCTTAGAAAGTCCTACCATGCACTTGAGAAATCCAGAATATTCCGGTTAGCCTCAAGTCATCCATTCTAGATTTCTTGATCTTCTTGTGCCAAAATCGAGCGGGTTGTGACATTCTCCCCCGCCTATTTGGGAGACTCCCTCGTCGCCGCGTAGTTCTTTAGCTTGTCTTCGAATTGCCACAAGTCTTCTTGTGTCTCCCATGTTGCTTCCGACTCGGACAATCCCTTCCGCTTTATCAAAAATTGTTTGCAAGGAGGTACTCCACACCTTCGAATAATGCGATCTGCTAGAACCTCATCAACCTCCTTGTCAAAAGACTTAGTTACAATCGGAGGTGCCCGTTGTGACTCCCCTCGACTAGGGTCTTCCATGTCCTTGTGATAAGGCTTCAACATGCTTACATGCAAGACGGGATGGATCTTCAAAGTGCTAGGTAGGTCAAGGCGATAGGATACCTTGCCAACCTTAGCAACTACTGGGAACAGCCCTTCATATCTTCGAACCAAGCCTTTGTGCACGCTCCGGTACGCCTTGAATTGTTGCGGTAATATTTTTACAAGGACTTGGTCGCCAACTTTAAACTCTAAAGGCCGTCTCTTCTTATCGGCCCACTTCTTCATGCGTCTCCGTGCTTTGTTTAAGCAAAATCGGGCTAAGTCGGCATGCTCTTCTCATGACTAGCCATTTTGTATGCTCTAGGGCTTCTCTCCTTCAATAGAAGTGGACAAAGTGTGGGGCATTAGTGGTTGTTGTCCCGTTGCTAACTCAAATGGACTCCGCCTCGTGGCTTCACTCCTTTGTAAGTTGTAGGAAAATTGAGCAATATCTAGGAGTTTGACCCAATCTCTTTGATTGGCACTTACAAAGTGCCGAAGATAGCATTCCAACAAAGCATTCACCCGTTCTGTTTGTCCATCCGTCTGACGGTGAAAGCTTGTAGAGAAATGGAGGTCCGAGCCTAGGAGTTTGAACAACTCCGTCCATAGTCGACCTGTGAATCGAGGGTCACGATCACTTATTATGCTTCGAGGTAACCCCCAATACTTCACCACATTCTTGAAGAATAACCTTGCCGCTTCTTCCGCTGTGCAATCCTTGGTGGCCGAGATGAAGGTGCCATACTTAGAGAATCGATCAACCACCACCATTATTGACCCGAACCCTTCGGATTTAGGCAAGGCACTAATGAAGTCCATGGTGATAGAGTCCCATGGACGCTCCGGGACTGGTAGAGGCTCCAACAAACCCGCTGGTGACCTTGTTTCCACCTTATCTTGTTGGCACACAAGACAAGTCTTTACATAGAGCTCCACCATGTCTTTCATTTGCGACCAATAGTAAGCTCGTTCAAGTAGTGCCAGAGTGCGTTTCTGCCCGGGATGACCAGCCCACTTTGTGTCATGGCACTCCCGGATAATATCCCGTCGCAAGTTGTTCCATTTAGGAACATAGATACGTTGCCCCGTAGTGTAGAGTAAGCCGTCCTCTACCTAAAATCGCCGCGTCTTTCCGTCTTGGGTAGCTTTTACCAACTCCTTAGCCAAGGGATCATGATCCATGCCTTCTCGAATCAAGTCAAGCAACGTCCATTTGGCTTGGCTTATGGCTGCAAGCTCTGTCTTCCTGCTTAGAGCATCGGCTACAACGTTCGCTTTTCCCGACTTGTACTCCATCACATAGTTGAATTCCGCTAAGAAATCTTGCCAACGTCACAGTGATGGCAATTTTCCCCACGAGAACCAATCCCCGCGGGAACCCGCCCCGAATGGGGCGGGGATGGTAGTGATTTTATCCCCGTTACGGGGATGGGATTGAGGTCCCCGACCCATCCACGCCCCGTTTATAATTTAAAAAATTAAAAACTAGTAAAAATTTAAAAATTCAATACATTTTGAAAAATTATATATTTTTTTAAATCAAGCTGGATGATTCCAACCTATATTACTAACTTAATGGCATGGGATAATAAGTTTCAGTTTTTTTTTTTTTAAAAAAAAAAGGTTGATAAAAAAAAATAAATAAATAAATAACGGGGAATTTTCAATCCCCGCCCCGACCCCGCCCCCCATGTAACGGGGATGGGGATGGGGATTAGGTCCCCGACCCATACCCGTACCATTGCCATCACTACCAACGTGCTTGTTTAGGAGTCAGCTTCTTTTGTGATTGGAAGTAACTAGTGGCGACATTATCCGTCTTGATAATGAACTTCGAACCCAACAAATAATGGAGCCATACCCGTAGGCAATGAATAATAGCCGTCATCTCCTTTTCTTGCACCGTGTACCGACGCTCAGTATCGTTGAGCTTGCAGCTTTCAAAAGCAATAGGATGCCCTTCTTGCATTAGAACTCCCCCGATAGCAAAATCCGAAGCATCCGTTTGTACCTCAAAGGTCTTGGTGAAATCCGGTAATGCCAAGACTGGTTCCTCCATCACAGCCTTCTTCAAATCATCAAAGGCCTCTTGACACTTCTCGGACCAACTCCATGCTTTGTTCTTCTTCAATAGGTCCGTTAGTGGGGCTGCCCTCGCCGAGTAGCCTTGGATGAACTGCTGATAGTAATTAACTAGACCAAGGAAAGAACGAAGTTCGGTTACCTTGGTTGGTGCTTCCCACTCCTTGAGTGCTTTTACTTTTGCCTCATTCATCATCAAGCGCCCGTAGCCAATGACATGTTCAAGAAAGTGCACCTCCTCCTTGGCAAAGGAACATTTCTACTTCTTGATGTATAGCTTGTTTTCCCGCAATGCTTGGAACACCGTTCGGAGATGTTTTGCATGATCTTCCAAGTTGTTGCTATAGATGACTATGTCATCCAAGTATACCACCACGAACTTGTCCAAGTATGGCTGGAAAATCCTGTTCTTTAATGTGCAAAAGGTGGCCGGGGCATTGGTTAAGCCGAAGGGCATTACCAACCATTCAAATGAGCCATATCGAGTGATGCATGCTGTCTTAGGCTCATCCCCTTCCGCAATCCGTACTTGGTAGTATCCCTTTTGTAGATCCACTTTCGTGTAATACTTTGCACTACCAAGTCTATCGAATAAATCAGCAATCAAAGGATTAAGATACTTGTCTTTGATTGTTACCTTGTTAAGCGCCCAGTAATCTACGCACATGCGCAACGATCCATCATGCTTCTTTTGGAACAAGACCGGTGCACCATAAGGCGCCTTCGAAGGTCGTATCATTCCCGTGTCAAGCAACTCCGTTAATTGCCTTCGAAGTTCTTCCAACTCTGGCGGTGCCATCCGATAGGGTGCCATGGCCGATGGTTTGGTACCGGGCTCTATCTCAATCTTATGATCCACCTCTCTTCTAGGTGGTAATTTCTTAGGCAACTCCGGTGGCATAACGTCCTTATTTCTTCAAGGACATCCTTGATGACCTTGGGCACGTCATCATCACCCGCAAATTTTTTTCAACTTGGTCCTCCATTTTGAGTGCTGCCAAGTACATTACCTCCCCTTTCTTTAGCCCTTTTGCTAGTTGCATGGCCGAAAGTTGTCTCATTGCTTTCGTCCTAGCCACTGTAGGAACCATGCATGAAGAACCCCTCTCCAGAATGCAAACTGAGCCAAAGGAAGGCATAGGAATAGCATTGACCTTCCTCATGAAGTCCAACCCGAGAACCAAATTAAAATCATCCATAGTAGCCACCGAGAAATCAACTAGGCCATGCCAAGTCCCCAATCGAATTTCTGCCCCTTGAACTACTCCTCCAAGGGGTGTCGTAGGAGAATTCACCGCTTTCATAACTCCAACACCTTTCGTGATGTTGAGGCCAAGACGTGTAGACTCTTCTTTTGTAATAAAGTTGTTAGTGGCTCTCGTATCAACCATCGCCAAAGTGGGTTGACCATTTACTTGAGCTTCCACATACATTAATTCCCGTTCATTATTGGAAGTCGGAACGACCTTAGCATTGAGAGCGTTAAGAAGTTGCAATGAAATAAAATGTTCCGCCCTTTGATCTTGGCAAGAGGATGAATCCCGTTCCTCAGCCATAGCTGCCAATGTGCCAAGTTTGGGGCAATCACGCATTAAATGTGGCCCCTTGTACACGAAGCATCCACTTTGAGATCCCGTCGAGGCCTTCTTCTTCTCCTCATAATTTCTTCGTGAGGGGGAAGGTTTGTAAGTGTTACCTCCTTTGAAGAATGATGGCTTCTTGTAATCCCTCTTCTCTCCCCCGCCTTTAGCCAAGTTACTCTTAAAGCTTTTAGAAGATTTTGATGAATCCGTGCTCCTTTGGAACTCTGTTAAAGATTCAGCAACCACGATAGCCTCGTCTACTGTCTTCACTCCCTGACGTTGGAGTTCCTGCTTCACCCAATTTTGTAATCCGTCGGTAAAGTGAAACAGTAGATCTTCATCCGACATGCTCGGGATTTGAAGCACAAGGGTAGTAAATTCTTTGACATAATCTCGAATAGTGCCCTTATGTTCCAACTCCCTAAGCTTTTTACGGGCCTCGTATACTACGTTTTCGGGATAAAATTGGCATTTCAATTCCTTCTTGAAATCTTCCCAACTATCTATCCTACAAGCACCCTTTTCTATGTCGGCGTGCTTACGTTGCCACCATAGAGCCGCAGTGTCCGTAAGATACATAGTCGAAGTACGTACCTTGATAGCTTCATCCACAATGTTTAAGCCCTCAAAATATATCTCCAATCGCCATAGGAAATCATCTAGCTCTTTTGCATCTCACTTTCCATAGAACTCCCTGGCTTTGGATAGTCGACCCTTGGAGTCGCTACAATCGTGCTAATACCTGCTCTAGTTGACACCTTCTTACAAGCGTCTAGGCCACTTTGCATATCCTCGCAAAGCTTATTCACTTGGTCTTGGATCGCTTTGACAGCGTCCATGACCTTAGCTTCCAACCTCGTATATTCTTCCCTTAAAGCTCCTTGGTCTTCCTTGAGATCATCAAGCTGTTCCAAGGTGTGACCTTCAAGGGTTGAGAGTGAATTCTCCACTACTTCAATGCGTTCCCCCATATTGAGAAATACTTCCTCAAGAGATCCACCGGTAGGGGCCGGTGGTCGGCTCTTGCTCCGAGTTTGTCGAGTTTTCTTACTTGTGGTTTGGGGTTCGACCTCTCGACCCTGCTCCTCATGTTCTACCTCCGAAATGCCGGAACCCATAACATCCTTTTCCGCCATGCCAATGATAGCAATTGAGCAAACCTAGGCTCTGATACCAACTGTCACGGACTTGTTGTTTTCCTACAAGAACCATGCGGCCTTAGTGTCTTCAACTTCCGCCCCCGCGGTAATTATACTAAGTCAACCTCCCGATTGACGTTGATGTTAAGACAAGGTTCCTAGTAGAACACTTAAGAAAGGATCAAGAAAGGAACACAAGAGTTTACAAACAAAACTTTGTATTGAATAAGGAAACTCTTTACAAGTACTCTTTACAACTTCACTCTCTTGGTTCCTTCAAATGAATCCTACCAATCAATTTATAGTAGTAGCCTCATCAAATGGATGGCTAGGATCATTTCTATCCAATGGTCTAGATTACACATCTAGAATTCTCTATACAAATATCTACATTAAAATATTTATGGACTAAACTAGGATGATCTAGAATAATCCACTAAATATAGGACTTGCAATTATCTTAGAAAGTCCTACCATGCACTTGAGAAATCTAAAATATTCCGGTTAGCCTTAAGTCATCCATTCTAGATTTTTTTGATCTTCTTGTGCCAAAATCGAGCGGGTCGTGACATACAGCTGGGTATTTTCAAGAAGTGGAGATCGGATCTTGGTGCAAGAAGAACATCTTGACCTTCTTTTCATCTATTCTTGCTAATGTATTCTAAATTAATTCTTGTTTTCCTTTCTCCAGTTATGTGTAACTAATTTTATTGATAGGACGAACGATGTAACCTAATTTGATTATTTCAATTTCAATTCTCAAGTTTTATACTTTAGTTTAATGTATTAAATTCTTGCTTCTCTTAATGTATGAATTACTTGACCACTAATTAATTGATTAGTGCATTGTAACGAGTCGAGACTTGAGTTATATGTCTAGACCACGTGATAAATTTCAACAATTTAACAAAAAGGCAGAGATCCATAGTTGTCGTTATATGAATTCTTGTTATTGAATGCATTTTATTAGAACTTAACATAGAGAAGTGGTTAACCTATTTAGGTAGAACTGGTTTAAACTTGAGAGAAAAATTAGGTATAATTATGAGTTCGATCAAATACTACTTTAGGAAGAAAACTTGAGATAAGAAATTAAATATGATAATTATGGTTAGATCGTGAGTTCCAAGTCTTGATCTTCGCACTCCAAATTGTTTTCATAATTGTTCGTTTTAATTATTAGTAGATTAAACAAAAATCAATCTTTGTGTTTCTCACTAATTTAGGTCTTGATTAATTAAAAATAATATTTAACAAGATAATCTTCGTGGGATGATAATTCAGACTAAAAAAGTCCACCTACTATTTATTTGAAGATACTGTGCACTTACAATAATTTCTACAATAAGTACCCAAATAAAATTAAAAAAAAAAAAACACAGTTAAGGTCTGGAATATTTACCATTTACCAACCCCAAGTGTCAAGGGCAGCTATTAGCCTATTACTTAGCCCCTTCACCATTCACACCCACATTTTACTCAACTCTGACTGCACTTTGTAAATATTTGTTTCAATTGTAATTTCCTTTCAATTGTAAAAATTTATTTCGCTTTTAAAAGAATCCTGTTATTTGTAAATATTTATGATTCCTCAACTTTTAAACGTCTACTTCTGTCACTTGAGATTTTACTTAAGCTATTATAAGGGTAGTTGGTATTAGAAATCTTGTCAAACTTTCTGGTGTTCGCCCCTGCACTAGCAATTATAATTTATAGTTTCGTTAATCATGAACAAGCTATTTTCAATGCATTCAAATTTTCTGATGTATAGCTTTGAAATTGTATTTTGTCCCGAATCAATCGAGAATAGGCATAAGGTAGTTTACTGGAGTATTCTAGCGCCACATGGAGCCCGTTTCTACGCTACAAGGAAAGGGGCTCCGTGTTATCAAGGCTTGCAGTGGTTATATACACTCGGTGAACATTTGTATGTACACCTTCTCCATGTTCAACTTCACTTTACGACAACTCTATTGGCCGGCGAGAGATGCTTTTGACAAAATCAAGCAAGACATAAATGCTATTCCACTAATATACGACAATCTGGTCTAAGCTACTCAAGAAAATTTTGACCAATTGCAAAACAATTTTGTAGAGACAAGTTACCCAAAGCTCTAGAGTTGGAACTTGACAAACAAATATTTGCTAAGTTTCTGTAGATGACTTCTATAAATTTTCAAAGTAATAAAATATTAAGTTAATTACGAAAATAGGCAAGGAAAACTGGACAAAGAGAGAAAGTGACATTCCGAGCGAACTCATGCAATGACAAAGTGAATTTATTTGGTGGAATCAATCTAATATTGGAGAGAATCTTACGGTGCCCAAAGAGGTATTCCCTTTTATTTTTAATTATTATGACAACAAAATTTTGGGGAAAGTTAATTTTGGATGCATAGAAACAGTTTATTTCTCCCCTGGAAACCGCTTTAAAAGTCTTGGCAATTGGGAGCTGCATAGTATGATGGTCACAATACAGATACTCTTTTAAATGTATGGCCAACGAGTCTAAATGGGTTGTCTACCTATAGGTATATTTTTTATACATAAAAGGGAGTATCAAGAAGATTCTTTTATACCACGCGTGGACAAGTTTGCAAAATTACTTTTTCTGTTGATAACACATTATACTACACAGTAATGTTCTCAACAACATGATAGGATATGCAAAGGACATCAAATTCTGATGAAGAACAAGTTACCAGAGCTCACAATAATTATCCTGACACTGCCACGAAGAGAATTCACTTCATTGTGATCAAAATCAATTATCACGTTTGATAAACCAATAAAACCATGATTACTTCTGACATCACTTGGATAAAAAGCACAGAAATAATAGTTCATTTAGATTTGACACAATTTTACCTGCAAAATCTTCTTTCTACGATGTGATAAATTCGACCAGGTGCATACAGTCTTCTTGGATCTCTGAGCTTTCTACCTTCCGGTACAAAGGTATCTCTCAGGCACACGAGAAAGAGTAAGCATGGCAAACTGTCCAAAGCATTAAGGCCTGATTTAAAAATGATAGCAATTCACTCCTTTTAAAGACTACAAATACACAAGATTGTGAAATTGCTAAAAGCATCATAGAGCCTCTAAATATTAAGAGCTGTGAAAGCTAACCAGAAGATGGATTCGAATATATCTTCCAATGGTGTGGCTGTTCTTGGTAAGAAATCATCCTGGACAGTTTCAATACGGTTGTATTACTTTATGATAGTACTTGCATAATATTCAACCAAAACTAAATACAAATTGTTAAAATGACATTATAAATTTTCATTTACTACTTAAAGCTGGGCATTTCACTTGATTTGGAAACAGACTTGTAATTAGCAATAGCAGATACAAGGAAAAAGTTAAGAGTTTTATCGCAGATAATACACATTTTAAGACTTTAATTGCAGATAATACAAATTTTAAGAGATAGTACTACGTGAAATAGTGGCATTATTTAAAAGGACGTTTTCATGGTTTACATTTCTCAAGTGTCAAATTCATCTCTTTATTCTCCATAATTGCATGAATCTTTGTGTCAAAAATCACTCATTGGTTAAAATTCAACTTGAAATCATCCGGATCAAATACATCATGCTCTCCGTACATGCTTTTAAGAGACACTCTCGTGCCCAGACATCGAGTTCCTTTTACACTTGAGACAACCTCTGACTTCTTTCTTGATACTGTTCTAATGCCAAATTTCTTATCACATTTATCAACATTAAGCATGAGAAATATATCCACAACATCAAGTGCATTGGCTTGGGATAAATCTACAATTCCTGCAAATTGACATATAACTTGTCACAACAAAGCAATTTTCAGAAGCAAGCAATAACTTTATTGTATAATTTGTGTGCTTCGGCCAACATGTGACTATCAAACTTCATCAATTCTATCCTCTTTAAAAAGTTTCCTTATTGTTGTACTTCCAACTTTGAACATGTTTTCATTGTACTCCTCCAAAATATGCTCATAATTAATTTTCGTGGCAGACATGGGAGAATTTCCCATAAGACATATACAATCTAAACTTGTTGATGGTCCAGAGAAGATTCTTCACTTTTACTAGAAGTATATGACTTCTCATCAGTTCCTTGAGAAGCCTTCATGCGAGCTGCCAAACTAGAGGCCCTAATGGATGCAACATGCAATGATGTAATCCACATTGGCCAAATCCTTTGATTCCTTCATTGATTCGAACGTTTAGGGGTCGTTCTCTTTGTGTTTCGATTTTGAGTTTTAGATTTTGTTTTGAATTTTGGTTGTTTGTTTTGAGATTGTTGAAAACATGTTCTCTTTGTGATTTTGGAAAACTGTTTTCAAAAATTGAAAATTGAAAAATGCGTTTACTTTGTAATTTTCTGATATATTTATTTTGTGATATTTTATGTTTAAAAAATGATTGATTTGTTGAATTACATTAATTTTAATGTCAATAAATCAGTTAATTCTCTATGTCAATAAATTCATCATTAATATTATTTCGGCTAAACAAAAATCCAACCTCATACCAACAAAATCTTAACATGGATCTATATATAATGGAAAAATAACATAAAAACTTTCAAGTGAAGGAAGTGTCTCAAATTTACCCAAAAAAAAAAAAAAAAAAAACTTAACACAGATCTATATATAATGGAAAGAAAAATAACATAAAAACTTCAAGTAAAGGAAGTGTGTCACATTTACAAAATAAATAAATAAATAAATAATTTACAAAAAAAAAAAAAAAACTTAACATGGATCTATATATAATGGCAAAACAACATAAGAATTTCAAGTGAAGGTAATGTCTCACATTTACCCAAAAAAAATAAAAAAATAAAAAATAAAAAAATCTTAATATGGATCTATATATAATGACAAAATAATATAAGAACTTCAAGTGAAGGAAGTGTCTCACATTTACAAAAAAAAATAATAATAATCTTAACATGGATCTATATATAATGGAAAAATAACATAAGAAATTCAAGTGAAGGAAGTGTCTCACATTTACCCAAAAAAAATTACAAAAATAAAAAAATCTTAATATAGATCTATATATAATGACAAAGTAACATAAAAACTTCAAGTGAAACTATGAATGTAGTGTCTCACATTTACAAAAAAAATAAATAAATAAAAAATCTTAACATGGATCTATATATAATAGCAAAATAATATAAGAACTTCATGTGAAGGAAGTGTCTCACATTTACCCAAAAAAAAAAAAAATTACAAAACGAAAAATAATAATAAATATTAACATGGATCTATATATAATGGCAAAATAATATAAGAACTTCAAGTGAACGTAGTGCCTCACATTTACAACAAAACAAAAACAAAAAAATCCGAAACGCGCGTTTTGGATTTTTTAACACAAAATATCCAAAACGCAATAAACTCATTTTGAGTTTCCTTTGTATTTCTTTAATGTTTTGGAAAACACATTTCTGAAAATAGGCAAAGTGAACGCATTTTCGATATTTTCAAAAATCGAAAACTCAAACCGGACTGAAAACAAAGAGAACAGGGCCTTAATTTCTTCCTTTCGTGTTGGACACTTCTGAACTTCACCTTGTTCATCATCGAAGTACGGCTCAATCTTGGGGTTCTTCAATTGCAATTTTCATATTAAAGGAATCAGCAGGTCTCTAGTTTTCAACATGTACATGTTTTTCTACCTCTATTGTAGCATCACAGTTGACAATATTTTGATAATTTTGATTGACATCTTTTTTAACCAATCATCTTCCTTATAAATCTTCTTCTCTTTGTTTACACTGGAATTTTCAAATTACTCAATACGTGATACCAAGGCTATTCTTATCGTACCACATAAATACATACCTATTATCCCGACCTATGTTAGTAACATCTACATTATAGTACCATAATTGTCCCCAAAGTTTATGATAATCATCCATGTCTACCACGTTACAAGAAATCTCATCTTTGTAGGATTACCAAGCGAAAGTGAAAGTTTTACATATATCCATATTTGAATTTTTTCCCTATGTCAACTTGTGAAATTTGATAGCAAGATGAGATTTTTTCAATTTTCAAATTTAAAACTTTCTCCAATTCTTTGGATACCAAGTTCTAACTACCGTTGCGATTTATTATCAAGTTTTTATATCTTCTTAATAGACCTTCGCAAATTTCTTCATAACTTATGCGTGTTCAAACATAGCTAGGACTCGAGAGAATTCTCTAGCCACCTGTTGCTTTGTTCTAAACTTGTTGAAGCAACCAATATTCATAGCAGTTAAAGTCTGCAAAATTTTCACAACTGTGTTTTTAAGTATATCCACCATTCGTTCCAAATGATGGACCAAGGTTGGTTTTGCAATCCTCCGATCATTGTCGCGAAGATGCATATTACTACCACCATAAGTAGCCATCACCTAAGGAAAAATCTTGCTTTGATACAAATTTGGTGCGGAAGCAATATTGGAATTTTTGAAACAAGAATAAAGCTTTAAAAACTTGAGAACTTTGTAAGGAATTATTTCTTGTATTGAATTGATTGGAAAAGTATACAATGTCTTTGTATTATAAGCAAAATTATTCTTTAATCCTATTAATATAAGGAAAGTAAAATAAGAAAACGAACTAAAATCCTAATCTAAAACAAAGAAGAAATCATATCCAAATCAATAGAGAATACCTATTCTAAAAGAAAGGAAATAAAACCTATAACAACTAAAATAAATAAATAAAAAAAACAAAATAATAATAGGAAACTAATATTACTCGAAATAGAAAACTAATTCAAATCCTTACTAAACTTGATTTGAATTAGTGACTCATTTTTTTACGGTACTCAATTTAATCACAAATTTTAACATTAAAATATTCTACACATAAAGATATTACATCAATCATTGTTCAAAACAATTTTTTTACCAAATAATGTACATCAAACAGAGGCTAATTAAATTACTATTTTAAAGAAGCAAACTACGTAGGTTTTCAAAACCTTTATGGTTCATCCATGACTGTCCTATGAGAGTTTTAAAGTGGTCTAATGGTTTCAATTGGCAGTTGTATATCTTGCCATTATTTCCCTTCATTTATTTATTTTTTTCTTAAAAAAAAAATGCACTTTTCTCCAATTCTAGAGCTGTAGGATTCCTTCGAGAACAGGTGTAGCAACAGCCTACCAATCCTTGTCTTGACCATATCTCACCACACTATAAATTCCTTTACAACAATTAATTAATCCAAAATTTCTAAAAACTATACAGAGTTTCCGGTATACACATGCTTGTATTAATTCCATTAAAGCAATGTAAGGCCGCTGCAAGCCTGCAACAAGTCAATTATACAGAATCCTTTATCACCTAATTATGAAATATGATCAAATTTTAGAGGAAGTTTTAAATGGCCAGTGGATCTTCCCTTGCCATTAAAACTATTTATCCAGAGCACCTTGATCGACATCCTATATTTATCCAGCTGAAGCAAAACTCTAATTATATCAATATCTACGTTAAACACTAACTCTTCACAATATAATTTATCTCATTCATACCAAGGGATATAAAGAAAACCACTCACCTGCAACACGACCGAGCATATAACATCGGCATACTTAACGGCCAAGTTGAGTGACATACAGCGAGCCGGTGCCACAGCATAACACTTCACCAATCTTCGTGGAATCCCCCCAAGTTTATCCCCATGATTCACCACAATCACACTCAAAAGCGCAGAGACCCCAGACCCCAATGAATGCCCTGCAAAAACCATCTTATACTCTTTCCCATTCTCCTCCCATAGCCTCTTCAAGGTCTCTGATTCATTTTCTAAAACCCATATAGCCGATTTCAACAACCCATAATGCACATACCCTCCATCAAACATCTGCATACCCAAACGGTTATTCATTAACAACTTATAATCACTTTCTTTCGCCAAATTCAACCCCCGCATGGCTAGTACTATTTCACGATTGTCATGGTCAATGTAAATTATATAAGGCGGCGCGTGGCCGTGCGTATCCTCGTAGCTGACACGCTTGACGACCCAGTCGGGGTTTATGCTGAAGCCACTGGCAGGGGAATGTTTGGGGCAACGGAGGTCAGGCTCGTACACGGCCAATATGAGGCGGCAGACACGAGGGATGGGTTCGAACTCCTCTTGGGTGGCAGCGGGCCAGGTGGCGCTATCATCGCCTCCAATATAGGTGCAGCGCTTCCACGCCCACCTAATGCAACCCAAAATCACCACACATTCCACTCCGCAAGAAACCGACATTCGCTCAACTAGTTAACAATTTTTGCTTCAAGAGCTGATGAATTCAAAGTTGATTGAGTGTCTGCGTGTATAAAGGTGTATATGAGAATTTTCACATGGGGTAGAGTAGAGAGCGAGCTTGAAGATTCACGTGGTGGGGTACAAATACTTGAAAATATTTGCTGTTTGTGGCTGTGGGTGTTCTTAGATTGAAAAATCTAGAGATTGTAAGTGAAAATCGAAAACTGGGTATTGTTCTTTACTTAAAACTGTGTGATTCTTGGCGAAATAATATGAATTCATATGAATTGATTTGCAACTGGAAAAGGGTCAGGAATAAAAAAACATGCGCATTACGTGTTAGATGAATTGACTAGCTGGTAGTGAGTACTAAACAATTTTTATTGGGTTAATTTTACAAATGGTCACTAAAGTTTGAGTAGATTTCAAAACGGTCACTGAAATTTTATAGTTTCAGTAACGGTCACCCAAGTTATCAAAAGTTTCAATAAAGGTCACTCGGGTATATTTCGTCAAAAATAAAGATTGAGGACTTAAGCCACCGTTTGGTAAATGTATCTTTTTTGATTTATAAACAAATTTATAAATCACATAATTTCTCAAACTACTTTTTAACTACACACTTTTCTTTCTCCAATTTTTAACCACTATTTTTTACTTTAAAATCATAAATAAACAAGTTTATAAACCAAACAATGTTACCAAACGAAGGCATAATATTGACATCATAACAAAATTGCATGGGAGACCCCTGTCTTCATCTCCACTCCAACGACGTCGCCAGGATTCCACTAGAAAACTGCAACGACGTCGCCAGGATTCCACTAGAAAACTGGTGCCAAATCGCACCAGATTTTGGTGCGATTTGGCACCAATTTTCTGGTGGAATTCCGATGACGTAGAAAGTAGCGACGACTGCTAGAGTGGAGATGAAGATGGGAGCCTCCCCTGTAATTTTGTTATGATGTCAATATTATACTTTAAGTCCTCAATCTTTATTTTTTGACCAAATATACTCGAGTGATCTTTACCGAAACTTTTGATAACTTGGGTGACCGTTACTGAAACTATAAAATTTCAGTGACCGTTTTGAAATTTTGCTCAAACTTCAGTGACCGTTTATAAAATTAACCCATTTTTTATTTTATATTATTTTTTTTAACCAAAGAATTTATTGTTTTTAATATAAGCCATTGTTTGATAAGCATAGTTTTTGAAAAAAAGTTATGTTTTGGAAATGTAATAGTTAAAAAGCGATTTGAAAAGTAAAAAAATTGTGAGTATGACTTTTTTGGATGGTTGAGATTGATTACTTTAGAAAAAAGTAGTATTTTTTATGAGATTGTAGTGGAATCAAACAAGGACTAAATATATAGTCGTAGAAAAATGTAAAAAAATATGTATGCAATTAAAAAATAATTTGATGGAATGTGTTATTTATAAATGTATTGAATGTGTGTAATATCCATGAAGAAACTAAAGGCATTGGAGACTATTTGGGCATTTATTTATTATTCAAGGCATTATGTCAAAGGGGAACTGATTGGCTTTGTTTAGTGGGATTAAAATAGTTTTTGGTAAAAAATTGATAAAATATGTGATTAAAAAATCATAAATTTCATAAAATATGTGATTAAAATTTATTGTTGATCAATCGAAATCGTTGACTTTTCAAAAAAAAATCAATGAGATATTGTCAAGTTTTTGTTTATTTAAAAAAAATATTATAAACTAGTTTTATCAAACAAAGGTATTTAAAATAAGAGATGATACATTTTCAAAAAAAAAAAAAAAAAATAAGCCCTCGTTTGATTTTCTACATTTCTCAAAAAATTTACTATTTTTTCTACAGTAATCAATCTCAATTATCCAAAAAAGTCAAGCCCTCAAATTTTTACTTTTCAAATCACTTTTTAACCACACGATTTTTTAAAACTTTTTTTTCTCAAAAAGTTATAAAATTAAACACACACTAAATAAATAAATGAGAGATGATATGAACCAAGTCCACTGAAGTGAGTGAAAATATAGAAATGGAAACTACTCAAAACGCAGATAGACTTCCTTCAAGTTTAGATCTCAAATTGGAGGTCGTGGACCAATAAAAGTCGTGAAGTTTTTAATCGGACATATTTTTACTAAATAAATTTTAGAATTAAATTTTTACAATTTACTTGTTTTTTACATAATAAGAGTGTAAAAAAAATAATAATATACATGGTTAATATAATGAAAAATGCTGAATGTATAGACCTGTAACTTGTACATGTTACACACTGTAGCAATCACAAGTACATTGTAGCAGTGAATAGTATTACTGTTCATTGTTACAGTGTGTAGCCTGTACAAGTTACAAGTATGTACCTGTAGCAATTCTTCCTTTTCTGGCTTCTGCAAATGGATACTGAATTTTAAAAGTAAAAATCAAATCAAATTAAATTAAATCAAATAATAAAGCAAAGATGAGTTTGCTTACTGAAAGATGCATATTCGTTATTTGTTATTCTTTGCTTTACAGCTTCAATATTCATTATTCCTTCCTTTTGGAATAGAGGGTGCCAACTGTTTATTCAAATTAACTCCGTTTGATAACATAGTTTGATTTATAAATTGATTTATTTATTGTTTTGAAGTAAAAAGTAGTGGTTGAAAATTGGAGAGAAAAAATATGTATGGTTAAAATGTAATTTGAAAAATTATATAGTTTATAAACATATTTATAAACCAAATTATTCTATTTACCCGAACACATGCTTAATCACATTTAAACCCTTTGTCTGGTCTAGATAAAAATTAAACTTTTAATATACTTTGATAAAAGTTAATGAGATGCATCATTGAAAATTTTTGAATCTTATTACGTGTGATTGAAAATGAATTTGAAAATAATGATCAAATAGGGAGTTAGATTTTCTCAAATATCTACTATATTTAATTAGCGTAACATTGTTCTTTATTGTATCCAATATTGGTTATCCAGTATTGGTGGGAGTACAACACAACGATTGAAATTTTGTTTATTCATGTTATAGTAAAGATAAATTATTAATAGTTCTAATTTTTTTTGTTTCACATTTTTTTTTCTTTGAAAAATATGTTTTTTCACATGTAAAATCAAAGGTTTAATGAAATTGTCAAATTAGCTAAGTTTGAAAAATGATTTAAAATCTTTGATATCACGTTGAACCACTTGAATTGTTAGAAGCGGGACATTTTCTCTTATATTTATATATCAACTAGTGGTGAACACGATTTGATTTGGGCGATTTTTAAAAAAATTCCAAATCAAACTATTTAAAGCGGGTTGTGATTTTTCCAACACAAACCAAACCAAATCATTTCATTTTGTAAACCAAATCAAACCAAACCTTTTTTTTGTTGTTTGGTGCGATTTCAAATCGCGGTTTACAAACGAAATAAATTGACACGTTCTCAATAAGTTTAAGCATATATATTTGACTAGAATTTCGACTTAAAGCATTGATACAAATCAAAATAATATATTATATCACTAATAGAGAAAAAAATACAAGATGAAGTATTAATATTCACTTCTAATTACAAAATGAAGCGAGATTCAGTCAGCAAGAAAACAAATTTGGAAAACATATTTCAGAAGCATGTATCGGCATCCAGCTCCTCACCAAGAAAGCAAGTTTGAATCATTTGGCAGCTTATCAGTACATCAAAAATGTTATTTTTTACTCCATACATATATTTACTTATTTTCATTTGTGAAATATAAGTTTTTGCTGCAATTTTTTTTTTTTTTTTAAATTGAAAGTTGACATTTATTAGAGAAATCAATAGAGTATTACCACAATTTGCATCTTGGAAGTAATTGTAGTTTATTCATCTGCAATTTTAATAAGCTAAATGCTATAAAAATATGGATGAGTCATTTCATTATTGGGAAGATTAGCAACTAAATCCTTTGACAACTTATCACTACATAAAAATTGTTATTTTTTCCTCCATACACGTGTTTGTTCATACTTACATTTGTGGAATATTATAAGTTCCTTATGCATTTTTTTTAAAAAAAATTGAAAGTACGCATTTATTTTTTATTTTTATAATTTTTTAAGTTTTAGCGGGTTGGCGGTTTGAAACCGAGATTTTGAAAATTGAAACCTAAACCATGAAATTTTTTCAAACCAAATCAAACCAAACCATCTGTTACGGTTTGGTTCGATTTTTCTGTTGGCGGTTTATTTGTTCACCCCTAATATCAACACCACCTATTTTCAAGGCCAAACTAAATTTTCATCAAGGGATTGGCGTAATATTATTATAAAATGGGTTGATTTTATTCATTCCATAACATACAATAATTGCGTATTCATTGCTTTCATTATCTTCAAACTTGCATAGTATAAGTCTTTTGGTGGATACTACAAAACCATTTTCGAGTTCGATGTTCTTAGCAATTTGAAGTGCTTTCATTGCAAAAAGAGGACTGTTATATCTTGGGATATGATTGTCAATCACTTTGAGCACCAGGATGGACAAATTTATCTTAAAGACAAATAGTTGAACTCTTGTCTTGACCTACTGCTATTTGATTTGTTTCATTCTCTTTTTTCATATTTACTTCGCAAGTTTCAAGTAAGTATTTTTCGTGGTTTAATTATATTTTTCATTGATTTATTTATAATATATAATTTACAATATACAAACTCAACACTAACACTTTTAAGACGAATTTGTGTTTTGTGTTACTTTATATATTGTTTATTATATTTCTTCTTCTCTTCTAAGTTCTTTGGAATAACATTTCAAGTTTTATTCATTTAATTTTTGAACTTCTAATTTTGTTACAGAAATGAAAACTAGTACTACTAGTGTTGGTAACACCTTAGATGGTACTACTAATGTTGGGAATACCTCAAATGGTACAACAAATGTGGTTATTTCAATCAACTTCGGTACCACATAGAGAAAAATCGGAGAAAATTAGCGGTGTTGATTTCAAAATGTGACAACATAAAATGTTATTTAATCTCGCCACCTTGAACCTCACAAGGTTCATTTCGGAAGATCCTCTTATCGTACAAGAAGGAGAAAAAAATTGAGAATCCATCATTGCATTGAACGCACGGAAACATTCGGACTTCTTGCGCAAGAATTATATCTTAAATGGACTAGTCAACATATTTATGGTATCAAAAGTGCTATGAAATCTACAAATTAACTTTGGAAATCCTTGGAGAAAAAGTACAAGACAGAGGATGCAGGTACAAAGAAATTTAAATTTATAGTTGGTAGATTTCTCGAGTACAAAATGATAGATTCAAAAACTCTAATAATTTAAGTCCAAGAATTACAGGTTCTTTTACATGACATACATGCTGAAAATATGACTTTGAGTGAGTAATTTCAAGTTGTTGCAATCATAGAGAAACTCCACCCCGTTATGGAGAGACTTCAAAAATTATCTCAAGCACAAGCGCAAGAAGATGAACTTGGAAGATCTTATTGTTCAACTAAGAATAAAGGAAGATAATAGAAAGACAGAAAGGAAAAATGGAATGCATTTTGGGCAAGGAAAGGTTAATCTTATGGAATCCAGTTCAAGGATCAACAAAAAAAGGAAGCATTCAAGTGATGCACCAAAGAAAGACAATAACAAGAATACTAAGAAGTTCAAAGGCAACTGCTACAATTGTGGTAAAGCAGGACATCATGCAAATGAATATTGCAAGGCTAAGAAGAACGCACAATCAAATGGTTGAAGGAGACACCCCATCTAAGGGAATACAAGAAATGAATTTGTCTGTTGTTGTCTCTGAATGTAACAACGTTGGAAACCCTAGAAAATGATGGGTAGATACTGGTGCTACTCGTCACATATGTGCCAATAAGGTAATGTTTTCGAACTAAAAAGAAATCAATGGAGAACAACTTTTTATGAGAAATTCTGCCAGTTCGAAAGTAGAAGGACAAGGGAAAGTAATTTTGAAGATGACTTCTAGCAAAGAGCTCATCCTTAATAATTTCTACACGTACTGGACCTTCGCAAGAATCTTGTATCCGGTTCTCTACTTAGTAAAAATGGTTTTAAGTTAGTCTTCGTTTTGACAAGCTTGTACTCACTACGAATGAGATGTATGTGGAAAGGGCTATCATTGTGATGAGATGTTCAAAATGAATGTTCTTACTATTGTACCAAAATCAAGAAATAATAATAGTTGCAATTCTGTTTATATGCTTAAGTCTTCTTGTTTGGCACGATCAATTAGGACATGCAAATTTTAAGTTCTTACATAAATTAATGAATTTAAATTTATTATCTACATTGCAATTCAATCCTAATCATAATGCGAAATTTGTGTCGAGGCTAAGTTAGCCAAAACTTCATTTCATTCTATTGAAAGAAACACAAACCCCTTGGAATTAATTCACAGCAAAATATGTGACTTAAAGTTTGTGCAATCTAGAGGTGGTAAGAAATATTTTATTACGTTCATTGATAACTGGACAAGATATTGTTATGTGTATTTGCTAAAAAGCAAAGATGAAGCCTTAGATGCTTTCAAGCATTATAAGAATGAAGTTGAAAATTAACTAAGCAAGCGGATAAAAATTATTCGTAGTGATAGAAGATGAGAATATGGAGCACCGTTTGAAGAAGTTTGTTCCGAATTTAGAATAATTCATCAAATAACAACACCTTACTCACCTCAATCAAATGGTGTTGCTGAATGCAAAAATCTAACCCTTAAAGAGATAATGAATGCTATGATAATTAGTCCAGGCTTACCTCAAAACTTGTAGGGGGAGTTATCCTTTCGGAAATGTTATGCTTAACAAGATACCACAAAAGAAAAATGATGAAACTCCATATGAATTATGAAAATGTCATAAGCCTACCTATAAACACTTAAAGGTGTGGGGGTGTTTGGCTAAAGTTGAAGTACCAAAGTCTAAACAAGTTAAAATAGAGCCAAATACCATTGATTGCATATTTATCAGATATGCCAATAACTGTAGTGAATAACGGTTTCTTGTGCATAAGTCAGACATTCTAGATATGCACGAAGGAACTATAATTGAATCTAGGAATGCTACATTCTTTGAAGATATTTTTTCCATGCAAAGAAAGGAAAGAAACAAGTTCAAATAAACGAACTTATGAAACTGCAATTGTTATTCATCTAAATGATGAAGAACCTAGACGCAATAAACGAGCTAAAACATCAACTTCGTTTGGTCTAGATTTTTTAACTTATATGGTAGAAAATTATCCTAAAACATTCAATGAAGCAATGTCTACACCGGAAGCTCCATTTTGCAAAGTAGCTATCAACAGCGAGATAAAGTAAATTATGCAAAATCACACTTGGGAGATTGATGCGTGTCGCAATGCACCAAAATAATAAATAATTCCTTACTCGCTAAATATTAATTAATAGTGTAGTAGTGAGAGTAAGGGTCGATCCCACGAGGAACGGAAACTAATTTTAGTTGTTCGGTCAATTAGAATGGAATGGGGGTTTTGTTGTTTGAATTGCTTGAATGAAAACTATGCATAAAATAAATAATTAAATATGACTAGAGAATTAATATGAGAATAAATCTTGTTCTCGGGTTCGGTTGTACCCTCAATTAATGTTATACATTTCCTTGTAACGTATTTCTATTCCTAATTCAATTATCAATCATAAATAATCAACAAGCTCTGATTATCTAAATTTTTCCTTATGTGTATTGATTCAAAACAAGCTCTTCGAACCAATTCTAGCCACGGACAATCCTAAACAAGCTCTTAGGATTTAATGCACGAATAGTATGAAAACTTAGAAGAATTGATTGAATTGGACCGTTAATTACACAAGCTCGAATTAATCAATCCAAGTTGAATTATTACTAAACCTGCACGAGATTTATTTGCTACTAAAGTAAAGATTTAATGACAATTACGGATCAAGAATCTAAACATAGCGTATTCATGAACCCAAAGATCAATAATCCAATTGGCCAAATTAAACTATTAATCAAATAAACTCAATGAACATTCAAAACATAATAATCCAACAATTGAAATAAAGGAATGAATTCACGCTACTAATTTGTAGGAAAAGAAAATAACATAATTGAGTTAACACAAGTTCCCCTTTGAACAAGATATGGAATTTAGCCTAGCATGGTTGTGGTAGATTCTTCAAGTTGCTTCATGAATTCCGTTGTGGTAGATTCTTCAAGTTGCTTCATGAATTCCATTGTTGTTGATGTTCTTTGGCTTGAAAATCTCCCAAGAATGCTCTATATTTTGCTCTCAATTTTCTTCAATGTCCAACCTCCTTTTTGTGGTGATTTTTCTCCTTTAATACTCCCAAAATCGTGCCCTAGCTTTACCCCAAAGATATACCAAAGATAGACCTTGAATCAGATAAGAAAATTCCTTGGAGAGCAAGTTACGGCCGTAACTTTCCTTATTACGGCCGTAATTGGGATTCTGAAAATTTCCGGAATTTGAAAGTTACGGCCGTAACTTTGTCATTTACGGCCGTAAGTGTATTTCTGCCGAGAAGCGCCCGTGATCGATGTTTTGGTCATAACTTTCTCTCCCGAAGTCCGATTGTGGTGATTCAAGTTGTGTTGGAAAGAAAACTCAAATATATACAATTATTTGTGAAATAGCTCTTCCCAAATTCGAAAGTCTTCTATGACAAAGTTGAGCTTAAATCTATGACTAAAATTCATGATCACAATCCTTGCGGGTTTTTTGATTTCCAACTTCATTCCAAACCTTCTTTGACCATAATTTTTGCATCTAATATTCTTCCCACATGCCGTTATTGATTTGGAGCTCTTTGAATATGCCCTTGAACCTCACTTCTTGATTTTTTTGTATTTCTTTGGTCATGTTTCTTTTCTTTTCGTTCTTTGCGATCCTGTATAACACAATAAATGAAAATGCATTAAACGATACTTCAATAGGATCAAAATAATAACAAAATAGGATAATAATTGAATTAAATACATGCTAATAAAGTACTTATCAGAGATTGTAGATCTACCACCAAGAAATAAGTCGTTAGGTTGCAAGTAGATTTTTAAGAAGAAGCTAAAAACAGATGGATCAATTGATAAATAAAAAGCAAGGTTAGTAGCAAAAGGCTATAGACAAAAGGAAGGCCTTGACTTATTCGATACCTACTCATTACAAGGATTACTTCTATTAGAGTCCTTATCGCAATTGCTACATTATATAATCTTGAAATCTATCAAATGGACATTAAAATAGCATTTTTGAACGGTGAGTTAGAAATATATATATATATATATATATATATATATATATATATATATATATATATATATATATATATATGGAACAACCTAAAAGGTATGTTGCTCCAGGAAAGGGGAAAAAATGTGTGTAAACTCGTTAAGTCTTTATATGAGTTAAAGTAAGCGTCAAAGCAATGTCACTAAAAATTTGACAAAACAATGTTATCAAATAATTTTAAAATTAACGAGTGTAATAAATGTGTATATATAGAAAAAATACACCTAACGCCTATGTAATTGTATATGTATATGTTGATGATAAGTTAATTATGGGCAGCAATCATGATGTTATCATGAATACTAAGAAAATGTTAACAAAGTATTTTGACATAAAAGATATGAAAATGGCTAATATTGTATTAGGGATTAAAATCTCTAAGATATCTGATAGACTTATTCTATCACAATCTCATATGTTGAGATCGTACTTAAAAAGTTAAACATGTGTGATGAAAGTCCAGTGAAAACTCCAATTGAGTTAATCTACACTTTGTAAAAAATAAAAGTGAACCAGTATCTCAATTAAAATATTCGCAGGTTATAGGCAGTCTAATGTACATTATGAACTGCACCCATCTAAATATAGCATATGCTGTGAATAAACTGAACAGGTTCACAAGTAATTCAAGCAATAATGACCACTAGAATGCATTAAATAGGGTTCTTGGGTATCTAAAGTATGCCTTAGACTTTGGACTACATTATACAAGATATCTAGTAGTGTTAGGGGGATACTGTGATGCGAATTGAATATCAGATATGAAAGATTCTAAATCTACTAGTGGTTATGTTTTTACCATTGGTGTTGTTGTTGTGTATTGGAAGTCCTCAAAACAAATATATATAGCTCGATCTACAATGGAATCAAAGTTTATAACTTTAGATAAAACTGAAAAAGAAGCAAAATGGCTTCGTAATTTCTTAGAGGACATTCCATGTTGCCCTAAGCCAGTGCCTGCAATAAGTATAAATTATGATAATCAGTCAGCTATTGCGAGGGCACAAAGTAGTATGTATAATGGTAAGTATAGGAATATATGACATAGACACAATACCATTAAGAAGTTGATCTCAAATGACATTATTTCCATTGATTATGTGAAATCAAAGGTAATCTCGCGGACCCGCTTGCAAAAGGTTTACCAAGAGATCAAGTAAACTGCTTTTTAAAAGGAATGAAATTAAAAGCCAATTATGCATGAATCACTTTAATGGTAACCCAACCTTGTTGACTGGAGATCTCAAGATCTTGGTTCAATGGGATAACTAAGTTACAAAGATTCAACACTTAGGAGAAATCTCCTGCACATTACTATGATGAAGGAAACTATTTCTGTAGGTTGTATAAGGTTAAGTTAAACTTTTAATGATTCCTAAATGTTGAGTAAATCAATTAGAGTATGGCAGAATACTCTTAATTGGAGATCACCTATGTAAGTGCAAAGTGGGCCCACTTCTATGAGAATGTTTCACGACTTGAATCCTCTAAAGCACATATGAAAATCAAGTAATGTTCAGGGCCAAAAATGAACACAGCCATGAAAACCGTTAGTAAAGATATTGTGTTGAGTGTTATTGTCTTGGTTTACATCAACGGATGAACGATTAAAGACATCATGTTCACTGATTAACCAAGTAAACCCGATGGTATTTCACTAAGGCAAGTTCAAAGCCAGAAGCTACCTCTCCTGATGCAATAAATTTCCAATTGAACTCTCTATTAGTATCTGCATTATCATTTGCATTTTATGATAATTTTTATTCATGTGGAGGATTGTTGGAAATGGTACTCAAATAGGTCAACTTGACTAATAATTATGGTGGGTCCCGATATCCTTTTTGTGCGTATGAAGAGTCCAAGTTATTCTACTCCAAAGGTAGATAAACGTGGTATATTTGGATTCGTAAAACCATTTCCAGGTGAATGAGAATTTGATGACTAAAGTGAGGTGTTGAAATGAGCTTGGTTGGGATAAATGGACAAAAGTTAAAGTTTATCCCATATTGGAAAAGATGGAAAATCGGACTTGTTTACCTTCAATTTGGGCATTTGGGCTTGGGCCCCCAAGGGAACCAATAGTATTTGAAAGAGGGGTGACTTAAATCCTATTGGGTTTAGTCTAAAGCACACATGTGTGCGCCATCGTCGCAGTCCGTCCGATTGACCGGATCGACTCGGCACGACACGAGCATGGGCTCAGGTCTTGGATCGTGGGTCGTGAGCTAATTCAGCTATATTTCTTTTTTGGAGAAATTTATAATAAATAAATTACTTTTATCTAACTTTAATTTTAATTCGGAAATATTCAAAAATTAGGCTGACCGCTCGAGCGGTTTGATTCTGCTAAAAATGCTCGAGCGATCATCGAGCATGATTCGAGCGGTTCTTGAAAATTGCTCGAGCAGGGTCGAGCATGATTCGAGTCGTCGTCTATTCAGTGAAAGGTCATGAATGTTCCATTCAATACAACTTTTGGAACGTGTCTTTTCGACCACCACTTTTCAACATCTATAAATAGGACCATTTGGGTTGACTTTATTCATTCTATAGCATGCAATCATTGCATATTCGTTGCTTTCATTATCTTCAAAATTGCATAAAATAAATCTTTCGGTGGAGATTATATAATCATTTTCGAGTTCGTTGTTCTTAGCAATATGAAGTGCTTCCATTGTAAGAAGAAAATTGTTGTATTTTGGGAGACGGTTTTCATTCAGCATGAGCACCCGAGGTGGGACAAATTTGTCTTAAAGACAAAGAGTTGAACTCTTGCCTCTGTCTACTATTTGATTTGTTTCATTCTCTTTTTTCATATTTACTTTGCAAGTTTCAAGAAAGTATTTTTTGTGGTTTAATTATATTTTTTATTGATTGATTTATAATATATAATTTACAATATACACTCTCAACACTAACATTAGGCGCAAGTCAGACGTGTGCCGACGTGCATAAATAATTATAAGAATTAAATATTTGGGATTGAGATGAAATCTTATTTTGATAAGGTTGTTTTGATCTATCAAGAGTTACATATTTAATATTCTAATTAGTCAAATATATGTATATATTGAGACCACACATAAGAAATAGAAAAATTGCAAATTCTTGAGATCTTGGAGAACACCGGAGAAGACTTGGAGGTTTGATGTGGAGAAATCAAGTTTTATTAGATGGTGTGTCCATAACTCATAGGTCGTCACTTAGCGTAGCACTATCTGTCTTATCGTCTGAAGATCCACGTCAATCCTTTCTATAGCTACTAGAAAATTTAGAATTTGTGGGATGAGCACACGCGCCCAGTGAACAGAATATGATGCACATTTGTTATTGCACATTAAAATATACAAATCAACCTCACATACTCAAGATCAATGCAAATGCATGTATATTTTATAATACCACGGCCAAAGTAATACAACTAGATATATGGGTATAACAATCTTCTTTTGGTCGAGAGTCTTAAGCCCTAGTATCAGTCTCAGAGTAAGCCCCATAAGTTGCAGCAAACAAGTCAAATTACAAAGCAGGAAAGACGACAAGCGGGTGTCTAAGAGTCAAAGTACTAGGGCTACTGAGAACATTAATCCATGCATTGACCGAGTTAGACTAATCTAACAAATAAATGCCTTGATCACCGCTAAATCCCTCAATTGGCATAGGACAAGCCTATTCGTATATCCAAAATAATCGACAGGTCAAGATCGTGATGTGTTGTGTTGTGTTGTGTTGTAGACACTGTATCACTGGTTGGTCAAACAACATATCTATATCATAATAGTCAATTATAATTGAGACATCCCGCAGGTATCGTATCATCGATGACCCGTACATCATAGATATTTTCCAATATTGATAACCGCTTAATATACTGCAATGCATGACATGATGGATCTCCTATGATTTTCATCTCATACCCCGAATGCTCAACATATAACATCTCATAAATCATAATTGGCCAAAACCAATGACTTTGATCATACACATCCAAGTTAATCCCACTTGGAATCTCACGAATTTACACAACAATATACTGTCATACCTTAAGATCATTAGGCAACTCTAGGTATATGACAACATATCAAGATCACGAGTGGTGTACGTTGGAGCAACCGTAGTCTAATATGTATAAGATGCTCAGGATAAATACTTTCAAGTATATATCAAGTATGAGACATATACAATTTAAATAAGCATATTCTACTCACAATATAAAATCACTTATATTGAAATCATATAATTCACATATAATAACCAGATAAATAAACATATCATACACGCTTCATTAATCAACTAATCTAAATAAACGTATAAAATTCACATCATAAATCAACTATTTCAACAAGATGGGTAATCAATACTAATGCATGCTTTCTTTTTTATTTTCTTTTTTATTTTTTTTTCAAAAATCATGCTTCCCGGCCTGATTATAGATTATATCCTATACCCCAAAGCGCTTAACATTTTCATAAATTGGATATTGATACCATGGCCATAGCAAATCAAATTACACAAGACTATTTCATCCTCTAGGATTTCTACATCCTTTCATTTTTCACCATATTCGACTCCAACAGGGCTACTCAATCACCATGTCATTCATCAAAACTTAGAGTCACAAGGTACTCACGACATCATCAATATCCCACATAACATAGAGATTACTGAGGAGGCTAAAGTTCAAATCTATAATCATCATGCATAAATCTTTCTTTATGATTTACGATACATTGAACGTCATTGCATTAACAATATATTAACACATTATGCCATATATAAGGGTGTATTTAAATGACTCAAGTAACCATATTAATCAAATGACTCAAATAAACATATTCAACTCATGTCTAATGAAATGATATAATTTAATCAGACTTATTTTAACAATATAAAATACTTCACTCACATAATTAATGAAATAAATTCAATTAAACATATTCAACTCACAATATGATGGCGGATAGATCCACGAATAGCTCCTAGAATAGTTTTCTTTCTAAAGCTTAACGGACTTTATGAATCGCAAATCAGAGTTATAGAATAAAAGTTATGACCGAACGAATTTAGTTTTTCGGGGTGTCTGTTTGGTGTCAACACAAAAATGTTAGGGAGCCATCTTTCATGGTTTTGAGCATTGGTGTCGACATCATGTTCATCTTTTTCTCTTGGTATCAACACCAAACGTATTTCTGAAATTTCAAATCCATTTTTCTTGATTTCTTTGATCCAAACACATTTATTTTGATAAGGAACTTTGAGAAAACATTTTTGGTAATAAAAAGGAAAGCTTGGAATGGATTGAAACATAATTTTGACAAAGTTTTTTTACCTAGGGTTTTGAAATGGGAGAGCTATTCTTTCCATGATTTTACTTGATTTTCAATGTAAGAAATTCATTTCAAAGTCATAGTTAAAGGAATATTGTATATAAAAAATCGAAGAAAGTAATAGCAGTAGGAGATTTCTCACCTTGTTTATTATACTAAGTTATGAGTGACTCTTGTCTTCCTAAGATGGAGTTGTTACATGGTTTGGATGCAAGCTGGAGGTAAATATTATAGATATGTGATGAGTATTGAAAGCTACAAAGGTAGCTACGGTAAGGCTAATGCGACCTCATGCTTAGGAACTTTAAATTTTAAGTTTCAGGGAGGTATTTTTGAGCTTAGACTGGAGATAGCAAATGAGGTTGAAATATTGGATTTTAGTATCATTTTGAAGTATTCATGACTTACTTTAACGTGCAATCTATCATGCGAGAAATGGTTAACCGAAGTGGAAGTTATAGCTTGTCGAAGTAAGTCACTCAAAATAACTTTTCTTAACCGTTCGACAAAGTACTCACTTTAAAAACTTAAATGTGATTGTCCGTTGATTGAACTCAATTGCATATATCACATGCATTCAACGAATGTCAGAAGTGATCAAACGAATCTCCTAAAAAGAGACGTTTAAATGCGTTTTTCGTAATTTTTTATTTAATTAATATTTTCATTTTTCCTTCTTTGAATTACATAAAAATCAAATAAATTATTATGTCATAATGAAAAATTAAGCATGTCATACATTTTGGGGGCATTACATTGCAGGTCAAGATCTTTAATAAGAATGGCCAACTATTTTGTCCCCAAGGACACCACTAAAGTCAAGTTTTTATTCCCTTTTGATGGAATGTATGTTTCATCAACATTGATTTATGTGTGAGGGCATACTTGTCAGTTTTGGTAAGTTAATTTTGTTAGATTAGTTTATAAATATGACAAAATGTGACTTGAATTGTGTTTCTAATGGGTCAATTATATCCATTGATCTTGATCATTGGTGGTTATTAGGCTCCGATATTAGTCAATTGGCCATTAGTTGGTAGTTTAGATTTTATCATTCTATGCACAACATAAAGTAATGTTTCCATCTCTAGGTTTTAGTGTATCCAAATCCAAATATATTATTTATCTTGGCTTGAAATAGGAGCAAGATTAGGAGGAGAGATTTTGATTATCAATCCAAGTGATACTCGATCACAAGTGCGTCACTAGTTACCTCAATTTTCTTTTGAAATGATGTGCAATGTACTGGAGGCAATAAAATTGAGCCAGAACAAGGCATTGCAATGGGTAACTAACACAAAATATCCCTAACGTTTGCACGTCTTGCGAAAATTATCTCTAACCTTTCAATTTTGACACTTTCAACTTCAAAATCATATTTCTTTGGGAAAATCGTCAATCCGTCAAATAATATTATCAAGATCATTAATTTAATAAAATCATTTACTTCATTAGTTTATATAACTTTAAAACTCAAAAGACTTTTCTTCTTATTGAACTTAACATTTTGACAGTTGAGGGCTTATGATGTGTATTTTTGGGGTTCAAGGATAAAAATTGACATGATCCATCACCTATGTGGGTTGTTTCTGCCCATAAGTTGATGCTAGATGGATGGTTGACATGTCACATCATTTACTTAAAGTGTTTGATGTACATCACTTCAGCCCCATGTAGCTTGAATTTTGCGATTGTCAAGTGCTTGGCCTATTTCGTGTAGACAATGCTACACGTACCGCAAGGTGTGCCACACACTCACAGATGGGGAGAGGGTAAAATGGTCTTTACACTCCCATGTTTCTGAGCGGTACACCTCGCTATACAAGCTTGTGGTACCTTCAGCATTTTCCTTTCATTTTACCTTGTCCCATCTACTCATTTGTTTTTATCTATGCTTCGTTCGACTGCTAGATTGGAATTGATAAATGATTTTTTTAAATAAAATATATAGTTAAAAAGTGATTTCGAAAAATATGTGTGGTTGTTCGAAATTTTATTTTTTTGTTTATAAATTAGATTATAAATGGGTAAGCCCCTTATGTCCTGGGCGACACGTGCTACAATGGCCGGGACAAATGGTCGCGATCTTGCGATGGTGAGCTTACCCAAAAAACTCATCCTTAGTTCGGATTGCAAGCTACAATTCGCTTGCATGAAGCTGAAATCACTAGTAATCGTCGGTCAGCCATACGGCGGTGAATTCGTTCCCGAGCCTTGTACACACCGCCCGTCACACTATGGGAGCTGGCCATGCCCGAAGTCGTTACCTTAACCGCATGGAGGGGGATGCCAAAGGCAGGGCTAGTGATTTACGTTACAGAATGAAGGCTTATTTATGCTCTGTTTGACTGCTGGATTGGAGCTTTCTTGATACTTGGTGCTGCTTGCTATTAGATTTTTCATATGGATAAATACATATGTAATAAGAATAAAAGATGAAATTTCAAATTTAAGAAACTTGTGGTTTTAATACAAAAATCAGGTTTTTTATTAAAAATATATAATTAAGTATATTTTATTCATTAAATAGTTAACGAAATAGGTTGATGTCACAATTATACAATTTATGGTCACAGTCACAAATCACCAATTTTATAGGTCATAAATTATGAGATTTCTTATTCACAAATTATAAAATAATTTGGTCATGAATTAATTCTCAGTCACAAATAAAAAATTTATAGGACACAACTTATTTTCAATCACTAATTATCAAATTAATTGGTCACAACTTATTATTCGATCACAAATCACAAATATTAAAGGTCACAATTTATTTTTCGATCACAAATTACAAATAGTAAAGGTCATAATGTATTTCTCGATCACAAATCACATGATTTATGGCTCACAACTAATTTCATAGTCACAAATTACAAAATTATTTGGCCGCGAATTATTTTTCGGTCACAAATTAAAAATTTATAGGTCACGATTTATTTATTGGTCACAAGTCACAAATTTTATTAGTCACGTCGTCTTTCTTGGTCACAAATTATGAAAGTTTCGATCATGACTTATTTTTCGATCACAACTTAGAAATATCTTAAGTCACAACTTAATTATGATCACAAATTCCGAATTTTTTATGTCACAATTTTATCACAACTTTTTTTGGTCTAATTAGTCACAAATTAATAAATTGTGAGTCACAATCATCTATAATTGATCACAAATAGGATGTCAATGGGGCGGGGAATCCCAGATCCCAACGGGGACCCGCCCCGGATGGGGCAAGGAATCCCCAACAATAATGGGGATGGGGGCGGAGATGCGGATTGCTATCAAATCCCCATCCCCGCCTCAGACCAGCCCTGAAACCATCCACAATTAATAAGTTCCATTACAAAAATACAAACAAATTAAAAGTTTCATTAACCACTCGACGCCTAAATATGTAGTTTTAAAACCAAGCTTTACATTTCAACTCTATACTACTCTTCATCTCTCACTCTCAAGGCTCATTTCATTATCTCCAAACATACTTCTTAACATAATTAAACTTGTACTACTTTATAAAAACTATTATGAGTTTTTTTATTTATTAATGTTAATAATTCTTTAGAGCTATTAAATGAGAATTCTGTAAAATAACCATACTTTAAGAAAAGAATTTGTAGAACTAAGACATTAGACAACCATTATAAAAAATATTAATGCATAATAATAATAATAATAATAATAATAATAATAGTAATAAATAGGGATTATGAGCATCCCAGTCTAGTCTCGTCCCGTCCCCGCCCCAGTTTAGATGGGGACGAGACGGGACGGGACGAGATGGGGCGGGAATGGGGATGAGGATGGTAAATCTCCGACGAGGTGGGGATGAGGATTGGCATCCCCCCCCCCCCCCCGTTGTCATTCATATTGTAAGTCACAATCATTTATAATTGGTTACAAATTAACAAATTGTGAATAACAATCATCTATAATTGGTCACAAGCAAGTTACCCACACTATACCCCACCCCTACCCCTACCCCCACCCACCCCCACCACACCTGAACCACCAAGCCCCTTAAACCAAAATAGCTCAACCCTAATCCTACTCCAGTTAACCGCCACCGCACCATTGTCGCCTCCTACTGCACCAGCAGCAGCAGCATAACTCACGATTGCACCACCACTTCACCGAAAAAGACAAATCACCACCAGCAAAAACCATCAGTGACCACCACCCACCCTCGTTGCAGCTACCACCACCACTCATCCCACCTCACTGCGACCACCAACACCGACACCATCCCCACTTCGCTTCCATAGCCACCACCTACACCTCTCGACCACAACCTAATCCACCAACATAGCCACCGTCTCTAATCACCACCATAAACCATACCCATTGCATCACAACCACCACTATCATAGCATCACCATCACCATCACCATCACCATCACCATCACATATACATAGATTTGAAGACATACACACATATTATACTCCAACGTCTCATGCAGAGGGACTTGGAAAGGAGCTGTGCTCTTGAGTCCCCACCTGTGTCTAGTGACTACTGCAGCGACGCCTACGCAGTGCATTCTAATCTTCATTAAGCATCACAACTGCGATGCTTCAGCGGAGGTGGCTGTTGTGGATTTTGACAAGAGAGAGAACAGGTAGTAGAGGTGAAAGATCGAACAAAAAATATATATAATTATTAGTTTTTAAAAAACCTAATTTCTGTATATATCACTTGTAAAACTTGTTTTTGAATTGTGAAGTTCAAATACATGGCCTCATGTAATTTCCACTTTGTCATATTAGTAAGTATTTTTGGCTCACTAACAAGCGCTTGCCAACTTGATTATGTTCTTCCCTCTAATGCCCAATTAATGATACCAACGGGATGTGTTCAGATACGAATCAGAGTGATCCATATCTGCCAATTTTTGGGATGGATCTAGTTCGGGTCGACCCCTGATCTGCCCAGTGAACTTTTTATTTTATTATTATTTTTAAGTAATTTTAGACTATTAAGTTAAGGTATTTTATTAAAACGGCATTTTAATTACGCATTGAAGCATCGGGGGTTTGGAATCCTCTCACCTTCCTCGATGATTATTTAGAGCATCTCCAATGGGGCTATGAATTGGGAATGTGGATTATAAGAGAGAGAAAGAGATAGGTATATTATTTTAAGTTTAAATTGTGGAGATGATGTACATCTTTAAAGTAGAAAAAAGAGCGGGAAGGGGGGGGGGGGGGGGAGAGAGAGAGAGAGAGAGAGACACACACACACACACACACACACATAATTTCAAATAAATTAATAAAAAAGTAGTGGAGGATGTGAAGGAGGATGTGTGATTGTGGAGAGTATTGGATTGGAATTAGGTATGTCAACGAGTTGAGTCGAGCCGGCTCGCCAGCTGATTATCAAGGTTCGAGCTTTTTTTGACCCGAACCGAGCCAAAGCTCAACCAAGATTTTGAAGCTCGGCTTGAGCTTTTTCGAGCCAAGCCGGCTCGTCTTTTTTTTTTCCCCCCGAGTCACACGCGGCGAATGAATTGTAATTATTAATATAATTATGTATACAATAAATGTAGTTAAAATATCAAACATAAGATTCAATAAAAATTTAAATGTAGATTTCGTAAAGTCTATAATAAATTACTAATTTTTTATATATATATTCAATAAAAGTTATAAGTTACATTGTTACAACCCTCATCCTTTTTTCGGGCTTGGGACCGACTACGATCAACATAGGCGGAGTTAAAATTGTACACGAATAAAAAATGTCGTGTACAATTTTTTAAAAAACATAATAATTTAAATTACACAAAATTATTTTTAGAAACTTACAATTTCTTCTATCTTAAATATTGTTCCAAGTCAATTGGAGCATTTTCGGATGCATCGATATGAGAGGGAGTGCTGGAGCTACCCTTAAATTGGTTAACTTCATTGCTGTTAAAATCCATATGTAGTGTAGACTGTAGTTTCAAATTTGAAAGTTGAAATCAAGATAATATTATCACAAGAATATAGAGAATTGAACAGAAATTATAGCAAATCAATAAATATTATGACAAAGAAATTGTAACTTGTAAGTAAATTAACTTTTTGTGAAGTTACAAACTAAATACCAACTATTTATAAATAAAAATACGTGGAAAAACCGAAATATCAAATTTCAAATTCAAATTTCGAAAAAAAAAATCTGTATTGTACAAATATACAGATCAAAATCGTTGCAAGCAAACACGGGCCAATTTGGCCCACCACACGAGCCAGCCCGTGTGGCCTGCCACACGGGCCGGCCCACACTCGAGCCAAATTGGCATTTTCGGGCTCGGTCCTTCAAGCCTCGAGTCGAGTTTAGCCCGAACTTTTAACGAATCGAGCCCTAGCTACCCGAGTCGACGAGCCATTTTGACACGCCTAGTGGGAATGTGTGAAAAGTGGAGAAAAAAGGTACAATGTGAAAGAGAGAGAGAAAAAAAAGGATATTAAAATGGGACTCACGAATTTTTGTATCTACATCTCATACACAGTTGACAGCCAACAGTGTGTGACTGTGTGAAGCATTGAAGATGCTCTCCTGATCTTCGCGTCTTTCAATTTCAAAATTGCAGTAACATTATTCCTCGCTTCGACAAATGAAAATAACATGGAGGGTCCAAATATGTTAGGAAAAAATAAATAAATAAAGGGCCAAGTGAGGGTCCAAGGTATGATTTTATTTCACACACACAAAAAAATAAAAATAAAAAAATAAAACTCATACATAGAAATAACATCATTTTTCTTTTTCGTTTTTGAAGAGACGGGACAAAGGATACTACTTTCGCTCAAGCACACAAAACTACTGAATTTAGATGCATAAAATAAACGGTTAATACAGTTATAATAATAAAAAAGAATGATCTTATCATCTCCAAAAGATATTACATGTAATTCGACTCTACACTTGTTTCTACTCGAAGATAAGAAGAGGCAAAGAATAGAAAAGTAATTGAAAGTGACAAATGCATGATTTATCCTCAATCGAAGGACTTTCAAGAATGAAGAGACATAAATAAACCACTGGTTAAAGAACTTAACAGAGAATGGAGCATTTTTTCTTCTAAGGTGTTGGAGAAGCAGAAACCACATTGACAATGTCACTACTTGGATCATGTAAGCTTGAATGGTAAATCTCTTCGATTTTGCTAGTTACCTCCACCATTGACGGGCGTTTATCAGGGTACTGAGCAGCGCAATCAACTGCAAGTTGCAAGAGCCGTACCATATCCTCCTCGACGTTTTGATACCTAAGGAGTTCGAGATCGAACACTTCGGCTATCCACTCATCTTTGACCACAGATTCAACCCATCTCGGGAGGTCGACCCCCTCGTCACGAGTCGGAGCCTTGCAGGTCAGCAATTCCAATAGCAATACACCGAAACTGTACACATCTGCTTTCTGAGAAACTTTGCAAGGATCAGTTACTTCTGGTGCCCGATAGCCAAGAACACGGTTGGGAGTCGAGGGCGGTCTAGCTAGTTGAGCGAGGCCGAAATCAGAAACACGGGCTTCGTATGATCTAGTGAGGAGAATATTTGATGACTTAATGCTTCCATGGGATGTTTTTGGGCCTTGAGAGTGAAGAAATGAGACTCCTTGGGAAACCCCGAGTGCAATGGCAACTCTTGTCTCCCAATTTAAGGGTGTCCGGCCAGCTCCTTTGTTTCCTGTAATGGCAAATAACGAAGAATGCTTACTGTCTAAACACGTTATACTTCAAATATAAAACAGCTACAAAGAAGCAGACAAACGAAGAAAGTTAGCCGTGGGGAACAATCTCAATATTCTATTCAACTGCTCCAAACCGCCTAATTTCGTTTATACATTGTAATTAACAATTATACTTGTCATGTACATGTTCAATCGGCCATATCGAGAATCATTCGAATCACACTCGCAATTTCATGATACACTCTGATAAAAACTAGATCTGGTGGCATTCCCCGTTTTTGTAGCCTCTAAAACGGCCCATAATGAGCAATAAAAAAGCCAAATCAGAGACGGCCCTGAAGATGTGGGAGAGTTCACAGAGCCTCAACGTTATAGGACATCATTTTTTTTTTTTTTCCAATCGGCTAATTTCGTATATACATTGTAATTAACTATCATACTTGTCATGTACATTTTCAATCGGCTATATCAAGAATCATTCGAATCACAATGGCAATTTCATAGTGCACTCTGATAAAAACTAGATCTAGTGGCATTCCCGGTTTTCAGTCTCTAAACGGCCCATAATGAGCAATAAAAAAGCCACATCGATCAATGTTAAAGTGCGAATAATGCAACATAAAAATAATGAGTAATTCTACGTAGACATTCAAATGGGATATTTTAAAGTAACATTCTTATGTAGCGTAGATTTATTAGGTCCACTTAATAGAATTATTGATAATTGCAAAACAAAGAGGAATCGAAACAAATAAAGTGCGAATTCACCGTGCAATAGAGCAGACAAGCTCCCCATTGGCATGTAATCATAAACGAGAAGCTTTTCGTGCATGTTATAGTAATAAGCCCTTAGAGGCACTAAATTCTCATGATCCATTTTCCCAATCACCTCCATTTTCTCCCTGAATTCCTTCTCCCCCATGTTCACATCCCCTAGCCTCTTCACTGTCACTGTCAAGCCCGTCTCTAGCACCGCCTTGTAGGCGGTCCCGAATGTTCCCTTCCCCAAAACCTCGGCGGACGCCCTCAACAAATCCTCCAAATCGAAATTCCAACCGATATTCCCAAGAGTCACTAATCCTTTCTTCCCAGCACTGATCACATTGACTTCTCCCTTCTCCTTCTCCTTAGCCCTCGTGCTATCATTTCCTCGACTCTCCATTGTTCTCTCTATTGAAACTTCGATTTCTTTATCCTTAAAAGCGCCATTCTTTCGCCCGACTTCTTTTGTTCCCAATTTCCGGCACATACAGAACACAAGCAATAAGATCAAGACCAAACCGAGCACAGAACCAACCACAATTCCAGCAATAGCAGCGCCTGAGAGTTTCTTTTTGTGCCTTTCACTACCACAAGAATTGTTAAGTGGATCACCACAGAGTGAATTCCCAAGGAAGGAACTCTTGGGCTTCCCAGAAAGACCTTTTGGAATTTTACCAGTGAGATTATTATACGAAACATTGAATTGAACTAAACGAGGCAAGTCAAGGTCTGGTATTAAACCAGAGAAATGATTTTCCTGCAAATAAAGCGTACCTAAACGCGTCAAATTGTTAAAACCCGACGAAATGGGGCCAGAAAAGTTATTTTCTGCCAAATTTACGCGAATAAGGGACTTAAGGGAGAATAGAGAATCTGGGATTTCCCCACTAAAGAAATTTTGATGGAGATAAAGGCTGCTGAGCAACGAAAGAGATGAAAAAAGGTCCGCCGGAAGTGGGCCAGAAAGTGCATTATAACGGAGGCTTAGCTTCTGAAGATTAGTGAGATTTGATATGGTGTTGGCCGGAAGTGTGCCGGAGAGGCCCATTCCCGGGAGGCGAAGTTCTATAACTGAAGAACTGTCAGGGGAGCAAAGGACGCCAGCCCATGAGCATGGAGTGGGGCTGGAGAGGTTCCAAAGTAGGACACGGCCGCCCACTGCGGCGCGAAGGGCTACCAGAGCGGCACGATCGGAGACTAAGTCGGAGGTGCTAGGGCGGAGGAGGAAGAGGAAGAGGAGGAGGAGAATTGCTGTGTGGATGAGGTGGTGGTGGAGGTGGCTGAATTGCCTCATTTTGGGATTTTGGGATTGTACGAGGATATTAAGGGGAGAGTTTCATATTGTTCTTGTACTTCTTTTCTGAACCTCAAACTTCTCTATAAATTCTAATGGCTGTTTCATAAGAAAAACAAAAACTGTAAGAAAGAGAGAGATAGGGTGGGCCGAAGCTTCTGAATTGGGATTGGATAGTATTGGAATCATCGTATCTTATAATTTATTAATATTTTTATAATTTCCTTAAGCAAAATTAGGGTAGAACTCCCGAATTTTTTGCTCTTATGGGTCCTTGACATTAAATTATACATTTTTACTAAATCCATCACTTTGGTCCATTGATTTTTTTTTCCCACAATTTTTCTCAAATTCATTTTCAATTATACATTTTCATTGAATCCATCACTTTTTCACATTTTTCAACAACACGTTCTCATAAAAACTCAAAATTTCTTCAAATCTCTCAACACCAAACAGCCTAAATCTGTAAATTTGGATTTCCACTTGATCGAATTTGTCTAAATATATATTAAAATTTTGATTAAATATATTTGCACAATATTCTTTATAAATGAGCTACATGTTAATTGCATAAAATGTTCTTGTTTGAGCCTCAATTTCATATATTTTTTTCTCAATCTTATTTTCAATAACACATTCTCCAATACATTTTTCTATCTCTTAACCCCTCATTGACCCCCTTAAAAATTTAACACATTTTCTCTCTCTTCTTCCCAACACATTTATCAATAAAATGATACTTCTTCATTCCACAAATATAGGCTCATTTCTATTTTCACACGAATTAAGAAAACATAATTAATATATCTTAAAAATATAAATTTACTTACATTTTACCTAATATACCCCTACATTAATAGTTCATATGTGTTGATAACAATGTATATTAAATAGTGGTATATTAAGAAATTAAGACATTAATATAATCCAATGTTCTAAAAGGCGTAATGCGTTGCGGGCGTCGAGTCGAAAATCAAGAATCACAAATTTATGCGTGTCAATACGAAGAATAAGCGTCATAATGCGTTTCGTATTTTTAATATTATTTTAAGACATTAAATATATTTTTATATAATAAAATAGATTTTTTACCCTTAAAAAAGGAGATTAGGCGGCGCCTAGGCGAGTTTAATCCCGCCTAGGCGGTAAAAAAAAATTTTGACCGCATTTTTACGAGCATGTCACTTATTCGACACGTTTTGACAGTACATCGAGCCTGGCGGCGCATTTTCTCGCATTTTAGAACACTGATATAATCTCAAAAAGGAAAGTCATATAATTTGGGACAAATAAAAAAGGAAAACGAGCATATTTTTGTGGGACGGAAGGAGTATTACACATAATGATGAGAACCAAAGAAGTCAAATCTCATTTCATGTGCCGATAGGCTCCATTAAGAGATTCAAGGCCAAGGAGGTCCAAGAGTTAATTATAGGGTTCATTCACAAAGCAGGGAACCAAGCCCAAATGGAAGACACATAGATAAACGACCACATGCATTGACGTCTGTCGCGAGTCACTGTGTGGCTGCACAAAAAATGAATCGTGCGACCACACGGTTACTTTTAAGACCAAAAATGTGAGATTAAACTGATTTTCGAATTTCTTTAATCCTCTCAAAGTCTTGTACTATAAATACCCCAAACCCCTCAAACCCTTGTTTTAACTTTAAAGGTTGTATTTGTGAAGAAACTTGGTGAAGGTAAATCCTTCATTTTAAGTTTTAATTGTTTTTTTTTTTTTTTTGAAATTTCTTCAACTACATTTTGGGTTTATTATTCTTGTGTTATTGATGAATCCACAAGATTTTGAAATATACTTAGTTTCTATCCATTAGGTTTTTGTTCGCTAAAAACACACCGCAAGTGCACGAGTCGCATACAAGTGATAGTGGACTAATTGAGTCCGGTTTATCGATCCCACAAGGATTGTCTATTTCAACTACATTCTAGTATAATTAATTTTAACAAGAAACACACACAATAAAGATTTGTTTGAGAATGTTCTCGTACTAGAATTAAAGTTGCAATTGTAAATAAATAACTAGAAAAAAAAAGGTGATGATTAGATGATAAAGAAGTGTTGGGATTCTTGATTTCACTTGACCATTACCTAATTGAGTTATCACAAGCAAATAGAAATGCAATTCATTAATCATGTTAGACCCGATTTTCCAAACTTAGTCAATTACCCCTCTCGAGTGAAATCAACCATAAGTAGTGGCATTAACCTACTATATCTCTATGTCGATTAAAAACACACTAATTGTATTAAACCTTTGTGAAAATAGCTCAATGAGTCGTCTAGGGTTTTAGGTATATCTCTATCCTAAACAAGAACCTAGAGCAAATATTGTATTGATTTAGAATACAGAACAATTTCTCAATAATTGCACATCCCATGAAACCTAAGTATAAATGTGGTCACAATAAATGCTAGTCAATAAATACAACAATAAATGCACAAAATAATAAAAAACTTAAATTCTTAATACAAGCATTAAAATCAACTAAGCTAGGTCAAGCTTCATCAATAATCTCAATACAAAATAGTTTAGCCCATGATGAAATAACAATAAAATTCAAGAATTAAATATATCATTTCAACAATAGACTAAAATATATAAAGAAATATGAAGATTAACAAGAAAACTTCCCTTCAACAATGGTTAGTACTTCAAAACATCAATGTTCCTTCACAAAGTTGTAGGTATTTTTCCCCTAAATCAACATTCATCTACTAACCTAACTAATTACAAGACAAAAGCAAGAAGATGAAGAACAATGGAGAGAAAAATGAGTTTTAGGGTTTCTTGACTTAAAGGGGGGGGGGGGGGATAATGATTCAAAAATGGCCAAAATCACTCAAAATACCCCCAAAATCGCTTAGATCTGCGTATAACAGTTTTTGGGCCGAACTGGGTCGCACCGAGTCGGCCCAAATTATCGCTCCATTTTGTGACCACGCGATCGCGGGGTTGAATGACTCTCGATCGCGTGGTTGACTTTGAAAACTCTCAGGTTGGATTTATGCTTGATTCGCGAACGCGACCTATGCTTAACCACGCGTTCGCGTGGTTCACCTGAGTGATGTCTTGCAGCTTGATCTTCTTTTAATTGCAAATGAGTCCTCAGTTTTAGATATTGATCAACTTGGTCCCCAAAGTTTTTAATTTCTTTCAATTGAGCCCTTCCAAAAGTGCATTTGAGTCAGTCAACTTTGGAAACTTGCAATTTAGTCCTTTGATCAATTGCACATGCGATCCACAACTTTTCGAAAATGACAATTTGGTCCCCCAACTTTGACTCTTTGATGGATTTGACTCTTTTCTCCTCAATTTCTTCAAGTATTTATCCATTTAGCTTCTTTCTACATGAAGTTGATTGTTAAACATATTTAACTACAAAATATGCACGATTAAGTAGGTATTTGTCCAAATTACTCAAAAAGTATTACTAAAAATATATGAAATATGCATGTAAAATGCACTCAACAGTTTTATTTCTTAGAATTTTGACTAAGTTTGGGTCAAGATTCATGTATTATCAAATTTAGCTTTCTTGAGTTGATTTTCATTTGTTGTGAAAATTTTTGTTTAAACATTAAAGGGATTTATATCACATAAACCCAGAAAAGATTTAATACTTTTTAATCACATATTCCTGAAAATCATAATTCATTTAAAATAAATTCTTTTTAAATAACATAAACAGAAACTTAATTTTTAACCACGCATGTTTTAAAAATTACTATTTCAAAATACATTATCTCAAATAATTATCAACAAGCACTTAATCTTTCTCATTTTTATATCATCATAGTTGCATTATATCCTCTAATTTTTATTTATTTATTTTATTAGTTAGCATATCTTATTCTAATCAGGATTTTAGTCCAAAAATTTCGATAAGCTGGAGGGATAAGACATATTCATCCATCTAATTTTTTGTCAATCATTTTAAAGCACTTTAAAAGCATCTACGAGAGATTTTTTATTTATGAAGAGCATTTTATGTAGAGAGAGTCTCTCAAATTTAGAGAGTAAACAATTTGTAATCTTCAACAATATTCTCTATTTTGAGTCTTGACCCACATTTTATTTTTCTAACTTTTATTGGTTTCTCCTAATATCCATTTATATTATTTTCTTATGTGTTAATAGCTAATCACTTCAAACATGATTTGAATCATTTGGACTTCCCCTTATGTTTTTGAAGTAAAATATGTTGTTGAAAATTATTTGGAGGAATATATATTGTTGAAAATGATTTGAAAAAATGTGTTATTATAAACTTGTTTATAAATCATTTACCAAACAGAGGATAATAAGCAAGTATTGAAATGTCCATTAGAAGAGTTAAAATTCAACCTTAATTGCTTGGATCTTATTTTTAAGCATCAAATCTCTAAATAAAAAGTATTTTGTATTTAAAGAGTCAATTGAAAATTCTCTAAAAACTCTATTCGGTAAAAATTCTTGTTTATGAACAAATAATGAAATTTTCGAGATAAAATGTGTAGTTAAAAAGTTATTTTAGGAAATATATTGTGTTAAGAAATGTATTATTTATAAACAGTTTATCACATGGCCATGGAGATGTTAAGTAGTTTAACGGTTTTCACCATTTAACTGCAATTCATGTGAATGTTCAATGTCGCCAACGTCAATACGGATAGTTTCAATAACTCAAGGACCTAGATATAAGATATAAATAGTTGAGGACAAAAAAGTTGGGACCTATGTATAATAAGATAACACAACGTAAAAGGTTGTTGAATCCAATCCGATTTTCTCTTTTCGTTATTATTACTATAAACTACTTGAAATACAAAAAAAAAAAAAAAAAAAGAAAAAAGAAAAAACAAAGAATTAAATTCTTCCAAATCTTGTAACTCTTGCGCATCATTTATAGTACCTGCTGTTAATGAAATAAATCCATATCCACATCCATATTGTTTACTTCGTGAAAACAAAGAACGTGGAATTTGTATTCGTTTTTATCGCCCAGAAATTTGCATTGAAAATATAATTTATTCACAAATTTTATTTCCCGAGCTACTATTTTCGTCAATTTATATCTATATCTATATCTATATCTATATAAAGACAACTGAGATTCTGATCGATTTTGACCAGAATCTCAATTGTCAAATATTCTAAATTTTAATATTTTATTTTGTATTTTTTTGGCAGTTTTTTAAATCTGGAAGTTATTTATCAAGTGAGTAGGTTTTTTTTTTTTTTTTTTTTTTAAAATACACAACTGAGATTCTGACCAATTAATTTTGGCCAAAATCTCAATTGTCAAAAAATTTTAATTTTAATATTTAATTTTGTATTTTTGGCAATTTTTTATATTTGAAAGTTATTTACCAAGTAGGTAGGTTTTGTTTTGTTTTTTTTTTAAAATGCATGATTATTGTGAAAACTAGTAGTATTTTAAGACGATATGCCGTGGATTTCAAAATGAGGAATTAAAATTGATACTATTTTTCCCATTTTATTTGGTAAAATGTCAATTTAATATATTTTTTACACATTAAAACTGTGACGACCCGAATTCTCGACCATTCGAGTGCCACTAAAAGTGACTCATATCATAATATCGAGACTTAAATAGTAATGTAAAATTATTTAAAAGAATAATTAGAATCCCATAATTTTTATTGTGAATAAAAATAGAACATAATTTTCTTACATAAAGTTCAACATAATTATCTCATCAATCTTAACCACTTTTGCCACTTCCATGTTGACCGCCTCGAACCTTCAATTATCTGAAAATGGTAAATATCGTGGAGTGAGATTTATAAAATCCCAGTAAGTATACCAAGCATAAATTTTCTTTTGAAAGCATATGGATCATTTTCATCATAACATAGGATAGGATCGAAATACTCATAAACATAGGGAGACACAAGAATTTTACCGAACTTAAATGGCAAGAATTCTTATGTGTAGCGCTACTAAACTCCGGTCCCCTTAGCATAATCATAAACATATCATATGGAACCCATAACAATCTTGTGAGATTGATTTCATAGCAATGATCCAAACATTTTCATAAAAACATAAGATATACTTACTTGTCATAAAAACATACTTACTTTTCATAAAAACATAAGGTGTATTTACCTTTCATAAAAACATACTTACTTTTCATAAAAACATAAGATATACTTACTTGTCATAAAAACATACTTACTTTTCATAAAAACATAAGGTGTATTTACCTTTCATAAAAACATACTTACTTTTCATAAAAACATAAGGTGTATTTACCTTTCATAAAAACATACTTACTTTTCATAAAAACATAAGATATACTTACTTGTCATAAAAACATACTTACTTTTCATAAAAACATAAGGTATACTTACTTGTCATAAAAACATACTTACTTTTCATAAAAACATAAGGTGTATTTACCTTTCATAAAAACATACTTACTTTTCATAAAAACATTAGATATACTTACCTTTTAAAAGATTAAAATGAAGTGTAGTAGTAAATGGACCAAAACTTTCTTGACCACCTTGAATTTCTCTTACTTGTGGATTTTGTCAAGAGATTGGAAATAAGTGTATATGTGTAGAGTTGTGTGTAAAAGAGATGGGTTTAAATAGATGTATAGAGTTGGCATATTGTAAACATAATCATTCAATTCTATTAATTTTAACACATCCTTTTCTTAAAGTAAAGCACCATTCATATACTTTTCCATATTTATACAAATAATATGCTCTTCATGATTATATATAATGGAGTCTTATCAATCATTCATATACTTTTCCATATTTATACAAATATTATGCTCTTCATGATTATATATAATGGAGTCTTATCAATCATTCATATACTTTTTCATATTTATACAAATATTATGCTCTTCATGATTACATATAATGGAGTCTTATCAACCATTCATATACTTTTCCATATTTATACAAATATTATGCTCTTCATGATTACATATAATGGAGTATATAATTCATTCATATACTTTTCCATATTTATACAAATATTATGCTCTTCATGATTACATATAATGGAGTATATAATTCATTCATATACTTTTCCATATTTATACAAATATTATGCTCTTCATGATTACATATAATGGAGTATATCAACCATTCATATACTTTTCCATATTTATACAAATATTATGCTCTTCATGATTATATATAATGGAGTATATAATTCATTCATATACTTTTCCATATTTATTAAATTAAGATTCTCATAATTATTATATATAATGGAACCTCTCATGCTTGCATATATTTTCTTAATTTCAATAATAAAAATAATTTTTGTATAAATAAATATTGGGATAACATTGAATTAAGTACTTGGACTTAATATACTTTAAATCAAGAGAATGGAGATATTTTTAGAATTTCGGAATTTAATTTAAAATCGAACGATCTCGATTATTTCTTGACTTGGCTATACGAATACGTCGCGGCGTTAACTTAATAAAAATAGGTGAAATAGTAGCGACACGATTTTCTATTAAAATAATTATTAATCGCGTAAAAATTCTTGATCGCTACAAACTTACCCCCTTAAAATAATTTCGTCCTCGAAATTAAACTTACTTGATCTTATGATTTCTGAACACTTAATCAGAATCTCTTCTCTTCTTCTCTTAGGTAGTATCATTGCTACTATATTTAACCCACTGGACTTTGACTAAATGCATATCTTTGTTTTTCTTAAAAACATGGACTTTTCTATCAATAATAGACATATGTGTCTACTCATAAATTCTGACTCAAAAGGAAAATTCCCAATCGTATGTGATATTTCATCATGTCTTGTAGTACTCATGTAACCTGTCACTTATCATCGTATCATGTGACCTCAAATATTCGTATTAATATCTCTAAAATTTCAATAAATCTTTACTAACATATCATACCATAATAATTAGTCATTTCTTCTTATCACCAAATATCCCAAAGTAAATAAAATGGTTACCTGAATATTCCCTATGTAATATATCCAAACATATTATTCGTCAATCAACATAATATCATCAGCTTATCTTTTCCCATATTTGTAACCAAAACGTTCTGCAAAATTCAAATAAATAATTAGCTCCCAAACTAAGATTCTTTACTTAAATATCACCACATTTCCTGCAAAGTATTTCTTTCACTTGTATATACGTATGAATTCTGATTCAATACGGTCCTTATTTCTCTTTCACGTATTCCCGTATTATTTCTATACCTTGATTATTATATCAGAATATCAGTACCCAAAATCCAAGAAAAATATTTTATATCTCAAATCTTATCATCAAATCTTCCTTTATCGATAAAATTTAACAGTGCATTACTTCTTGTCTCCTCTTTTCATTAAAATAATCCTGCGCTTTCTTGCTGGACACAACATCACGCGGATTCACTCAGATCCTTTACGCTTTTAAATAGTTCATGCTGGGAAGAGGTTAGAATCATCAAACAATGGATAGATCCTTTCTAACATTCGCAAGTATTATTCCAATCTTCCTATGAATGATCTGAGAAAGATCTATAGAATAAGGCTCGAAAGATTGAGGTTGCTGATGGCTCATGATATTCCAGAAGATGTTCGCTGGTTGATCGAAGCAAAAGTTCGACTATCTGGTGAATTACCTATGACCTTTCCAAAACATATGTCTGGTTTAGGCAAAAGCACGTTTGCAAAGAAACGAAGAGCAAAAAGACTGGGTGGTTGCTACAAATGTGCTCGTTGGAACTGTAATACTCGTTGCAAATCATTAGGATATTCTTCTACTAATCGAGATGATAAAATCGAATTCATAAAGGGTGGACTGAGTAAGGAGTCTTTGGATGATATTCGATTGACTCTCGAGACGCACCCAAGTGGGTATGTGCAACGTGAACTCCTTTCCTTATATGCTCAATTTAATGAGGACAAAAATCGTTATAGTCTCAAAAATATAATCGCAAAAGATCCTGTTTGCCAGTCTGTTTTACAAAATGAGGTTGTGGCAATTCAGCATTGATATAAGGTAAATCTTTGATACGCATTTAAAAATATTCTTCTGTTTCCTTTCACACGTTTTGATAAAGCTGGTAAAAATATATTTTCCTTTCTCGAGTTTTTATAAATATTGAAAAAATATATTTTCCTTTCTCGAGGTTTGATAAAGCTGGAAAATAAATCACCGAAAGGTAATATCTTTGATAAAATAGTCAAAAGTTGGCCGATTTTGTCAAAAGTAAATCTTTACTTTTTCAGAATCAATCAAAAACAGTAAATTTTTCCGGCTTTAAATAGCCAAACATATTTCATAGTTCAGGTATCCCAAAATCACATCTTCTTCGTAAGTTTTCCCTTCTATACTATCAAAGATGGAAGCACCAAAACTTCGACAGATCAAAACTATTTGTGTATTTTGTGGATCAAAAGTGGGGAAAGGCTTCGGTTATCTAGAAGCGGCCGTAGATCTTGGAAAGAAACTGGGGGAAAAAGGTATCACTCTTGTATATGGGGGTGGTAGCAGTGGTCTAATGGGTTGTGTTTCCCAATCTGCTCTTGCAGAGAAATCAAAAGTAATCGGTGTCATACCTGTCCCTTTGGTAGATGTTGCAGGAAAAACACGAGGGCATGAAGTTCAAACCTTATCCATCCATGAACGTATAACTTGTATGCTATATGGTTCTGATGCCTTTATAGCCCTGCCCGGAGGTTTTGGTACCTTAGAAGAAATCTTTAACATTACCTCGTGGGCTCAACTAGATCTCCATACTAAGCCTATTGGGCTTCTGAATGTTAACAATTTCTTTGATGGCTTGTTAACCTTTCTTGATTATGCTGTGGAACAGGGATTCATCTCTCCATTTTCCAGAAGGCTCCTTATTTCTGCTCCTACTATTGATGAACTACTGGATAAGCTGCAGTCATATATCTCAATACAAGATCCAGCAGGGGTTAAGATAGATTGGTCGCAAGGAAGGGGAATCAAGCGAAAATGGAGTCCGGTTAATGTAAACTTAACTTTATGAATCTTAGAATAGGTGGGGGTAGAGTACGGAGTATTCTTACTCTCGAGACACCCCTCTAATTTCCTAGGATTTCCTTAATGTTTAAATCTTGTGTGTACCTCAAAGGTTCCAGGTGGTAGATTACGGAGTATTCTTACTCTCGAAACACACCTCTTTGAAGGTTTCTTTATTTCCTCAAAAGGTCAGAGGTGGTAGGATACGGCTACTCCGGAAACACATCTCTCAATTTGAGGAATTTCCCATGTTGCTTTCTTTTGCTTTTGCGTGTTTCATGTATTTCTTTCCAGTGTGACTCTTGTGTGTTCTCCTTACGAGAAAATAATAATATCTCTGTTATCATCTACTAAATCTCGTTTGTGATGTAAATGAATTTGCATGTCTAACCTCAATTCTCTTAGTGATTGCATACCATACTATGCTCTTAATTCCAAACGATAAAATTCTAGGCAGAGTTTCCTTTGAAATTTGGACTTATTCAAACCGTAAGCATACTTCATAACTCACAATAATAAATAATTCCACATTTGATCACAACGATCTAAAAATTGACCACAATTTCATCAAACTTCAATATCATAAAAAAATATTCCAGAAAATCAATTCATAATTCCTCAACATAGAAATTTCAAATCATAGTCGTCAATATCACAATATCACTTCCTTCAATACCTTAATTGGCTCAAAAGATTACTCATACTTATATTTATAAGTCATAAATCATATTCCCAAAATTTAATCACAAGGCCAAAGTTCATAATAAATTTCTCTTCAATATAGAGGCATAATTCACTTACTCAACATAATAGCCATTACTTAATTCCCAATAACCAAATCTTTAAATCTCTAACTTCATAATGCTTCTCATAAAAGTCTCATTAAAATCATATCACTTATAATCTTAACATCTCATAAAACTTCATAAAATTGGCTCGCTATTTCTCATTAAATCTAAATGATAGATAATCTGAACATATTTCTAATCATTTCTGTTGACTTCTTATACTTAGTGCCATGTCTAAAATCAATTATGCAAAGTCCATTTAAGGTTCATCATTTCTAAACTCGAGGACAACAATTATTTTGAAAATCATTCTTAAGTCATATTATTCCCATTATGCTCAACACCCGTTCTCTTTCTTTCTTTCCGAATTTTTTTCAGAATTGAAACTTGAAGAGTGGTACCAATAATCATCCACAGTTTTTCCTTGCTTTTAAGCAAAGGTAGTGATAAAGGGATAAATTATTGAACCGAAAATTGAAACTTGAAGAGGAAGTACTAATAACCATCCACAGTTTTTCCCTTGTTTTTACACAAAGGTAGTGATAAAGGGATAAATTATTGTACAAATTCATTATTACTTTTGTTTGTTTAATATATTATTCCATATATTTTTTGGCAAAAGTTACGAACCAACTTATTTTTCTAATTTAGTCAGTCTTACTAAGCTTAATATGAACCAAAATTCATATCAATATCCTCTATGTCTCATGATTCTACATAAAAAGGAATAAATTAAAATTCAGGCTTCTATCAATTCATATCATACTCAACAAGTATATTTCACTTAAAGATTCATAACATATGAAGATTTCATACTTAACATGTCTTAATAAAATCGTAAATGACTTGCAAAGCATATAACATACCTGGTTCGAGGAGTCAATACGTGGAGAGTGACATAGTAGAGTGATGAGTTAAAATATTTCATATAATCTTATTTTCCTTTAATCAACAATAATTTAATGTGGTTGTATCTAAATCAACATTTTCTTGAATCATAATTCCTAATTAATCACAGTCTTCAAAACAAATCCAATATCGATATAGTAATTATCTCCCCATCAATAATTAATAATTTAACCCAAATAAAATTTATCGTCAAATCTTATTTTTCCTTTAGTCCCCGAACTTCTAGAAATTTATCAAAGACATCAATATAAACATCATATCACTAACTAATTATATTCCATAAAATTTTCAGGACATTACAAACTCCCTTGCTTAAAATGAATTTTGTCCTTGAAATTCGCACATCAAATTTCATCATGCTTTTCAAAATCATAACCATACTTGACATGTGAAAATTCAACTTTTTTATTTATTTATAATGAATAGTGATTTCGTTCACTGTTCATCATGAATAGCACGTCGTTTTACTGTTCACGTGAATAGTGATTTTTTTTTTTTTTTAAAGAAATAAAATTTCAAAAATCTACAGAATCGTTTTTAAAACTCTTTTCTCTGATACCAACTGTGACGACCCGAATTCTCGACCATTCGAGTGCCACTAAAAGTGACTCATATCATATTATCGAGACTTAAATAGTAATGTAAAATTATTTAAAAGAATAATTAGAATCCCATAATTTTTATTGTGAATAAAAATAGAACATAATTTTCTTACATAAAGTTCAACATAATTATCTCATCAATCTTAACCACTTTTGCCACTTCCATGTTGACCGCCTCGAACCTTCAATTATCTGAAAATGGTAAATATCGTGGAGTGAGATTTATAAAATCCCAGTAAGTATACCAAGCATAAATTTTCTTTTGAAAGCATATGGATCATTTTCATCATAACATAGGATAGGATCGAAATACTCATAAACATAGGGAGACACAAGAATTTTACCGAACTTAAATGGCAAGAATTCTTATGTGTAGCGCTACTAAACTCCGGTCCCCTTAGCATAATCATAAACATATCATATGGAACCCATAACAATCTTGTGAGATTGATTTCATAGCAATGATCCAAACATTTTCATAAAAACATAAGATATACTTACTTGTCATAAAAACATACTTACTTTTCATAAAAACATAAGGTGTATTTACCTTTCATAAAAACATACTTACTTTTCATAAAAACATAAGATATACTTACTTGTCATAAAAACATACTTACTTTTCATAAAAACATAAGGTGTATTTACCTTTCATAAAAACATACTTACTTTTCATAAAAACATAAGGTGTATTTACCTTTCATAAAAACATACTTACTTTTCATAAAAACATAAGATATACTTACTTGTCATAAAAACATACTTACTTTTCATAAAAACATAAGGTATACTTACTTGTCATAAAAACATACTTACTTTTCATAAAAACATAAGGTGTATTTACCTTTCATAAAAACATACTTACTTTTCATAAAAACATTAGATATACTTACCTTTTAAAAGATTAAAATGAAGTGTAGTAGTAAATGGACCAAAACTTTCTTGACCACCTTGAATTTCTCTTACTTGTGGATTTTGTCAAGAGATTGGAAATAAGTGTATATGTGTAGAGTTGTGTGTAAAAGAGATGGGTTTAAATAGATGTATAGAGTTGGCATATTGTAAACATAATCATTCAATTCTATTAATTTTAACACATCCTTTTCTTAAAGTAAAGCACCATTCATATACTTTTCCATATTTATACAAATAATATGCTCTTCATGATTATATATAATGGAGTCTTATCAATCATTCATATACTTTTCCATATTTATACAAATATTATGCTCTTCATGATTATATATAATGGAGTCTTATCAATCATTCATATACTTTTTCATATTTATACAAATATTATGCTCTTCATGATTACATATAATGGAGTCTTATCAACCATTCATATACTTTTCCATATTTATACAAATATTATGCTCTTCATGATTACATATAATGGAGTATATAATTCATTCATATACTTTTCCATATTTATACAAATATTATGCTCTTCATGATTACATATAATGGAGTATATAATTCATTCATATACTTTTCCATATTTATACAAATATTATGCTCTTCATGATTACATATAATGGAGTATATCAACCATTCATATACTTTTCCATATTTATACAAATATTATGCTCTTCATGATTATATATAATGGAGTATATAATTCATTCATATACTTTTCCATATTTATTAAATTAAGATTCTCATAATTATTATATATAATGGAACCTCTCATGCTTGCATATATTTTCTTAATTTCAATAATAAAAATAATTTTTGTATAAATAAATATTGGGATAACATTGAATTAAGTACTTGGACTTAATATACTTTAAATCAAGAGAATGGAGATATTTTTAGAATTTCGGAATTTAATTTAAAATCGAACGATCTCGATTATTTCTTGACTTGGCTATACGAATACGTCGCGGCGTTAACTTAATAAAAATAGGTGAAATAGTAGCGACACGATTTTCTATTAAAATAATTATTAATCGCGTAAAAATTCTTGATCGCTACAAAAACGTTCCATCAATATATAGATATATAAGACTTTTCAAGTTAAAATAAATAATCAGGGTTTAGTTGTGAAGATTTTCTAGCATTTGATATGTTATCTTCATTTTACATTTCAATTATTTCTGGATACACATTTCTTCATAGTGAAATCATTTTACTAAAGAATTGTCAAGTGAGATTGAGTTTTTCGTGCCATACGTTACGTTGTGATGCAATAGGAGATTGAGCTAATGAAGAAGTTGAGTTATGTTATGTAAGTATATGCAAATGCTACAAATATATACGAAATTTCTTTGAAATGCTAATTTTTATTTAATAATCAAAGCGTTGCTAATAATGGAAATAAAGATACAGTCAATGACAATGAAAACACAACAAATGCTACGACTAATATTTTATATAAGGAAGTTTTCCAACATTTATAGGACTCTTGAAGAGAAAATTATTATTGTTATTATTATTTAAATTGGCACTTACTGTTAATACTTTTTATTGATTTTTCTCATTTTTTGTGTCAGTACATTATACTTCGTCAATAAAATATGTCAGCACATCGCACACGATTATTACATAAATTAGTGGATGGTTTAATATGACATATTGAGTCTTTCAAAATGAGGAATTAAAATTGATACCATCCATCCCATTTTATTGGGTAAAATGTCAATTTAATATGTTTACATATTAAAACGTTCTATTAATATATAGATATGTGAAGACTTTCCAATTTGAAATAAATAATCAGAGGTTAGTTATGAAGATTTTCTAATATTTGATGTTTTATCTTCATTTTACATTTTTAATTATTTCTGAGTACACAATTTTTTTTATAGTGAAATCATGTTACTAAAGAGTTGTCAAGTGAGATTGAGTTCTCCGTATTATGCGTTGCGATGCAATAGAAGGTTGGACTAATGAAGAAGTTGAATTGTATTATGTAAGTATATGCAAATGCTACAAATATGCACCAAAATTCTTTGAAATGCTAATTTTTATTTAATAACTAAAACATTGCTAATTATGAAAGTAAAGATATAATCGGTGACAATGGAAACCTAACAAATGCTACGACTAATGTTGTGTATAAGGAAAATTTTCAGCATGTGTAATACTCTTGATAACAAAATTATTATTGTTATTGTTATTATTTTTTAAATTGATATTTGCTATTGTTACTTTTCATTGATTTTTCTCATTTTTTCATTTCTTATATTATATTTTATCGATAAAATATGTTCGTATATTATACGGGTATGAAATAATTCTAATATTCTAATATAATTGTAGATGTGAAGTTAGATGAAGATAATGAAACGAATTTGTAACTTGAGTGAACTCCAATAAAAATTTCTATACATATTTTAATTGAAACAATATGTTCTCATAATCGCATTCCCCTCAATGCAATATTAATTCCTTAAATATTTAAAAGAAAATACTATAGTTGACTTAAGTAAGGATATATTGGATTTTCCAATTCTAATTTGAGATCAAAATTTCCGTCGTATAGTTATGCCCCTTGTTTGAGTTCAATTTTGATAATCACGTGACTTTATTTGGACCAACGTCAATTTTCATCTTTTCTTTTTTCAATTTTTCTTTTGAGGTGTTGTCCTTTTCAATCTAACATCTAAAAACGTTTTGCTCAAAAATGTCACAGTGAATTGGGCAATGGATATGGACATAAAGAATATGACATATCACATCATTGTCAAAAGTCAATGGACTCAACTCATCTCCTGGGATCAAGTTCATGCATTATACACCATTTTTTTAAAGAATCATTACAATTTATAAATTGTTATAAATTCCCTACCTAAAATTCTTTACCTAATTTATATTATATTTTAATATATTAATGACTATTATATTCTTGAGAATTGCCTATAAAATGAGGACATTGACATTGTATTTCTTGCACCAATTCTTGATAATGAAGAATTCTCCTCCTTCTCTCTAGCTCTCAATCTTTCTCTCTCTCTAATTCTTGTTAGAATTTTGATAGTTTCACAACACGTTATCAGCACGAGTCTCTAACCTATTGAGTAATATGACGGGAGTATGCTCTATAGTTGCATCTAAATGATGAACCTCTGTATCAGAAATCAGATTATTACTAATCACCGTTTCATATTCCAAATCCAGTGTTTTTGTTGTTAGAAAATCATTTATACATCATAGATTTGTAGATCAATTTCTAGTCTATAGAAAAATTTAGATTAAAGGCACGGCTGCAGTTGTGATCATGATGTCCAACACTAACTTGGTGAAAATTAACAATATCCACAACTAATTAACGATTAATATGTGATCAACAAGATAAATTAAAGATTTTAAACAAGGTATAAGTAAAATAATCATTGTCATACCGTGACGGATTGGACTATTATGAATACCTTGACTGGATTTGACGATATGACTTGATCACTATTATGAATACCTTGACTGGAAGATATGACTCGCTCAATCATGAAAGGTAATTATTTCTTTATGTTGACACCGCCTATATGGTCGGTTTACGGAATACTTTTATTCATATTTTATATTATTTCAGAAACACCTCAGTTGTTGGTTAATTCTAACATATTAGAGGTTGTTGTCAACATATATACATGGTGGTATAACCCCAGTATTATTATTGATATTATTGTTATTAAATGTTTCATTAAATGATACCAGAAGTTATCAATACTAAAGTTAAAAAATATTTTATCAAATGATATCAGAAGTTATCATTACCAAAAGTTGGTAAATGTTGATAAAAAAAAAAAAGTTATCAATACCAAAAAGTTGATAAAAAATATTTTATCAAACGGTACCAGAAGTTACCATTATCTGTATTGAAAAGATAGATAAAAATGGATTATCCAACAAGAAAAAGGTTGATGTATGATAAGATAATATCACATGATAGCACGGACATAGCTAATGTGAAAATAATCTCATCAGTATTATGAGATGAATATTAGATGATAAGTGTCTGAAAAAGTTCTTGCACAAGCAATTATGTATTCCAGAAGAAGTACATATTTATACCAGAAAAAGTAAAAAAAAATTATCATCTAAACAATCTGAAATGATATTATTATTATTGCTCCCGAAGAAGCATAAAACAAGTCATACATGCAAAATATAAAAGGGGAAAATATTTATGATCCTCAAAGTGAGAGATGTGTTTCGGGAGTAACCGTATCCTACCACCTCTGAACTTTTGAGGACATAAAGAAACACTCAAAGAGGTGTGTTTCAAGAGTAAGAATACTCTGTACTCTACCACCTATCTTTGAGGTACACAATATTAAACATTGATAAAATCCTAGAAATTTAAGGTGTGTCTCAAGAGTAAGAATACTCCGTACTCTACCACCATCTATTCTAGGATTCACAAAGTTAAGTTTACATTAACCGGACTCCATTTTCGCTTGATTCCCCTTCCTTGCAACCAATCTATCTTAACTCCTGCTGGATCTTGTATGGGGACATATGATTGCAACTTATCCATCAGTTCCTCGATAATAGGAGCAAAAATAAGGATTCTCCTAGAAAATGGAGAGATGAATCCCTGTTCCAAAGCATAATCAAGAAATGTTAGCAAACCATCAAAGAAATTGTTAACATTTAAAAGCTCAATAGGCTTGGTATGGAGATCTAAATGAGCCCATGAGGTAATATTAAAGATTTCTTCTAAAGTACCAAAACCTCCAGGCAGGGCTATGAAGGCATCAGAACCATATAACATGCAAGTTATGCGTTCATGGATAGATAAGGTTTGTACTTCATGCCCTCGTGTTTTGCATGCGATATCAACTAAAGGAACGGGTATAACACCCATCACTCTTGATTTCTCTGGTTGAGCAGATTGGGAAACACAACCCATCAAACCACTGCTACCACCTCCATATACGAGATTGATACCTTTCTCTCCCAACTTCTTTCCTAAATCCACTGCTGCTTCTAGATACCCAAAATCTTTCCCTACATTTGATTCACAAAATACACAGATAGTTTTGATCTGTCGAAATTTTGGTCCTTCCATCTTTGAGAATATAAGAAAAGAAAAACTTATGAAAAAATGATATTTTGGGATGCATGAAACTGTGAAAATCATTGGCTTTTTAAACTTGAAAAACTTCACTATTTACTGCTCATCTTTTGAAAAAGTGAAAACCTAATTCTAACTAAATTACACTACTTTTGATAAAGCTTACCTTTCGGTGATTTTTCAAAACACTTTATCAATACTCGAGAAATGAAACATGAAAATATTTTATGTGCAAAATATAAACACATAATAAACTGATTTACCTTGTATCAATGCTGAATAGCCAAAACATCATTATTTATAACAGCCTGGCAAACATGATCTTTTGCTACTATATTTTCGAGACTATAACGGTTTTTATCCTCGTTAAATTGAGCATATAAGGAAAGGAGCTCACGTTGTACATACCCACTTGGGTGCGTCTCAAGAGTTAATCGGATATCATCCAATGACTCCTTACTCAGTCCACCCTTAATGAAATCGATTTTATCATCCCGATTTCTAGAAGAATATCCTACTGATTTGCAACGAGTATCACATGTCCAACGAGCACATTTGTAACAACCGTTCAGCCTTTTTGCTCTTCGTTTCTTTGCAAAAGTACTTTTACCTAAACCAGGCATATGCTTAGAAAATGAATCTGGTAATTCACCAGCTAATCGAACTTTTGCTTCGATCAACCAACGAACATCTTCTGGAATGCCTTGATCCATCAGCAGCCTCAATCTTTCAAGTCGAACTCGGTAAATTCTTTTTCAAAACATTTACCGGAAGATTAGAATAATATTTGCGAATATTTGATAATATAACATCCATTTTTTATGGATCTAATCTCTTCCCAAATGATCTATTTAAATTCAGTATTAAAACGCGTAAAGGAGTACTCCGCGTGATATCGATTCCATTAAGAAATAATAGAATAAATTATTGAAAAGGTGAGAACAATGAGATAATGCGTCATTACCTTTTTCGATATAAGGGAAGATTTGGCGACAAGATTGAGATCATGAGATATTTCCTTGGATATTGTACCTGATTTTTTCGGTATACTAAAGGTATACAGATTTGTACCATACAGAAATACGTACTGATGAAATGAATACTGTATTGAACTAGAAGTTCATACATATGTACAAGTGAAATATCTTGCTGAACCAGAAGTTCTATAATGATTGGTTAGATTCCAATTCAATAAATGAGATTTATTGAGAATGCAAAATGGCATTCATTAAAGAACCAGAAGATTATTCAGGTTAACAAGTTATCATTGCTGCTTGTTCTCAAAAGCAAATTAATTATCTCACTAAGAAAATGAATGACTGATTATTTGCTCAAGTAATGATATTACGAGCAAAGTGAGAAATGCATGTATGAATATATCTTAAAGTCATCAATGATTTTACGAATTAGTTGAGATAATAGAATATTATATTGCTAATGATTTAGCAGATTAAAAGCCTCAAGTTATTTGCTATGAGAACAACTTAAATATAAATATTTCTTATGCAGCAATATTCTACATACAAACATGTCAATACGATGAAATAAAGATTTGCTTGTAAAACTTTATGATTTCTAAGAAGTGCGATATCTATATACACTCCAACAAAATGCACTTAGATATAATATTGTGATTATATCCATAATTATGAATGACGTGTGTTGCGGCATTGTTAGCCGACTGATATAATACAAGATTCTTGAATATTATGGGAAAATTAAACAATAACACGCATGAAGCGTGATCAAGCTTAAAGCGTAATTATGCCTGAAGCATAATGACAATCGATTCCAAAAACAAATATCTCTTGAATAATTGAGATGATCCATTTGAGGCTAAATACTCATAGTGAATAAAAGGGACATAATTAAATTATAAGAGATTCAGGCCTGATGATAAAATATACAAAGAGATCTCTCTATGTTATGTTTATATTGACATAAAATGGAATCGATGAATAAGTCGACTACATACATAAACAACCCTCTTATGAAAATGAGGTTGGTTAAATTATAATACTTTGGCCAAATATAAAATCCCAATATAGGGAGTATTGTTATAAGACCTGAAGTCAAAACACTTAAATGTGTAAAGCTAGTAATTATATGTACAAATGAAAAATATTTCACAGTCGTAAAAGACGACTTGTTGCGCGCAAGATTTTTCATAAAACTGGCATGAAATATGGTGGATAGACTATAGTCTACATTCACTAGTTTGAGCTCTTTGATATACCAATGAGTGAGATCAAAAAGTGTGATTCTCATCTCGGTACTTTGGGAGTTTTCTTTGATGTACCAGTTGATCGAGGTACGTTGGGATTTCAAGCGAAATGATTATAAATTATATGTCGAAATTGATATCTATTTCAATGATTGATTATGCTCCTGCAAATTAGAAATTGCAGTTTATAAAGTGCAAGAACGTATATGTATAAATAATTGAAAGATTCAATTTGCCCAAAATAATATCATTATAGAATGAAATGTGATTCTTAAAATAAAATCATATGAAGAATGATATGATACATATAACCCCATAATATAATATGTTGAAAATGAAATTGGAGTGTACTATTATTATATTTGAATATTTGGGCATGCAATTGATTTTCAATATGCAAAATTATATTATCCACCGGGAAAATGAATATTCACCCGAAGTAAATTTGAAAATGAATATTTAATTATTCATCAGAAATGAATTCTAGATTTTGATAGAAGTGAATCAATTTTAGATTTGAGTAATGCAATCAGTCAACTAACTAAACATTGCTTGATATAGCATGTTCAGTAAATGAGCTATGAGTTCATAAATGAGTTATGAAATATTTATAAAAGCTCATCACAAACTATATGTTTGATGAAATAATTTAAGATTGCATTAATATACTTATGATATTCCTATGAAGGGAACAAATACGCACTGCACTCTTTTTCCCTTAACTGAGGTTTTATCCCACAGGGTTTTCCTAGTAAGGTTTTTAATGAGGCAGCAACTATGGAGCAATTATGGCGTATCAATGAGAATAATGTACTCTTTTTTCCCTTCGCTAAGGTTTTGTCCCACAGGGTTTTCCTAGCAAGGTTTTTGAGACATTGTCACAGCTATCTACAAGTAATAATTCAACAACAAGCTCTCTCTTTAAATTGTGCTGGAATGATATCAACAAATGGAGAAAATCATAGACATCTTATGAAGAATGTTATGATATCGGCTACACAGAAGAAGATTTTCATATATACATATTCCAGACGAAAGATGATATCATTATTCAAAAAGGTTCATGAATACTTGATTGCACACTTCAGGGGGAGAATCATGTTGTCACGTTGTACTCTTTTTCCTTCGTCCAGGTTTTGTCCCACAGGGTTTTCCTGACAAGGTTTTAACGAGGCAGCGGCTGTACTCTTTTTCCTTCGTTCAGATTTTGTCCCATTGAGTTTTACTGACAAGGTTTTAACGAGGCAGACCTAAAGCAAGGCAGCACTAAAGACCTAAAGCAAGGCAGCACTAAAGACCTAAAGCAAGGCAGGACTAAAACACTACAACACTGAAGCGCTAAAGCACTACAGCAATAAAGCAATGAAGCAATGAAGCAATAAAGCACTTCAGCACTTCATAATTCGAAGTTTCCAGTACATGATTTGTACTACTTATCATTGATGTCATTTCAGATATTAGACTCAATGATTAATGATGGCCAACATCAGGGGGAGCAGTTGTACTCTTTTTCCTTCGCTCAAGTTTTATCCCACTGGATTTTCTTAGCAAGGTTTTAACGAGGCAGACAATTATGCAATTGAGCAATAAGTCATTAAAGGGGGAGTGTTATAAATTCCCTACCTAAAATTCTTTACCTAATTTATATTATATTTTAATATATTAATGACTATTATATTCTTGAGAATTGCCTATAAAATGAGGGCATTGGCATTGTATTTCTTGCACCAATTCTTGATAATGAAGAATTCTCCTCCTTCTCTCTAGCTCTCAATCTTTCTCTCTCTCTAATTCTTGTTAGAATTTTGATAGTTTCACAACATAAATCAATTTATAAACAATATAATTTTTCAAATCACATTTTAACAACATATTTCTCTCTCTAATTTTTAACCAAAAATCTCACCTAAAAAATGAAGTAAATGACGGCTAAAAAAATTATTCAGTTGCCGAACAATCCGTAATTGCAATTTTTGCTATAGTAATTTTGACTAAACTAGTATCACACCCGTGCAATACACGATATTTCTATCCATAATAATGATTTAAAATTTATGAAAATATGTTGATTATACAATCATATTAAATAAAAAAAATATAGTACAAATAATATTTTATTACAAAATATTATCGAATTCGAGATTTTAAAAATACAACACTAATCAAAATAGGAAAAAATACTCCCGTGTCTTGAAATTTGGCTAATAATTAAATTTTTTGTATTAAACTTGTTTTAATATTATTTGTATTCATCACCAATTTTCTTTTCAATGTATTTTAATTTTTTATTAAGTCTAATTTTTAATGTATTGATTACATATATTTTATAAAAATTTCAATATATATATATATAACAATCTTTTTTTTTTTTGAATTAAAAATAAATATTTGCACGGTGCTCAAAACATTTAATTTAAAAATTTTTTTGCTTGTTTTTGGTAAGAAAGTTTCCCGATTTAGAAAGTTAAATTGGGCGGGAAAGTGTGTGCGTAAAATAGTGAAGGTTATTTTATTATTACTATATAATAATAATAATAATATATATATATATATAAATATATATACACGCTAGTATTTCACCCTTGCGATGCACAGAAGTTTTTATCCACAATATCGATTTTAATAAGTATTTATAAAATTTTAATGCTTATACATAATCAATACATATATAAATGCATAAAAAATAATTTTCTATTTCAATAATTATTAGACTTTAAAAAATAATATACCTAATTCAAATTATTAAAAAATCTTTGAATAGTAAACGTCAATTTATATATTTAAATATTTGAATTTAATGAATAAAACTTTATTTACAAAAATAAGCAGTCAAAATAATAATTTTGAAAATTTCGCAATTATCATGATACGACAATCGAGTAAAGTTAGTAATCACGAAATTGTACCGAAAAACTTATACCCTGTAATCTTTAAAAATTTATTGAAAATAAGTATGGTTAAAAAATATTAATCATTGTATTAATATTATTAACTTAAAAGAAATCAAAGTATTAACTCTTCAATATTATCCATCGTTTAATAACTTTTTCGATAAATTAAGTATAAGTAACATATTTATTTTCTTTCCACCTAAATTCCACATTCGCTATCAAACGTAGCCTAAAAGTTGGAAAGAATGGTGGAGCAGATCATATGGTTAGGTGTGCAAATAATGTTCACATTGATTGTGGAAGAAAGAAATAATCATCATAGAGCTTAAGTAAAATAATCATCATATAACTTTAGTGAGATACTTATCCATTACCAATTAATTATAAGTTGGAACTTCACTTGGGCCTGAGAGTTTAAACTTGGGACTAGACTAATTGTTCCCATAGTCATGAACGGGGCTCTCAGAAAAATGAAAAATGAATCGAAATGATGAGCCCCAAGCAAGATGAAGAATTCTTATAATTTTTCACGAGATGAAAAATTCATTGTAAAATAGTGTGTTGGGACTATGGTAGATTATCTTGTTGAATTGTGATCTCTTTAGACATGAAGAGATATGACAAGACTTCTTCTGAGAGAGGGTTAGATGTACCTCCTGAGAGAGGGTCAGATGTACCTCATGGGCTTTGTTTGAAGAAGGGATTGTTAGGTGTACAAACAATACAATGTCTTACGTCGATTGTGGAATAAAGAAATAACCACCATATAATTCAAGTGAGTTACTCCATCCATTATCAATCCATTATCAATTAATTTTAGATTCTAACCTCACTTGAGAGTGAACAAGTTGCTCTTTATAGTCCCAACACATATTACTTCAGAACAAAAGAGAAAATGAAGCTTGATCAAATGTACCATAATTTTTTTTACCTGTATTGTAACTTAAAAACACTCAAAACGTGACTAAAAAATATGGTCAACTTCAAACCCAACAATGCTGCATCATTATAGGCATGTCATCGGACAATTTTTATTTATTTATTTTTTTAAAACAGTCACGTGATAATATGTCATCGGACCATTTTTTTAAAAAAGCCAACGATTTCAACTAATCAAAGATTCCAGCTCATCATTATTTATTTATTTTTAAATAAATCGATGAAATTTTATCACATTCCTATTTATAAACAACCGTTTATAAATAGTTTGTCAAACAGAGTCATATCTTCTAACTTTCTACAATATATATCAAAAATTCACTCCGGAGAGGAGATGGGTTTTTAGCATCGACCTAACTACAAAACTTTCTAACGAAGCAAACTCAGTCTAAACATCCAGAACACCATAGACAAATATTTCCTTGATGCTGATTGATTAGTAACAATCACTTATCTTCCTTACACGAGTTATATTACCTTTTCTTTTTTATTCTCCATCATTTATTGGCCAATTGGATGTAGAAGATCTCCAAAAGGCTATTTGTATATAACAATATTGGTGGGTAGATTTCTAAATGTCGATGTTTTATATACCACAAATGACAAAACAGCCCAGTTCCAACAGATTTCAACCTCTCTTCGGCGGCCAAGGGCCACCATTATTTTTAAAGTTCTGTATTTTTTATGTAAAATTTACAATTCCAAAGTAGTTTCGAAAAATATGTGATTAAAAATGGGATTCAAAATTGTAAGGATTATAATTTTTATTATAATCACCACCGTTGAACGCATGCTTAATCTTTTACAATCCCATTCTATTGCCCAACATGGACAACGTAACAATTGTCCACATTCAATGAAAAGCAGCCAAGTGTCGAATTTTAAATATTAGAGACACTTGGTTGTTTTACATTGGAGCCTCCAATGAAATATCTAGTGAATGCATTGTTTCTCTTCTATCAAAACACTAGAAATACTAATATAGTCCACAGATCAAGTTGCCCTTCATAAATTTTGCAATCATCCTTAATCAAGAAGAAGTTCAAAATCCCTCAACAAAACTACTCAATTATCTGTGTAACTAAATCAACACAGGTGTACAAATCCATAGCACATAATCTCTACACCCAAACAACAAGAAGAAGCTTGATCTTCGACATCACAGCCTTGTAATTGGCTTTCTTTTCTACCTTTTTTGTCATACATACCCAGTTAACCTAGAAGGTAACAGAACTTCTACACATCATCAACCATAGCTAGACTTGTTCCAACACATGATTGATTAGGATTCAATTTTGAGCCTTTTGTTTGTAACTCCAAATATTTGGAAGTTACAAGACGATAACATCTTAGTCGCATCAGAGAAGTCACATCTACCAATTTACAACTATAAACAATAACTACCTCACTTTATAATTATCAGCATCAACAAGATTAGGATTCAACTTTGAGCCTTTTGTTTGCAACTCCAAATATGCATCAACAAGATTAGGATTCAACTTTGAGCCTTTTGTTTGCAACTCCAAATATTTGGAAGTTGCAAGAAGATAACATCAGAGAAGCCACACCCCCACATCTACCAATTTACAACTATAAACAATACTTGTCTCACATTATAATTATCAGCACCAACAATTACAAGTCGTCTTCCAAAACCCCAAGCTAAATACTCAAGTCTGTACATGATCTACCCTATGATTATTCAGACATTAATTTCAAAGATGATGCAACTAACATTTATGTTAAATCCTGAACTCAATATCATTTTCATAAACTTAATGCTAAAAAAAGTCTATATCTTAATGATTTTAACTCCTATAAATAGTCAGGTAATAATCCCAAAGATGCCACCGCCAATATTGACGTCAAATCATAAATTGTAAATTTTGTCTCCGCAAAATGGTAAACTACTCTTCACGTTCAACTAAAAATTCAGATTAAGGCAATAGAAGTACGGTTATAAAGGCAAATCATTAATCAAAACACAATGAACCATGGTTTTGCAATTAATCCAAGCCCAAAAAAGCAATAAATGCCATGGTTTTGCAAACACAGCAAAATTTAGTATTTGTTGTTATATATTAATTAAACACGCAGGAGTAACCCCGATAATCAAGAAAAAACACGGGCTAATAAAATTGAAAGGCAACATTATCATTTTGGGAAATAAAGTATTTATAAATTAAACATTTGATTTAGTGGCTGCTATGATTCCATGTATCTGAAATTCATAAATAACTACCAATGAACTATCTAAGTGAATGCATAGTTCCCCTTTAATCAAAACGTTAAAATATGTATGTATATCTATATTCCAAAGATCAAAATGAATTTCATAAATTTTGCAATCATCCTTAACCCAAAACCAATTAAACACAAGAAACTCAAGAGACCTCAAAGCAAAATACTCAATTATCTATGTTACTAAATCAATACATAGGTAGGTGTTTATTTTCGATGTTAACATTGAATACCAACAAAGAGTTTTCAGGAATATATTTATCTGAAACCCATCAATAACCACAAATGAAATAGCTTCCTCTGTTTGGTACATAATTTTGTTTAAAAACATAGAATTTGTAAAATACGTGTTTGAAAAGTGGTTTTGAAAAATGTTTTTGGTTAAAATGTGGTTTGGGGAAATGAGTTTATAAACAAACTATTATCCAACCAGTGTATAACAGTTGGATAAATGCGTAGTTTCCCTTCAATCCAAACACTAAAAAAAATATAATCCAAAGACAAAATTGCATTTCATAAATTTTGCAATCATGCTTAAACAAAAAAAAAAAAATAAATAAATAAACAAAAGAGATTCAAAATCCCTCAACAAAAATGCTCAATTATCAGTGTACCAAATCCATAATTCAGTGAATTAAGGAAAAATAGAAGACATCCTAACAATGATCAAGCAGCAATACACATCCATAAACCCAGTTCATCGTCAATATTTAAATAACAGCTACTAACAACAAAAAGGTGTTTCGATCAAATGCCCTTATCTGAGATCCGAAAGTTCCAGTTCAGATTAATTAATCCTGTGCCTTCAACTTCTCGATCCGCTTGTTCAACTGATCAATCTTCACAACAAGGCCGGTAACGGAATAAAGCAGCCAGTAGAAAACAAGAGCAAAGGCGATCAAAAGCGCATTTCTCTGGGACTTCATAATCGATTTCTGATGCCGGAGGTGTTCGGACGGAGAACAAGATTCGGATTCACAGCTGGGTCGGGTTTCATATTTCCAGTATATATCCATCAACAGGAAGAGGCAAAAAGGCACGATGGACAGGAAAGGCTTGAGCAGGCTACGGGTCACGCTGATTAGGCCCTTGCGGAGCGGGTCAAGGCCCGGGAGAGTAAGGAGAAGGAGCATTACGGCCTCTGCTCCAGCAGCGTAGCCTAGCATCACCCACTCCAACGCCATTGATGAACTGGTCGAGATTTTTATCCGAGGAAGAAAAGGGGGAATTTGAATGAAAATGTAGAATAGAGTGGGCTAAGAAAAGTATCTTACAGGGAAAGGGTATTTATGCCGCGCTGGATAGCAACTTTAGAATTAAGAGGAAAGAAAATGAATTTAGAAAATTGAAATTTTAATTTGTTTGATTGATTTAATTTTTTGGATAAAAAAATGAAGAATTTTTTAATTTTTATTATTTGATTGATATTATTTTTTATGAAAAATAAAGTAAAATTTTACTATTTTAATTTTAAAAAATATATTTTTAATTTTCATATATTTGTACTTAATAATAATAATAATAATAATTAATTTTTGAAAAAATAAACCAACTAACAATAATAAAAACGATCAAACATAACAATAATAATCAAACAAGTTGTCAAGAAAATAAAACCTCATCTACCTATGGAAAAATATTTTCCTTAAAAACCAAGATAACATCCTCATGTGCTCAAAAGTTGAAATTAGAATTAGCAAGAAAATCTTACTTATCGAAAAACCAAAAGTAAAAAAATATTGAAAAGTTTTCAATTTCCATGAAAAACTTATCAAACAGAGCCTAATTGTATATAAAAAAAGGTTGAACTTCAATCATAGGAACCCTTATCGTTGTCGTCTTGAAAATTTGTAGATGTAAATCGCGGGATGTACCTTAATGGAGAAAGATTAACAACTTACAGTTCGACTGAGATTTTTCACTTTCGCCTTTCAATCAATTGAGCTATTTCTGGATGTGAAAGGATATTGTATCAAAATTGCCAAATAGAGTCCCATATTTGGCAAATTTGTTTATAAACAAAACTCACTTTTTAATTACATTTTTTCAAATTACTTTTAAATCACTTCGAAATATAGCAACAGAACCATTTTAACTTTTATTTTAAATTAGAACTAAAGCAAATGAACCATTTTTAACTCAGCTGTAATTAGATTATTTAACTTCAAATTGCAATAATCGAGCATGACGCGATCCTGTTTTTCACACATCACATCATTTTTTTAATCAATAACAAACACTTTCACATCACCAATTGTCATCCTCATTATGAATAATAATGTTTAAATAGCTTTATTCATATATATATTTCATGGATCTCACAAATTTTCAACAACAAATTTTCATTATTTTTTTATGAAAATTTTAAAAAATATGATTTTATTCTCCAGTGCTTAACTTTAGTTTATACTCTGTTCGGTTGACTTTTTATCGAATGTAAATTACTTAGTTGATTTATTTATATTATCTAGGCAAAATGTGAAGTTAAAAATTGGAAAGAAAAAATATGAATGACTAAAAAGTGATATGAAAAATTGTGTCAATTAAAGTTTTTGGTCGATTTTATTTTCTAGTGTTATAATTCTTGGCCGCCAAACTGTCCCTTAACGGTAAAATCGTTGTTACAATGCGTGTATATTTGATTGCGTACAAGTTTAAACTAGTGAATTTCTCTGGTCCCCATTCAAGTAATCAAATTTTGACACGTAGTCTTTACTTGACTTTCAACTACGAGTAGGGATGGGCGTCGGGTGGTTCGATTCGGGTATCTCAAGAACCGAAATTGAATCACACTTTTTCAATTTTTGTAAAATGGAACCATTCGGTTCCATTGAATCTCAAAAATCAAACCAAAAACAAACCATTCGATTTCAGTTCTAATTCGGTTCTATAATAATAATTATTTTTCGAGAGTCTTATCGAGGAGATCAGGCCTCGAGAAGTGAGTCAATAACCAGAAATAAACTTCTATCGAATATATCAAGATCAAGAATTTCAAAAAAAAATTTATCCCAAATAATGTATAGAATTCTCCATGAAACGGAAGATATTCATAAAAAAAAATAAGAAACAAATGACCAGAAGGTTTTTCAAGCATGACAATATAGTAAACTCGTGGGATGAATCATGAGTTTTAAATGCATTATTATTTGTTGAATCCGGGCCCAAAGAAATGTACAGTGATCCACCAGCGAAGGCCCAATAGTGGCCCAACGGACCATGGCCCACAGCTAAAGGCCTAAAGTATCACCTGGGAAGAATGCCGAGGTGGTACGTCGAGCACACCTCTTTAAGCCGACCTGGTTAACGCCTAGCCGATGTGCTTTATACCCAGCTGGGACGCTTTACGGCGCTGACCAGAAGAGAGATGGAGTCAGTGATGGGACACTGCCTTTATCAAGACGTGACAGGCGCCCATCCCCTACGAAATGTAGCAATGATTACGGTTGAAAAGCAAGGTTGTCACCTCCATGAGCTAGGGTAATGACAAGTGTAAAGTATGCCACGTGTCGTGATCCGAGACAAGAAGTTCCTCTATAAATGAAGCACAATTGTCTCCAAGAGGGGGGTTAGCAACTTCTGATTCTTAACTCTATATTTCTATCACTCCCTTTTTTTTCTTTTACACATTTATATTTCCTGCACCCAATATATATTTGCCCAAAATGAGTACTGACTTAGGCATCGGAGTGCAAACGGGAGCCACCTCGGCCCCCTTTGCAAACTGATTGTTTGTCACAGTGCGCAGGAGGTCCACGTGTCCAGGAGGGAGGAGCTGAGACGTGTTGGTCCAAGGTCCATCCGAATTTTGTGGTCAACATTTTGGCGCCGTCTGTGGGAAACCATACTGCTAACCACGAAAACACAAGGTAAAAAGCCATACATAGAAAGGTAGTCCTGAAAAAGGACGAAGAACCATTTACGAAGAAGCGGAAAAAAGCAAGAGCTTTGAAAGATAAACTGGTTGGCCTTGAAAAAGGCAAGAGCTTTGAAAGATAAGCTAGTTGGCCTTGAAAAAGGCAAGGGCTTTGAAAGATAAGCTGGTTGGCCTTGAAAAAGGCAAGATCTTTGAAAGATAAGCTGGATGACCTTGAAAAGGGCAAAAGCTTTGAAAGATAAGCTGGTCATCTTTGAAAAAAAAGGTGTAATAACTTTGAAACACAAGTGTAATAACCTTGGAAAAAAGCATATAACTTTGAGATATAAGTTTAATAACCTTGAAAAATGCGGGGATTTTTGAAACGAAAGTCCACTCATCTTTGAAAAACAGAATAAAATTAAGGCATTTCCTTAAACATAAACGAAAGTGATGGTGATGTTAACCCCCGTAGGGGAAGAAGTGACCAACACAGCGATGGCGAAGTTCCTCAAGGACTCCATGAAAACGCCAATGAGGAAGTGGTACAACCAAACCCACCTCGCCGGCACCGAAATCGCCGCATGATGCGAGACATGACACGCATGGCGGCCTAACTGATTGAGATGCAGAGGCAGCAAATAGAACAGACTGCTGCAATGAATGCTTTTATGGCCAGAGGGTATGTTATGAACGAACCCGTGATGCCTCAGCAATACTCACAGCGACAACATTCACCATCCGAGGCTGCTACTGTCTCGTATTATTATCAAGATCCACAGACATATGCCGAGGTGGAATCCGAGCCTTACTCCGAGCGAGACCCGGAACATGAAGCACATGAAGAACAAAACCCACTCCCAGATAGACGCAGGGAGGCTTCTCCAGCAAGATCCGGCAGTGTTTTCAGCCGAATGGGAGGGTTATTCAGGGGCCAACGACAAGGACAAACGGATCCAGGTGTGCATAATGCCGCAGAGCCCAGAAATAGGCGCGAGCGACGCGCTGAAGAAGCCTTGTCGCAAGGTCAAATGTATAGGGACCAACATGGAACGGGAGCAGAAAGGTTGGCATCAGCACATGAGTCTAGGAATAGGCATGAAAGAAGAGCTGAATCAGTTCGGACTAATCCTCGCAACGAATTACAGAGCCATGAAAGGCCAAACTACGGCCGCGTTCCACCACCACAAAGGCAGGAGTATGCTCTGCCACTCTATGGCCAATTCCGTGATCCGGAGTACTCCGGTCACGACAAGAACAACGAGCCGTCGTCATACGAGTTGGATGATGAAGAGGAAGTAAGTCCCTTCACAGAGGGCCTCCGTAGATGCCCCGTACCCCACGACTTTGAGATGCCAGAAATAGCAAAATACTCTGGCCGAGGTGATCCTGACGATCACCTGTTAAATTACCGGTCTAGCATGGAAATAGCCGGGGCCACCCTGGCACTGAAATGTAAAGCTTTTGCTTTAACCCTTGAGGGAAGTGCCATACGATGGTATAAAAAACTCCCTCCTGGCAGCATCCACAGTTGGAGGGATATGAAAACTGCTTTTAAGAATGGCTTTGTTTTTCCAGGCCTGGCCAACTCCCACTCCCACTCCAACGCCTTCAGGATTTGAGGCAAGGGAGGGACGAATCTCTGAAAAGTTACCTAGCTAGATTTACTGAAGAAATGCATATCTGCGAAAATATCACAGAAGCGGAGATGTTTTCCGCCTTAAAAGGAGGGCTAGATATGACCAGCATGTTTTGGAGAGATGTCCGGAGCAGGAAACCAAGGGATTACAATACCCTGGTAGACCTGATGAAGGAAGAGATTGTGTCGGAGGAAATGGCTAGGCCCAGAGATAATCACCCCCAAGGGAGATACAACCTTGGATATTTCAATGAAGCGGACCTCAAAAAGGGAGGAAACAAGGATAGGGTTGGCGGTAACCGAGGTGGTGGGCCTCGTCCGTTCCCGGGGACAGGATCTAGCTTTGCAGCAGAGATCACGGAAGCTATCCCTCACTTGCACTCTAACACCCCTTCTCAAAATCCTCCCACGGCTCAAGGGAGAGTGGAAAGCGGCCGAAGTGGAAAACAGCCCATGATTGGGGCTTACTGTGCCTACCACAGATATTACGGTCACGCAACAGAGGATTGCAGGGAAATCCACATGTTAGCTGACCAAAAAGCGCAGGGGAGAAGGGGGGGTAATTTCCCCCCGACACAGGGAGAACTCAAAAATCTGGTTGCCAGAAGTTCAACCGAGCTGATAGGAGAGCTCCGTTGAAGAATTCAACTAAAGAAAGAATTGACAATAATCAAAGAGACAGGAATAAGGTTCAAGATACCGCCTCGGCACATGTTAAAGATACACGGGAACCACCTATGCCAGTGGCCGACCTTCCCATTCGCGAAATCGACACAATACTGGGAGGCCCCCACCCAGGGGGGAGCACAAACAACTCCCAAAAGAGGTATATAAGAGAGGCCAAGCAGCCCGCCAACGTGAACTATCATATCCATTCCCATCCTGTTGGGATGCCTCAGACGGAACCTATCACATTTACGCAAGACGATGCCGTTGGAGTGCACTTCCCACACAACGATGCATTGGTTATCAGAGTGGTGGTGGCTCGGAATGGGCTATCACGAATGATGGTGGATGATGGTGCCTCGGTAAATGTGATTTACGGGGTAACTTTTGATAAGATGGGGATCAGCACCCCACTCATTCCAGTCCCTGATCCAATATACGGTTTCACGGGGGACAACATAACCCCCAGATGATCCATAACCCTTATGACTGAAGTAGGGCAAGCACCGACCCTCTCCAGAATCCCTATGGACTTCTTGGTGGTTGACAAAATCTCCTCCTATTATGGCTCAATTGGGAGGCCTGGACTTATTGACTTGGGGGCTGTAACGCATACCAAATACGTTTGCATGAAGTTCCCCATGGAGCATGGCGTTGCAACTGTGAGGGGAAGCCAAACAGAATCCCGGGCTTGCTACACAAATGCAATCCGAAAGTTTCAAGATCGAAGCTTGAACATGATCAGTGATGTAGCCATGGCCGAGGCTGCTCCAGACCCTGAAAGATTGGGTGAAGGGACTTCTGGAGATAAGGATATCACAATGACCCTAGAAGAGGATCTAGCAGATCTAGACCCCAGGATGGCGGGTGAAAATTGCCCCACCCCGGCCGAAAAGTCGGAATGCTTCGGCGTGGACCCACTTGATCCAATCAAAGAATTACAGATCGGACTGGACTCGCCAACCAAATACAAGAGCCAATTGAAGGACTTCCTACTTCAAAGCCTCGATGTATTCGCATGGAAGCATGGTGACATGATTGTGATCGATCCTAAGGAGGCCTGTCACCGGCTCCAGCTAGATCCCCGAAGCCCTGGTCACAGGTAAAAGCGAAGGCCCATGAGTTCGGACAAGTATGAGGCCTTGAAAGACGAGGTCACAAAGCTATTGAAAAATGGCTTCATCAGAGAGTCCCGATACCCGAAGTGGGTATCAAATCCTGTTTTAGTACTAAAGCACAACGGGAAATTGAGGGTGTGTATTGATTTTTCCAACTTGAACCAGGCATGTCCCAAAGACAGCTTTCCATTGCCCCGGATCGATCAACTGGTCGACTCCACAGCAGGACACGAATTGCTAAGCTTCATGGATGCATATTCCGGGTACAATCAAATCCCCATGTTCGAATCGGATGAAGAGCATACTTCATTTATCACAGATAGGGGACTCTATTGCTACAGAGCTATGCCATTTGGCTTGAAGAATGCGGGATCTACCTAACAGAGGCTGGTAAACCGCATGTTCTCGAAACAATTGAGGAATACTATGGAGGTGTACGTTGATGACATGCTGGTCAAAAGCATGGTCGCTGCGGATCATATCCGCCATCTGTCAGAAGCGTTTGATGTTTTGAGAAGATATCGGATGAAACTCAACCCAACGAAGTGTGCTTTCGGGGTAGCATCTGGGAAATTCCTCGGATTCATGGTGAACAAGAGAGGAATCGAAGCCAATCCGGACAAAATCAATGCTTTGCTAAACATGCAGTCGCCGCGAAATCCAAAGGAAGTGCAAAGCTTAACAGGAAGAATTACAGCCTTGAACCGATTCGTCTCAAAATCCACTGACAAATGCTTGCCATTCTTTAAGGTCCTAAAGGGGGGAAAACGATTCCAATGGACACCGGAATGCGAGCAGGCGTTTGCCGACCTGAAATCTTCTTTGGGTCGCCCCCCATTGCTATCAAAGCCAAAGGCTGGCAAGCCTCTCTACCTATATCTGGCCGTATCCAAGGAGGCTGTTAGCTCGGTGTTAGTTAGAGAGGAGGATGGGAGCCAGTTACCAGTGTACTACGTGAGCAAAGCTATGCTGGACGCCGAGACGCGCTACCCAGACATGGAGAAGCTTGCTCTCTCGCTAATCACAGCCTCTCGCAAGCTTCGTCCCTATTTTCAATCACACTCCGTACACGTGCTGACCAACTTCCCCATGAGACAAGTGCTGCAAAAACCAGATGTTTCTGGAAGGTTACTGAAATGGGCGATAGAAATCAGCCAGTTCGACCTACATTATGCGCCTCGGACTGTTGTAAAGGGTCAGGCATTGGCGAACTTCATAGTTGAATTTACACATCCACCTGAGGTCGAAATGGTAGAAAACACGGATGACAGCCAACATGATGGTCAAGAGTGGAAATTGTTCGTTGACGGGTCCTCGGCTGATGGACGATCCGGCGCAGGAATAGTGTTAATAAGCCCAGAAGGGTTTAAATTACACAGTGCAATCCGCTTCGAATTCAAAGCCTCGAACAATGTTGCTGAATACGAGGCGTTATTAGCCGGGCTAAGGCTTACGAAAGCCCTGAAAATTAAATCCGTGGTGGCCAATAGCGATTCGCAACTTGTTGTGAGCTAGTTCAACGGGCAATTTTCTGCCAAAGAACCCTCTATGGCCGCTTACTTGAAAAAAGTAAGAAATTTGGTTGCGCAATTCGGGAAAGTGGAGTTGCAACGCATCCCCAGGACGGAAAATTCCAATGCCGATGCTCTGTCCAAACTGGAAAGTAGCGGCGATTCGGAGTTACACAATCTAATCCCAGTTGAGCACATGGTGACTTCCTCTATTGAGCCAGGACCGGAGATCTTGGCGATTGAAGAAGAGGAATCCTGGATGAATCCCTTGATCGCCTATTTAAAACATCAGACAGTTCCGAATGAGCCAGAAGCAGCTTGGAAGTTGCAGAAATACTCCGTGAATTTCGTACTCTTGGACGACATACTTTATAAGCGGAGTTACACCTATCCTTTGCTGAGATGTGTGGGGCTACAGGAGGGGCAATATGTGATGAGAGAAATTCATGAGGGCATATGTGGCAACCATGCCGGGGCTTTATCGCTAGCTCGGAAAGCCCTCAAACAGGGATATTTTTGGCCTACTATGCGAAAGGATTCCCATGATTTCGTGCGCAAATGCGATAAATGCCAAAGGCACGCGACCATACCACATCAGCCGCACCACGAGCTAACTGTGGTGACTAGCCCTTGGCCTTTTGCAAAGTGGGGGGTTGACATTATTGGTCCTATGCCTAGAGGAGCTGGTAACAATTGCTTTGCGATAGTAGCAATTGACTACTTCACCAAATGGGTCGAAGCAGAACCTTTGATGAAGATCACCGAGGCCAACACCACCAAGTTCATTTGGAAAAATATCATATGCCGATTCGGGATACCACATTCACTTGTTAGTGACAATGCGAAACAGTTCAAAAACAGAAGTGTCGATGAGTTGTGTGACGATTTGAGGATTAAGAAGCTGTTCTCATCTCCACATCACCCACAGGCCAACGGACAGGTCGAAGCAGTGAACAAGACCATAAAAAATACCCTGAAAAGGAAGTTGGAATTCAGAAAGGGCACATGGGTAGACGAGCTACCACAAGTGTTATGGGTGCTTCGAACCACCTAGCACACCGCTACTGGTGAAACACCCTTCTCGCTGGCCTATGGAGCCGAGGCGGTATGCCCCGTTGAAATCGGCGTCCCTTCGCTTCGTCTAATTCATTATGACGAAGTTAGGAACGAGGAAGCACAAAGGGCCGGTTTAGATTTCCTCATGGAAAAGAGGAGTGATTCCCAAGTGGTAATGGCCAAATACCAGAAAAAGATGACTCGATACTACAATAAAAGGGTGAAGAGCCGACGCTTCAATATTGGGGACTTGTCCTCAAAAAGGTTCTTCCTTCAACACAGGATCCAGAAGTATGGACTCTAGGTCCTAACTGGGAAGGCCCTTACAAGGTCGTTGCCGAGGTGGTACCCGGAACATACAAAATTGAGGACCTGTCTGGAGTACCTCTATGTAATCCTTGGAACACGGACCACCTTCGCCGTTATTTTCAGTAAAACTAAATTCCTCCTTTATGATCCAAGATTATTTTAGTCATGACGCCAATCTCTATACTAGACAAACATAATGGATAAATACACGTTCCAAGATTATTTTGGTCATGACACCATACGTCCACGTTATGCATAAAAATTGTTAAGTACAAGGGACTCTCATAAGGTTAAACTACAATCACCATGTAAGAATTGGGAGTTTTTAAACGCGTTCGAATGTTTGTCACAATCAGATTTTACTAGTAAACATAAATGCTTCGAACCACTCGGATCTAAGGTACATGTACTCATTAACCGCCATTCACCGTGCAATACGTTTGGAATCATTCGAACTTAACCAAATATTGTCGTATAAACCAAAATCCTTGGCGCTTTAAGTTAGTCCATACATACAGAGCGCCCTCTTGGGCGAAATATTAAACGTTTACACAAAGTTGTCGATGCTTTCCTACATGCGCTTAGGCGAGGCGCCCGTAAGACATATGTGTACTAAATACTGTGTAATCAAGCATAAAAATCTCTATATTATTTTAAAAACGAAACGACTTGCGAATTTACAACATGACCACGGTGTATGGGTTAAAAATATTCACGCCATTAGCAGAAGCTCATGCAAAGTTATAAGTATACGTGCTAATGTATATAAGGTGAAAACTGCCCAAAAGTTGGTTTAAATTAGATCCAACCAGCAAACGTGAACACATTAAGCTCGTTAGATCTGAGGGACTAGACATTTACAATTAGACATTTACAATGTCCCACATATCATCATACAATTACGAAGCCTTCGCACTTGGAAATATTCATGCTTAAATAGATTATTAGAAGCGTTGCTACGACGAAATGTAAATAAACCATTCCATTCATAAAAATGAGGCATTTACAGATCAAATAAATGTTGCATTTACAGTATTAAGGTGCCGGAGCACTTACAAAAAAATAAGGAGAAAACAACAAAAATGAACAACACTAACTAACAACTAGACCGAGGTGGAAGAAGATCAGTGTGGAGGAACGCCTTCTAGAGAGCCCTTGCTGGATGCGTCTAAAGGATCTGCTTGAGCATCTTGAGGCTCGGGGTAGAATGCTTCAATGGAGGACAGGTCCAAGGCTGGAAAAGCCTCCTTCGCGTCCCCCAAGGCCATTCTAGCCCCTAAGTTCCCAAAAACCCACTGCATAGCCTCATACTCAGGGGTCACTTCAAAGGTGTCCTTGAAGTCCTGGACAGCTTCCGACACTCTAGTTTTTAAAGAATTCTCCACCCGTATCGCGACAGTCTGTTCCAAGACTTCAGCGATCCTCGTTTGCATGTGTTTTTCCAGCGAGGCAAGGTCCTCCTCTGCTTTCGCCCTAGCCTCCAGCTCCCTCCCTAGTTTTTCGTTTACCGCTGCCGCCTCAGCTTCTAGCTTCAACTTGGCTGCATTAGCGGCGGCCAGGACCTCAGAGGCAATAGACTGTGCACGATTGGAATCATCCAATTTTTTGCATAAGGCCGCCACGTCTGATTCAGAGGCATGGAGGTCATGCTTCAATTTGTCATTGTCCTCTTGGAGGCGCTTCGCATTAGCCCTCTCTTCTGAAGAAGATTTGTGGGCTATTGATAGCTGGGCCTTAAGGTCATTGATCTCCTTGAGCATATTGTCAGCGTGGCGAAGAGCAGTCTCAGCATCCCTCTTATCCCGTTGAGCTACCTCCACGGAGGACTCTACCTCGTCAATGAGAGCCAGAGCTCTGGCGTTCTTAGCCTTCGCAGCTTCCGAGACGGAGTAGCACTGGAGGAAAAGGCGGCCCAACCCTCTGTCCAAAACTGTTCGGTAATTAAGGACGCCCTGGATGGAGGCGAACTGGGGGAGTCGAACAACGAAGGGCTGAAAGTGACATCTCTGGGGAGGATGCTGGTTTTAATATGCTTAAGCTCTTCCGCCCCCTCTGGTGTCACTTCATAAGCCAAGCCCGGCATGGGCACATATTGCTCGTCCTCCAGTTCCTCGATCATTGATGGCGGAGGTGCGGAAGTGGACTCCTTGCCTTTTCCCTTTCTGAGCCTTTTTAAGGGAGCAGGCTCCTCCTCAAGTGCTTGCTCAGAAATGTCCTCGGACAAGGAAGGTGGCGCTGGGGCATCCTTAGTCTCCCTGCCCCTCTTGGATCCGCCTCTATCCGACCTCTTCCCTTTTCCTTTGACGACGCCTTTTTCAGGATCTGCCTCTCCAGCAATGTTGGGTTGTTGGGGACCCACTGGCAGCAAAGTGGGCGGTGGCAGTAGAGTTGGGAGAGGACCCTGAAGTTGGGCAGTAGACTTCTCAGACACTTCCCTGGCCACCCCAATTTGCAGGTCGGTCAAAACCGCTTTCTGTTTTCTTTCAACCTCGCTCCCGTGGCGCAGAGCCGGAGGAACCTTCGTAGCCATGAGGCCTTTTAAAGAAATCTTTGAGAATTCTTTGGAACCTAGCAAGAAAAGGAGGGACAAAACCGTTCAGCTACCACAGTGAATGCCACGCGCTGCGAAATGCTGCCCCCCTCCCATTTTATGTATATATATTTCTTGGAAATAAATACCGATAGCCCCTCCGAATTGAATGCGCCGCCTAGGAATTGCGCTGGTATGATCCTAGCCACTAGGAAGAGAAAATCCGAGGCAGAAGGTCGGCTATGATATGGATCCGAGCCTTACCTAAGGAATGTCGTTATTGACTCCCTAAAAAGTCAATGCTGTGAAATCATGGCAAATCCAACCCGACCATGAATGATCCCTTCGGATTTGAGGGACTAGTGTTGAATCCGGGCCCAAATAAAAGTACAGTGATCCACCAGCGAAGGCCCAATAGTGACCAAACGGACCATGGCCCACAACTAAAGGCCTAAAGTATCACCTGGGAAGAATGCCGAGGTGGTACGTCGAGCACACCTCTTTAAGCCGACCTGGTTAACGCCTAGCCGATGTACTTTATACCCAGCCGGGGCGCTTTACGGCGCTGACCAGAAGAGAGATGAAGTCAGTGATGGGACACTACCTTTACCAAGACGTGACAGACGCCCATCCCCTACGAAATGTAGCAATGATTACGGTTGAAAAGCAAGGTTGTCACCTCCATTAGCTAGGGTAATGACAAGTGTAAAGTATGCCACGTGTCGTAATTCGAGACAAGAAGTTCCTCTATAAATGAAGCACAATTGTCTCCAAGAGGGGGGTTAGCAACTTCTGATTCTTAACTCTATATTTCTCTCACTCCCTTTTCTCTCTTTTACACATTTATATTTCCCGCACCCAATATATATTTGCCCAAAATGTGTACTGACTTAGGCATCGGAGTGCAAACGGGAGCCACCTCGGCCCCGTTTGCAAACTGATTGTTTGTCACAGTGCGCAGGAGTCCACGTGTCCAAGAGGGAGGAGCTGAGACGTGTTGGTCCAAGGTCCATCCGGATTTTGTGGTCAACATTATTAATTATTTTATATTTGTATTTAAATATTTAATTAACTCAATCGTTGTCATTTACAACTTCGCTTATTAATAAGTTAGTCTCATTCGATTTTCATTTACTAAGAATTTCTGTTCAAGTGTGAAGTTAAATGTTACAATGAGGTAGAGATATAACAAATTTCATAAAAAGAAATTAATCATTTTCACTTTACCCAAAAAAATTACAAACTCTTTTGATATTTAATTTTAGGACAACCAATTAAGATCATAAAAAAAAAAAAAACAAGAATCAAAGATCGGTTCTAACTTCGATTTTTCGGTTCTAAAGGTGAAACAGAGAACCGAACCGAAAACCAATCGATTTTCAGTTCTAAAACCGATTTCCTATTTTTATTTTTTTAAAACCATTTGGTTTCGATTCGGTCATATCGGTTCCCTTTTTTGCCCACCCCTAACTACTAGGGGCTTGTGGCACTAATATCGATATTTTTAATTGATATTTTTAAGTGACATTGTGAAATGTCATAATTATATTAAGTGATGTAAATAATTATCATACAATTTACTTTTTCATCCCCAAATGTATGTGCGCTAAGTCAAAATATCAATTAAAAATGTCTCCTTAAAATTGCTCTATTTTTAATGGCTATATTTTTATTTTTTAAAACAGAAATTTAGAACTTAAAAAAAAAAAAAAAAAAATTTAGAGCTCATTTGGTAACAGAAAAAATTTCACCCAACTTTTTAAACTCAATCTCAACCATCTATTCACAATTTTTGACTTTTCAAATATTTTTAAATCACACATCCATAAAAAAAAAAAAAAATCAATTACAAAAATTAAAATTTTTTCACATTACCAAACAAGCTCTTAAAAGAAAAAAACAGCGTAGTAAACAACCCTGTTTATCTTTCTTTTTATTTTGAACATACTATGCTGACCCCAATTTTAAAAATCAAATTTTTAGAACAATCAATCTCAATCATCAATTCTTAATTAATCCTACAATATTTACTGAGTATTCAGTGGCTAGTTTAAAATACAATTTAAACTACACAAATTTTCAAATCACTTTTTAATTACATACATTTTCTATCTTCAATTTTTAATCACATATTTTATTTCGAAAATAACAAAAAATGTTCTCCTGTTTAATTAGCTGCCGAAAAGTCCCTAACTTTTCAAACAGTATTGAATCGTACATTCTTCAAAAACCCACAAAATCATAAAAAAACTGAAGCCAAATAGGGGTTATAATAAAGAACCCTGCTTGTTGTACCGCAGGGGCGGTACCGCCTGGGGTACCGCCCCTCACATACAGGGGGTGGACCCCCTTTTTGGGGTCCACCCATTTTTTTTTTTTTTGTCTCTCATCGGTACCCCCTGCAGTGCAGCAGGGGGTACAACAATCATTTTTCTATAATAAAACAAATATTCTATAAAAATGAACGGACTGTAGGACTCGAACCGACTAGCCTACGACCACGACCATGGTTTGCCCATGGATGTAGTGAGGGCGGATTATATGGTCGGCACAGCCCAGAACCATGACACCTTGATCTTCAACCAACTTTGTAGCAACATTTTATGATGGCAGTTGAATTTTATTTTGATTCAAGTCAATAATTGAAGTTCGAGGAGGTTCAACGTACTAATGCATTATTTTTAACGATACGATGGACGTGAAAATGTCGACGTTGCACATGATATCGTCAACTATATTTTCTTTTAATATTATTTTGATGCCCGGATCGATCCTTTGACCCTTGACATGGTTCCATGAGCTACTATCGAGTTGAAGGCTGGGCCGAACCATGGGCAATGCCCTTAAGGCATCTACTGGACTTAAATCTGTTTTTGCAAAGCTTGTAAGTAGCACACATTTTCTTTAGTTCCATCTAGAGTCTACTGTGCTTGGACAAATGGTTAAGGAAAGATACAAAGGCTATGGTCAAATTTCATTACTCCAAGGATCAATAATGACTAGAAAAAAAACACTGCTCAAGAATGCCAATGGAGTCATTCAAGAACTATGCAGTGATCAAGTAACCTATGACCAATAATACGATTTATCGGAATGAAACTGGGCCATATGGATGCTGAAATTTGAAACGTATCAAAGAACACAAACGAATGATACACATTTTAACATTGATTACGAACAAAGTCTTACAATCATTCTTTCCAGTTCTGGAACAGCTATAAGTAGATTTCTGATCAACTTAGTCTATACAAGATTAACAATTCCGAGAAAACGTAACAAGAGTTGGATATACCTAATTCTGGCTATCATTTTCTTCGAGTTGGAGTCGCTGTCACCTGGCCTTTCCAGCAGCCGATGGCATTCTGTTCAGACAACCTTAAAAAAAGTTGGCTACAAATTAGATTTTGTCCCTTGGCTTAGTGAACAGCACGCGGTTTCACCCTCAGTACCTTGTGACGTGAGGTGATTCACGAATACTTCTAAGGCTTCCTTCATCCACCAATACTGGCAAACTTTCCTAGCTTCTCGAACACTCACCTGTTAGAATTAAGTTTATATCAGCAATTCTATGGAAATTCACAAGTTTTAAACATGTATAACTCAAAAAATTGTGGATTCGTTACCCATATTCTTTGACGGACGTCCTTCTCTGGCCAAGAATCTAGTTGCTCTTTGACAAGTAATGAGAACATGCATCCCTCATAACTTGTGGCATCATTTTTCCCCTTGAAATTCCATGTGCCCAATTCACACTGCAAAAAACTTCCGAGCCAGTACATAAACATACATTCTACCTCAAATATGTCAACTCAAGCAAGTGAAAGGTTATATGTCCAGCTTGCAAGAAACTAAAACTCGAAATGAAATATTCGAACTTTGGCCAGGAAATGAAAATTCTTTATGAGAAGAACTGACCTCGATTTCACCAACTACACCAGCTTCCTCCTCTGTCTCACGCGATACTGCTTCTATAATGGTTTCATCTTTCTCCCAACCTCCCTGTAATGATAAGATTCCTCAGATATCTGCCCTTCAAACATAATTCATAATACGGCAGATTATTTGAAATCGTCAATACCTTCGGGAATAACATCCCTTTCCCTTTTCTTTGTGAAGTAATAACAAGAACTTCAATTGCCTCCTCATCCACTATAGATGTCCTATTTGTACTTTTATATCTGTATGGAATACATCTGCAAAATCATAATTATAAATCATCAAAAACATTGCAAAGTGAGTGAATTCATACGAATTTCTAAGGATCTCTTTAGAAGTTTATGTGTTAGTAGCTTTATCACTCTTAAAAGGGACATGAAAATGTATTGATAGAGCGATTTTCCTGTCTTTTTAACGGAACTTACGGCAATAATCTACCACATTTATGTAAAATGAGAAGGGAGAGTACCACTAATCAATTTTATAGGCCACCCCTTCCCAATCTAACAAAAAACTCGAAATGGAACCAACCCCGCCTTCATTTGGCATATTTATAGGACAAATTACAAGATGAGAGATGCTATGTGTACGGACGAATTGTACAGAAAGTTTGACAGATACACACTTGACAGAATTACGTTTTTTCCACCCATCACATCATCATCTGCAGCGTCAATTATCACAAAATTGCCAAATCCATTTCTGAAAACCCGTATGGCCTTTTTCCTTACAAGATTTCATCTTCACACGCGGTACATATTTACTTCAAATTAAAACATCATAAATCAATCGTGCATAGCAATGAAGTCAACTCTTGATCATAAACTAGAGCTTTTCATCTAACACAGATCAAACCAAGAAACACATACATACGGAAGTAAACAAGGTGAAAAATCTAATGCTCTGTAAGTGTTTGTGTTTATGTTTCTAAGAGAGTGTGAAAGAGAGACCCCACTACTTGGCGATGGCCATGAAAATTGTAACGCTGCATAAGCCTTCCCGTACGAGAAACTGGAATAACCATCTTCTTAATTAGCTTGTCCTGCTACAGAATCAGAAAAACTCAGATAAATATGAAGAAAATGTGAAGGAAAGTGCCAATGAAATGCACTGGATGATTAATCATGCAAATGCGAAGACTTTCTCTCTGTATTTGCTTCACTTCACTACAAGAAGCCAAGATCCGTTGAAGTCATTAAAATATTCTTCAAATGTTACACTCACGCACTTTCCACACAATCCACTGGATAAGGAATGCAGTGTGGGTCATTCAACTTTGAGTGGAGTTGCATATCACTACTCATCTTCAATTTGGTGCATTAGGTCACTCGACTTTTATTTTCTTGCAGATTTGAGAAACAAAAAGTTTGTTTGGTTTATATTTTTACTAATTTTTTTCTCAAATTCATTTTCAACTATACATTTCTATAGAACCTATCAATTTTCACATTTTCAACCACTTCTTAACCACACATTTGAAAATTCTTCCAATATATCTAAGATCAAATGGGCTCTAAGACTCACAACTCACAAGTACCCCATTATTGAGGGCATTTGCTTAAAAACTATAGTCAAATTTTTTTTTAATCTTCATATACTATCACCAGTTTAACTAACATAACACATTGAAAAGAACATTAAAAGTAATGAATAACTGATTCTGATGTGCAAAGAGCCAAAAACATATTTTTAGTAACATATTTTTAGTGCATATGTTTTTTTTAAAAGAAATTAAGATAGGTTATATGTATTGTAATTTGACTCGAGTATTAGCATCTGTTGTCATAAATTTCAACATCCAAATTAGTACTATATATATAATAGTAAAAATTACTAAACGCTGAACAAAATAATCAGATTATCTGACAAATTGAAACTGAGTAACTTGATCGGTTGATTGTACTCAATTTAAAATGACATTTTGCTTTTAGAATAACTTTTTGAAAAATATATATCTTTTAATATGTCATTAAAAGCGAAGAAAAATAATGGGAAACATGGAAATAAAGCCTCTGTTCAGATCTTGCATGGTGATTATAAACTAGTTTTTTCGTTTTTCGAGGTAAGATGTATGATTAAAAATTGAAGAGAGAAAACATGTATAGTTAAAAAATGATTTGAGAAATTTTGTAGATTATAAATTGATTTGTAAACCAAATTTGTGCCTTAACCGAACAAAGGCAAATTTCTTTTTTGGTTAATGCATGGTTAAAATGAGATCGAGAGAATTGATTCTCACATAATCAAAATCAACATAGGTCTAAGCGACTTTATTTACAAGAAAAGCTTAAGTTGATCGGTCTGATTGTATTGTTTTGTCATGTGGCCATCTTAATCAATCCCTCATTTAGTTTTAATATATATATCAACATGTTACTTTTACACCCTGTTCGGAAACTGTTATCTTTATATATATAAAAGTAGAAGTGAGGAGAGAGAGTCATTTTGGAGGGAAAATTGCATTTAATGACTCTCTCTCCTCACTTCTATATTTATATATAAAAATAAATAAATAAAAGATAAAGATTTTGTGTACTTCTAGAAAGAAATTTTTAATTGACATTTTAAAGTAACATTGTGACATGATGCACATACATTGGGTGATGAAAAACTAAGTAGTGGGGTAGTTATTTATATCATCCAATATATTTTTGGCATGTCACAATATCAATTAAAAACGTCCCTCTAGAATTATTCAAAGATTTTTGTAGGAAAAATTATTATTTATTACATATTTAGTAAGAACTGTAATAAATGTACTATGTGAAAATGTGTAACAATGAGAATTTGAAAAAATTAGATTAATATATTTGAACATAAATAATGATATCTATATAAATGTGTTATGTAGAAAATGAAAAAATTGGATTAATATATTTGAACATAAATAAATGTGATATCTATTTAAATGTGTTACATAGGAAATAAAAAAATTGTATTAATATATTTGAACATAAATAAATATCATATCTATGTAAATGTGTTCCATTGAAAATGAAAATATTGGATTAATATATATATATATGTAAATAAATAAATACATGATATATAAATTTATTTAAGTTTGAAATGAAAATTTTAAATCAATATATTTTAAAAATAAATAAATAAAATTATTGAAATTTTACTTCCTAATATGTCAATAAATGAGTAGGTTCTTCAATAACCATATTACAAAAATAATTAATTATTTGCTCTTAACCTTTTACCACCAATGATAAATTGATTAAAAATTTAATCATTTCATCATTTTGACAAAAATTGGTATGTTTAAAAAATAAGGAAAAATAATAAAGTTAATTAAAAATTATAACATATTAAAAGGAAAATAGGTGATAAGGTGGGCAAATTTTTTGAGAAAAAACGTAAATAAAAGTTAAAAGAAATTTTATATAAAAAATTAATTAAGTGCCAAATTTTGAATGGCGCGGTACACTGAGTGTACATGCAGAATTTTCTATTTTGATTAATTTTTTTTAAAAAAGTTTCAAATTCAATAACATGTGTTATGTAGGAAATGAAAAAATTGGATTAATATATTTGAATATAAATAAATGTCATATCATTTCTATGTAAATGTGTTACATTGAAAATGAATAACTTGGATTAATATATTTTAAAATAAATAAATATATGATATATATAAATTTGTTAAGTTAGAAATGAAAAAAATTGAATTAATATATTTTGAAAATAAATAAATAGAATTATTAAAATTTTACTTTCTATTATATCAATAAATGAGTAGGCTCTTCAATACGCATGTTAAAAAAATAATTAATTATTTTCTATCAACTTTTTAACCATACGATTTTCTTTCTCCAATTTTTAGCAACTACTTTTTACCTCGAAATCATAAATAAACAAGTTTATAAACTAAAAATTACCAAACGGAGGCTTTATCATTTCACAAATTTGACAAAAATTGACAAGTTTAAAAAATAAGGAAAAATAAAATATATGTAAGCAACACATTAAAAAAATATAGTTAATAAAAAATTATAACATATTAAAGGAAAATAGGTGATGAGGTGGGCAAATTTTCAGAAAAAAACGTAATTAAAAGTTAAAAAAAAAAATTATATAAAAAATTTAAACGAGTGTCAAATTTTGAATGGCGTGGTATACTTAGTGCACAAGTATCATTTTTTATTTTGAATATTTTTATTTTTTTAAAGTTTAAAATTGAATAACATTTTTTATTGAAATTATTTTAAATTATGTTTTTTATTTGATATGATTGAATCAAGATATTTTCAAACTTATGATTTAAAAATTATATATTCCGTGCATCGCACGGGTAATCAACTAGTAAATAATAATGATTGATGTTATTTGTGTTTTCTAGATAAGATGTGTGGTTAAAAATTAGAGAGAGAAAAGATGTGTGATTAAAAATTGGTATTGAAAAGTGTGTTTATTATAAACAAAGCTACCCGAACACATTGTTACTTAAAAGTAATTGTGTGGTGAGTAGAATGACAAGATTTATAAGTTGAACTTGGGTGATACAAATAAACTAAATTGAAGATGAGTGACTGAAATGTGACTCTATTAAAAGTTGGATGACCTACATTGCATTTAACCTAAAAGGAAATGTGGAAAAGGAAGAGACTGAGAAAGAGGACGTGTCTATGACGCGTCAAGTTTGGATAGAAATTTCGGCTTTCCTTCTATCTATTCACTCTAACGAGAATTAATTTATTTGTATATACATTTTGTTCGAACAAATAGCGGTAATAATCATCTTCCCACTACCCTCCGTTGTCCCCGGTATCAGACCACCGCCTCGACGCTAGCAAAGCACCATCATATTTCTCTAAAAACGTTGCCAATTCGTATATATACACCCGTGGACAAAGAAGTAGCCAATGGTTCAAAATATTATTTATTCAAAATTTTATAAGGTTTTCTTTATGGGTGACTATATTGTCACCACAAAAATTATTTTTCACACCACAATTATAATTTCTTTGTTTATTTATTAAAATAGATACAAATACAATGACATAAATAACATTGTAGTTTTTCTAACCTAATTTCTCTTATTAATGTTAAGTACACCACAATCTTTAATATTAATTATCTTCTCCATCTTATCTCTTTTATTTTTCTGTCTTTATTTTTTCAAAATCATCTCTTTCTTACAAAAACATCTATCGATAAAAAATGAATCGTATACAAACTTAAAAAAATTCATTGTACTCAACTTTTCCAATAAATTTGATTTCTCAATGAACATTTCATTTGGCTTTTGCATATTCAAGTCATTTTTTTTTAACTTAATCAAGAAAATAACATTTTACACGTAAAGTTCATGGGATCTATTTTTCTTTCCTTCAAGAACTTCAATCATAAAAAAAATGTCGATGTGATATTGGTGAAGAAAGTTTATAACAATTCATAATTTAATAACTAAAAAAGTAAATGAAAATTTCTCCAACAAAATCTTTTTAAATATAAAAAAATCTTTATAACCGATTACTCACTTAAAGTAAATGATTTTTTTTTTTAATATAATGAAAAAAAGATGAATAATTTCAAATATCTCAGGCTTTATTGTAGATCAAATTTGTAAAATAGTTGTGGTGAACTTATTATTTTTTAATTGGGATAGTATTATTGAAAGTCAACGTGAGTCGAAAATGATGATCAGTAAAGAGATATGAAATTGTTAGGGAGCAAATGAGTTACAAAAGGCTAATTTATGGAATGCATTGTCAAATGATAATGGATGAAGAAAGAATCGGTGGGGAGAGAGGTGAAATAAAAATGGAAATATATAACAAGAAAGGTATATGTGGTGTAATTTATTTTTTCCTTTTTTATTGCAATTAAATTAGGTCACGTTTGTAAATTACTTGTGGTGTATTTATCAAAATGTATTTTATTTGTGGTGTTATTATAATGTGGTGTAACATATAAAAATCGTGGTAGCAATATATTTACCCTTTCTTTATTGAACGATTTATTTATGTACTAAAAATTGTCCTTTTAAGACTACAAAAAAAAATTCTTTTAAGGTCCGTTTAATAACAATGGTGAAATTTTGGTGAAAATAAAACAAATTTCAGAGAATTGAATGCTTGGAAATTGAATTCATGGGAATTGAAAGTTTTAATATGTTTGATTGGTTTAACTTTCTAGGTGAAAAAAATGAAGAATTGTTTAAATTTTGTTGTTTGATTAATATTATTTTCCATGATAAATAAAATAAAATATAGCTATTTTATTCAAAAAAAATTAATTTTTTTTCACATATTTGTACCTGATAATTATAATGTTAAATTTTGTGAAAAAAATAAGTCAATTAACAATAATAAAAATTATCAAATGAGGCGTTTATGATTTGCAATGTAAATATGAAAACCAATTATCACCTATTAGTTAAGACTTCATTTGTCTTAAAAACGAAGAATTACACAACGTCCAATAAAAGTAGGAAAACCACCTCCAAGCCAAAATTAGGCTATCAAACACCAAACTCAACTTTTGAGAAATTGTTTATTATTTTAGAAAAAAAGCCAAATTTCATACCACTACTGTAAGAAATTGTTATTGTCAAGTTTACAGATCTATTTAGAAGGTTGAGAGGCAACTTTGACTGTTCCCATCTGCCCTGCCCTGCCCTGAACCTTGGTGAAAGATGTAAATCGCGTATTATGCCTCCAAGGGTACATGGTGGAAGTCTGCTTATATACTTACACTTACCTAATAACCAAATTCATATTACAGGATTCGAACTCTTGACGCGGCAGCCTCAAGCAAAGCTGAGATTTTTTCACCTTCCCCTTTTACCACTTGGAGATGTGCCCTAGGGACAGTTTACTGATCTATTTCATTTCATATATTGTGGTGTAAAACATGGATTGTTGATTGAGAATAGTAATTTGTAGCGAAATATCTCATATTCACGATGTATTAGCATTTTTTAGTGTTGTTGGATTTTAAACTTTTAGATGGAATATGTATTCAATCTCGATAACAGAAGGTGTTTACATGTCCAGAAACAATGGTTAGGTTTGAGATAGTAATTTTTGAATGCGAGTGCAATTTTGAAGCTTCACTCCAAAACATTGAGTGTGCAGTGCAAACTTGAAGCTGGACGTCCAGCAGAAGATCAGTGTTCTATGCAAACTTCGAGATTTGCATGTGAACTTTGAGTTTATAGTGCACATGTCGACTATTCTTTTACAACTTTCTGTATAGACTTGGAGTTTATGCTAGAAAAGTGAAAAGCCTAGTTTGGTTACATATCGAGATGAGAAATGTTGATTGTATTTGATTGTTAATTTCAAGCACGTTTGTAAATTTTGAGCATAGATCCAAATCTCAAGCATGCAGTGCAAAATTCAGGTTTCTTATGCAAAATATCGAGTTTTCTCTACAAACTTCGAGTTGTCTCTACGAAGATGAAATGTTTCTATTAATATACAAGCTTATGAATTGGCTTTAATTCTTCTCGTGATTATTGCTACAATCGAGAGAACATTTTCTGTAATAACTTAACCTCTGTTTCATAAAAGATTTTGTTTATAAATAAAAAAAATTAATATTTTCGAAGTAAAATACGTGATTGAAGTGGTTAAAAAAATGTATGGCTAAAAAGTTGTTTGGAAAAATACGTTGTTTATAAATTTGTTTGTAGACAAGTTACCAAACTCATTCTTATTTTAAGAATTCTCTATGTGATCGAAATCGCAGATCAGCGACTGAATGATAGTTTGATTGTATTTAATTTTGGAACGCCATCAAAGTTAGAAAACCGTAGAAAACAATTTTAATATAATTTTTTGTGCTTCTATGTTATTTGCAACTTTTTGCAAATTTGATTGTGTCCTCATAACTCAAAATATATGCATCCACCACTATTTGTAACCCAATAACTGGAATTCAAATTTCGCTCGAACAGATGTGAGAAATATAGGAAAGCATCAATTAACGAAAAAAAGTAATATTATTAATCAAAAAAGTTCGTAGGGTTTTCAAGCCCTTAACATATATTTAAAGAGTTAAAATGAATCCTAATCCAAATGAAATCATAATGATGGGTGTCGAATCCAACAAATAATAATATTTTCTTGCTCTTATAAAAATAAATTGTAATAACTAGTACAATAAGAGTCAAAGGCGTCGGTTGTAAAGCGAAAAAGACATCGGATGTACAGGAGACGCCTATTGTAGAGATGTTAAAACTGTTTACTTAAGGCGTCGGTTTACAACCGACGCCTTATCTTAATTTAAGGCGTCGGTTATTAAGTAACAACCGACGCCTTAAGTAAATAAAGGCGTCGGTTATTGAATGAAAACCGATGCCTTTATATGACTAAAGGCGTCGATTGTTATAAATAACCGCCGCCTTAAGTCATTAAAAGGCATCGGTTGTTTATAACAACCGACGCCTTTAGTCATACTTATAGGTGTCGGTTTTCGAAAACAACCGACGCCTTTTAGTATGAATATTTTTTAATTATTCATTTATTTTCATCATACCTATATACACTATAACAATCACATACACATCAAAAAATTATCTTCAACAAATATATAATCGAGGAATGCAGAACAAAACTTAATAACTCAATAAACAGAATTTCGAATTAATTAATTTTGTATTCACAATATTGTTAAAAAATTTGTACATGTTCACATAAAATGAGTCAAATTATCCTAAAGATGATTATATTCTTCCTCTAACTCTCAAACATTAGCACCACTTCCATTAGTTGAAGTAGTTTGTGCATCATTTTCATTCAAATCACGAGAATCCTGAAAAATAATAAATAACAATAAGTAACTATAATTCTTATACATTCCATCAAAATTAAAAAAATGAATCAAATTAGCACAAGTGAAAATTTTCCAAGTGTGATGATAATGAAGTTTTTCATCATTTGTAACGAACCTGTGGATTGGATACACGAGTGTCAGATATTAGGTCAAACGATCCAAATGCAGTGCGATATATCCGAACTTCATCTTTCAAGTTTGCAATTGTTTCATTCATCCTTGATCCAAAAGATGTGATGAATCCAGATCTTTAAAAAATTATTAAAAAATTCGTACATGAACCTAGATGTTATGAATCCATATCTTTAACTGATCTAATATCATAGATCACAGTCTAATCTCTCACAAATTCAAGTAAAATTTCTCAAAACTAACAACTTAATTTCATACCAGGCCAATATATATAAATATATTAATCAGTAGCACTAGTTACTAATAAGTCATTTCCCAAGATTTTTACCAAAACTTCATCACTTGCAAAGTTACATCTTCAGCTAATGAGTGTGTGGACTCACCTGGAAGTTAATTAACAGTATTTAGTCAATTAGAAGTTTTTATATGAAAAGATTAAAAAGGCAAAAAAATTGCAGAATCAAATTCATAATCTGACTATTCAGAGGATTATTGGTCACCATTCTTTCTTCTCTTGCTTGGTCCCGACACAATAATGCACTATTTGTATAATTAACAATAATACATTAACAATAATGCACAATATTGTAGATAAAACTCCTTGAAACTAGATTTTAGAAAGAGAACTATTCTGAAGACAAGCTCTCATTACTTTCATCTAGCAAAATAATCCACCTCACATAATGTAGTATATGGAATATTGTCGATAAAACTCCTTGAAACTAGATTTTAGAAAGAGAACTATTCTAAAGACAAGCTCTCATATCTTTTTTCTAGCAAATTACTAATGGACATGAAATTACAGAAATGCTCGACGGAGCAAACTAAATATAGACACAATGTATAACGTGGTCTCTGGAATCTATTTAAATATATTCTTCTGTATAAATGATCTAACCCCTATTTTCATCAAGCAATATTTCAAGCATTATATGCAGAGTTATTCACAAGAACTTTCATGTCTTAAAGTTATCACATCAACAGAGTTAAGATAGGAAATATTACCTCATTCAACATCTTGTGCAATTCATCCCTTGCCTCCACAATGGACGGATCTGTGGAAGTGGGTGGCTAACTTAGTTAATCATTACATGCAAGGTAGTTCCATGAAAAAATGTAAACGTTTCTTCCATGCTCAAAATGACCAGAATCACAGAAAGAGATGACAGAAGCCCTTTGAGTTAAATATTGAACTATGACTCAACTTCATTCATGGAAATACACAACAGAGTTACAGATTGATCATATTAAAAAAAATTCCCACCTTGTCCTGACCACCGACATCCCAAACAGTGAAGCTGATGTTCTTGTACTCAACAGTCTCCACATTAAAACCTGCATACGAATAGTAAACACCAAAAGTGTAAATATCAGAATGCAGTTCATAAAAATCAAAATAAGAACAAGTGATCAAAATCTGCTTCACCAAGTACAACACATCATGGGTAATCAAAGACAAAATAACAATAATTAAAAGAACAGATTTGCTAAGTTTGCAAGAATGACAGGGCATACCAATGGTAGGAATGGTCGTTACGATCTCTCCGAGCTTAAGCTTGTACAGGATGGTGGTCTTACTAGCAGCATCAAGACCAACCATCAGAATGCGCATTTCCTTCTTGGCAAAAAGTCAGCTGAACAGCTTTGTGAATGTCAACCCCATTTCTCTTTCTAGCTTTTGATCCCTATATATATAGAGGCGCCAAGTAAAATACATTAATACATCTGATTTCAAGATTCACGTGAATAAATTCATGTATGAGACAAAAAATGAATTTCTAACAGAACAAAAACTGCGTTTTATGCAAGCTGAAATATCTTTCATACTATGCCACAATTAAAATGTTAAAAGATACATAATCATATACACACATCTATGCATGCTTCTAAGAATGACACTCACATTTGGAGTATAGCACCAAAATAATCTCAAATGGAGACAAAACCAGGTTTACGTGTATAATCATTTTCATGTAATCTTGTATAAATATGACAGGATTGATTGTACACTCATGGCCATTGTCATTTGAGCAAAAGAGAACACACTGACATGAAGATATATGATACGAACAATTGAATGATTACAAGTTGTACATAAAGTGGAATCCATGTGGATATGCATGGAGGCTGGAGCATTGTTCATTTTTAATAGCCTTTTATTTAAATGTGACATTAATCCACAAAATATACACGGATATAAATCATACCTACAAGTAAACAGATAATCTCAAATAGTGATGGCAACGGGTCGGGTTTGTCAAACCCGTCCCTACCCACTAAATATTTACAACCTCCATACCTTACCCATATACCCATTTAAAAATTGCGGGTCGAGTGCGGGTCGGAGGCGGGTTTGCTTCTATACCCATTTAAAACTCATTACTAATTATTTATTTTTTTATTATTTTTTAGGCTATATATAGGTTATAGATGCTCCGGATTAACTTGATTCAGTTAAATATTGGGCTTCACTTGAATTTGAGTTGAAAAAAACTTGTTATATATGTTGACATATGGTCAACTTGACCTTATTGTTTTGATCATAACAAACAAGAATATATTGAGTTGCTAACAAGTGTGCTTCAAGTGTTTCATGTAATGATAAATATTCAAAGCACTCTATATTCAAATCGTCTCTCAAAGACATAAATAAAAACTATGTGATCAAGCACATGAGACGCAAAGAAGATCATGAAAGAATTGAAGATATTCAAAGATCAAAATTGAAGTTGAAAAGCATGACATGAAGATCAAGAATTCAAGCATACAAGATTAGAGTTCAAGTTCAAGAGTTGATTTAACCTATGTAAAGGTATAACACTCTCAATCTTTAGCGATGAAATTCAACGAGCTCGAAAATGATTTTTATGCATCAAGAAACTTACATGAAAATTCGTCACTTGCATAAAATATTTTTATCTTAGTCAAAAATGTCTTTCAAAAGTTATTTGATCTTAAATCATGATTATACTATGTTAAACCACTTTGAAAAACAAGTTAGAAACCTAAAAATCGTAAATTTTCATGTTTTTCAAAAGTCAACTTTCGGTCAACCAAAAGTCAACTTTCGGTCAACCGAAACTTTGGTCGACCGAAAGCTTGATCAACCGAAACTTTGGTCAACCGAAACCCCAACGGCTGAAAATGTGTAACGGCTATATTAATGTTTCGGTCGACCGAAACTCCAGAATTGGTCAACCGAAAGTTGCTGAATTTGAATATCTTGATTTATAAATAGCCATCTCTCTTGCATTCATTTACAATAACACAAAAATATTTTATACAAACTTTCTTGTGAAAATTCATTGTTCTTACTTGGTTCATATTCATCTATTTTTATTATAAAACTTTGATTGATCTAAACTTTGTTTTATCAAATTCATCAAAGTTTTTGGAAGAAAGTTTTGTGAAGATTCTTGATTTTATATTGTTTTAACTTCTTCAACATGTTCACACTATATTGGAATTGAAGTGTAAGTCTCTCTTTATTCTAAACTTGTTTTAATCTTTTAAAAGAGAGAAATTCCAATTAAGGAATTTTGATTATTTGTGCTACATTTTTCATTATCATTTGATTCATCAAAGTTCCATTGCCTAAACACTTTGAACTTAACTTATTGTTAATTATTCAAGTGTGGCATCTCTTGGTACTTAAATTGATTCAATATTTTAACAAGAGATCATTTGAAAAACTTTGTTTGATTGCATTGAACTTTTCATTATCATTTGCATCAAAGTTTTTCTCTAACGCTCGAGCTTAATTCATTGCTATCTATTGAAGTGTTAGCCTAACTCTCTCGGTACTTAATTTGAGTATATCATTTGTCAAGAGAGTTATTTCAATTGTAAATTCAATTCATTATATCTTGTGGTTTCGAGAGCCTTGTGAAAACTCGATTGTTGGTTTTGAGAGCCTCGTGAAAACTCGATTGTTGGTTAAGGATAGGTGCTCCTCGTTGTAAGTCGCCTAAGGATTTGGTACTCCTTGTTGTAAGTTACCAATATAGTGGATTTGGCCTTGCTCGTGACGGAGAGCTCGGTAACGGGAGACGTAGATCACGTTGGTTGATTGAACCTCCATAAATCGTGTTTGCATTCTCTTATCCCTTTTACTTACTTACATTGCACTTACATTATTCTATCAATTTATATTGTGCAACACTATATCTAAGTGCTATACTTGCTTTATCAATTAAGTTTACACATTTATAGCACACTACATTGATAGTTAAGTTACTTACAACACTAAGTGTTAATACTTGTACCCATTGGTTTTTAAGTTTGAGATTATTTATCAAAAAAGTTTTATAAACCAATTCACCCCCCTCTTGGTTAGTTTACTCTTGGGCTAACAATATATTGAAATTATACAAGCGAATTTGAACAATTTTTTTAGACGTTAACAAAGTCAATAATTTAAACATATTAAGGTTTAGACGATAACAATGTCAATAGATATTTGAGTTATATTTTTTATTTATTTATTTATTTATTTATTTTAAACAATCACTTTTGTTTTAAATTCTATAATTTTTAAAGGAAATTAATGGGTATGCGGGTCGGGTATGAGTATTGTAGTAAAACCCACAACGACCCATACCCATGTCGGGTTTTAAAAATTTCCTCCATACCCTGCCCACGAACCCATTTAGTCGGGTAATCCCCGTCCATTTATGTCGGGTCTCCATCGGGTATCGGGTTCGTGGGTATTATGTCATCCCTAATCTCAAATAACATTCAGCATTTGCCTAAAATATACATCTGCTAGAGTTATAAGTCAACTATTACAATAGCATTAGTAGATTGTCTAGATCTACTACAGAAATCATATAATAAACGAAAATACAATCACGCCAAAAGCCTACAACAATTTCATAAGACGTAAACAAGTTTTCGATCCTCTGAAGCTTTGTTCCAGAATCCAACACGTACACGATTACGTGACTATCAAAATAATATCCCACCAGATCGATATAATTTCACAGAAAATTCTTCAGATCAGATCACGAAACACAAAAAAAGTCCAGAAACAACAATAATGCATCCCTAAATCTTTGAAAAAGTTAGCTCAGACCAAGTAAGCACATCTTCAAATAGAAATGACATTCAATTCAAGAAACATAAATTGAATTCAACAAAAGCGAAGAAAAAAATCAAAATCTAACACAAATCGCGAAACCTCAAATCGAAACAAAAATACTAATAAAGAATCAAACCAAATAACTCTAGTCTTCACGAGGAACCCCTGTCGATAGTCAAACCAAACACCAATATAAGCAGCAATATTGGAGGAGACACTCGCATCTGCTTCTCCAATTTCGACCCAGTGAATAAAAGATTCGAGCCACAAAATACAGAAAAAACACAAAAATATTCAATTTAGAATCTTATCTTTCACTCTCGGGGTTGTGGCGTGTGGGGGCGGTGGCGATGGGGGCTGTGGCCCGAGCGCGGGGCTGTGGCGCGTCGGGCTGGTGGCGCACGGCTAAGATCGCTGGATGGTGGCAGTGGGGCTGCTAGAGAGATCGTTGGATGGTTGAGGGTTGGTGGCGCACGGCGGCGGCGGGGCTGGTGGCGCGCGGGAAGGTGGCGGCGGCGTGAGAAGGTAGGGCAATGGTGAAAAGCTTGGGTGTGGAACTGAAAATGGTGAAGCCTAGCGGGAAATGGCTGAAAATTTGGTGAAAACTGGGAAATGTAGGCCAAGTATAGGCGTCCGTTCTATATAAGAACCGACGCCTATTATGAAAAAGCGTAGGTTCTTAAAAAGAACCGACGCCTATAATTGATATATAGACGTCGGTTCTTATGTAAGAATCGACTCCCATACTTGGGCCTTTCAATTGGCGTCGATTGGTAGGAAATAATCGATGCCTTTATTAAAAATTTATTTACAACTTTGTCACCGCATTTTTTATGGGCGTTGTTTTCCTTGAAAAACGACGGTAATTTGTTATTTTTTTTGGATTTTTTGTACTAGTGGATAGTGGTGAGCAAGTTCGAATCCACAGAGATTGGTTAGATTTAATTATTCAAGAATATTAAAACAATAAATAAAAAAAGGGAAGGGGTTTGAATTTTGAATGTGAAATCAATTTGTAAATAAACAAGTGCGAAATTAAAGTGATAAAAAAATATCAAATTAAACAAGAATCCAGCCCAAGGTATAATCTCAGTATTGATTCGTAGAATTGATCATGGATGCAAAAATAAAATCCTTTACTCTTTTCTAAATTGGTTATCATTGTTGATACGATCTAACAACTTATATTTCCTTACTATCTTGATAATCAAGAGACGCTCGTTGATTATTTCTCTAATCAATAAACAACCCCAGATACGATATTAGGATTTAATTTACCAATAGCATTAATCTCTAGAGAGACGATCAATTCTAACCAACAAATTCACACTGTGATTCATTTATGCTAGGTTATATATCTCCATAACATAAATCGAAAATCAATCTATAATCAACTATGTTAATTGCCACTTGTATAAGAAAACCTAAACAATTATGGATTTAGATTTCTAATTGACTAAGCATCATTTTGACATTTAAAACAACGTGCACTTTGTATTAATAAATCAAAACAACAATTTCAATGCAAACAAAAGATATATAAATAGAAAAGAGATAAAAGAACAATAAAACTAATTAGATCTCACAATTCTTGAAGAATCAAAACTTCAACTGTCCTTGCGCTGGAATAATAATTTTAGCTATCCATAAACATTTTAACTAAAAATAAAAAGATAAAAATAAAATAATGAATTATAAAAGTTTAATGATGAATGAATGGGAAAAAGTGTGGTTGCCTCCTAATCTTTCAACGTCTTCCAAAGTCGCGGTAGAGAGTCTTCTCCCCCCACTTGATGTCGAGAGTCCTTTTCTTTAAAATCTGTTGGTACCCTCTTTCTTTGGTCCAAGAATTGTAGCCCAACTCGGCCCACCGAATTCAAATCCAAACGTGGCAGCCTCTTAATTGTAAGACTTGGCTGCTGGGCTTCCATTCCAAATCCAAGACTTTCTTGTTGTTGCCAAATGAAATCTCCAAAAAATATTGTGCTGCCCTTCAAATTTAGTCCTCAATTGAGCCTTTAAAAAAAAAATCCAAAGCCCAAAATTTAAGTGAAGTACTAGACTTCTTTTCTTCCGAAAACAAAGGTCAACTTTTGAGTTCCAAAATTATTTTTCTCAATTAGTGATATTGAGTCTAATTTTAATCCAACTCCTTCATCTAATCCACAAAACATGAAATATTATCAACATCCACAATTAAAGCATTTTAAATCATCAAATCAAGAGGAAATATCACAAATGAAGTAAAAATTACGCTCTCTATCAAATCCCCCCACACTTAGAAAATGTTTGTCCTCAAGCATAAACTAGATGAAGTTTATCAATTGTTCTCATCATCATTCATTCTTCTACCTCTACCTATCCTTCCACAATCCAAACCATCAGGCCTTAAGGATTTAAATTTTAATACAAGCAAAAAATGGAGTAAATCCCCATCTACCAACACAAGGCTAATCACATCAACAATTTTTCGAAATCCACATGTAGTGGAATTTAACACCCACATTAGGTTCACACAATACCCTCAAAGTGTTTAGGGTGTAAAGTATATATGTACTCTCAAGTCAAAGCATAGAAAATTATCGTTATATGCTTGCGAATATATCACATCGGAGCCACCAATGGTTTTGAATGCAAAGTAAGGGTCTTAACACTGGTTGTGATGGGGCTTGGGTAAGGTGGGATAAAAAGAATATATTTTTGGCTATTTTCATCGAAAGAATTATACAAACTTCTTCACAATAGCTCACTTAGACTTCATGTACTTCAATCAAATCACTTCATAACCCAATATAGTTTATATCCTTTCACCTCTCGTGAGTATGCTCTCAATATCTATCAATGAATTACTACATGGGTGTTAGTTTCGATCAACTCGAAGGCATGGAATATAGACAAAGCAATTCAAACCACTCATAAGTATATGTAATTGGAGTTAACACCCTCACTAGATATTTCTCTCTTCGCACAAAGTGTATAAGGGTGAGAATTTTCACTCAATTACTGCATGGAGAATTCATTGCCACAGACTGCTCAGATGTCATGACCGGAGCCAACAATAACACAAGTGCAAAGTAAAGGTCTTTACTTGGTTGTAATGGGGCTTCAGGTCAGGTAGGATAAAAGGAAAATATTTAGGCTAAGTTGAGAGGAGAGTTCACAAGCCGATTTGGTTCAACACAATCATTTCTTCCTCCACCTTTCAATGTGATTTTCCACTATTTCCTCCTATCCAATCGATTCAGCACTTTATTCTTGTTATGTAGTTGAGGGTTTATTCTCCCGGGGAATTTTCTTGATCCGGTACCTTGAACAATTTTTTTTTTCTTTTTTTCAAATGAGTTCACTGCAGCTTGTTTCTTTTGACCTCATTACCACCTAATCCTTGATTAGCACAGAGTGAAATCACCCATCTTTTTGAAGCTTAGTTCATCTCATACTTCTCAACCAATACAAGATTGTGAAATTTCTCTCTTGTGAGTTCAAGATAGAGGTAGCATGAAAAAAGGGGTATCCGTGGTAGGCCCTTTTAGAAGGTTAAGGCTTCTATTGGTACATGTATCATGGTAGGCCCTTTTAGAAGGTCAAATTGGGTTTAACCTAATGTCTTTACTATATTTTGCACTTGAGTCAAGAAGCTACAGCGGCATGCACAAGAGAGCACATCCAAGAACAAACTAACCATGCAGGACACACGTCAAAGAAATAAAAGCTTAATTTAAAGAGTAAAAGAAGCTCATAGACTCAAAAGCTCACGAATTGTGGTTTATATTTATTGCTCCCATCAATTTATGAAATTTAGGTCATTGCTCAGTCCTGGTTTCAAACTCAAAATCTAGTGGCCAAGGGTTAATGCTCAAAGGAGTGGAATTAGGTTAATTGAGGTAGGTGTTACATCATATCAAATTTGGTTTGACTCTATTAGGTTTCAAATAAAAGAATATCATAGATTGCAACTCAACCACTTTATCCCCAACATTTCTTTCACATTACCACTTCTCAATAGAAAGATGAGACTTAAATCGTAGGTCTTTGATTCTCAATATCTTTCAATCTCAACCAAAATAAATTGAAGCTCATGTGAATAAGCCTATATATTCCTTTAATGCAATGTTCAAAAGAATGGAAGATAAGCAAAGGATAGGATTTCTCATGGCTTGTATTGTGGTTAATTTCCAACAAAAAGGCTATAGCTCAAAAGTTGCTTTCTATGGATATATTTCAAGGAAGGAATTTTAAGAAAGCTAAATTTGGCTTCACCTAAGTGCCCTTACTTATTTAGTACATCCAATTATCAAGAGGCATCTCAACATACATAACAGAGCAAGTTCGAGAAGAAATCAACTACACATGACAATCACACAATCAAAGGAATAGAGAATGATGTAGTGTTAAATGTAAATGCTCAAGAGGCTCAAAAGCTCATAAAATGGGGTTAATATGCATCAAATCCCACACACACTTCATTCAATCCACATCAAGAGCAATAAATCCAGTGCAATAAACAAGAATTCAACTACTCATGCAATTCCCCACTGTGTCTCAACTCATCTCAATAATGTACAATAATTCAGATCATAAAGGGATAAACATCGACAAAATCCAAAATTAAGAAGAGAATTTTCAAAAAATTTCTTTGAGAAATAGAGCAAACATGGATTATAATGGAAATTGAAGTGCAACTAAAATGAATCAAATTTTACAAACTAAGCAAAGCACATCAAAACCCTCATCCACACTTAATCCATACATTGTCCTAAATGTAACAAAATTATAAATTGTAAAAATTATAAATAAATAAATAAATTTTAAAAAATAGAGAGAACTCCCCTGGAGACTGCCTGATTCTTGTTTGTACGCATGTGACTGGATATCATTTGGAGTTGATTTGGTTTCTTCACTTGGAGTAGTCTGTACTGATTTTTTTTTTTTTTTTTTACCTTGACTGCTTGGTTTGGGTTCCTTTCTCTGCCCATAGTGCCCAAACGGTGGTGTTACTTACTGCAGAATAGAATCAGATTGTGCTTGTGGCTGAGGAAGAGTTGAGAGAAAAGAGGGGTAGGCAGAGGTGGTGTTATGGTTGGACAGAGGTATGTTGGCTGGCTGATGAACAAAGAAAGAGGAGTCGACTACTGTGGTTGGTCGCGAAGGTGGAGAGAGAGAAAGAGAAGTGGCTGCGGGTTTTGCGATTTTTTTTTTGAATCCGAGAATCACCTTGAAGAAGGCATGGGCACGCCTTATTTCAAGATTCTTTCAATCCATTGTTTTCTTCATAGAGTGTGCCCATGTCCTAATGAAGATTCATATCTGCCCAAAAATTAAAATAAGGTCAATTTCACTTCAAAAAAATTATGGATATCATAAAATAAATAATAGTAAATAAATGAAAACAAAAACAAAAATAAAAATAAAAATAAAATTTATTGCTAAAACTAAAGAAAAAATCGGGTTGCCTCTCGGAAGCGCCTTTCTTTTACGTCTTTGGCTAGACTCATTTTTGTTTCTTCAACCAGGATCAATTGGATTCCTCTGGCCCAATTTTGTCAAGTTCTCCACTTGGTGACCTTCATAGAAATGTTTATGTTTATGGCAATCAACTTTGCGATGCTTATTATTGTCAACTTTCAAGCCATCTTTTCCACCAAGTTGGAAAATATTCTGTGCTAAGCAATCAACAACATCAATAAAATAGACATGATTAACATCTTTAGGACAATTTATGACATCATAAATGTTAAACTTAATAATTTCACCATCAAATTCCATCATGAGTGTACCATCATCCACATCAATTTTTGTTCTAGATGTTTTCAAAAATGGCATTCCTAGAAGAATTGGTGTAGAATTAGAAGAAGAATCTTCGTCCATATTAAGTACATAAAAATCAGCAGGAAAAACCAACTCATTTACTTGTACTAAAACATCCTCTAAGACACCTTCAGGATACATATTAGATATATCAGCAAGTTGCAAAATCACACCCGTTTCTTTTAATGGACCAATATTCAAAGATGAACAAACAAACAGGGGCATGATATTTATTGAAGCTCCTAGATCTAACATCGCTTTCTCAACTCTTACTTTACTTATTTTACAAAGGATAGTGAACATACCTGTGTCCTTACATTTTGGAGGCAATTTCTTTTGGAGGACAACTGAAACGTTTTCTCCCATACTTACCTTTTCATTTCCTTTCAACTTCCTCTTGTTAGTGCACAACTCCTTGAGAAACTTAGCATAACGAGATACTTGTTTAATTGCATCAAGTAAGGGAATATTAACCTCAATTTTGTGAAAAGTTTCAAGGATTTCCTTCTCATCTTTCTCCTTCTTGGATCTAATCAATCTTGTAGGGAATGGAGGAGTTGTCACATAAACTTCTGGTGGTTCTCTTTTGAGGCTTTGAGATTGGTCAGATTGAGGTTGATGAATGACTTTATTTTCAATTTCTTCCCCTAAGTTGCCTTGCTTCATCTTGCTTGGTTCTTTCAATTCCTTCCCACTTCTCAAGGTAATTGCACTAATATTTTGTTTTGGGTTGACAATAGTTTGGGAAGGCAATTTACATTAAGATTCCAGTCTGCTCACAGTTGATGCCAATTGACTCACTTGAGTCTCCAAATTCTTAATCCGTGTCCTCGTCTCCTGTTGAAATTTTTGTGTATTAATTGCAAGTGATTTAACAATTTCTTCTAGAGACATACCTGAACTTGAAGAAGGTTGTTGGCCTTGTCGAAATTGCACCCTTGTATGATAACTGAAGTTGGGATGATCCCTCCATCCTGAGTTGTAAGTGTTTGAATAGGGATCATAATTCGCTTGAGGTGGGCCTAGAAATATTCCAACTGCATTAGCATGTTCAAAAGAATCTTCTTGAAGAGTAGGACACTTATCAAATGGATGAGCAGTAGCAGCACAAATTCCACAAGCTTTAACCTGTTGCATATTCCCTACAGCCATTTGTTGAACAAGAAATGTTAGATTCACTATTTGATTTTCAAGAGAAGATACATTTACCTCATTCACCCTTTTCACAGGAGTGTCTTGTCTGAATCCAAACTGCTGTGTGTTAGCAGCCATGATGGAGATCAAATCCCTAGCGGCAGTTGAGGTTTTATTCACTATAGCTCCTCTACTAGCTGCATCCATCATCTTTCTTTCCATTGACAACAATTATTCATAAAAGTATTGAATAAGCAATTGTTCTGAAATCTCGTGTTGAGGACAACTTGCACATATCTTCTTAAATCTTTCCCAATATTCATGAAGTATTTCAGTATCACTCTGTTTGATTCCACAAACTTCCCTCCTGATGCTAGCAACTCGTGAAGCAGGGAAATATTTATCAAGGAACAACCTGACCATACCCGTCCACGTATTTACAGAACCTGGTGGTAAATAGAATAGCCAATCCTTTGCCCGATCAGTTAACGAGAATGGAAAATCCCGTAACTTGATTTGCTCTTCGGCACCCCTTGTAGTTTCATACTTGAACACACCACGTGAAATTCCTTCAGATGCTTGTGGGGGTCAAAATTCTCAAGGCCGTGGAATTTAGGGAGCAAATGAATTAAGCCAGATTTTAGCTCAAAGTCCACCTCCAAAGCTGGGTATTAAATGCAAAGTGGCTATTGATTTTCATTTGGTGCAGCCAATTCCCTTAATGTTCTTTCCTTGTAAGCCATTTTTTTGTTTGTCTCAAAATCACTGAATTATGAATCAATTGAGCTTAAAATGGATAAAAAATTAAAAAAAATTAAAAACAAAAATAAATAAATAAAAACTAAAAATAAATTAAATCTATTGACACCAATCCCTGGCAACGGCGCTAAAAATTTGATGGGTGTCGAATCCAACAAATAATAATATTTTCTTGCTCTTATAAAAATAAATTGTGATAGTGGTGATTAAGGTCGAATCCATAGGGATTGTTAGATTTAATTTTTCAAGAAAATTAAAACAATAAATAAAAAAAGGAGGGATTTTGAATTTTGAATGTGAAATCAATTTGTAAATAAACAAGTGCGAAATTAAAGTGATAAAAAAATATCAAATTAAACTAGTATCCAGCCCAAGGTATAATCTCAATATTGATTCATAGAATTGATCATGGATGCAAAAATAAAATTCTTTACTCTTTTCTAAATATGTTATGGTTGTTGATACGATCTAACAACCTATCTCTCCTTACTATCTCGATAATCAAGAGACGCTAGTTGATTATTTCTCTAATCAATAAACAAACCCAGATACGATCTTAGGTTTTAATTTACCAATAACATTAATCTTTAGAGAGACGACCAATTCTAACTGTTGACGTCTCTTTTTGTCAACAAATAAAAGTTGTATAATCTCTTAAATTGATAGATGAATTGTATAATTCTTGGGATTAATTTGTCTAAGTATGCAGCTCTTAACCGAGATGATTGACGTTATGATAATTTACTAAAGATTACACGAGATAGGAAAAACAACAGATCGAAAGCGAACTGAGACCTAAGTTGCATAAATTCACGTCCAGTTCGATACCGATCTGAAATTCAGGTCGAATCAACGAAATCAAGTAGCAAGAGTTTGGAGAGGTATTTTTTTATATATCATGCCATTAATGAACATTTACTCCTTCTATTTATAGTAGTTGAGGAGTTCAAACATAATTATTACAACATATCACTTCTGCAGGGGGTGACTGAAAAGGGTGATTGACCCTTCTGACAGACATATATCAAATGATTACTCTGACAGATTACAAATAATGATGATTACTGACACATAATACGGCTGATTTGACAATACTACCTACTAACACATCGTCATCTTCGTCCACATTTGAGGTCGGCTTGCACAATTCACCTCGGTCGAACAAATCACTTCGGTCTCACAGATTCACCTCGCCGACATGAGTCACCTCGGTCAATTATCACCTCGGAAAACGCAGTTCACCTCGGTCAAGTCATTCCACCTCGTATACAAAAAATCACATCGGAAATGAAACCACCTCGGTCGTGGCGTACCACATCGGTTGTGATAAAGGACATCGAGATCGTGATTCAGAACATTATTGACCGTTTCATCAATTCGTGGCAACTGTTTGGCCGTTGACTATTTTGACTGCTTCATTTATTTTCCACCTCATACCGGTATATAACAAATGTCCCCTCTAGATCAGTTCGAAATTATGAGAGCGGATCTAGAAATGCAATCCCCTGTCGAAAATTTTAACATCGGCGTTCGTTCCGTTGATTGTGCAACCCTAGCCACGCGTCATTATCTGATTGGAGTGTCAGGTCTCGGATCACGCGTAGCCGCCATCATTATGACAATGCGTCTTGTCATAATTACAGCCGCCCAATTTCTCTCTCTTCTTTTCCTATATAAGGGTTCATTTGCCACTGTTTCCATGATTTTTCTTCGACTCTCTCCCAATTCCTGCGAGATCGTTTTCTGTTCCGTCCTCCGTTTCTGTTCGTTTTTAAATCCGAGGTGAGGATCACTTATTTATCATTTTAACATTTCTTTGCTTTTTATACATACATATATATATATATAAAATGAGTGGGGACTTGAGCTCTAGCGAAAGTGGCGTGAGGTCGGCAGGTATGGGTAGTATTGGGGGGCCTACTGTGTCTTGGAATGAAAGCGTGGAAACTCAGTGTTTATTCCGAGATGATGTGGAGGAAGGGGAAACAGCTCAGCCTCTCCCGTTAACAATAGTCCCCGCCTCTCGAACTATTTCACCCAGTTCGTTTCGACACCCTTCTTGCGCTTCATTCATCCGTCCTGAACCTTGTACCAGCTATAGTTCGGACTTCGCTTGTAAACATTTCCGTTCTAGTGTAACTGAAAAAGAACTGGTCATGTGGAAAAACAAATATAGAATCCCGGGCTATGTGCATTTTTTCCTCCCCGAGAGTTTTGAACGAGCCGATCAGCCACCTCGTGGCTGCGTGGCAGCAAATTATCAGATCCTAGAGGCCGGTCTACGCTTCCCTCTTCCCTTCATAATTACTGACTTCCTCCGCATTTGGGGGGTCGCGCCAACTCAGATCCATCCCAACGGGTGGAGACATATCTTAGGCTTTATAACCCTTTACAACCTAATGGGATATGGCGACCCATCCATTGACGAATTCCATTTTGCCTACCAATTCCGGGCTGATGGTAAACGGACGGGGTGGTTCTATGCGATGCAGAGGTCGGTCTTTGAAGGGAGGAAACTTCTAGTAGACCTGCCTGATTCAGTTCGTTGGTGGAAGGAGAAATGGTTCTTCGTTGGGGGGAATTGGATGAGTCCCTACCGAAGCGAAGGGATGAGTCACATCGTACCCGTTCTTTATAGGGAGAAACTCAGTAAGTTATATTTCGTGATACCTTCGAACTTAAAAGGTCTAATATTAATCACTCCGTTTTTTGCAGAGGTGAAGGAACCTGAGTTGGACGAAGGCATTATTGAAAGGATAGTGAATTTAAAAGACATACCGGAGCCTGATAGGTCGGTTAAAGAGTTATTGACCGAGGAACATTTGTTTGAAGCAGGTCTGACTCATATTGATCCGTCGGATTATTATCCTCCGCTTCGGAAATGTAAGCATACATCACTTCGGTTTTTATATTTTACGCTGTTTACGAACTGAATACTTGAAAAAGATTCTTGTGCCTGTTTTTCAGCTCGAAAAAGCAAAAAAGGGATGGAATCCATGAAGGCGAAGAAAGAGGCCCATGCCAAAGCTGAGGCACGTAAACGAATGGCCCAAAATGTAGCGCCCCGAGTTCCGTATACCCGATTCACTACGTCATTTTCTGTCTAAATTTTTCGAATAATATTTTTGCGGAAGAAATAATTGAAATTCATTTTTGGCAACATTAAATAAACTGTAATGGCCGATAAAATTGAAAACATTTATGAAACCATTTGAAATAGTAAATCGAACCATTAATATTGTAAAGAAATTGCCAATATCATAATTTCTCAAATAAATGAACTTCTCTAAATTATTCGATTGTTTGGAAAAATACGGAAATCATTAACGTCAAACTTTCAACCGTTTAACGATTATTGCCACCATCATTCATCGCTCGCCACCGTCTCCGAAATCTGCAAAACTGTTAAAAAGTAGGGTGAGTATTTCATGGGGGAAATACTCAGTAGACTCATCGCAAATTAATTTAATTTATAAGATGATTAAACACATAAATCCCGGCTCTTTATAAAACGGGCATTGATAGAGCTTCTTTATAAAACGGCTCTTGATAAAACTCATATTGTGCATTACAGCACGGAACATATTTTTCAAATCATAGGCTCTTTGAAAATAGCTCTTTGAAAACAGCTCTTTGAAAACCATATACTTATAAAAACATTTTAATTATGCCAAGCATAATTTCTTTTGAAAGCATAACATAAGATAGGATTGAAATCCTCATAAACATAGGGAGACACAAGAACTTTACCGAACTTAGGTGGCAAGAATTCTTATGCAGTAAAATCATAATAACAGTAAGTTTTCATCATAACATAGGATAAGATCGAAATCCTCATAAACATAAGAATTTTACCGAACTTAGGTGGCAAGAATTCTTATGTAGTAAAATCATAATAACAGTAAGATCATAATAACAGTAAGTATACCAAAACATAATTCATGAAATTCATAGGGATCATTTCCATCATAACATAAGATAGGATCGAAATCCTCATAAACATATGCGACAGGAATTTTACCGAACTTAGGTGGTAAATCCTCATAAACATATGGAAATACAGGAATTTTACCGAACTTAGGTGGTAAATCCTCATAAACTTATGGAGACACAAGAATTTTACCGAACTTAGGTGGCAAGAATTCTTATGTGTAGCAATGATCCAAAACATATAAAACATTATCGTAAAAACATAGGGTATACTTACTTTTCATAAAAACATAAGGTATATTTACCTTTCATAAAACATACTTAATTTTCTTGAAAATTGACTTTCACAAGTCACATGACATTCATATGAAATCATAATTTAAATCAATTAATAAGTGCGAGTCTACCTCAAATCCGACGAGTGCAAAGTTGAGCGGGAATGACTTCAATTTCTTTGAATTCTCCGTACGCTTCGTCTTAGCCAATAAGTCACTTTAGTCTATCGAATATATAGTTCAAAATGATAAATTATAATTTGAGGACTAAAATTGATGTTTTGAAAGTTGAGGGACTAAAATGAATACTTTTGAAAGTTCAGGGACTAAAATAAATATTTTGAAAGTTGAGGGGTTAAAATGAATACTTTTAAAACTTGGGCTTAAAAATAAATCAGCAGGTACTGAAATAAAAGAGTTTAAAGTTAAAGGGCTGAAGTAAATCATTTTAAAACTTAAGGGCTGAAATGATAGGTTTTAAACCAAAGGGACTGAATTGCAAAACATTAAAAGCTTGGGGACTGATTTGAAAACCTTTTTAAAAAGAGTGGGACTAATCTGAAATTTCAAAAATCTAACTTTATATCCTCAGATCTTTCCTCTCTCTCTCGACCTTCTCTCAATCACGATTCATTCTCTCTCTTTCTCTCGTTACTCTCTCAATTGGCAGTGAGTGTGACAAAGGCGATCGACCAAGATCAGTCAAGACTGCCGGCGGTTCGATGGTCGCAAGGAGGCTGGAGTAGCGGTCAAGGTGGGTTCAAGCTTGAGGGGTTTAGATGCGCGATTTGGTGCAAGAAGATCGCGATTTGGCTGCGAGAACCCGACGATACAATCTGCTGAAATCAGACTATAGAGGGTTCGAGATTAGGTAAGGTTCTGGGTTTCTTCTATTTCTTGGTTTGGGTTTTGATTTTGAGTTTGGGCTGAACTTGGAGATTCGAGGTTGGGCAGTGTTGAGGCGGTTTGGGAAAAAGGGTGGTGTTTGATGTTGGTTCTAACTAAATTCTGGGGTGATGATAAAAAATGGATTTCGCAGTGGTGGTGAATCCTGAAATCTTGTTACTGCAGGTTGATGGTTAGGTAAAGTAGTGCGAGCAGTGGAGGCTTGGTGAAATCCGACGGTGGTGAAAATGATATACGGTGGTGGTGGTTTGATAGTGATTTTCGGCTTAGGTGGTTTGTATATTGCAGGTCAGAGACTTGGTTTGACAGTGATGGCTCGATGATTGGGGTGCTTGAGGTTGAAGTTGGCAGTGAGGATGTTTTGATGATTTTGGCTAAAGTAGATGATTAGTTTTTTGGCAGCAAGGTAATGGATTGAATTGGGTTGATGGAGTTGCAGGGGAGTTGATTCTGGATCTTGGCTATGGTTGAGGTGCTACAGAGTTGTGATTTGTGGTATTGCAGTGAACTTGGTTTGCTGTATGTATTAGATTTGGTATTGAATTGGAAATGGCAGCTGAAATGGATTGGGTTGGTGAAACGTTGTGAGTAATCAGGGTGATGATAATAGGATTCAGCTGGTTATAGAGTTGAGGCTGTACTGATGATGCTGGTTGGTGTAGTGTGGTGTAGAGTTCAACTTGGGCGGTAGGGAATGGCTTTCGGCTGTGCAGGTGCTGAGATGATGATGTTTATATATATTGTATTGTGGAATCTAGGTACATGGAAGTGTGAGTTGTGCCATGTGTATTGAAATGAAGTGGAGGTGTAGCTTTTGGCTAAAGAGGGTTGTGGGGTTAATTGGTGATGATGATAAAGATAATGGTTGTGGATGGAGCTTAATCAGAGGAGATGGAAAAACGCTTGTCATTATAATTGGCATTAGGTAGTGTATTTGAAATGAATGGTTATGAGTTAGTGGAGAATCATATGAGATAGAATAAAAGATAGTGAAGAATTAGGTTGTAAAAATGGTGTGATAGAATCATTATGTCTCAAAACATAATGATATAACTTTGTGGAAAGAAAAGAAAATTTGTGAGGTTGGCCGAGTTCTTGATGAAAATTGGTATAAAGAATTTGATTAGCTATTATGGAATAGGTTAGTGAAGAATAAGAGGAATATATGCATTGATTTGGTATTGTAGAATAAGATAGTGTAGAATTTGGTGTAATATAAAATAGAAAATGGTGTAATATTCTTTATACAAAATGATGATGTTTTGGTGTAAAGAAGAAAACATGTGGGAAAATTTTGGTTTAGTTAAATAGGATTAATTTAACTAAAAATTTGACTAACTTCGATTTGAAAATGTATTTAAAACTGATATATTTTGGACTGAAAATAAATTTGAAAATAAATAAATATTGAGATAAAAATTGAATTACGTATTTGGACTTGAAATAATTTGAATAAGGAAAATTGAGATATTTTAATAAATTTGGAATTCAAAATGATTTTGAAAATAATACTTTGAATAAATAATTAAAATAACATAATTTTAGAAATTCGAATTTTAATTTAAAATCGAACAAATTCGATATTTCTTGACTTGGCTAGACGAATCCGTCGCGGCGTTAATTTCAAAACAATGAGTGAAATAGTAGCGACACAATTTTCTAAATATTAAAATAATTATAAAATTGCGTAAAAATTCTGGGTCGCTATAATCTTACCCCCTTAAAATAATTTCGTCCTCGAAATTAAACTTACTTAATCTTATGATTTCTGAATACTTAATCAGAATCTCTTCTAGTTTCCATAAATAATTAAAATAACATAATTTTAGAAATTCGAATTTTAATTTAAAATCGAACAAATTCGATATTTCTTGACTTGACTAGACGAATCCGTCGCGGCGTTAATTTCAAAACAATGAGTGAAATAGTAGCGACACAATTTTCTAAATATTAAAATAATTATAAAATTGCGTAAAAATTCTGGGTCGCTATACAAAAGAGAGCGGCCAAGGGCTCACCACCTCGTAAAGAGGGTCAGATTCCTCCACAATCTCCTCAGAAGAAGCCTAAACGGGCTGAAAGCTCCAAGGGCAGACCTGATACAGTCATTCCTCCTCCTCCTCCTTCTACCTTTATCGAGGCGGGATCTTCACGAGGGGTTCATGCTGCTGAAGGTTCCTACCTTGGCACCGACAGGGTTCGAGCCGACCTGGTGAACTCGCTGAAGGGGAGTCGTCCAAAGATTTACCGGGACTTCGTTTCTGCTGCCAACTTGACCCCCATTGGGTTGATGAGGCTTCCAGTTCGGACCAAGGTGGCGATGGACATCCCGGCCAAAACTTGGTCACCTCGGCATGAAAAATTTTGCGAGGATATGCCAGTTGACGACCTGGTGGCTACCAGCATGGCGCACCTCGGCCAAGCTATGAACTACCTCACCCGCACTCAATCTAGACTGTCCGAGGTGGCTAGTGACACCAACAAGTTCAAGAAACTAGCGACCGAGGCCAAAGGGATGTTTGAAGATGAGGTGAAAGCCAGGAACGAGGCCGAGGATAAACTGAAGGATGCTTTGGCGGAGGTTGAAAGGTTGAAGGAAACCAACAAGGAACTTCAACTATTTAAGGAGGAGGTGATCCCGCTGAAGGAGGAATTAAAAGACTTGAAGGATGCGGTGTCCGGACTGGAAAAGTCGAAGGAGGGGCTCCTTAAGGAGTTAGAGGTCGCTAATCGCAGCTGACCTCAAAAAAGAAAAATCAGAATTGGAGGCAGCAGCTCAGTTCTCGTACAAGGAGGCCGTGAAAAAGTTCAAGGACTCCACCGAGTATGAGCACGATGTTGATGAGACCTACTATCTCACCTTCAAGGAGATAGTGGAAGACCTGGAGAAGAGGCGACCTGAGGTTGACATCACATTCCTCAAGGAAAAACTCGACATGGTCTACAAGAAATATCTCGAGCTGATGCCAACCGAGGTCGATGACGAAGAAGTGGATCTTTTTTCTCCGGCGCCAGAATTCCAACCTCCGGAAGTTGACGAGGCCATCAATGTGGTGGATTAGAATGAATTCTACGTTGGCAGCTTTTCTCTTTTTCATTTTTTATTTCATTTCGACCTTTGTACTTTCCTGATTTTCAATGAGGAAGATTTTTAATGTGTCTAACATTTATTATATGAACGAGACACTCCAGATAAAATGCATATGTGAATTAAGAACGAAGTGAACGCTAAAGCAATTTTCAAACGTTAATTCACTCCAAATTAGATGCAGGGGTGAATTAAAAACGAAGTGAACACTTGAGCAATTTTCAAACGTCAATTCACTCCAAATTAAATGCAGAGGTGAATTAAAAACGAAGTGAACACTTCAAATATTTTCAAACGTCAATTCACTCCAAATTAAATGCAGAGGTGAATTAAAAACGAAGTGAACACTTCAAATATTTTCAAACGTCAATTCACTCCAAATTAAATGCAGAGGTGAATAAAAAACGAAGTGAACACTAAAGCAATTTTCAAACGTCAATTCACTTCAAATTAAATGTAGAGGTGAATAAAAAACGAAGTGAACACTTGAGCAATTTTCAAACGTCAATTCACTCCAAATTAAATGCAGAGGTGAATTAAAAACGAAGTGAACACTTCAAATATTTTCAAACGTCAATTCACTCCAAATTAAATGCAGAGGTGAATTAAAAACGAAGTGAACACTTCAAATATTTTCAAACGTCAATTCACTCCAAATTAAATGCAGAGGTGAATTAAAAACGAAGTGAACACTTCAAATATTTTCAAACGTCAATTCACTCCAAATTAAATGCAGAGGTGAATAAAAAACGAAGTGAACACTAAAACAATTTTCAAACGTCAATTCACTTCAAATTAAATGTAGAGGTGAATAAAAAACGAAGTGAACACTTGAGCAATTTTCAAACGTCAATTCACTCCAAATTAAATGCAGAGGTGAATTAAAAACGAAGTGAACACTTCAAATATTTTCAAACGTCAATTCACTCCAAATTAAATGCAGAGGTGAATTAAAAACGAAGTGAACACTTCAAATATTTTCAAACGTCAATTCACTCCAAATTAAATGCAGAGGTGAATAAAAAACGAAGTGAACACTAAAGCAATTTTCAAACGTCAATTCACTTCAAATTAAATGTAGAGGTGAATAAAAAACGAAGTGAACACTAAAGCAATTTTCAAACGTCAATTCACTCCAAATTAAATGCAGAGGTGAATTAAAAACGAAGTGAACACTTGAGCAATTTTCAAACGTCAATTCACTCCAAATTAAATGCAGAGGTGAATTAAAAACGAAGTGAACACTAAAGCAATTTTCAAACGTCAATTCACTTCAAATTAAATGTAGAGGTGAATAAAAAACGAAGTGAACACTAAAGCAATTTTCAAACGTCAATTCACTCCAAATTAAATGCAGAGGTGAATAAAAGTCGGTATTTTTCACCAAAACACCTCGTTTGTGGAATGGAGGTCGGTCATTTCTCACCTCGGTATTTTTCACCAAAAACACCTCGTTTGTGGAATGGAGGTCGGTCATTTCTCACCTCGGTATTTCGTGGGACCCACATCATCTTTATAGACTGCTTTCTCACGTTGATGATGATGTCCTGCCTTACAGGCGCTTACAGATCACCGACTAATGTCTTTGATCTGCCTCTCAAGGAGGTCTTTCTCGTCTTTGAGACGGATTGCCTTGTGATGTTGATGATATCATGCCTTACAGGTACTTACGAATCATCAACTAAGGTCCTTGTTTTGCCTCTCAAGGAGGTCTTTCTCGTCTTTGAGACGGGTTGCCTTGTAATGTTGATGATATCCTGCCTTACAGGTACTTACGGATCATCAACTAAGGTCTTTGTTTTGCCTCTCAAGGAGGTCTTTCTCGTCTTTGAGACGGATTGCCTTGTAAAGTTGATGATATCATGCCTTACAGGTACTTACGGATCATCAACTAAGGTCTTTGTTTTGCCTCTCAAGGAGGTCTTTCTCGTCTTTGAGACGGATTGCCTTGTAATGTTGATGATATCCTGCCTTACAGGTACTTACGGATCATCAACTAAGGTCTTTGTTTTGCCTCTCAAGGAGGTCTTTCTCGTCTTTGAGACGGATTGCCTTGTAATGTTGATGATATCCTGCCTTAAAGGTACTTACGGATCATCAACTAAGGTCTTCGTTTTGGAAACATCCATTCAGATTTGCATACTTTGAAACATTAAACTCTTTATTCATTTGATTACATCTCGGTTGTCATCAAAAAGTATTCACATTCCATTTCACATCCTGTCCTATTGAAAATATTTCTTCAAGTGTTCTGCGTTCCAGGGGTGCTGAAGCTGAATTCCGTCAAGTGTCTCTAGTTCATAAGATCCATTGCTCACAGCCCTCTTGATTCGATACGGACCTCCCCAGTTTGGTCCCAGAGGTTCACGTGTCGCAGTCGTCTTTTTTAACACCAGATCCCCCATTTGGAACCTTCTCGGTCTCACCCTGGCATTGTAATACCTCGCACTCCTTTGCTTGTATACTGCATTCCTAACCTGTGCTTGTAATCGTTTTTCCTCCGTAAGGTCCAATTCAGCAGTGAGGGCATCATGGTTATCTTTCTCATTGAAGTGAGTGACCCGAAACGACGGCATACCCACCTCTATCGGGATTACAGCTTCTGTCCTGAAAGCCAAAGTGAACGAGGTTTCTCTTGTTGATGTCCTGTGGGTTGTCCGGTAGGACCACAATACCCCGGGTAGTTCTTCCGCCCAAGTTCCCTTCAGGTTTTCGAGTCTGGTTTTCAGATTATGCTTGATAATTTTGTTCACCGCTTCGACTTGCCCGTTGGACTGAGGATGGTTCGGAGTGGAGAAATGCTTCCTGATGCCTAACCCTTCACAAAAAGATTTAAACCTTTCGTTGTCGAACTGTTTACCATTGTCCGTCACAATGGATTGTGGGATTCCGAACCTACAAATGATTGACTTCCATATAAAGTCTGTAGTCTTCTGCTCCGTAATTTTGACCAGCGGTTCAGCTTCTGCCCATTTTGTAAAATAATCCACTGCAACGATAGCAAACCTGTTTCCCCCTTTTTCCGTTGGTAATGGCCCGATCAGATCTACTCCCCATTTAGCAAACGGCCATGGGCTCATTACTGAAGTCAGCTCTTCGGGGGGGTTCCTCATGATCGGGGCGAACCTTTGACATTTGTCGCAGGTCTTTACAAACTCAATCGCGTCCTTCTTCAAGGTAGGCCAAAAGTACCCCTGCCTAATAATTTTGAACGCCATGGCTTGCCCCCCCGTATGGTTCCCGCAAATGCCCTCATGGATTTCTTTCATCACATATTCAGCCTCTTCATTGTCTAAACATTTCAACAGTGGTAGGGAGAATCCCCGCTTGTACAATTCATCTCCAATTATAGTATACCTCGCAGATCTGATCCTCAAACTCCTGGCTTTCACTTGATCAGGTGGCGCTGTCCCTTCTCGCAAGTATCGGATAATTTCATCCTTCCATGTCCTCTTCAGAGAGGTTTGCAGGACGGTTGAAGGCGACGGTTTTAAGGCGGATTGCGACAAGGTCTCGATTGATATGCTTTCCAATTCAGTCGTTCCTTCGCTTGTCGCTAAGCGGGCTAAGGCATCAGCTTGACTATTTTTGGATCGAGGGATCTGGATAAACTCTGCATGCCTGAACTTCTTCAACTCTTCCAAAACCCTTGCTCTGTAGGACTTCATCTTTTCACCCCTGGCTTCATACGTTCCCTGGATTTGGTTGATTATCAGCTGCGAATCGCTGTGCAGGATAAGGCTATCAACACCCATCGCTTGAGCCATGTCCATTCCTACAATCAGAGCCTCATATTCAGCGTCATTGTTGGTCGCCTCGAAATCAAAACGATAGGAGCTACAGAAGAATTGGTTATCAGGGCTGATTAAGACGACCCCAGCCCCTGCCCGGTTTCCGGATGATGATCCATCGGCGTATAACCGCCAGGTTGCATCCACCTCTGCATAATAACTTAAGTGAGCCGGTGTGAGCTCCACCATGAAATCAGCTAGGGCTTGTCCTTTGATGGCGTTTCTCGGTTTATAAACAACGTCGAACTGCCCCAACTCTACAGCCCACTTTAATAACCGCCCAGACATCTCGGGTTTTTGTAGTACTTGCCTCAAGGGGTAATTTGTCAATACTTCAACCTGATGCTCCAAAAAGTAAGGCCTTAATTTTCGAGTCGACATTATCAAAGCGTAGGCTAATTTTTCCATTTCAGAATATCGGAGTTCGGCGTCGTGCAGGGCCTGGCTGACATAGTAGACTGGTCGTTGAACTCCCTGCTCATTTCTCACAAGGACTGCACTCATTGCTGATTCTGAAACGGCCAAGTATATAGAGAGCACTTCTCCCGATATTGGTTTGGAAAGGATAGGCGGGGACGCCAGTTGCTTCTTCAATTCCTCGAAGGCCGCCTGGCATTCTTTCGTCCACTCAAAATCCTTGTTCTTCCTGATAACATCAAAGAATGGCCGGCATTTATCCGTAGATCTAGACACGAAACGGCTCAAAGCTGCTATCCTTCCCGTCAAACTTTGCACCTCTTTAAGTTTCCTTGGTTCCCTCATCTGCATCAGTGCCTGTATTTTATCAGGGTTAACTTCGATACCCCTTTGGTTTACCAGGTAGCCCAAAAATTTCCCTGATCCTACTCCGAAGGAACATTTCTTGGGATTCAGTTTCATCCTGTAAGTTCGCAGTATTCGGAACATCTCATCAAGGTGCCGAACATGGTCTTCAGCTCGGATATTTTTTACGAGCATGTCATCGACATATACCTCCATTGTCTTCCCGATGAGATCTTTGAACATTTCGTTCACCAAGCGTTGATACGTTGCTCCAGCGTTCTTTAAGCCGAACGGCATCATCTTGTAACAATAGAGTCCTCGATCAGTCATAAACGAAGTATGCTCCTCATCGGCTTCATTCATCGGTATTTGGTTATACCCTGAGTAAGCGTCCATGAAACTGAGGAGCTGATGTCCGGCCGTAGCATCCACCATTTGATCTATTCTGGGGAGGGGGAAACTATCCTTGGGGCATGCTTTGTTTAGGTCAGAGAAATCGATGCACAACCTCCATGTCCCATTGCTTTTCTTTACCAGCACTGGGTTCGCTACCCACGCAGGATAGAAAGATTCCCTGATGAATCCATTGCTAAGTAATTTCACCACCTCCCTTGCCAGCGCTTCGTACCGTTCAGGATTAAGTGACCTCCTTTTTTGTACCTTAGGTTTGAAATCAGGATTAACTTGGAGGTGGTGGCACGCATGTTTAGGATCAATCCCTTCCATATCCGAGTGAGTCCACGCGAACACATCCGAATTCTTCTTCAGAAAGTCGATGAGGTCGGTCCGGATGGGCTCCATTAACCCGCGTCCCACTCTGAACTCGACATCAGGTTTTGCATCATCAACTTTAACAGTATCCAACTCTTCCACAGGGCCTGACTGACCCCTATCCTGCGCACCTCTTGGATCCAGCGTTTGCAGCTCTATTATCGGCTCGTCTTCTCCACTTGGTTCCACGACGGGACTTTCTTCTTCCTCCATTTGGACATTGTTGGAAGCGAAGCCTAAATTGCACTCCCGCGCAACCCTCTGATCCCCCCTTATGGTAGCCACACCGTGTGGCGTAGGGAATTTCAGACAATAGTGATAAATTGAAGCTGCAGCCTTAAGCTCGTGGAGGATCGGTCTTCCCAATATGGCATTGTAGTTCGTCATGATGTCCACTACCACAAAATCAGCGATCACGCGCCTCTGACAAGATCCTGTCCCCAGTTCCACCAATAAAGATATTTCACCTTTTGGATAGATGTAGTCACCAGTGAAACCCTGAATCCTTGTTCTCCTCGGCCGTAAGCCACGCGGGTCAATCCCCATTTTTTCAAAGGTCTTCCAGTATAACACATTCACAGCACTACCGTCATCCACCAGAGTTCTGTGGATCTTTATACCGCTCACCGGCATCGTGATCATCAAAGCATCTGAATGTGGTTGAAGTACCCCCCTTGCGTCTTTCTCAGAGAAACTGAAAGACTCTGAATCGTCTGGCGTCATTGCATGACTGCATATCTGATAGCTATTTCGGGCTTCTCGGGCGAACTCTCGCCTTTTCCTCTTTGACCCGACCTGCACTTGATTTCCGCTCACAATTGTACGGATTTCATCAGGCCGGTCTTTGCCGTGGGGCTCTATCCCCTGATGGACGACATACTTCTCCTGTTGCTTGAATTGCCTTCTTGAATCCCGCGGTTCGGAAGCGTATTCTTGTAAGCTTCCCCTCTTTATTAACCTATCGATTTCGAATCTCAAATTTCGGCATTCGTCCGTGGTGTGTCCCACCGACCTGTGGTATTTGCAATACCGGGAGGAGTCTAAGTTATTCGGGCTTTGCTTTATCGGCCGGGCCGGTGGAATTATCCCCTTACCTTTCTCATTCATGAAAATCACCTCAGTTGATGCATTCAATGGGGGTAAGCTCACTTCTTTGTTCAGGATTATATGGACGGAACCTATCCGCTGGTTTGTAGTCTCTCTTTTTCCCAAAAGTATTCCTTTTGAATTCTTTCTTCTCGTCCCTGCTCTCCTTCTTGTCTAATACAACAGCTGTTTTGTGATGACCTTCTTTGGGACCTGACGCCTCCTCGGCGTTGATAAACTTCACCGCCCTGTTAAGAAACTCCTGGTACGTGCGAGGTCCATCCTCATGCACTGACCACCAGAAACGAGTCTGCGTTTGTAGGCCTGACAGGACAGCCATAAGAAGCGCGTCGTCTGATATTCTTTCCATTCCCATGATCTGTCTATTAAAGCGGCCCAAATAGCTCTTTAGTGATTCCTCCTTCTCCTGCCTAATGGTCACCAAGCTCTCCTTCGGGGTGGTCGGAATTTTTGAACCCATGAATTGCTTCAAGAACTAGCTACTTAGTTGAGACCAACTCGATATGGAGTGCTGAGATATATTGCGGAACCACCGTTGAGCCCGGTCCCCGAGAGTCAAAGGAAAAGCTCTGCACATTATTGCGTCACTTGCCCCTTGAAGCTCCATCCACGACATGTACTGGTCCAGATGCGAAACCGGGCCAGTCTCCCCGTTGTACCCGGCGAGATGAGGCATCTTCATTTTGCTCGGCAGAGGCTGTGACAGTATAATCTCCATAAAAGGTGATGTCCGCTTGGTAGATGGTTCTGTCGATCCCAACCCTTCTTGTTTTGCCTCCAAGTCGGACAGTCTTTGCTTCAATTGCTCAACTTCGGTTTGATCCGGTTTGCTTGATGGAAAAGTCGGTGGCTTACCCAAGTGAAGAGTCGAGCTGCCAGCCGGATGGTTTCCTGGAATCACCTTTTTCATCGGAGATCTGTCCCCATGTCCCCTAGTCCGTACAGCCTTACTCCCCTCTCCTTTTTCACCCCTTTTCGCTTGACTCGGTTCCATCCAACTCAGCGACTTTTGACTCCGCCCATAAGGTGTGCTTTCGCCCACTGCACTCCTCGTGTTATCGGAACGTCCAGTTTGTTGTTCTTCGAAATGTGAGCGTCCACCGGACCCTTGTAATTGTGATTGCACTTCATGCTCCTCTTGGTGACGACCCCGGTCTTGATTCCTCCTCATCTCTTCCATTTCTCTTTGCATCCTATCGAGTCGATCTAAGACCATTCCCATGTTGGCCTCCGCTGGGGGCCGCGAAACGGCGGATCTCCCGGACATACGGGAATTCCCCTGTGAACCCTCACCATGATGTACCCGGTGACTCCCTGAATTTTTCCTGTTACTCATTATGATGTAGGAGCAAAGATGTGATTGCTGAATACAAGGATACGGCCCCTCCTTCTAGCGCCAATTTGTTGACGTCTCTTTTTGTCAACAAATAAAAGTTGTATAATCTCTTAAATTGATAGATGAATTGTATAATTCTTGGGATTAATTTGTCTAAGTATGCAGCTCTTAACCGAGATGATTGACGTTATGATAATTTACTAAAGATTACACGAGATAGGAAAAACAACAGATCGAAAGCGAACTGAGACCTAAGTTGCATAAATTCACGTCCAGTTCGATACCGATCTGAAATTCAGGTCGAATCAACGAAATCAAGTAGCAAGAGTTTGGAGAGGTATTTTTTTATATATCATGCCATTAATGAACATTTACTCCTTCTATTTATAGTAGTTGAGGAGTTCAAACATAATTATTACAACATATCACTTCTGCAGGGGGTGACTGAAAAGGGTGATTGACCCTTCTGACAGACATATATCAAATGATTACTCTGACAGATTACAAATAATGATGATTACTGACACATAATACGGCTGATTTGACAATACTACCTACTAACACATCGTCATCTTCGTCCACATTTGAGGTCGGCTTGCACAATTCACCTCGGTCGAACAAATCACTTCGGTCTCACAGATTCACCTCGCCGACATGAGTCACCTCGGTCAATTATCACCTCGGAAAACGCAGTTCACCTCGGTCAAGTCATTCCACCTCGTATACAAAAAATCACATCGGAAATGAAACCACCTCGGTCGTGGCGTACCACATCGGTTGTGATAAAGGACATCGAGATCGTGATTCAGAACATTATTGACCGTTTCATCAATTCGTGGCAACTGTTTGGCCGTTGACTATTTTGACTGCTTCATTTATTTTCCACCTCATACCGGTATATAACAAATGTCCCCTCTAGATCAGTTCGAAATTATGAGAGCGGATCTAGAAATGCAATCCCCTGTCGAAAATTTTAACATCGGCGTTCGTTCCGTTGATTGTGCAACCCTAGCCACGCGTCATTATCTGATTGGAGTGTCAGGTCTCGGATCACGCGTAGCCGCCATCATTATGACAATGCGTCTTGTCATAATTACAGCCGCCCAATTTCTCTCTCTTCTTTTCCTATATAAGGGTTCATTTGCCACTGTTTCCATGATTTTTCTTCGACTCTCTCCCAATTCCTGCGAGATCGTTTTCTGTTCCGTCCTCCGTTTCTGTTCGTTTTTAAATCCGAGGTGAGGATCACTTATTTATCATTTTAACATTTCTTTGCTTTTTATACATACATATATATATATATATAAAATGAGTGGGGACTTGAGCTCTAGCGAAAGTGGCGTGAGGTCGGCAGGTATGGGTAGTATTGGGGGGCCTACTGTGTCTTGGAATGAAAGCGTGGAAACTCAGTGTTTATTCCGAGATGATGTGGAGGAAGGGGAAACAGCTCAGCCTCTCCCGTTAACAATAGTCCCCGCCTCTCGAACTATTTCACCCAGTTCGTTTCGACACCCTTCTTGCGCTTCATTCATCCGTCCTGAACCTTGTACCAGCTATAGTTCGGACTTCGCTTGTAAACATTTCCGTTCTAGTGTAACTGAAAAAGAACTGGTCATGTGGAAAAACAAATATAGAATCCCGGGCTATGTGCATTTTTTCCTCCCCGAGAGTTTTGAACGAGCCGATCAGCCACCTCGTGGCTGCGTGGCAGCAAATTATCAGATCCTGGAGGCCGGTCTACGCTTCCCTCTTCCCTTCATAATTACTGACTTCCTCCGCATTTGGGGGGTCGCGCCAACTCAGATCCATCCCAACGGGTGGAGACATATCTTAGGCTTTATAACCCTTTACAACCTAATGGGATATGGCGACCCATCCATTGACGAATTCCCATGTTGGCCTCCGCTGGGGGCCGCGAAACGGCGGATCTCCCGGACATACGGGAATTCCCCTGTGAACCCTCACCATGATGTACCCGGTGACTCCCTGAATTTTGCCTGTTACTCATTATGATGTAGGAGCAAAGATGTGATTGCTGAATACAAGGATACGGCCCCTCCTTCTAGCGCCAATTTGTTGACGTCTCTTTTTGTCAACAAATAAAAGTTGTATAATCTCTTAAATTGATAGATGAATTGTATAATTCTTGGGATTAATTTGTCTAAGTATGCAGCTCTTAACCGAGATGATTGACGTTATGATAATTTACTAAAGATTACACGAGATAGGAAAAACAACAGATCGAAAGCGAACTGAGACCTAAGTTGCATAAATTCACGTCCAGTTCGATACCGATCTGAAATTCAGGTCGAATCAACGAAATCAAGTAGCAAGAGTTTGGAGAGGTATTTTTTTATATATCATGCCATTAATGAACATTTACTCCTTCTATTTATAGTAGTTGAGGAGTTCAAACATAATTATTACAACATATCACTTCTGCAGGGGGTGACTGAAAAGGGTGATTGACCCTTCTGACAGACATATATCAAATGATTACTCTGACAGATTACAAATAATGATGATTACTGACACATAATACGGCTGATTTGACAATACTACCTACTAACACATCGTCATCTTCGTCCACATTTGAGGTCGGCTTGCACAATTCACCTCGGTCGAACAAATCACTTCGGTCTCACAGATTCACCTCGCCGACATGAGTCACCTCGGTCAATTATCACCTCGGAAAACGCAGTTCACCTCGGTCAAGTCATTCCACCTCGTATACAAAAAATCACATCGGAAATGAAACCACCTCGGTCGTGGCGTACCACATCGGTTGTGATAAAGGACATCGAGATCGTGATTCAGAACATTATTGACCGTTTCATCAATTCGTGGCAACTGTTTGGCCGTTGACTATTTTGACTGCTTCATTTATTTTCCACCTCATACCGGTATATAACACTAACCAACAAATTCACACGTGTGATTCAATTAAGCTATGTTATATATCTCCATAACATAAATCGAAAATCAATTTATAATCAACTATGTTATTTGTTACTTGTATAAGAAAACCTAAACAATTACGGATTTAGATTTCTAATTGACTAAGTATCATTTTGACAATTAAAAGAAAGTGCACTTTGTGTTAATAAATCAAAACAACAACTTCAATGCAAAGAAAAGATATATAAATAGAAAAGAGATGAAAGAACAATAAAGCTAATTAAATCTCATAATTATTGAAGAATCAAAACTTCGACTGTCCTTGCACTGGAATAATAATTTTAGCTATCCATAAATGTTTTAACTAAAAATAAAAAGATAAAAATAAAATAATGAAAAACAAAAGTTTAATGATGAATGAATAGGAAAAAGTGTGGTTGCCTCCTAATCTTTCAACGTCTTCCAAAGTAGCGGCCGAGAGTCTTCTCCCCCCACTTGATGTCGAGAGTCATTTCTTTAAAATCTGTTAGTACCCTCTTTTTTGGTCCAAGAATTGTAGCCCAACTCGGCCCACCGAATTCAAATCCAAACGTGGCAGCCTCTTATTGTAAGACTTGGCTACTGGGCTTCAATTCCAAATCCAAGACTTTCTTTTTGTTTCCAAATGAAATCTCCAAAAAATATTGTGCTGCCCTTCAAATATAGTCCTCAATTGAGCCTTTAAAAGAAAAATCCAAAGCCCAAAATTTAAGTGAAGTACTAGGCTTCTTTTCTTCCAAAATTAATGGTCAACTTTTGAGTTCCAAAATTATTTTTCTCAATTTGTGATATTGAGTCTAATTTTGATCCAACTCCTTCATCTAATCCAAAAAACATGAAATATTATCAATATCCACAATTAAAGCATTTTAAATCATCAAATCAAGAGGAAATATCATAAATTATGTGCTTTATCACATAATTCCATAGATAAATCCAAATCCAAATAAAATAAAAAACTACATAATTATGAAAATACCCCTAAACTGAGTCAAAATAGAAAGGTAACTTAAAACGGACCCCTAAACCATAGAATTTAACCCTGAAAGTTTGAGGTAGGGGTGAACAAATAAACCGTCTACTCGCTAAGCTGAATCAAACCACAACAAATGGTTTGGTTTGGTTCAGTTTCAAACACGAAATGGTTTGATTTGATTTGAAAAAATTTCAAATCGCTTCAAATGGTTTGGTTTAGGTTTCAATTGTCAAAACCGCAACCCGCCAAGTTTTAAACAAATTATAAAATATAGTACATGAATAGCTTATCAAATTCAGATTGTTATTGAAACATGTAAGTCATTTTGTGTGCTACTTTGATCTCTCATTCCAGTAGAAATGAGTTATCGAAAATTTTTTATCAAATTTTGAACGTGATCTTGAAAGATTTCTAGTCTCTGTCAATTGCAAAAAATGTGAGGCTTCTTCAGGAATAAAGTCATGCGCTAATCTATGTTTGTTTGATCCCTCCTATAAGTAGTCCAATCTTATTCCCAACTAGAACTATTAAATGCTGCAGAAAAGTTAAATTGAGGCATGTAATTTCCATCGAAGAACTTTATAAACAAATTAGAAGATAATTCATTATAACACATATTTATAGCATACTGAATAGAAGAAATACTCTTGTAGTAACATGGCGTGTTTTTTTTTTTTCATGTGAATGGTTCTGAATAAGTAAATATCATTTGTAGTTGCAACCTACAAGAGTAATTCCCTTGCCAATGTGAGTTGCATCTCGAAAAAATTCAAGAACACATTTTGACCTAATCTACGTAATGGTTGGTAGGTATTTATTAGTTATTGACTATGAAGTTGGTGTTGATCCTTCGCTCAATGTAGTGTATCATTTATGAAATTTGTGATATTTACTATTGGTAAATAATCATTCATTCATTCTTGCATTATCGTACAAGAATATGACTTGATTTGGGATTTACTAATTTATTTAATTGCAAACTGCAGTATTAAACTGCACCAAATCACAAAAAATGTTTGTTTTGGTTTGAAAAAATTTCAAAACGTTTTAAACATTTTTCTCTTTTAACTGTTCTCCATAGGGATGTCAATGTGACATGTTCGGGCGGAGGGGGCTGCCCCGCCAAAGACCCACGGGGCTCCAGGGACTTTCGAATCAAATTGTCATCCATAGCTCTGCATCCATCCAATTTTTGTGTGTATAAATGTTTAGAGTCTGAAAATTAAGTAAAGAAGAAAAAAATGAAAAGAATAAAACATTCACTTAATTGAGTTACACTCTGTTCGGCAGCCCACTTTATTCGATGCCTATTTAAATAGGAGAGAGATGCTTTATTTGTATTTTCTATGTAAAAAATGTGTAGTTAAAAATTAGAGAGAGAAAATGCGTGTGATTAAAAAGTAGTTTAAAAAATTGTGTAAGTTAAGTATTTAAACCCAATTATAAGGAGTCGCCGAAGGGAGGCTATAAATGGGTTTAAATCAACAATACACGATTTTTCAAACCACTTTTGAACCACACACATTTTTTCTCTCAAATTTTTAACCACATATTTTACCTAAATAACACAAATAAATCTTCTCTCTCCTATTTAAACCGCTGCTGTACACTTTAAAAACATGTTTTTTTATATTTTCGAGGTAAAATATGTGATTTGGGAATTGTGTTGTTTAAAATATATATATTTTTTAAGTTTGCCAAAAAGACCGGTTCATTTGATGAAAAAATTTTGTTTATAAATAAATAATGTTGTGTTTTCGAGATAAAATATGTAATTTGAAAAAATATATATGGTTAAAAGCAATGTTTTCAAACCCGGCTCGGCCATCGACTCGGCCGAGAGACTAGGTTAAGGGTTAGAGGGTCAACCTGGGCATTAATTAATATTATATATATATAAAACCTGGGTCAAACATGGGTCGACCGGGTTTGACCTGATTGGGTTTTTAATGTGACCCGGTCCGATTTTTGGATTGGATCGTGGGTTTCTGGGTTGACCCGACCGGCCGGGCCGGGCCGGATTTGACAACATTAGTTAAAAGTGACCAAAGGAACCTCTTTTACAATTTTGATAGACTCGTGCTTATAAATTAAGCCTCTATTAGGCAATCATTTAAAAACATGTTTTTTAAAAAAATACAATTCTCCAAATCACTTTTTAACCACATATTTTTTTATCTCCACTTTTGAACTACATATTTTAATTTGAAACATAAAAAGAAATGTTTTTTAACACAACTTTTAACAAGTCACTAATCAAACACGCCACGATCACGCAATCTTGAAATTTATATATTGTTGCTCATTCATGGTCGGTATCGAATTAATTGATTAGTAACGCCTTTTAAATTATATAAGCAATTATAGTTTGATTTTTCTGGTTAAAAAAAAAAAAAAATTGTTGCTATTGTTGCAGAGCATGCAATTCTTTTGTCCCCTCTACGGAATTTGCTTCGAAAGGGGTGTAAAAAAATGAAAATCAATATTTTAAAAATAAAAAAATGTTTAAAAATATTCTTAAAGCATGCAATTATTGGTGGAGTAATGCTAATATGCCACTCTACCACAGTCAATGTGACTCCTCACATGTGAGTGTATGGGATTGCTTTACACACTCTCATGTTAGGAGGTGACACCTGATGTGTTAAAAATCGGGTTATAGAGTAGCATTATTCTTATTTGTGTTACTGGAAATTATATGTTGCTCTGGTGTCCATTGTGGGCAAGTATCTCCCCCTTATTGAAGGGTGTCAGGTGGGGGCTCAGCGGGCTCCACCAAATAGCCACTCCCCACCTGCCACATGGTGGGTGGGAAGTTTCATGGTGCCTCCTTAGGGGCACCATAAAAGGACTGGTTGTGTTACTATGGGATTTGATATACAATTGGCCATTGGTTAGTTAAAATTAATAATATAAAGAAAAAATTGTACTTACATCAACGCAAGCTTTTGGTGAATTGATTTTGTAATTATTGGGCAGTTCAAACTCTCATGTTAGGAGGTGACACCTGTGTGTTAAAAATCGAGTTATAGAGTAGCATTATTCTTATTTGTGTTACTAGAAATTATATGTTGCTCTAGTGTCCATTGTGGGCAAGTATCTCCCCCTTAGTGAATGGTGTCAGGTTGGGCCCAGCGGGCTCCACCAAACAACTACTCCCCACCTGCCACATGGCGGGTGGGAAGTTTCATGGTGCCTCCTTAGGGGCACCATAAAAGGATTGGTTGTATTACTATGGGATTTGTTATACAACTTGTCATTGGTTAGTTAAAATTAATATTATAAAAAAAAAATTGTACTTACATCAACGCAAGCTTTTGGTGAATTGATTTTGTAATTATTGGCCTGTTCAAATTTGTGATATGTTTGTTGAAATTCTAAGAAGCTCTGTATTGATTGGGCCTCACATTGGCCCATATGTTGTCCTGCCTCTTTGGAAGAATCTAGAATGGATTAAGTATGTTTTTGTGTTACATGCCTATACTCTTCAACTGCTTGGACGTTGGATAATTGACACATGCTCTCTTCTGGGCCATTGGATTAGCTTGGATGGTTTGTATGATTTAATTACTTGGTTTTTGATCTTTAGGGTTAGACTTTTACCCCCGCTCTCGTCTTCTTCTAGGGATGGAAACGAGGTAGGGAATCCCCGAACCCGATAGGTACCCGACCTGAATGGAAAATGCCCAACAAAGGTGGAGATGAGAATAAAAAAGTATCCCTGAACCAGGGATTGGGATGGCGGTCTCTGTGACTTCATCTCTCATATTCTCTCTTGTGAAGCGACTCTCACCCAAGTCTCTGACTCTGCATCAGTCCGCAGTTGATCACCGCAGTCAGCCATCGATCACCACCAGTCCACCACCGCCACTGCCCCCACATGCATCAAAAGCATTTGCATTTTATTTGATTAAGTTCAGGTACAATTTAATCTGATTCACCATTTTCCTGCAAATACTATTTAATCCATTAGGTATACGTACTAAGAAAATGAAGTTGGCCTTGAATCATTTTGAAGAGAAGTTGGAAATCATAGCACATTTCCTTGCTTTCGCAATTTTAGCTGGTATACACTTTTTAGGTAGCTATCGAAGGAAGATTGTGTCAGCTGGATCTGGAAACTTGAAACCACAAATACAATCTCATGAGACATGATTGCAAACTTGACATATTTTGAGTTCAAATGATCTCAATGATGATCTTCTGATATGAAAGGAATTCTAATTCACTTTCCATAAATATTTGGAGTTCATTCTACTCAACACACATAAGTTATATTGTACGAATTGTATTTTTTAGGATTAGATTACATTGAATTAAGGTATGAATAATAGAGAAGAACTATGGGAGTATTTTGTATACTTCAATTCCATCTATATATATCTGCTTATATTATATACACTAGGGACGATCTTGATTATTTGGTGGAATATGTTAGTTTGATTTTATCTAAGTGAATATATAAAAGAGAATATTATAAATTACAAGATTATTTGTTTGAACAAGATTTAACTTAGACTAATTTGATATTGAGTTGCTACTTGTTAAACATAGTTAGAGCGATTAAGTTTTATTATATATTTAATATGGTAATGTTCTTGACTTGTTATATTCTTATCTAAATATAGTAATTAAATCAAAATAATTTAAGAATTAAAAAAAAAACATAATAATAAATAGGGATGTAAATAAAGATTTTGGACATCCAAGCCCTTGTCCCATCCTCGCCCCCGTCCCATCCCCGTTCAAGCAGGAATGGGGAAGGGACGGGGATTGAAAGTCCCCGATTGGGCCAGGACGGGGAAGGGCATCCCCGTCCCGAGCTCGTCCCGTTGTCATCTCTATCTTCTTCTTTCTTTCTTCCGCTCTGGTTTTGATTTTGTTAAGTCAAATTTGTGCAGCTAATTGTAATTTCTAGAGTAAAATTGTGTCGGAGTATTGAAAAGTACTATAAATAACTCTTTTGTTGTATGGTTTTGTTGGAAAACTGTGTTGTTGGCAAGTATGTAATCTTGACTTTTGGGATCGTTTGTAATTGAACTTTTGAACCTCTATTTTGGGGGGATTTCTAGTGAATTTGAGCTTATTCCTTGTGGATGCTCAATGTGGGCGTACGTGTTATTTTACACCAAACCTTGGGAACTTAGGTAAAAAACTATTGTATTCTTTACTGTCATTTTTAAGTATCTTCTTATTTTGAATGTCTTGATCTGGATCTGGGACCAACAGCGGTATTAGAGCCGTCTGAAAAGTTTTTGAAAACCTTTAAAATAGATTTTTTTTTTTTAAACTTCGGTCTGTAAAGAAAACATGCTTTTATACTTACAACCTCTAGATCTAAAACCTTTTGAAAGTTACTTGACAAAATAAAAACTCAATCTGAAACTGGTGGCGATCTCTGGTAATTTCTCAAATTTCTTCAAATTGTAGTTTCGATTACAAATTCTTACTCTTGCTTTTCAAGATTACTAAGTCTTACTTTAGATTCTATTAGATCTAAGTTTGATTCCTAAAAACCTCCCCTAAATTTACCTTTGTCTATGGTTTCCCAGAAACCTTAGAAGTTGAGGGAATTAGGGCTTCGGTCTAAGGAATATTTTGTGATATTTTCTCTATTTGAGATTGATAACATGTCATATATTTTTTACTAGATATCTTAAAATTTATATGAAACTTATAAAACTACTATTTGAGTTCCTTGAGAAGTGTTTCTGATTTTATCAAGTTGTGTATGATAAAAAAAAAATTGTTAAACTGTGATTTAACATTTTCCACTTTGTAAACAATAGTTAGTATCTTCATTGGAAGTAACTTTGCATGTGAATAATTGTGTAAATTTTTCATAAGTTCATACTTGGGATCTTTTGTATATCACCTTGTACGCAAACTACATATATTCTTATCTTTTGCACAATTTATTCTTGCAATATAAGTGTTTATATTGTGATTTTCAGAATTTGTTCATATCCTGTGATCTGCACTTCTTTGTTTCTTGTTATCCTCTTAAGTTGTATACTTCTGCACATCATAAATTTTAAGATAGATGTTGAAGTGTGGGATAGCAAAGGAGACTTTAGGCTCTGGAGCAAGAAAATGAAAGTCCTTATGAAGCAATAAAATTGTGCCAAGGCCATAGATGAAACTTGGCTTGAGGATTTACTTGTAGCTAGAAGAATTGAAAAAGATGAACTTGCATGCAGCACTCTTTTCTTACACCTTTCTGATTTAATAAATAGAAAAGTTGGTGATACCGATAAGGCTATGGAAATTTGAAAAATTCTTGAGAAACATTACCTCACTAAGACACTACCTAATAAATGTTTCCTTCGGAGAGAGTTCCTTCATTTTAAGTTTGATCATAGTGCTGAAATAGAAACTAACATGGACAAGTTTAATATAATAATACAGGAACTTACCAATTGTAGTGAAAAGGTCTCTGTTGACTAGAAAGTAGTTTGTCTCCTAAATGCTCAAGGTGAAAAACATAAAGAAATTAAGAATGTCCAAAAATACGGTAGGGAATATTTGATTGTGAATTAATTCATGGATCCTTAATAAATAGAGAGCTTGGACTAAAATCAGAACAAAAAAGGATTCTGCACATAGGACATATATGTCTATAAATTCAAGGAAACCTATTAAGGTTGTCATTAATTACGGCAAAAAATAATATGCTAATCATAATAGAGAATCAGAGATAAGCATATGTTTATAAACAAATGGGGGTAATAGTAATAAAAATTACAATATGGGCAATGATAAGAGGTTTGATAAAACAAAGATGAAAAACAAGCAATGTTTTACTATGAAAAAATGGGCTACTTTATTAAATATTGTTTTAAAAAGTTACAAAACCAAAAGAATGAAAACTACAATGAAAATGACACAATTACGATTGATGCTGCCTATAAAGAGGCATGAGCAAATATATGAGTGATTTGTGTTTTCTACTATAGATCAAAATCAAGATTGGATTCTTGATTTTGGCTGATGCTTTCATATGAGTCACAATCCTCATTGGTTTTCTGATTTTCAAAAATAGGTGTGGGATTTGTAAAATTGGGCAATAATGATCATTGACAATTAAAGGGTATTGGTAGCGTTGTTATAAAGCTGAAAAATAACAAACTGATAATTTTGAATCATATAAGATATGTTTTTGCATTAAGAAGACATTTGATTTCTTTAGGGGTTCTCGATGATAAAAATTATCAAATTGAATAATGACTTTACCAATATTAAAAAAAAAAAAAAAAACCCAAGAACTTGTTATTAGTGCTCATAAAATAAATGAGATCTAAATCACTTATTCCTTTTGGATGTCCAAGGGATACATATGTGCTATTTTACATCGAACCTCCAGGTTTAAGTCAAAAACCCTTATGGTCTTTACTGTCTTTTAAATATCTTCTCATTTTTGAGTGTTTTGAGATGGATCTGGGACCAATAGATTTATTCGTAAAAGTGAAGACTTAAATGATGAAGTTATGGAATTGAGCGCTTCTCCTAATGTTGGAGTTTACAGTTGTTGATTCAAATGATATCCACGATAATCAGGACTATAATATCTACCTTGTTTGCTTTAGACACTCATTGAGTGAATTAAAAAGTTAAATTCTATTAATTATTCAAGTGATCGTAAAGGTTTTTTTTTTTAAAATATTGTAAAATGTATATATATTGGTTTTAATTACAAGGGTTGGCATTGAGCACTTAACAAATTTAAAATTATTTGTCTACATTTTTAATACTATTTGGTCACATTTTATGGATCGAGTAGGTGGAGAATAGTTTGTCTCAAAGTACTACAAAAGGATATGAAGGACGACACGACAGGTCCAATGAAGTTTTCTTTTTATTTCCATGAAGCTATTCTCCAATAATCAAACTTTGACAATCTATAATTCTAAACTTTTCACATTGAATAAATTTTGCCATAAAACAATTAATGTATAGAATTTCTTTCCACATAAAATGAATGTTTAATGAAAAGAAAGAGAATGTCAAATATCATATCTAATGCATTATTTCTAATTTCATAATCTTGCCATGTGGTATTTCTTTTATTTAATTAAAATAAACTAAAAAAATAGTATTTAGCCAAAATTGCTTAGTCATCATGTTGGACACTCTTTCAAGTGGTAGAAAGTGGGTTTAAAACTTTCTTCATTTATTGTTTCCATGCCATCATGATGAACTTTAAAATTTAAAGCATTGAAGATAAAAATATTGGCACAATTTCTTTCTTAATGATCTGACAAACATTTTTCAATATGAAAATTGTAGCATTGTAAACGCTCTTAGCATCCATTTGGTAAAAATAAAATATATTGGTTTATAAACCAATTTATAAATTATGTGATTTTTCAAATAACTTTTTAACCACACATATTTTTTCTCTCCAAATTTGAATTACTATTTTTTACCTTAAAATCATAAATAAACCAATTTATAAACCAACAATAATACCAAACCCTTCATTCTTTACGTGATCAATCATTACAATTTTTAAGCATCCGTTTTGTAAAAGGTTTACAAACAAATTTATAAACAGTACATATTCTCAAATCATTTTTCAACTGCATACATTTACCTAAATCGCTTTTCAACTACATATTTTACCTCGATAATTTAACATTCTCTATTTATAAACAAAAAACTTTTACCATCAACTTATAAACAATATAATTTCTCAAATCACTTTTTAACCACACATACTTTCTTTCTCCACTTTTTAACCGCACATTTTACCTCAAAACTATAAACAAATTAATTTATAATTGTTACAATGTTACCAAACGAATATGTTAACTTATTTAAGTTGATATTTTCTATTTTTCTACATGTTGTAATTTAAGTGAATTTAATTTAATTACTAAATACGTGAGTTTAGTAATTTATTAAATTTAATTAAATTACTGGATATTTTCTTGAACTTTTGATTATATTTATCTTCCAAATTTTGTGGAGTAATTATCTCATATAATTGATAATATTTGGAGATAAATTGTGTTACTTATCTTTTATGATAAGGATCAAGAATTGTGATAATGTTTTACTTGGCCTAAAATTCAATCTTATCACTCATTATTCTTGATAAGTAGCGTGTTAATATTTTAGCCTTGTTAAAATATCTTGATTGGCCGAAAATCTTGGTCCAATTCTTGATGTCCAAGTTTGTGTTTATCACTTATAGTAAGATTCTTTATTCCATAACCAACTTTGATTATCTTACCTTATCTTCACTTATGGTAAGATTCTTTAATTTATGATTATCTTACCTTATCTCTAATTATCATTGATTTAATTGTAGGTAATAGAGATTTTGTGCAACTAGAATTCTTGATGGACAAGAAATCCGATTGCACTTAAATAAGGGAGACTGTGACGGTTTTCCTTAATAAGTCATTGAAGTCGGAAAATTCATGTGGTGCAGAAAATATAATTTGCTTCTTCATTGTGTGACTTCTCTTGCGCATGAATAATCTAGAGACATAGAGCTTATTCTTTCATGCCAAAAATCGATTTGTAAATCGTGTTTCTCCGGGAGGAGTTTGTCAATCACTACGAGAAGAAAAGACTTTCAACCAGAAGATCAAACGGGAGGTTTGGATCAAGATAGAAAGGGAGTTCGAGTTTGCTGAAGATTGTTGAAGTGTCAAAGAAAACTACTGAAGAGTGGTGGGATGCCGGCTCATATTACACACCATAGAAGAATCAGTGAGTGATTTATTTTTTGGGTGTTTGATAGATTTATGCGTAGATTAAACTGTGTAATCTCTTTTCTTATTTGTGATTGACTTTTTTCCGCAGGGTGCGGGTACGTGGGTTTTCCCTATTAGGGTTTTTCCATGTTAAGCTCAAATATTGTGTTCGAATCTCTTTATAATTCTGCATTGCTTAAATTGTTCTGCTCACGATCTATAATCAAGATGGATCTGGGATAATAAGATACATCTAGATCCACGGTAAACAAAACTTCACATTTTCTGTCCAGATAAATCTCTGACAGTCAGTTTCATTCTATTTATAACAAAACTTCACATACGTCTGTTTATACTTTACTGTTCTGACAAAACTGCGATAGCCATATTCATCTAACTAATTACAGTATTGAAAATAATTAGACAACTTTAAAATTTCAGAATATATCTTCAAAGGGCATTTTTCTTTGTTTATGTAATTAAGAGAGAAATTTTATCGATTTTCAATTAGCATACAGAAGAATATGTAACAAAATAAATAATAAATTTTGATTTAAAAAAGTTGATAAAATATAATTAAAAGTTAACAATTAATTTTAGTCATACACTTAATGAGATTTATAACCTTTATTATCAACATTTTAATTACATTTTTATTATTTTTAACAAGATATATCACACGATTGTATATTGTGACAGATTTTAGGATATCTATTTTTTGAATTCATTTAGTTTTTCCTTAGAGTTAGGAATTAGTTTTCAACCACTCTATATTTTAGGATTTCAATTAAGTGTTTGCTATCCTATTCTTGTCTTGTTTATTTAAACTGCTATAAATGTATATGATATCAAGGTTGATTTCCTTCTTTTGATATGGTATCAGAGACCTAAGTCGATCCAAGTTTTTTTTTTTTTTTTTCAACTCTCTTCTTCTCGTTCTTCACTTCAACTTTCATGGCTATCGAGTCTGCCCCTGCTGCAACAACCATTCTTAACACTAATGAAACTCACCAAACTCTCATTAGCACCAATGTTGCTGCTCAAGCCCCTCTCAAACTCACCACTACCAATTACCTCTCATGGAAAATGCAGTTCCAAAGCCTCTTCATCGGTTATGACCTTCTTGGCTACATTGATGGCTCCAAACCATGTCCACCAGAAAATTTAACCCACGAAAATATCACCAGCCCGAATCCCAATTACACTATTTGGAGGCGACAGGACAATGCTATTATTGGCTCCATCTCACCCACAACTATTCCTTTCATAGCTCAAGCCAAAACTTCTGCAGAAGCCTGGACAATTCTATCCAACACCTATGCTAATCCCTCTCGTGGCCGAATCAAACAAATAAAAACCAACTCAAAAAATCACCAAAGGCTCCCTTACTGTCACTGAGTTTATGCAAACCATCAAAACTTGACCAGATGATCTTGCTCTTCTTGGTACCAAACTTGATGAAGAAGAAATCACAGGCAAAATCCTCAACGGTCTCGGTGATGAATACAAAGAATTAGTCCGAGCTATTCAAGCCAGAGTTACCTCCATCACCTTTGAAGAACTTCACGAAAAACTCCTCAATTTTGAAGCCTCCCTTCAAAACATCCAACCTGAGCCACACCACTTTCCAGCTACTACAAATCCCACATATAAAACAAACACTAAAGTATGGATCCTTGTATTCATGATACAACACTTCCACCTCCTCTTTTTGAACCACGAGGCTCTTCTCTTCACATCCAACATTCTTTTCACATTCTTGCTCATTCTCTCCTAAAATTTTAGTTTCAACTTCCTCTTCCACATTTTTAACTTCAACCACCTCTTCTACATTTTTATTTTCAACCATCTCTTCCAAAATTTTATTCTCTACCCCCTCAACTTTCAATTCATGCATCTCCTTGTCAATAATTTTAACTTCTTGTTCATGCTCATCCTCATCACCACTCAAATTTTTATTTTCTACATTCATTTTTCAATTCACCCTCCTTTTCAACATTCCTATCCTGAGGCTCTTCTAGAAATTTTAATTGATAATTCAATCTAGATAACGGATCAATCTTTCCTTTACCTTCTTTTGATCTTCAAGTAGTTGTTCTAGTTTTAAACTAGCCAGGGTGATTGATTCTCCATCCTTCACGAATTTGTACATGTTTCTATTCTTATCATAAAATGCTTTCCTCTCATGCCTCCATGGCCTATCCAAAAACATATGACAAGACTCTAGAGGCACCACATCACATAATACTTCATCACTATACCTCCCAATGGTGAAATTCACTATGACTTGGTTGGTCACTTTGAACTCCCCATACTCCTTCAACCATGTCATCCTATAAGGTCTAGGATGTTGTAGTAAATGCAACCCCAATTTTTCAACCATGTTGATATTAGTCAAATTAGAGATGTACTCTCTATTAATAGCCAAACTACACAGCTTATCACCCACATGACATCTAGTCATTAAAGTAGGGTTTAGCTCATAATCCATCCCTTTATGTGGATTTCAAGAAATTTCAAAATAAGAAGATCTAGACATCAAATAGTAAGAATGAATTTTAATTTGACTCGGAAGGAAACGAATATTAAGATTTTTTTAAGAAATTCAAGAAGGTGGTTCTATAATTTTTAGAATTACCCCTTTTTTTTGGAAATTTTCAGAATATATATGAATTTTAGGAATTTTTTTGCTCGAAAATTTGACTAAGAATACAACAAAACAAACGAGACTTAATCTGGATGAAAAATGAGATCAATAACAAATTTTGAAAATTTTTTTTGAATACTTTTCTAGATTAAAACTTACAAATACGAAAAACATGAAAGAAAGACTCTGCAAACAAACAAAAAAAAGAAGGATATGAATGATTTTGTGTGACAGACTCTATGATAAACACATAAAAACCAAACTAGGATAGAACGATATAACCTTGATTTTTGGAGCCTAAGCTCTGATACTAACTGATGCAAACCACGTAGCAATTGTAGCTACGCAACAAAAAATCTTTTTTGACAAGAACCCAAGAAAGCTAATAAATCAAAGTTTAGAGATTGATTCAAAATTATTGAACCAAGCAACTAACACAATCAATGAGATATGTTGACCTCTTGCTCACAACAATAATAAATCTCACCCAAGTTTGAACGCCACAAAAATTGAATCTTAATAAGTTCAATTTGTTAAAGAGGATTCTCACCTTTAGAGAGTAAAAAACATCCAATATGTTTATTAAAATCAGAGTCTCCGTTATATTACAATTAAGATGTCTTTATATAGGCCACCGAATAAAAATCCTTGTCTACTTAGAAAACTAAATAAAATCTAATCTAATTAGGGAATACATAAAATCTCTAAGAATAGAGTCCTAATTTAATTGGAAACAATAATAAAGAAGAAAGTAAACATAATCTTAAAATTAGGGATATATTGTAAATTCTCGTCAGCACAATTGATTTACCAATTTGAAGCCTCAAATGATGGAATTTGACCATAAAATCATTGGGCTCAAGGGCTTTACCCGATGAGTTTTGCTCAGTAGCCTGTTTCTACTCGAAAAACATATATTATGCATCCAATTCTAACATAGCTGACTGGATTGCACTTTTGTTTGTCTTGAATATTTAACTTTCCGTCAAGTCCACTATGATTCATATCCTTAACCTACTAGCAAAGCTTACAGAATTTTCAACAAAAAAAACTTTAGTAGTGGAAGAATCCGTGCATGTTACTTTTGATGAGGTTAATTCTCTTGATCAAGAGAAAGGTATTGATGTAGGTTTGAAAATTCCTTTTAAGAAAATGAATATTTAAGATCAAAGGAAAGAAAATCCCAAAGAAATGAAGAAAAAGACTTGGAAGAACCAACGCCCCAACAAGAAGAAGAATCTTCCAAAAATCCAAGTGATCAAACACTTCCCATTGAATGGAGGTTTGTTCCATCTCACCCAAAGGAGCTTATAATTGGCGATCCTTCAAAAGGAGTAAGTACTAGAAACTATACTAAAGGATTTTTAAATAATTGTGCTTTTATTTCCCAAATTGAACCAAAGAATTTCAAGGAAGTCAAATTTGATGAGTTTTGAATTATTGTAATGCAAGAAGAACTAAATCAATTTGAAAGAAATCATGTTTGGGATTTAGTTGATAAACCAAATGATCAAACCTTTATTGGTAGAAAATGGGTTTTCGAAACAAAAAGATTGAAAATGATATAATTGTGCGTAACAATGCTAGATTAGTGGCCTAAGGTTACAATCAAGAAGAAGGCATTGATTTTGAAGAAACCTTTGCACCGGTTGCTAGACTAGAATCTATTCGTATGCTTCTTGCTTATGCTCGTAATAAAAATTTTACTCTTTATCAAATGGATGTTAAAAGTGATTTTCTAAATGGTTTTATTCAAGAAAAAGTCTATGTTGAACAACCTCCCAGTTTCAAAAATCATAAATTCTTGGATAAAGTTTTTAAACTAAGAAATGCTCTATATGGTTTAAAACAAGCTCCTAGAGCTTGGTATGAAAGATTGAGCAAATTTCTTATTTCAAATGGCTTTAAAATGGGAAATGCAGATACCACACTTTTTATCAAAACCAAAAAGGAAGACATGATTATTGTACAAATTTATGTTGATGAAAATATTTTTTGTGCAACTAATGTTTCCCTTTGTGAAGAGTTTTCAAAATGTATAAAGCAAGGAATTTGAAATGAGCATGATGGGAGAACTGAAATTCTTTCTCGACTTCAAATCAAACAAACTAGTGAAGGAATCTTCATTAGTCAAACCAAGTATATTATAGACATGCTCAAAAAGTTCGAGATGGAAAACTTGAAGCCAATGAATACTCCAATGAGCACTTCAATCAAATTGGACAAAGATAAGCATGGTACTTTTATTGACATAACAAAATATCGAGGTATGATCGGAACTCTTCTTTACATAATCCCAAGTAGACCCGATATTATGTTTAGTGTGTGCTTATGTGCTAGATTTCAATCCAATCCTAAAGAATCTCATCTAAGTGCCTTACAATGAATTTTTAGATATTTATGTGATACTAAAACTTTGGGACTTTTGGTATTTTGAAACACGCTCACATTGATCTTATAAGTTACTCCTATGCCGATTGGGAGGGGTGCACCATTGATAGAAAAAGCACAAGTGGAACTTGTCACTTTCTAGGATTTGTACTAGTCTCATGGTTTAGCAAGAAACAAAATTCCGTTGCACTATCCACCATCGAGGCCGAATATATCTCGAACGCTAGTTGTTGTACTCAAGTATTATGGATGCATCAAACTCTTAATGATTATCACTTCTCTTTTGAAAATGCTCCCATTATGTGTCATAATAATAGTGCCATTAATTTATCAAAAAATCCCATCTTGCACTCTCGCACAAAGCATATTGAAATTCGACATCATTTTCTTCGAGATCATGTACAAAAGGGTAAAATTTACTTGGAATTTGTTAGCACCGATAATCAATTAGCCGATATTCTCAAAGCCACTCGCTCATGATCGATTTTCATACATTCGAAGAGGTTTGGGTATTATTGATGAATCTGATATTTGTGGCTAAATTTATCTCATTTCCTTTTTTTAACCGAAATATTTGCAAAATTTCACTTTTGAGTATTTCGGTATACCAGAATATTTCGATCGACCGAAAGGTGACTTTCGATCGAACAAATTGTTCAACCAAAACCTGTTTCGGTCGAACAGGTGTACTACTAAACGTTGAGTTTCGGTCAACCATTAGTCAACCAAAACTGCCTGCAGCCTCCTAGTTTTCAACTCTGCAGAGTTTCGGTTAGGTCGACCAAAAGTGGCACGGAAACAGGGGTTTTAAAACCTCATTTTTATCCCCATTTCTCCAATTCCAAAACTTAACTATGAAAATTTCTCTCCTCAGTCATTCAAAATTCATCCAATCTCACCAAATTTCTTCAAAACTTTCACAAATTCTTGTTAACCATCATCATCTACATTAAAACCTAGATTTTTCCCTTCAAAACTCACCAAGAAACATCAAAACCCTTATCTTTGGGGCAAAAACACGAAAATTCCATATTTCTCTTTTAAATCCATTTTCACTCCATTCAAATCACCACTCTATACTTAAAACCTTGAATATTACTCATTTTCCATCATCTCCTACCATTTTTCCCATCAATTTTTCAAAAATTCTAAAATTTTCTCACTTGCTCTTCCCAAAATCCGAAATTCAAGATGCCTCACAAGAAGAAGTCAAAGAAAGGCGAAGCAAGTTCATCAAACGTTGAGGAAAATGCACCCTTACCCGACCACTTCTCCGATCACTCAAATCTCATTGGTAAGTCAATAGATTTCTTCAGTTTCTATCTCCAAGCCATTCGTTTAATACCGATAATTATTTTGAAGGTATTGGTTAGAAAAATGTAGTATCAGTTTCGGAAAATGCCTACTCTAGATTACTTAGGGAATTCTTTAGCAATGCCACATTCTATAAGAGTGAAGTGGTAAGCCAAGTGAAAGGTAAACGGATTGATATCACCCATGCACTTCTTAGAAACCTCCTAGGTTTAGAGGCTTGTGTAAATCAGGCTTATATCACACATTATCCCATTAGGTTCGAGGGATATAACGAACTTGAATCATGTTGTCGTGTCACCACATGAGCACTCACTACCACCATGACCTTGAACCTCAATTATTTAACTATTCCATGCAAGGTCCTTCATCGTACGATTGCTCATACAATTGTACCCCGTAGTGGTCATTTTGACGAAGTTAAACATCTTGACCTATTCCTCCTCGACTCTCTTCTTGTGAGTTGAAAACTAGATTCCATACATCTTCATCCAACATCTTCGTCATGTCCATTCATCCTCTCGAGTTTTAGGGCTACCCTATGGCATGATCTTCACTAAGATTTTCAGTCATTTCAACGTACCCGTAGACAATGAGCACATTCTCAAACCTAAGCACACCGATGTTATTAACATCAATACTCTAAAACTCATGAAAATTGTTCGAGGTGTCAAGAAATGGGTGCCAATACTCAGGGGTTGGACAACGCTTCCGAGCCTACTACATGGTCATTCACCGAAGAAGAGGCCGAAGAAGAAATGAATATAGAAGAAGGTGAAGGTGAAGGTGCGAGAGTTGGTAATGATGATGGTGGTAATGATGGCAATGGCTCCCCTAGACCGAGACAACAGTTTTGAACTCCACAAGTTACACCACCCCTTGGTCGATACATCTCGGAAGATCAATTCAGCATTTTGAATGGGTGTATTGATTCTCTTCGCAAAAACGTACATCTGGGGAGGCCAAAGAGCCCCCCAATGTGAATTATTCACATCCTGACGAAAGTTCAATGATGGATCCCATCATCTTCACGCTGAATGCCTATCCCAAATGTTGGTAGATGATGGAGCATCCGTGAACGTGATTTACGGGGCGACGTATGATAAGATGAGTATTGATATCCCGCTGATTCCGATTCCAGACCCCATCTACAGTTTCATCAGGGACTATTTGGTACCTAGAGGTTCCATAATCCCAACGAATGAAGTAGGGCAATCCCCCACTATTTCCAGGATACCTATGGGATTCTTGGTTGTTGATAAGAGTTCTCCATACCGTGGCTCAATAGGGAGGCCTGGGTTTAGTGATTTTGGTGCTATGACTCACACCAAGTATATTTGCATGATGTTCCCAACAGAAAATTGGATAGCAACAGTAAGAGGGAGTCAAACTGAATCCTTAGCTTGCTACACAAATGCAATCTGAAAACTTCAAGATCGAAAAGTCAACATGATTAGTGATGTTACAATGACTGATCCACCTTTAGACCCTGAAAGATTAGGTGCTATGCCTGGTGAAGAAATGGATGTTATAATGCATGAATGAGAAGATCCAACTGATTTAGATCCAAGGATAATGGGAGTTGAGTGGCACATGGTTCCAGCTGAAAAGTTGAAGTACTTCCCATTTGATCCCTGGGACCTCACTAAAGAGTTGCAAATTGGGAAGGACTTAACACATGGTTCAAGGGAAAGCTAAAAAGTTTCATTCGCCAAAATTCGGATGTGTAGGCATGGAAACATGACGATATGGTGGGTATAGACCCTATAGTGGCCTACCATAAGCTACAAATTGTCCCTAACCACCCCGATTATAGACAGAAAAGATGACATATGAGCCCAAAGAAGTATGAGGCCTTGAAAGAAGATGTGTCAAAACTGTTGAAAAACGGCTTCATCAGAGAATCGTCCAATCTGGTGCTGGTCCTCAAGAAAAGTGGAAAGTTGAGGTTGTGTTAGTAATGTCAACCAGGCTTGTCCAAATGATAGTTCCCCTCTTCCTCGAATTTATTAGATGGTAAATTCCACAACAGGGCATGAGATGCTAAGTTTCATGGATGCTTAGTTTGGATACAATCAGATTCCTATGTACCAACCCGATTAAGAGGGTACGCCCTTCACAACTAATAAGGGACTCTATTGTTATAGGGTCATGCCTTTTGGGCTGAAAAAATGCTGGGGATACCTATCAAAGGCTAGTGAACTAGATGTTTGCAAAAAATTGGAAATCACTATGGAGGTCTATATGGATGTCACGCTGGTGAAAATATTGGTTGTAACAAGTCATATTGAACATCTGATGGAGACCTTCAATATACTGAGAAAGTATAAGACGAAGTTCAACCCCCTCAAATGTGCCTTTGAGGTAGGATATGGAGGGTTCCTAGGGTTCATGGTGAATAGCCGAGGGATTGAAGCCAAACCGAATAAAATTAGGGATTTGTTGGAGATGCGCTCCACATAAAATACAAAGAAAGTACAAAGCTTAATAGAAAGATTGGAAACTCTATGTAGGTTTGTCTCTATATCCATTGATAAATGTTTGTCTTTCTTTAAAACCCTTAAAGGGAAGAAAAGGTTTGAATGGATGCTAGAATGTGAAGAAGCATTCATGAGACTAAAGGAATTTTGAGGGTAAGAGCCCATGTTATCCAAACCAAAGACCGGAGAACTAGTGCTCCTCTACCTGGTTGTATCTGAGGAAGTTGTTAGCTTTGTGTTGGTTAAAGAGGAAAATGTGAACCAACTCCAAGTTTATTATGTGACCAAAGTCTTATTGTATGCTGAAACACGCTATCTAGATATTGAGAAATTGGCTTTGAAAGCAAAAATATTGATAGCAAACAGCAATTCCCAACTCATTATAAGCTAAGTCAATGGACAATTTGCTGCCAAGGAGCCCAACATGGTAGTGTACCTGAAGAAGGTAAAGAACTTATTGACTCATTTTGAAAATTTTGATCTTGTTCACATACCAAGGATTGAAAATACAAATAATGATGCCTTGTCAAAGCTAGAAAGTAACAAAGATTAAGAACTTCTCAATATTTTACCCATTGAGCACCTTCCAATCCCTTCTATTGAGTATTGGGAAGAAATTCTCTATTTGGAAGAAGGAGCTTCATGGATGGACCCCATAATCACTTACTTGAAGCATCCTTCCGGAGGACTTCAATTCAGCCGAAAATTACAAAGGTGTGTAGCTCATTTTATCCTAAAAGATGGAATACTCTATAAAAGGAGCTACAAAGATGGAATACTCTATAAAAGGAGCTACATCACGCCCTTGCTGCGGTGTGTAAGGCTTGAAGATGGCAACTATGTGTTAATATAAATTGATGAAGGTGTTTTTGGGAATCATGATGGAGCCTTATCTTTAGGCCATAAGGTCTCGAAACAGGGCTACATCTAGCCTAGCAGAAAGAAGGGTGCGCTTGATTTGTGTGCAAATGTGATAAATGTCAGCATTATGCCACCGTACCACACCATCCTCATCATGAGCTAAGGGTAGTAACAAGTCCCTGGACTTTTTCCAAGTGAGGGATAGATATCATTGGGCCTATTCAAAGGGGAAGAGGAAATCATTACTATGTAATTTCGGCCATAGACTACTTCACCGAGAAGTTCGAAGCTGAACCCGTAATGAAAATTATGGAAGCCAATACTTCCAAGTTCATTTAGAAAAATATAATTCGTAGGCTTGACATTCCCCACTCATTGGTGATAGATAATGCAAAGCAGTTTCGAAACAAAAAAAGTTGAAGAAAGGGGAAGAGGAAATCATTGCTACGTAATTTCGATAGTAGACTACTTCACCGAGAAGGTCAAAGTTGAACCATTAATGAAAATTATGGAATCCAATACTTCCAAGTTCATTTAGAAAAACATAATTCCCAGGCTTGACATTCCCCACTCATTGATGATAGATAATGCAAAATAGTTCAGAAACAAAAAGGTTGAAGAAATGTGTCATAATCCGGGAAGCCTAAATTATTAATTCTGGTTTGTTATTGTCAAAATGACATGGCTCCAAAAGCCCAAGTATTAGCTCCATCTTTATAGTGTTGAAATGACACTCATTTACAAATTAACGACAAGATGAAATATTTGCTTTAACGAAAATACCTCAATTCATCGATCCAAACTCCCACTAGGGATGGCCTAAAAGGTGAAAGCATACGCTTCCCTTCAAGCAAATCTAACCAACAGATATATATGTATGGACTCATATTTGAGGGGCTATCTTATAGCAAGAAAGGTTTGGACTTATTCAAAATTGTATCATTTCATTACTTGTTCAAACAAGAGTTGAATATCTTACAAAAAGATAAACAAGTTAAAATACTTGTTCAAAGAAAGAGAAACACATAGCCTATTGTGTAAATTAACAAAAATGACTAAGTCAAAAACACTTAGCTCAATGTGCAAACATATACAAGAAAATGAATAAAAACTCGATTCCATTGCGAAAAGAGTCATTACAAAATGAGCCCTGAAAATTAGGGAAGACTTATTACAAATTAAAGGAAAAGTTCAGGGGCATCAAGAGACAGGAGCATAAGTGTCTTCACTTTCTTCATTGTCTTCAGCATTCGCGAGCTCTGGATAGAAGCCTTCAATAGCGGAAATATCCAAGTATGGATATGGGGACCTCACATCCTTTAGAGCCATTTGAGCTCTAGTGTTTCCATATAATTTCTGCATGACTTTATAATCCTTAGTGTTCTCAAAATTGTTCCTGAAATCCTGGATCCCTTGAGCCACCTTGACTTCAATACTTTGCTCCAAAGATGTATACTTTTGTTGTGCCTTCGTCAAGGTCTCCTTCCTCTCCAGGCTTCCCTCCAACTCCACCACCATGTCAATAAGACTCCCCTTTTGAGCACTGGCCTCACTCAGGGCCTCGATAGTGACAACTTGAGCTTGAATGGCTTGGTCATACTTCTTGCAGAAGTTGGCCACATCCCCTTTAGCAGCCGTGAAGTCATACTTCAGCTTATCATTGTCTTCTTTTAGGAGCTTTGCAACACTCCATTCCTCAGCCAAGGACTTTCGGGCCATCTTCAAAGACTCCGAAAGCCCCTTGATTTGCTTTACCATGTTATCTGCATTCTGGATAACAATCTTGACATTCTTCTATTACAGCTCAAACTCCTTAACAGATGACTCCACCTCATCAATTAAAGCTAGAGCTCCGACGCTCATGGCATAAGAAATAGTAAGTTTCTGGCAGGAGAGTCGTTGGAAGATTAGACCAGCCATCCTTCAGACCAGAAGCAATCCATGGACACAACAGCCTTTGTGGATGGCTTCGGGAGATTTTCCAGAAGGATTTGGTCTAGGTCTACACCCCTTGGCACTAGACTGGCCTTGATTATGCCATGTTTATTGGCCACAGAAGGCTCAACCTCTTTGTCCATTCCAGGAAGAGCAACATATTGTTGCTTCGCTATTTTTGATGGTATTGGAGGCAGAGCACAAGAATCAACCTTAGAAGAATCATCCTTGCCCCATCTCAGTCTCTTTAATGGGGTAGGCTGATTATTGTCTAATTTTACATATTTTAGATAGATAAATGAATAAAAAATTGCGATTTTGGAATATGAATTATATTAGTTAGAGCAAAAATCATAAAAGATTTAATTTTAATTCTTAAACTCTAAATTGATTTTTATTTGCTAATAATTTCATTTATTTAATTGCAGGTACATTTTGGACAATTTTAACTCAAAAACCTCTAGCTTGATTAACATGAAAAAGCCCAAAATGAATAAATCCACACTCAAAAGCCGCTCAAACCCATATGCATTCAACAGCACATTGGACAGCCCACTGGACTCTCTCACACCAACCTAACACACGATAACATCCACTGTCTCTATATCTATTCTCATCCTCCACTCACCAAAAAAAAACTCCCTCTCCACCTTCAAGACTCAACAGCCGCAAGAATTCTGTTGGAGGTCCCAACAGCAACCTTTCTCTCCATCAGCCACCAAACCAGCAAGCGCCAGCCTCTTCCATCAGTTTCCAGCCGCAACCTTTCTCTCAACTCTCCTCAGCCTCTGTCTTCCCTCCTCACTCACGCAGTGTCTGTCTGCTCTCTTCTCAATAGCCTGCAATATTCACCAGTCCACTTCACGAAACCCAGCGACCAGCTCTCCTCTGTCTTCCTTCATCTCCCTCACCAATCTCACCACCTCAAGCAGCCTTCACCCAGATAACTTCAACCCTCACCAGCCACTTCTCTCCTTCGACCTCAACCACACTAACACAGTCAGCAACCTCTCTAAACCACACAAGGCTGCCCCCACCGTTCCCAGCATCATCACAGCAGTTCCCCCTGACCAGCACTCTATTCAACCGACAACAGCCCCTTCATTCCTTCCATCTTCATCTCCCCAAACTCTCGGCAGCAACCTCACTGGACAAGCAGCAGCTTCGGTTTCGACCCAGCAGCTTTCACTTCGACCAAGAAGCAGTCGTTATATGCAGCTTCGGTTTTGGATTATTGATTTTAGTTTAATTCCTGTTTTATTTATTCTTCTAGTCCTTTTAATCATTAGTTTAAATAATTTTAGATTATTGATGTTAATTGATTTTTGGATATATTTTTAGTTATTGAATTTTCATTTTCAAATTTGAATTTTGTTTTCTAGAATGGTTATTGTTTGTTTGAATCTTATTTTGATTAATTCAATTATGTTCGGCTAAGTTATATTTGAGGGGAGTTATTCTCAGCTTCAATGGCTATATTTTAATTCTTTATAAATGAATTCTTGTTATGGATAAGGGTTACAAACTGTTTTAAGTTTTCAATTTATTTTACATGGATGAATGTCGTTGATGTGTTATGTATTAAATATGCACACAACATGCTCGACTAAATGCCATAAAAACAAATTGAATAATTTTCTTACTAATATGTTTAAATCTTATCGATCTCAAGAAATTCACACTAATCTTATTTGAAAAGCCCAATTGATAGCGAAAGAATAACTCCACTCAAATTTTCCTTTCATTGCAATTTAATTATATTCTCTTTTTATTCATTTAAACACAATTGAAATCATAGTTTAAGTTTCGAATTTAGCAAATATTACGATACCAATAAAATCCCTAGGAAGAATGAACATGGATTATTGCTAGGCTATAATTTGACCCCTTTATACTTTGAGGGTAGATTTAATATCGAGTCAAGTTTTTGACGCCGTTTCCGGGGATTAATTTGGTGTTAACTAATTTTTGCTGAATTCTGTTATTTTTATTTTTTTATTATTTTGTTCGACTACTATTCTTGATATTGTTCATTGTTTATGTCCGTTTGGTTCCGAGATAATACTAAGCGATTAGTAAGATCGAAATCCACTAACCAGTTTTTACTTCTTGACAATCAGCAGGTAGTAATGACAAATAATGCAGATCCAAATGAGGCACCAGTCGTTCGAAGTCTTAGAGTGTAGCGACCAAGATTTTTACGCAATTAATAATTATTTTAATATTTAGAAAATTGTGTCGCTATTATTTCATCTATTATTTTGAAGTTAACGCCGCGACGGATTCGTCTAGCCAAGTCAAGAAATATCGAATTTGTTCGATTTTAAATTAAAATCCGAATTTCTAAAATTATGTTATTTTAATTATTTATTCAAAGTATTATTTTCAAAATCATTTTGAATTCCAAATTTATTAAAATATCTCAATTTTCCTTATTCAAATTATTTCAAGTCCAAATACGTAATTCAATTTTTATCTCAAAATTTATTTATTCTTAAATTTATTTTAAGTCCAAAATATATCAATTTTAATTTCATTTCTTAATCGAAGTTAGTCAAAGTTTTAATTAATTATCTTAACTTAATCCTATAATTCCTAAACCGTCCATTTTTCCCCAAACCTCTCCCATGTGCATTTTCCTTTAGAGCTCCTTTTCATCTCTCAACCATTCTTTCCAGCAAGGTCCTCTCTTTATTCATCACCATACCCCACCACCCTGAATCATTATCATCATCTCCACCCATGTCTCAACTCCAAATTCTGAACAATTTGTTCAAAGGTGCCACCAACACTAATTAAAATATTAGCCTCATCATTAGCCACCACCTCCATCAAAACTCATAATTTCTGCCAAGATTCCCACGTATTTCTCTTCTCATCCATGCATTCATCATCAACATAATAATTCACGCACTCATCATTTCTCCAATTTCTCCACCCCTTTACAACCTAACTCTCCACCATACTTTGTTTTCTCAATTTTATATATGTCCTCCATCCCCTCACAATTCCATAAATTCAGCCCTTTCTTCAAACCACATCACTTCCACCAGCCTGCACAATTCAATCCACCATCATATACATCAATCTGAAACCAATTCGGATAGCCTGCAACCACTACTCACCAGTCTCTCTCCTCAGCTCAAACCAACACACGATTTCCATCACTCCCAGCACCTCCATTCAGATCAAATTCACCACTGTCAACCCATCAAACTGAACCATAGCCATGACGATTACTTCATCAATCCAGTCAAGCACCACCAATTCGCCAACCTTCAGCCATGTCAAAAACAACCACTACACCAAACCACTGAACATCCTCACTACCAACTTCAACCCCTGCAGCACCACCAATCATCATCATCACATGACTCTGTCACACTTCCAAGAAATCAATTCACAGCCAATTCATAAAACCACAGTTCAACCGGATCACACTGCACCATTTTCACTATCACCAGATTTCCTCAAAATATTACATTTCAACACTGCCTCTGCCATTTCCAATCTCTGCTATCATCATCCCCACAAATCAATACCGGTCAGCCCCACCACCTCATCAATCACTTACGCTGCAAATAACACCACTGCCGAATCACCAAACTCATCATCATCAATCAACACCACCATTCGCAACCAAGAACCACCCAATACCACGATCACCTGCAGCAGCGCTGCTTACACCGAACCATCACCACACACACAGCCATCACCACCCAAAACCACAATACCCAAAATCACAGCTCCAAATCCTCACCCAAAACCAAAATCAAAACCCAAGAATCAATGGAGCCAATTACTTACCTCAAGCGCCGCTCCCTTCGCCGGAAGAACCGCAAACCCTAGCTTCGGTTTCACCTTAAATCGCCCCCAAATCAGCCCAGAAACTATCCTAATTGCACCATCGCCACTCCCCGTACCCAGCGCCGGTGTTGCGCCGGCGAAATCACCGTTCGGACCCAAGACAGCCGATCGCCATTTTCTTCTCTCTATCTTTCGCCTTTCTCTCCTCTCTGTTGATCGTGAACGAGTTGTGAGAGAGAGAGAAGATAAAGATCTGATATATTATATTAATTTTCAGAATCTGCAGTTTAGTCCCTGAAGTTTTAAAGCCTTTCAATTCAGTCCCTATGTTTTAAAATGTCTTAATTCAGCCCTTTCAATTCTTTTAATGTTATTTCAAATCAGTCCTTAAGTTTGAAATGTTTCAAATCAGCCTCTTTCACTTTAAAGGTTTTTCAAATCAGTCCCCAACTTTTAAAGTTATCCATTTCAGTCCCAAAGTTTTAAATGATTTTAATCAGCCCTTTCATTTTAAAAATCTGATCAATTCAGTCCTTGCTGATTTACTTTATTTGATTTTAAGCCCAAGTTTCAAAGTATTCATTTTAATCCCTCAACTTTCAAAATATCTATTTTAGTCCCTGAACTTTCAAAAGTATTCATTTTAGTCCCTCAACTTTCAAAACATCAATTTTAGTCCTCAAATTATAATTTATCATTTTGAACTATATATTCGATAGACTAAAGTGACTTATTGGCTAAGACGAAGCGTACGGAGAATTTAAAGAAATTGAAGTCATTCCCGCTCAACTTTGCACTCGTCGGATTTGAGGTAGACTCGCACTTATTAATTGATTTAAATTATGATTTCATATAAATGTCATGTGACTTGTGAAAGTCAATTTTTATGAAAAGAAAGTATGGTTTTATGACAAGTAAGTATGTTTTTATGAAAGGTAAATATACCTTATGTTTTTATGAAAAGTAAGTATGTTTTTATGAAAAGGAAATATACTTTATGTTTTTACGAAAAGTAAGTATACCCTATGCTTCACGAAAATGTTTTTTTGGATCATTGCTATGAAATCAATCTACCAAGATTGCTATGGGTCCCATATGATAAGTTTATGATTATGTTAAGGGGACCGGAGTTTTAGTAGCGCTACACATAAGAATTCTTGCCACCTAAGTTCGGTAAAATTCTTGTGTCTCCATATGTTTATGAGGATTTGCCAACTAAGTTCGGTAAAATTCCTATGTTTATGAGGATTTCGATCCTAACCTATGTTTATGAGGATTTCGATCCTATCTTATGTTATGATGCAAATGATCCCTATGAATTTCAAAAATTATGCTTGGTATACTTACTGCATAAGAATTCTTGCCACCTAAGTTCGGTAAAATTCTTGTGTCTCCTATGTTTATGAGGATTTCAATCCTATCTTATGTTATGATGAAAATGATCCCTATGCTTTCAAAAGAAAATTATGCTTGGCATAATTAAAATGTGTTTTATAAGTATATGGTTTTCAAAGGGCTGTTTTCAAAGAGCTGTTTTCAAAGAGCCTATGATTTTCAAAATATGTCCCGTGCTGTAATGCACAATATGAGTTTTATTAAGAGCCGTTTTATAAAGAAGCCCTATCAATGCCCGTTTTATAAAGAGCCGGGATTTATGTGTTTAATCATCTTATAAATTAATTAATTTGCGATGAGTCTACTGAGTATTTCCCCCATGAAATACTCACCGTACTTTTTAACAGTTTTGCAGATTTCGAAAACGGTGGCGAGCGATGAATGATGGTGGCAATAATCGTTAAACGGTTGAAAGTTTGACGTTAATGATTTCCGTATTTTCCCAAACAATCGAATAATTTAGAGAAGTTCATTTATTTGAGAAATTATGACATTGTCAATTTCTTTACAAAATTAATGGTTCGATTTACTATTTCAAATGGTTTCATAAATGTTTCAATTTTATCGGCCATTACAGTTTATTTAATGTTGCCAAAAATGAATTTCAATTATTTCTTCCGCAAAAATATTATTCGAAAAATTTAGACAGAAAATGACGTAGTGAACCGGGTATACGGAACTCGGGGCGCTACATAGAGATTACATTTTTCCAACGATGGCAAGCACTCCGTCATGCATAGTGATGCCTGCAAATGCAGCGGTCTTCAACTTCAAAACGGGAATGATTGATCATCTACCACGCTTCCATGGGATGCCATCAGAGAGTCCATATCACCACATCCAGGAATTCGAAGGGGTTTGTTTTACTTTTCTTGAAAGAAATTGCACTGAGGAAGTCATTCGACTCAAGCTTTTCCCTTTTTCACTAAAGGATAAAGCTAAGTCATGGCTTAACTCTTTAAGGCCTGGTTCAGTTTCAAATTGGGCAAATATGCGGAAAGAGTTCATTAAAAAGTTTTTTCCACCACAAAGAACCACCGCTTATTCAAAGACAAATTATGAATTTCTCCCAAAAGAATAATGAAAATTTTTACACTAATTGGGAAAGATTCAAAGATTTGTTGTTATCTTGTCCTCATCATGGTTATGAGAAATGGATGTTAACAAAAAAAATTTATGAAGGGCTCAAACCAGAAATGAGGCAATTTGTGCAAACCATGAGTAATGGTGACTTCTTTGCAAAAGACCCGAATGAAGTTTTTACATTTTTTGATGATTTAGCTGAAAATGCCCAATCTTGGGATAACATTGATGAGTTTGATAGGGGTGTTACAATAAAAACTGAATTTCCAAAGATTGCATCTGGAAATGGAATTCATTCACTTAGAACAGAGGATGACATAAATGCCCGATTGGCTGTCATTACTCGAAAACTTGAAAACTTGGAAACTCAAAAAGTGAATGAAGTCAATTCCTCTTCCACTATTTTAGAAAAATGTCCAATTTGTGATGATGTACAACATTTAACCTCTGATTGTCCTGCACTTCCCCAACTAAAAGAGATGTATTTTGATCAATCTGTTGCTGTTAATATGATTTCCAAACCTTATTCTAACCCATATTCGAGTACTTATAATCCAGGTTGGAGAAATCATCCAAATTTCAGTTGGAGGAATGATCAAGGAGGAAGCAATAATGTTGGAAACAATGCTGGACCCTCACAACCAACACCATATATGCCATCGCAGAAGAGAAGTCTGGAAGACCAAATCCAACAATTCATGCAAAGTCAAGCTGCCATCAATAATCAAAACTCTCAGGCCATTAATGACATCCGATCTCAGCTTACAAAATTGACTACCTAGGCAAGTGCACAAGAAAAAGGTAAGTTTCCAGCTCAACCAATGCCTAATCCTCAAACTCAATACAATGGGGGTGATGAATCCAATTTAAGACATGTGAAAGCAGTAACTACCTTGAGAAGTGGTAAGCAAATCCAAGTTCCTGAACCTAAAGAGAACTTGGTGGGTAAGCAAGCTGAACTTCCTGTTAATGATACTGTATTAAAATCTCTATCTGATGTCCAGGAACCACCTAGGCCAATAGTAGGTGCACCCCTGCCCCTTTTCCTCAAAGATTACAACCTGGTAATAAGACCAAAAATCAAACAGAAATTCATGAGATTTTTAAGCAAGTTAGGGTAAATATTCCTCTATTAGATGCAATTCAACAAGTCCCTGCCTATGCTAAATTTCTTAAAGATTTGTTTACAGTAAAGAGGAAGTTAGCTGTTAAGAACAAAGCCTTTCTAACTGAACAAGTGAGTTCTATCATATAATGTCAAACTCCTCAAAAATTTAAAGATCCTGGTTCTCCAACCATTGCTTGTATGATAGGAACCACTCGTATTGGTCATGCCTTGCTAGATTTAGGTTCAAGTGTGAATCTTTTGCCTTTTAGTGTATACACACAATTTGGTCTAGGTGAACTTAAGTCTACCCCCATGATTTTACAATTAGCAGATAGATCTGTTAAGATGCCTAGAGGAATAATTGAGGATGTTTTGGTTCAAGTCGATAAGTTCTATTACCCAGTTGATTTTGTTGTTATTGATGTTCAAAGTACACCTAAAACTTCTCCTCAAATCCCTGTTATTCTTGGTAGACCATTCCTTGCAACTTCAAATGCTTTGATAAATTGTAGGAGTGGTATTTTAAAGTTGACTTTTGGCAATATGTCTTTGGAACTTAACATTTTCAATGCTTGTAGGAAACCAAAAGATTTTGATGAAGTGCAGGAAGTTAATATGCTGGAAGAGCTGCTAGTTGAGTTAGAAGATCCTAATGAGCAACTTGAGCAGAATCTCGAATTGGACAACATTCAAGACCCTTCAAAAGGTGTCACAACAGCAGTTGTAAGAGCTTGGCAGCCAAACATTGAGCCTATAAATGTTAGCCAGACACCCATGCAAACATCAGCAGAGAAGATGCCAACTCTGGAGCTTAAACCTCTTCCATCGGAACTAAAGTATGCATTCTTGGGACTTAATGAATCATACCCTGTGGTAATCTCTTCTACTCTTAATTGTGATCAGGAAAATATGTTGTTGAAAGTATTGAATGATCATAGATCTGCAATAGGTTGGACTATAGATGATATTAAGGGAATTAGTCCTTTAGTGTGCACTCATAGAATTTTTCTAGAAGAAAATGCTAATCCTTCAAGGGAATCTCAAAGAAGGCTAAACCCTAACATAAAAGAGGTTGTTAAAAATGAAGTTTTAAAATTACTTGATGCAGGTATTATTTATCCTATTGCAGACAGGAAGTGGGTAAGTCCTACTCAAGTAGTACCTAAGAAAACTGGGGTTACTGTTGTTGAAAATGAATAGGGAGAAATGATAACTAAAAGGGTACCAACGAGTTGGAGAATGTGCAGAGATTATAGGAAATTGAATTCCGTGACCAGAAAAGACCACTTTCCTTTACCATTTTTAGATCAAGTGCTAGAAAGAGTTGATGGACATTCATTCTATTGTTTCTTGGATGGTTTTTCAGGCTATCATCAAATTGAAATAGCATTAGAAGACCAAGAAAAAACTACCTTTACTTGCCCTTTTGGGACGTTTTCCTTTAAAAGAATGCCTTTTGGTCTTTGTAATGCCCCAGCAACCTTTCAAAGATGCATGCTTAGCATATTCAGTGACATGATAGAAAACTTTTTGGAAGTTTTTATGGATGATTTCTCTCTGTATGGTAATTCATTTGATGATTGCCTAACAAATTTGAAAGCTGTTTTATGCAGGTGTGAAGATAAGCAAATGTCATTTCATGGTAACAAGAGGTATTGTTTTAGGTCATATAATTTCTTCTAAAGGCATGGAAGTAGATAAGGCAAAAGTAGATTCAATTTCTAGGTTGCCTATTCCTTCAAGTGTAAAAGACGTTCGATCATTTTTAGGCCATGCAGGTTTTTATAGGAGATTCATAAAAGATTTTAGTATCATAGCAAAACCTTTGACTACACTTTTGATGCATGATATAAAATTTGTTTGGACTAATGAATGCACTGCAGCTTTTGAATATTTAAAAAAGGCACTCACCACTGCACCCATAGTTAGATCACCTGATTGGTCTATACTTTTTGAATTAATGTGTGATGTAAGGGATATAGCTGTAGGAGCAGTGCTTGGCCAGAGGAAAGGTAAGGAACCTTATGTAATCTACTATGCTAGCAGAACCTTGAATCAAGCTCAATTGAATTACACAACTATTGAAAAAGAGCTGCTAGCAATAGTTTTTGCACTGGAAAAATTTTGAACTTATCTTATTGGGACCCCTGTTACCATCTTTACTGATCACTCTGCTCTTAAATAGTTGTTCACAAAGAAAGATGCTAAACTTAGACTCATTCGATGGATTTTTTTATTGCAGGAATTTGACATCACGATTAAGGATAAAAAAGGGGTGGAAAATGTTGTCGCTGATCATTTATCCAAATTAAATTCTGAAAATTCAAAATTTTCTCACCCTTTAAATGATTCATTTCCTGATGAACAGTTATTTAGCTTGAACATTGTTCCATGGTTCGCTGACTTGGTTAATTATCTTGTTACAGGTCATATGCCCTCAAATTGGAGTGTACAAGACAAAATGAGGATGAAAGCTATTGCAAGGAACTTCTTTTATGATGATCCATACTTATTCAAATATTGTACTGATCAGATCATCCGAAGATGTGTTCCTGATGATGAGGTACAACAAGTTCTTACTTTCTGTCATTCTCATGTTTGCGGAGGCCATTTCTCTTCGCAGAAAACAGCTGCTAAGGTACTTCAATGTGGTTTTTATTGGCCTAGTTTGTTTAAGGACGCTCATACATTTTGTAAAAATTGTGAAGCATGTCAGAAACCTGGTAGTCTCAACCATAGGAATATGATGCCATTAGCTCCAATCCTTGTTCTTGAAATTTTTGATTATTGGGGATTAGATTTTATGGGTCCTTTTCCCCCTTCTTTTGGATATCTTTATATATTGGTTGATGTTGATTATGTGTCAAAATGGGTAGAGGCTATTCCATGTAGAACAAATGACCATAAAGTTGTGCTCAAATTTTTGAAAGAACATATTTTTTTCTAGGTTTGGTATGTCTAAAGCCATAATTAGCGATGGAGGAACACATTTTTGTAATAAACCTTTTGAAACCTTATTAAAGAAATATGGCATTAGGCATAAGATTTCCACTCCCTATCACCCTCAAACTAATGGTCAAACTGAACTAGCCAACCGGAAAATTAAAGGCATTTTGACAAAAACAGTTAATCCAAATAGAAAAGATTGGGCTATAAAATTGGATGATGCTTTATGGGCCTATAGGACTGCTTTTAAAACTGTTCTTGGAATGTCTCCGTACAGAATTATATTTGGTAAACCTTGTCACTTGTCGGTTGAAATTGAACATAAAGCTTATTGGACAATTGGACAATTAAAACACTCAACTTTGATTTAGATCAAGCTGGTGAATTTAGGAAACTGAAATTGAATGAGTTAGATGAATTGCGTTTGGAAGCATATGAGAATGCAAAAATTTCAAAAGAGAAAATGAAAGTTTTTCACGATAAGAAAATTTTTAGAAAATTATTTTTTCCTTCTCAAAAAGTATTGCTATATGACTCTAAACTTCATCTGTTTCCTGGTAAGTTGAGAACTAAATGGATTGGTCCTTACATTGTGCAAACTGTTTATCCTTATGGAGCGGCTGAAATCTTGGATCCAAAAACTGGTACTGTTTTTAAAGTTAATGGACAACGTCTGAAACCATTTTTGGAAATTTTTTCTGCTGATGTTAATGAACTACCTCTGCTGGACCCGGATTCCAACGGCTGATTTTCTTGGAACTAACTTTTATTATTATGTATATATTTTCTTTTCTTTTTGCAGATTTTATTCTTTTCTTCATTTTTTTTTAGTTTTTCCATTCTTGAATAATTGCTCATGTGCATAGGCCTCCTCTCAGGTACACTCTTTTCCTTTAGCTTGATTTAATTTTAAGTCGTGTCTATTAATCACTTTTCATTTTTCTTCTGTTTGAGTCATTGAGGACAATGCCTGATTTTAGTTGGGGGGAGAGTAACTCAAATGTACTTGTTGCATTAATTCTTTTGTGATAGTTGAGCATTAAAATTGAGTACATCTTGAGTCTTGAAGTATATCTTTGTTATTCTGTAAAGACCTCCCTCCTAAAAAAAATTATGCACGAATTTAAGCCTTGTGGTAAGATGGATAGTCAACACATACAACTAGAGCTCTCTCAAGTTTAAGTAAATTTTATTTGTTCATCATTAGAGTTGAGTGATTGTTGGTTTTCTTATATTGCCCTTGTTTGATATTTCGACTTCCGTTGGGCATCATTATACGGATTGTGGATTGTTGGTGGTTTATACTTAAGAAACGATGAAGGTCAATGTCAAATAAAAATTTGATCCTTTGAAGCTAACCTTATCATCTTCTCTTCCCATCACAAATCCCTTCATATCCACAAATTCCTTCATAGCCACAAATCCCTTTCATTTATTTCACATTAAAGATGACATTACATCCAGACATTGCTTCCATAAATACATAAACTTGTTTCTACTTTCAAGTATAAGTGAGGATGATTATTTCTGCTCCATATTTGAGGAAAAAATGTTCAGTGCATGAAAAGAAAGAAAAGTTGAGATAGAAAGTATTTGACAGTCATTGAGACTGGAGGAGAATGTTGAAGAATTATTTGAGGGGATTTGATTTTCAAAAATATATATATATATATATATATATATATATATATATATAGAAAGAAAAGGGAGACGTATTGAAAAGAAAGTAAAGGATATGAAGAAGAAAGTAAGCTTGAAGTGTGATTAAAAGTGAAAATTATTATCCTCGCTTATATTTTGGAAGTCCTCAATTTCTACTCACTTCTTTTATTTCCTTATCCTATCGAAAAAAAAAATGCTACCATTGCGTCGTATACTTCCATTGGAATTTCTTGTTCTACTATTATCACTGAAATATGCAAACCTCTTCTTCCATCACTCTTTATCAATTCCCTTGATAACAACATCATAACCTTTACATTGATATTGACATTTTGATCTTAAGTTGCTTGTGGTAAGAACGGTTGAGTCCCAATGGTTGTGAGTTTTTCATGAGGTCAATATTTGCATTACTGTCATCCACATATATATGGCCTCTCTTGAATGCTTGAGCGACCAATTTTCAAACTCCATGAGTGATCCCCTAACCAGTTCAAAAACAAAATACACATACCCGTGAGTATATGGAGTTTATACTTAGCTTGAGTGAATACTCGACACTGTATGTGTTGGGGTTAGTGGTTTGATGGATCGGCTTAAAACACACACACACACAAAATTTTGGGAATGTTTTTATGGATTAATTTGGATATAATGCTTGATCTCTTGATTTTGCAAAGTTGCTGTGCTTAACTATCTAAATTCATTCTTGACTTTACAATTGATGTTTTTCATTGAGCTAGTCATGTTTTTAATTCGCTTAAATTGCTAGAGACTAGCAAAAAGCTAGTTGGGGAGTGTGATTATTGTCTAATTTTACATATTTTAGATAGATAAATGAATAAAAAATTGCGATTTTGGAATATGAATTATATTAGTTAGAGCAAAAATCATAAAAGATTTCATTTTAATTCTTAAACTCTAAATTGATTTTTATTTGCTAATAATTTCATTTATTTAATTGCAGGTACATTTTGGACAATTTTAACTCAAAAACCTCTAGCTTGATTAACATGAAAAATCCCAAAATGAATAAATCCACACTCAAAAGCCGCTCAAGCCCATATGCATTCAACAGCACATTGGACAGCCCACTGGACTCTCTCACACCAACCTAACACACGATAAAATCCGCTGTCTCTATATCTATTCTTAGCCTCCACTCACCAAAAAAAAACTCCCTCTCCACCTTCAAGACTTAGCAGCCGCAAGAATTCTGTTGGAGGTCCCAACAGCAACCTTTCTCTCCATCAGCCACCAAACCAGCAAGCGCCAGCCTCTTCCATCAGTTTCCAGCCGCAACCTTTCTCTCAACTCTCCTCAGCCTCTGTCTTCCCTCCTCACTCACGCAGTGTCTGTCTGCTCTCTTCTCAACAGCCTGCAATATTCACCAGTCCACTTCACGAAACCCAGCGACCAGCTCTCCTCTGTCTTCCTTCATCTCCCTCACCAATCTCACCACCTCAAGTAGCATTCACCCAGATAACTTCAACCCTCACCAGCCACTTCTCTCCTTCGACCTCAACCACACTAACACAGTCAGCAACCTCTCTAAACCACACAAGGCTGCCCCCACCGTTCCCAGCATCACCACAGCAATTCCCCCTCACCAGCACTCTATTCAACCGACAACAGCCCCCTTCATTCCTTCCATCTTCATCTCCCCAAACTCTCGGCAGCAACCTCACTGGACAAGCAGCGGCTTCGGATTCGACCCAGCAGCTCTCACTTCGACCAAGCAACAGTCGTTATATGCAGCTTCGGTTTTGGGTTATTGATTTTAGTTTAATTCCTATTTTATTTATTCTTCTAGTCCTTTTAATCATTAGTTTAAATAATTTTAGATTATTGATGTTAATTGATTTTTGGATATATTTTTAGTTATTGAATTTTCATTTTCAAATTTGAATTTTGTTTTCTAGAATGGTTATTGTTTGTTTGAATCTTATTTTGATTAATTCAATTATGTTCGGCTAAGTTATATTTGAGGGGAGTTATTCTCAGCTTCAATGGCTATATTTTAATTCTTTATAAATGAATTCTTGTTATGGATAAGGGTTACAAATTGTTTTAAGTTTTCAATTTATTTTACATGGATGAATGTCGTTGATGTGTTATGTATTAAATATGCACACAACATGCTCGACTAAATGCCATAAAAACAAATTGAATAATTTTCTTACTAATATGTTTAAATCTTATCGATCTCAAGAAATTCACACTAATCTTATTTGAAAAGCCCAATTGATAGCGAAAGAATAACTCCACTCAAATTTTCCTTTCATTGCAATTTAATTATATTCTCTTTTTATTTATTTAAACACAATTGAAATCATAGTTTAAGTTTCGAATTTAGCAAATATTACGATACCAATAAAATCCCTAGGAAGAATGACCATGGATTATTGCTAGGCTATAATTTGACCCCTTTATACTTTGAGGGTAGATTTAATATCGAGTCATAGGCTCAATGTCCATCACTTCAATAACATCATCCACGTCCTCCTCAGTTAATGCCCGCTTGGAGATCTTTTCTTTCTTTTGTTTTGACCCCTTTTCCTTCTCCTTATCAGAGGTCAATTTAGAACGATACTCTTTCTTCATAGCCATCACTATTGGGTAGATGATGATGGAGTTAGAAGAGTTAGTAGTTTGATCGTGAATGAAAAAATATTATAGCTAAAAATGCGGGAGATAAAAAAGATGCAGGGTCGTTTTTCTGCTTGGCTAGTCAAGCATGGGCTAATTCATAGATCTTTAAGCTAGGGGTGAACGGGTTAAGTTTGGGCGACTTTTGACAAAACTCGAAAACAAACCATTTAAAGTGGGTTGTAATTTTTTCAAATCAAATCAAACCAAGCCATTTCTATTGTAAACCAAACCAAATCTTTTTTTTGTGGTTTAGTGCGGTTTACTAGCGAAACAAAATGACACGTTCTAAATAAGTTTGGGCATATATATTTTGTCTAGAATCTTGAATTAAAGCATTGACACAAGCCAAAACAATAAATTATATCACTAATATAACAAAAAATTACATGCTTAAGTATTAATTTTCATTTCTAAATCTAATTACGTAATGAAAAGAAATTCAGTGAGCAATTCAGCCAAAAAAAAAAAAATGTTCAGCAAGCAAGCCTGTCCAATTCAGAAAAAAAAAAATCATCAATATGTATAGGAAAGCAAACCTATCCAAAATAATTCATGCAAAGTGTAAACACGAATAGAAATCAGATGCAATTATCTCCAATTTAATTAGTTGACAGAGAATTGTTTATTATTTAAAAGGAGGACATGTTGATTTTGCAATTTTCTCTAATTTTTTCCTGATTATTTTCATTTATTTTCCACTCAAATTGGAGAAGACATGCCTACCCATATACTCTTTTCTCTTAATAGGGCTTTTAGATCTAAAATCTGAGTTGGAAAAAAACATCACATATTGTAACAAAGAACTATATAGAACTGGAAGTGGCTAGCTGCAATGACCCAAACTAAAAGCTAGAGACATGTCAATTATTTTTTGAGATGGAAATTCATCTATAAGGTAGCTTTTGAGGAGTTTAGAAAATCCCTATCTCTATTATCCAATGTCTAAATATTTATTCCATTTTATAAGATGCTAATTATTATTGTACAAAAAAAAAAATTCTATAAGATTTTTTGAGTGGGCTGCCATAGAAGTGAAATATCTGTAGCATTAGTATTTGTGACTGCTACTAATTCTTGCAGCCTTGCTCAAATCTGATGAGATTAAACCCAAATATCATTAGTTTTTTAGATCCTACATAAAATACCAACATGGTTGGACACTAACTCTGCTTATTGTTTAGGGTATGTTCGGAATCTTTTTTTTTTTTTTGCAAAATAAATGGAATGTTTGTTGTCAAATCAAAGAATTTAAATTATTTGTTGATTTATTTGTATTTTCGAGGTAAGATATGAGATTAAAAATTAGAGAGAGAAAATGTGAATAGTTAAAAAGTGGTATGGGAAATTGTGTAAATTAAATCAAAATAATCATTACAAATTAAATGGTTTCCGAACACACCCTTATTACAATCAACTATCTTTTATTATATTGTTCGTTGTTATTTATGGTTATAATTAGACTGACGTCAAGGATTCAAATATATAACTTCTCATGGCATTGTAATTTTTCTCCCAACCAATTTACCTAAAATGTTCTTTTCTTTACTTCTAAACCATCCACTGCTTTAAATAATAATAAAAAAATATACAATTTAAATCACATTCACTTTTTATAACATACAAATAAACTTTACAATTTTTTTGATTTTTGATTATTTTTTTGCAGTTGGCAGTTTTAAACAGCTTTGAAAAATCAAAACCTAAATCAAACCATTTTGAAGCGGTTTGGTTTGGGTCAAAATCAAAACGTTGGCAGGTCCACGTGGACCCAAACCAATGGTTTCAAAATTGCGATTTCGATTCGGTTTGACAGTTTGGGGATTTTGTTGTTCACCCCTACTTTGAGATTTGATTATCAAGAAATAGAGACTTTACAAATAAATTTCAAGAATTGGCATTCCATTGTTGTTATTTTATATGTATATGGTTACAATTATCTACACTTGTAAAACCCCATTTTTTTTCTTTTTTTCTTCAGGATTGTAGCTCGATACCACACTTTTAACACACCAAATATTTCAAGACTTTTTTTTAAAAATAATAATGATCTGATACCACTCTTGTGATGACCAAATATCAAGTGAATATTTTTAGCCAGTGATATAAACGACGACACATAATTGGGTTTTCAAAATAATTTTAAATAAGAATAAAATCCATTTCTATAAAGATCTCTAATTCAATAAAAGTGTAGTAGTTCAAACAAAATAATTCTTATTCAGTGGTAAGTCTAAAACTCATTGGTCATCATCTAGTGTAGGATTCTCTGTCAATCTATCTAACACCGATCCTTTTTACATCAATAGCCACCTGAGAAGTTAGAGTTCATGGGATGAGCATAAGCATGCCCAGTGAACAGAATATGTTTCAAATGTGTTAATACATATTGTAATATAAAAGTCAACCTCATGTACTTAAGACCATTTCAATGTAAGTATGTATCTTTTGAAATGTCTAGTCAAAGTAATGCAGCTCCATATATGGTCATAATAATTCGTATGTCCAAAATAATTGAGAGATCAAGATTGTGATGTATTGTAGGCACTATATCACCAGTGGCTCAAACAACATATCTATATCGTAATAGTCAATTATAATTCAGATATCCAGTAGATATCGTATCACCGATGACCTGTACATTATAGATACTTTCCAATATTGATAACTGCATACTATACAGTAATGCATGACATAATAACCACATACTATCCAAGCCAACTTTACATACTCAAGACCAGTTCAAATTTAATATATCAGCCAAAGTAATATAGATAGATATGGGTAAATATCCATATATCCAAAATAACTGACAGATCAAGATCGTAATGTGTTGTAGGAACCGAATCACCTGCTGCTCAAAAAACATATCCGTATGGTAATAGCCAATTATAATTGAGATATCCAGCAGGTATTGTATCATAGATGACCCGTACGTTATAGATATTTTCCAATATTAATAATCGCTTTCTATACTGTAATGCATGACATGATGATTCCCCTACGGTGCTCATCTGGTACCCCAGACTTTCAACATATAGCATCTCATAGCTGGTCATAACCAATAACTTCGATTTATAGAAATCCCACTCGAAATCTCACGGATTTATCCATCAATATACTGCCATAACTTAAGATCATTAGGGAGCTCCAGTTATATGATAACATATCAAGATCACGAGTGGGGTACATTGGAGCGACTGTAGTCTAATATGCAGGAGATGCTCATAGTAAATACTTTCAACAGGATGATCCATATTTCCAAAAAATCTCATGACATCACATTTATATAACTCAATTAAACTGTGCGTTTATCACGTCGCGACAAGTATCAACGTGTTCTAGTCAAATATATATTAAGTATGCATCGTAGATAACTCAAATATAATATTCAACTTATCTCATTAATCAACTAGTCCATATAAAACTCAAGTCACAAATCAACTATTTCAACAAGATGAGTAATTGATGTATATGTATGTTCTTTTCAAAAAACATGTTTTTAGGGCCCAGTTATAGATTATCTCTTCTACCCCAAAAGCGGTTATCATTTCCATAAATATGATATCAATAAAATTCCCATAAAATTTCATATTTGCATAGGACTATTTCATCTTCTAGGGCTTCTACATCCCTGTCATCTTTCACCTTATTCGACTCCAACAAGACCACTAGATCTCCACAAGTTGTTCTTCGATACCTTCGAGTCGCAAGGCCCTTATGATCAACATCGATATCCCAACAATACATTGATTACTGAGGGGGCTAGAGTTCAAATCTATAATCTTCATGCAAAAACCTTTCTTTTATGCATAAACTTTCCTTTATGATTCATCATCCATTGAATACCATTGCATTCCAAACATGTTAACACAGTATGCTATAAGGGTGTCTCAAATACTCATTTATAATGAATCACACAATTCATATAAACATATCTAACTCATATAATGGATCATATAATTCATATAAATATATTCAACTCCACCAATATAAAAATCACCACTCTCTTATAATAAAATCCTATAATTCACATAAATATATCCAAAATAAATAAACACATCACACTCGCTTATAGTAGTAATATAATTCACATAAATATATCTACTCATATATAAATCAAATACTTCAAATAAACATATTTGATTCACATCATTAATCACATACTTCAAATAAACATATTCGACTCACATCATTAGTCAAATACTTCAAATAAATATATCTTACTCACGTCATTAATGAAATCATATATTCATGTAAACATATCTCACTCACTTATAATCAATCATAGAATTCATGTAAATATATCCAAATTAAATGAACACACTCCACTCACATTTTAATGAATGAATCGATCCATGAACAACTCCTAGAATACCTTTCTTTTGGAATGGAAGTCTTTCAACTAACTTTGAGAGGAGTATACAGAGAAACAAGTATATAACTCTTGGTACATAAATCTCTACAATTTTTGTAATATATCATCAAATATGGAGTTTAACAGACTTTATGGATTACAAATCAGATTTGTAAAACAAAAGTTATGGCTGAATGAAGCCAGGCTGATGGGCTATCCTTTGATGTTGACACCAATACAGTTGATGTCCACACCTAAGTATCAGAGAATCAATTTTCTTTGTTTTGAACCCAGGTGTCAACAAAATACTAGTAAGTGTCGACACCTACGTAATTGTAATGAAAAATCATAGCTTTTAACTTCTATTCTTGATCTAAAATCATTTGATTTGATGAATAACTTTGATAAAACATGTTTCCAATAGAAATGATTAATTGAATGGATTTAAAACATGGGTTTTGATATGAAATCCTTACCTAGGGTTTCTTGAAGATGAAGCAATATTTTGACAGCGTTTCCCTACTTGATTTTTAGTTGTGAGGATTTGATTCAAGTGCTTTGAGTATTTATACGGAGAAATGGATGCACATGGATGCATTGAGTCTTATTCATAGGGAAAAATTTAACTTACTTCATGGTTAAAGTTTCTGATACGAATCATAGTAGACTTGACGAAAAAATCTAAAATTCAAGCCAAACAAAATTTTGAGCATGTTTGAGGAGCTTCAAAGATCAAGCGTGGTGTGAATGAAAAAGGTTCAAAGCAAGTACAAGACATTTGGGCCAAGGACCAAGTTGGAAATCAAGGAAATCACGAAGGGTTGAAATTGCAACCACGCGATCGCGCATAAACATAATGGAGCGATTGCGCCACGATGAAAATAACCGACAGATTATTTTGAAGATAACCACACGATCGCACGAATTTCAACCACGTGACCACACGGTTCAACGGATTAGGGTTTCAACGTTTTTATTGTTGTTTTCCATTTTTGATTATTTATTTATGGTTTTGTGCATTTATTGTGGCTACCTTAGTTGTTAGGTCATCTTTTACTTATTTATATGTTATTTCTTCATTGTAATAGCTAGACTTGAAATTTAATAAACATTTTGAGTGTTTTTTTATCTTATGCAAATTTTTGGCTAATTTTTGTATGACCGTGTGACGTTTTCTTATATAGAGAGAGTAAGAGATCGTTAGATTTATTTAATTGCCACAAGATCCGATAGGGGATAGAGATGTACCACTTATATCTTGTGTTATCCTTAAAAACTGTTCACAAAACCAAAATACTTTTTTAGTATTCAATTAATCATAAAGATATAGTAAAATTACATTTTAGAAAAAAATTTAATGCATCATCGAGAGTGGACTTAAATAAAATTAGGAATACGGATTTTCAAAACCTCCTGAATTGAAATTAAACAATTAGTCAAAATATAGAGGGTAGAGTTAAAGTGGATTCTCATTTTCAACACGCTTGGTTTCGTTTATTTTAAATAAGTTCTTTATTGTTTTCTTGGTTAAATTTTTAGTTCATATTCATTCAAACAAATCACCATTGAATTTCTTCTTTCCGGTTAAGGAATTTGACCTAAAATACAATTTGCTCAATCCCTGTGGGTATGATATCCGGACTCTAAAGTCCACTTTATTACTTGTGCGGTCTGTAAACTTGTGGTTTCACAACATGTGTGAATAGCCCAAGTCAAGCTCATACTGATACAAAAGTATACGCAACATTGTGTAGCTTATTATGAAGAAGTAAGCCTGAATCCCATGTGGTCAACCTATGAAATCTAATGATTTTTCTTTCATTTCTCATGGATGATCACACTTACTGCTCACATCCCTGATCTTTATCTATAATGATTTCAGAACATTTTTCATTGCATTTTTCCGCACAAGATAATCAGAATTAAAAATATGCATGCACAACAAATCAATGGTAGTAAATCCCCAATTCTACACCCTTAGTCTCTACATTTCAGTCAACAATGCTTATACCATGCATTTTAATTTTATGGACGACTTCTTTTTATTGTTCTTGTCTTTTATCATCTTTGTGCAGTACTTTTCTTATTTTCTTTCCATGTGACCCTTTTAGCGAGTTTTGGGTCGAAGACTCCCAAGCCAAACGACTTTAGGGCACCAAGTTCAAAGAACCCCTCAAACTTAATGACCCAAGTCACAAAGGTGACAAAAAGAAAAGTTTAAAGATGTTTGATTGTCTTATATGTAAGTCCACTCTCCCTTAAACTTTCAAATTGACCCATGTAACGAGCTTTGGGCTAATAACTCTCACTTCAATTGAATTTAGGGTACTATGTTTTAACACCCTTACAAGCTTACTTGCTCTAGTAAAAAAAGGCTATGAAGAGTAGAATAAGACTTTTAGTACTTTTCAGAAAATGTCACAATCAAAGAAGAATGAAGCAATTAATGGAAAAAACGGCAATATTGGATGTTAATTGGAGCTTAATTGAGCAAGTGAGAGATATGTGACGTCAACCGGGAAGGTTCATGGTGCTCAAGTGAACAAATCAGAGGTTGGAGGTCCCAATTGAAGGAATTGAGAGCTTAATTGAGAAATTCAAGAAGAATATAAAGTTGGGGACTAAGTCGCAACAATTGAAAGTGGAGGACTAAGGCTGCAATTAAAGGTCGGGGACTAACTTATATAGCCGAAAAAAGATGGAAGTTACGATCGCTAGATACATACAACGCGATCGTGAGAAGACGCAAAATTGTAACCCGAGAGTTTTAACGAAGTCCACGCGATCGCTAGGGTTGAAACCACGCGATTGCATGCTTATCTGGCTGGGCCGACTGTGGGCTTTTTCTCGCGATTTTCAATAGAAGTCTCTCTTTATTGACCAAAGGTTTATCCAAAACCTATATATACAAAACATGAGGCAAGAAATCTAAACTTTTGCCTCTCCAAAGAACGAGCTACAATCAAGCTTTTCACGTCAAATTATTGGGAGATCGGAGCTTTGCAAAGGGGCGAGACTTGGAGATACTTGAAGAATTGATAATTGGTGCAATCTTTCCATTCTTCTTTATTATTTTCAATGAACGTCATTATATTTTGTTTTTGCTATTTAAATATGATGTGTAGCTAAATTCTACGTTGGGATGAAGGATGTAGCCTAATTAATTATTTTAATTCCATATTTCTTGTTTTAACGACTGAATGCATGTGTTGATTTATTATTATGTTTAATTCGTGAAGGAACTGGCCACTTATTCATATTTTATGTGTTATTTCCATAATCTGAGATGTGAGTTAATGACATAGATCTAGGTAATAAATTCGGTAATTGAACGAGAGATAAAGATATACTTTTGTTATTATTGCGGTCGTGTGTGAATTCTTGTGTGTAATGCATCTAGATAAAGAATATTCGGACCATCTGTAGAGATACAAGGTTGACTTATTTAGGTAGGATTGATTTGAACTCGAGAGAGGAATCTCAATTTTGAATTAGTGAATTCGATCGATCACATATTTAGAAAATAAAATCTGGAATTGAAATTAATTTAATTGGCTAGGTGAACTCGTGAATCCCAACCACTTTACAATCATCTTTTAAAACAAAACAATTTCACAATTTAATTCTTTAATTCATCTTCTTAGTTTTAATTTAAAATAACAAATTTTCTTTGTTTGTTCAAATAAAGTATAGATCTAACATATTTCGATAATTAATAGCAGTCCTCGTGGGACGATAATCCGGACTCTAAGGTTCACTATATTACTTCTCACGACCCGTACAATTGTGGAGATATCTCGCATCGCGAGATATCAGTGAACAAGTTTTTGACGCCGTTGCCGAGGACTGTTAATTAATATCGATACCCATTAGTTCTTATTTTACTTTGAACTTTACTTTGCTTATTTTTTATTTTTATTTTTATATTAATTTTTAGTTTTTGTTTTTAATTATTGTTTGATTTAATTTATGTTAAGAAGAACTAAATCGTGTGATTTGCTTCCTCTTGATACAGAGATTGAACGCACCTTTCAACAGAGGCGAAGACTACAGTTGGAAGCAAAGCAAAAAACAGAAATCAGAATAATCAGAACTATCTGCTAGCAGCTGTTATTGGACAGCAACATGATCATGGAAGGCGCGTTTTGAGAGACTACATGGTTCCTCCTGTGGGGAATATTTGGACCTGTGTAGTGCCGCCAGCAATACCAGCCAGAAATTTCGAGATTAAGACTTCCTTAATTTCTTTGATCCAAAATTCTGTTGTATTGCATGGGCTGCCATCCGAAGACCCGCATGCGCATCTCCGGACTTTTTGATGAGATCCCGGTCGGGGAATCTCGTGGAAAACGCGGAAAAACGAAATTTAAAACCTAGGAAAGATCTAGATCAGATTTGACGCGAAAAATAAACAAGAATTAAAATACTGGAAAGATAAAATTGACGATAGGACCTTGACCCAAGATTCACGACGCAAGAAATTGACGATGCGGAATCGAGATCCAAGGTTTTCGAAACACCACAAGGACTTGTCAATTTCCTCGATAAGATTCTAATTGGAAACTCCACAAATATTATCGCGAATATTTGATAAGTTCAACGCCACAAATATTTTACAATATTTGATAAGTTGGATTTGTTCTCGAAGAACACCAAAGGGACTCCTCAACCTTTAACAAGAGAATCCTCTCTTAATTTAATTCATAAACTCAAACTTATCTGTTTTTTACAATGAATGGAAATGAATATATATAAGCAAAATAACCTAGTTGCTAATTTACTCAAAATATAATTCTAATTAAACTAGAATACTAAACTAGGCAAACAATTAATTAAAAACGGAAAATAATTAAAAATCCCCTAAAATCCGGAAAACCTCAATTACGGCCGTGATAAACACTTTTACAGCCGTAAATGGCTTTCTGCTTAAGACTTACGGCCGTGACCATCTTTCTTACGGTCGTAAATATGGAATTCTTCAATTCTTCATCTGATCCCGAGGCGGAGTTACGGTCGTGATAATAACTTTTATGGTCGTGATTATAAGAGTTACGGCCGTGACAGATCTTCGTTACGACCGTAATGACCATTCTGCCCAAATAACATCGATCACTCGTCTCGGCTTGTTCCTTTCGCCTTCTCGGCTCGACTCCAATATGAAACTTGCTCCGTTTTGCACGTAGATCGCTGTCATATTGCCGATGTCTCGACTTTTCCCTTCGATGCCTGGTCCGGATCATATCATACTCCCTCTCTTGAAAAGGATTCGACCTCGAATCCAGTTTTGGTCGGCTTATCAGACTCCCCCTGCCTTTCCGGGCTCGATGATCATGTTTAAGCTTTGTGGGATCCTTTAGACTTTCAGGCTGCTCATTTTTGCCAACGGATATCTTCCTGGCCTTAAGTTCATGTTTTGATTTATGTCCCTGCAAAACAGATTTAGTAGAACTGGGGAGGGATGTGTTAGCAAATGCAAATAAACTCATTTTTGTGGTAGACTCTCTTTTCTTTTGCTTTTTGCACTCAGTCTCTCCTTTTTCTGAGGTTTGAACATCAACCCTCTTTTCTTTATTTTTCACTCCCTCTCCTTTTTCCGAGGTCGTGGCCTCAACTCTCCTTTCTTTAATTTCCACTCCCTCTCCTTTTTCTGAGGTAGTGGCCTCAACTCTCTTATTTTTCCCCTCAAATTCACTTTTCACCTTCAATTGATCTTTCAGGGCTTCAGTTGGAGATAGTGGCATTAGAGTAAACTTTCTTCCCCCTTTTACCTAGCTGTATCTATTCGTATACCCATCATGTAGCACAGCCCTTTCATGTTGCCACGGCCTCCCAAACAGTATGTGCTTAATTTGCATTGGCACCACGTCACAAATTACTTCATCCGAATACCCACCAAAAGAAAATGTCACCAAGGCCTGTCTCTTCACCTTAACTTCCCCTGACTCAGTCAATCATTGTAATTTATAAGGTGTTGGATGTTTCGTTAAAGGTAAGCCTAATTTTTCCACCAACATTGTACTAACTACATTAGTACAACTTCCCCCGTCAATCACCAAGCTACAAACTTTTTCATCCACTAAGCATCTAGTGCGAAAAATATTATCCCTTTGCCCATCCACATTTTCCAAAACATTCGCCTTACGCTTAACGCTAAGAGCATGCCTATCAATAATTGACTTATCCACCAAAACACTTTTCGCCCCTTCACTATCACACCTAACCTTTTTACGTAGACAACCAAGTGCAATGTGACCCCGTTCCAAGCATTTAAAGCACTTAATATTTTTATCCTTAAGAGACTTGGAATCAGAATTATTTTTACCTTTGGTTGTCGGTTCCTCCCTCCTTTTGTGAACATGATCACTACTCTCCTGTTTTGATGTCTCTTTTCGCTTCAATGGCCTTTCATCCATCCCATCTCCGTACCTAGCATGACATTCACTCTTACTACTCCTCCTAGCCATAGAGTCCGCCCGCGATTGCTTCTTTTTCAATTCGGCAATCATCGCATCTCTTTTATCCATCCTAGCAATTACCTTCTGAAATTTTGCTTGCATCTCTGCCAATAATTCAACACCCTGCTCCAATATCCTATTCCCTCTTTCAGGGCGTTTGTTGTCACCCATTGATGAAGATCTCTCCCCGCGAGACATGGAAATTTGGAATATGGGAAAAAAATGAAATTTTTCGATTTTTTTTAATCTTCTGCCAGAGAATTGGACTACGAGTATGGAAGAAAAAACGGAACTGGATTTGGACAAAAAACGAACAAGAAAAACACTTTTGAATTTTTGGGACTGACTCTTATGGATCAAACTGAAGAAAATTATGACTGACACGAAGAACGCGAAGAACACAAAAAAAATCAAGAAAATTCAAGAAACGCAAGAATCTGAAATAGATCCAAGCTCTGATACCAGATGATGAGATCCCGGTCGGGGAATCTCGTGGAAAACGCGGAAAAACGAAATTTAAAACCTAGGAAAGATCTAGATCAGATTTGACGCGAAAAATAAACAAGAATTAAAATACTGGAAAGATAAAATTGACGATAGGACCTTGACCCAAGATTCATGACGCAAGAAATTGACGATGCGGAATCGAGATCCAAGGTTTTCGAAACACCACAAGGACTTGTCAATTTCCTTGATAAGATTCTAATTGGAAACGCATCAAATATTATCGCGAATATTTGATAAGTTCAACGCCACAAATATTTTACAATATTTGATAAGTTGGATTTGTTCTCGAAGAACACCAAAGGGACTCCTCAACCTTTAACAAGAGAATCCTCTCTTAATTTAATTCATAAACTCAAACTTAACTGTTTTTTTTTTACAATGAATGGAAAGGAATATATATAAGCAAAATAACCTAGTTGCTAATTTACTCAAAATATAATTCTAATTAAACTAGAATACTAAACTAGGCAAACAATTAATTAAAAACGGAAAATAATTAAAAATCCCCTAAAATTCGGAAAACCTCAATTACGGCCGTGATAAACACTTTTACAGTCGTAAATGGCTTTCTGCTTAAGACTTACGGCCGTGACCATCTTTCTTACGGTCGTAAATATGGAATTCTTCAATTCTTCATCTGATCCCGAGGCGGAGTTACGGTCGTGATAATAACTTTTATGGCCGTGATTATAAGAGTTACGGCCGTGACAGATATTCGTTACGGCCGTAATGACCATTCTGCCCAAATAACTTCGATCACTCGTCTCAGTTTGTTCCTTTCGCCTTCTTGGCTCGACTCCAACATGAAACTTGCTCCGTTTTGCACGTAGATCACTGTCATATTGCCGATGTCTCGACTTTTCCCTTCGATGCCTGGTCCGGATCATATCACTTTTCAAGAATTGTGCGACATGCAGCGCATGAATGGAGTTCCAGATGATGTTGTAAAGCTGAAATTGTTCTCATTCTCATTGGCAGACAAAGCTAAAGCTTGGTTCTATTCCTTACCTCTAGACACTATTACCACCTTTGAAATCCTGAGCTAAAAATTCGTAGATAAATTTTTTCCACCCGGTCGGATGTCAAAGCTTAGGCGTGAAATTTTATCCTTTAGTCAACATCCAGGGGAATCCATTTTTGAAGCTTGGGAAAGGTTCAATGAGCTTATTAGACAGTGTCCTACCCATGGAATCGTAGATTGGATCTTAGTTCAGACATTCTATAATGGGTTGACAAATGAAAATAAGAAGCACGCAGACTCAGCAGCTGGGGGATCAGTAATGGATATGACTTATGAAGAAGCTTCTGAGATTTTTGAAAAGATGGCTTTAAATAGTTACCAATGGTATTCAGAGATGTCTGCACCTAAGTCTGGGGGAGTAATTTCCGTTAATGAGATTACATCATTAAATGCTAAATTGGATGCTTTGACGAAGAAAGTTGACAGATGGGTGTGCAGACAGTCAATTCAGTTCAAACAGCGCTATGTGATTTTTGTTTTGAAAATCACACTGTTAATTTCTGTCACATGCAACAGAGTCAATCAAATCCAGAACAAGTCAATTTCGTGGGTAACAGGCAGCAGGGTGGTCCTTATTCACAAACCTACAACCCAGAATGGAAGAATCACCCAAATTTTTCTTGGTCTAACAATCAGTCTGTTCAGCGTCCACCTGGTTTTCAACAATAGCAGGAACAACAATCTCATAAAACCATGGCAGAAAACATGGAGATGTTAATCCAGCTAGTCAAAAGTCAGAATGGTGAGATTATGAATCAAGCAGCTGAGATTAAGAGTTTGAAGAGACAAATGGGAGAGCTGGCAGCTAGCAGTTTAATAAGACAGCCAGGACAGTTACCCAGTAATACTGAAACAAACCCTCGGGAGCATGTTAATGCAATAACAACAAGGAGTGGGGTTCAGCTATCTGAAGTGACTGTAGAGGAATATGAAAAGCAGAAGAGCCAAAAGAAAATGTGGTGGAAGAGCAAAAAGGTGAAAAAGAACAGGGGTCGACTCCTGAAGTTCAAGAAAAAGTTAAAAAAGAAGTTCGAGTTAGACCGTCAGTCAAATCTTATGTGCCTCCAGTTCCATATCCACAAAGACTGAGAAAGCAAAATCTGGAGCAGCAATTCGGGAAATTTTTGGAGATCTTCAAGAAATTACATATAAACATCTCTTTTGCCGAAACTTTAGCCCAAATGCCCCTCTACTTGAAATTCATGAAAGAGATACTGTCAAATAAAGGGAAATTGGTTGATCATGAAACAATAGCTCTTAGTGAGGAATGCAGTGCCATTATCTAAAAGAAGTTGCCACAGAAACTAACAGATCCAGGGAGTTTCTCGATCCCTTGTACTATTGATAAATTTACTTTTGATAATGTATTGTGTGATCTTGGTGCCAGTGTCAATTTAATGCCCTTATATGTGTACAAGAAACTTGGTTTGGAGGAGCCAAAACCAACCAATATCACACTGAAACTAGCCAACAGATCCATTCAGTACTCGTACGGTATTGTTGAGAACGTGATAGTAAAAGTAGACAAATTCTTCTTTCCAGTTGACTTTGTGATCCTGGACATGGAAGAGGACACTCAAATGCCCCTCATTCTTGGAAGACCATTTCTTGCTACTGGACGAGCCCTAATCGATATTGAAAATGGGGAAATCATTTTTAGAGTCGAGAATGAACAAGTCAGCTTCAGCATCAAGCCAAGACAGGATCTCGAATATCTAAAGGAAAGTTGCTTCAAGGTGGAAGGAGTAATTCAGAATCCAGAAGAAACTTTGAAGCAAGGAATAAAATTAGACAACAATTCAAAGAAAAATGAAGGGAAGATGGAGGTGAAGAAGAAAGGAAATAACTTGAAGAAGGAGGAAAAACCAAATTTTGCTCAGTTCCCAAACAATGGAGTCATCAAGGTGCAAAACAAGGTTGAAAAGTGCAAAGTAGGAAATTGCAAAGTGTGCAGGACTTCAAGAAGATTTTTCAAACCTCCATGATTTCGATGTGCAAAAGTCAGGCTTAAGACTTAAAACAGAGCGCTTGTTGGGAGGCAACCCAACCTTTCTTCCCTTTTATTTATTACGCTTTCATAATTTATTTATTTGCTGAATTTTAGATAAATGCATGATAGGTAACCTGTTTGAGGGTTTTGCATGTTTGCATGTTAAAACTCTATTGCTTGTTGCACTATTTTTGCATATTTAGGTATGTTTTTAATTTTACATATTTTTGTTAAACTAGGCTTTTAATTGTCATCCCATACATTAAACACACTAGTTTAGATCATGAAGTTAATGCTTGGAAAATCATTGCATACATCATGATGTTATTAGGGGTTAAAAACGAGGTAGAAGCTCAAAAATAGGAAAATTTTCAAAGCTGCCGAACAACTGAGCGATCGCTCAGTACAACTCTTGCGCGATCGCGAGAATGAGTGTTTAATTAAAATGTGCTACAGTTTTTGACCACGCGATCGCTGGAATTCCTACTACGCGATCGCGTGGTTGAACTGGGACCAGTTCCGGCAGTTTAAAGCTTTTTACTTGGCTTTTTCAATCTCAAACAGTACAAACTCGTTTTCTCTCCCCAAATCACTCCAAACATGATTTTCATTTATTTTTGTATGCATTCAACACTTCTTTGCATCAAATTCATCGCTTATTTCACTTCAAAATCAAGCAAACGGTATGAAATTCTTCACTTAAATCAATGTATACTCAAAAGTTTGAAATTTTCTTTGAGTTTTTGGATTTTGAAATTGTGAATGGTGAAGAATGGGTTTAGATTAGATGTTGGAGAATGTGATTTTTGGTTTAATGGACACAAATTTTGGGTTCATTCATGCCTCCAAACCTATGCATATCTTTTAATTTTTGTAATGCACATTAAGTGTTTGATAAATTGCTACAATGAGATTTTTGTTCAAATTTGAGAGATTCTTCCGAGCATTTATCTTCATGACATGGTTATTATTGAGTATGTATGTTTAGTTCATGAATTAGTACACTATATTGCATGAAAATCATGAAAACCATGTTTGCACCATGGCAGTCTCATTGCACCAGAAAATTAGTTCACGTCACCCACTTCTCCATAATTTTTCATGACCTTATTGAACTCCAAATGACCTGAATTTTTAATATGTTGTAGACCATGCTGTGAACTTTAACATATCAAAAGATGGCTTGGAAAATTTTGTGTTTTTCTAGGCAATGTCAAGGCTTGAATATGTGTGGTCTACCATTGTTGAAAATTAAAAATTTTGCTTTAACTTTAGTTTGGGGGTGTGGTACTGAATGTCCATTATTTCTTATTGATGTTTATGACTTCTGATGCTAATTATCTCTTATTTGCAGGGAAAACACCAGTCAAAACACGCCAACCTAATTTGAACAATACAAATAAAGGGTCGATTCATCCAATGCAGTGCAACAAGAAACTTCAAAGAAATACATCTTCTACACTTGGGAAGTTCTCGTTCTCTTTTCTTTGTCTTGTTTTACATTGTTGAATCTTTTCGACAAACATTGAGGACAATGTTCATTTCAAGTTTGGGGGTGAAAATTCATTGCATTCTTCATTCATTTTATATTCATTCGATTCTATAGGGACCAAAAATTTTTTTTTTGAAAACTTTGTTGACATGTTTATTGCCTAGGATATAGTATGAATCAATTTGTGTTTAGGCTTGAAAATTGGACAACATGAAAGTATGAACTTATTTTGAACTAGTTATGTTTTGTTAGATTCATATCCATTGCGCACATAGCCAGCGTTGGATAATTGCTTGTGTAAGGGATTTTGTTTAATACACGTGAGGCAAAGTTTACGCAATTTGAACTTAGGAATGACTTGAAAATCCCTGAACTTAGATCGTTAGACATCCCATCCCTAAATTAGAACCAATCATGCTAAAAGGCAAGTTTGGGGGTAAAATGGTTGGAATTTGTATGTATTGACGGGTATAAACCATTTCCAGCATAAAAATAGAAAAATGCTGAAGGTCTTATTCTCCTCTTCAAATGCCTTTTTGACTAGAGTAAGTAAGTCCGAGGGGTCTTTCAAACCTGGTGCCCTAAAGCTAACTGCCTTGGGAGTCATTGACCTAAAGCTCATTACAGGGGTCAATTAGAAAGCAAGTACAGAGAGTGGACTTACACATAAGACATTATAACATCTTTAACTTTTCTGTTTAAGCCTTTATGACTCGGGCAAGTGCGTCTGAGGGGTTCTTTGAACCTGGTACCCTAAATCCAAACCGGTTTGAGAGTTTCCGATCTGAAAGCCTGCTACAGGGGTCATATAGAAAGCAAGTATGAAAAGTTCTGCACAAAGATTGTAAAAGACAAGGACAATTAAAAGAAAAAGTAGTCCATCAAAAGAAAAAGTATATATATACTTTTGATTTGTAGAATTGTGGTCTGCTTTATTTTGATTTGTTATGCATGCATATTTCTGATTGTGACTACCTTGTGGGGAAAAAGCAAAGAATATTTTTAGAACTCACATAGATAAAAACTCGGGATGTAAGAGAAAAGCAGAAAGTAGTGATCATCCATGAGCGTTGAAAGGAATTTCATTAGAAATCATAGATTGACCACATGGGATTCGGCTTGATTATGCATAATGAGCCACACAGTGTTGAGCATATCTTTTGCTTAAGTGTGAGTTTGACATTGGCTATTCACACACATACTGGAAACTCTGGCAGGATATAACTAGAAATTATTTTGCATTGTTGTTCATGACTCTTGCTTAAAGCTTAAATTAGTTTGGACTATGGAGGCATATGGTAAACATGTTGACATAACAAAAATATTTATTCTCTTATTTCTTTGATTTTTGTAGTTTATTTTCCATTGTTCGAGGACGAACAATAATTCTAGTTTGGGGGTATTTGATAAGTGTGTTTTATACACTTATCTGTATGTCTAAATTAGAAGAAATTATTGTCGTTTTAGAATATATGCTCCTTAATTTGTGTTTATTTGTTTACTTTTCAGAAAATGTCCCAATCAAAGAAGAATCAAGCAATTAATGGAAAAAACGGCAATATTGGATGTTAATTGGAGCTTAATTGAGCAAGTGAGAGATATGTGACGTCAACCGGGAAGGTTCATGGTGCTCAAGTGAACAAATCAGAGGTTGGAGGTCCCAATTGAAGGAATTGAGAGCTTAATTAAGAAATTCAAGAAGAATATAAAGTTTGGGGACTAAGTAACAATTGAAAGTGGAGGACTAAGGCTGCAATTAAAGGTCGGGGACTAACTTATACAGCCGAAAAAAGATGGAAGTCGCGATCGGGAGAAGACGTAAAATTGTAACCCGAGAGTTTTAACGAAGTCCACGCGATCGCAAGGGTTGAAGCCACGCGATCGCGTGCTTATCCGGCTGGGCCGACTGTGGGCTTTTTCTCGCGATTTTCAACAGAAGTCTCTCTTTCTTGACCTAGGTTTCTCCAAAACCTAAATATACAACACATGAGGCACGAAATCTGAACCTTTGCCTCTCCAAAGAACGAGCCACAATCAAGCTTTTCACGTCAAATTCTTGGGAGATCGGAGCTTTGCAAAATAGCGACACTTGGAGATACTTGAAGAATTGATAATTGGTGCAATCTTTCCATTCTTCTTTGTTATTTTCAATGAACGTCATTATATTTTGTTTTTGCTATTTAAATATGATGTGTAGCTAAATTCTACGTTGGGATGAAGGATGTAGCCTAATTAATTATTTTAATTCCATATTCCTTGTTTTAACGACTGAATGCATGTGTTGATTTATTATTATGTTTAATTCGTGAATGAACTGGCCACTTATTCATATTTTATGTGTTATTTCCATAATCTGAGATGTGAGTTAATGACATAGATCTAGGTAATAAATCCGGTAATTGAACGAGAGATAAGATATACTTTTGTTATTATTGCGGTCGTGTGTGAATTCTTGTGTGTAATGCATCTAGATAAGAAATATTCGGACCCTCTGTAAAGATACAAGGTTGACTTATTTAGGTAGGATTGATTTAAATTCAAAAGAGGAATCTCAATTTGAATTAGTGAATTCGATCGATCATATATTTAGAAAATAAAATCTGGAATTGGAATTAATTTAATTGGCTAGGTGAACTCGTGAATCCCAACCACTTTACAATCATCTTTTATAACAAAACAATTTCACAATTTAATTTTTTAATTCATCTTCTTAGTTTTAATTTAAAATATCAAATTTTCTTTGTTTGTTCAAATAAAGTATAGATCTAACATATTTCGGTAATTAATAGCAGTTCTCGTGGGACGATAATCCGGACTCTAAGGTCCACTATATTACTTCTCACGACCCGTACACTTGCGGGGATATCTCGCATTGCGAGATATCAGTGAACAGTTTGTTTACATACGTTGACCAAACCATTTCAATTAAAAGTGTTAAACTAAGAACCATAGATATCCATCAATACATGCACCCCTTTCCACTCACAAACTTCTTCTTGAGCTGTTTGGTTCAAAATTTAGGGTCAGGATGTTTAAAGATCTAAGTTTTGGAATTATAAAGTCATTCATAAGGTCAAGTTGCATAAATACCCCCAAATATGTCAAACATACTCCTACACAAGTAATAATTTAACAATGGCTATATGCTCAAGAATATGAAAATCTAACACGAATAACAAGTCAAGAAAATTCAAGTTTTTACATTGTCCATTATTCAAGCTAAATCACAAAATTGATCAAAATTATTTCCTAGACAATAAACAAATCAACAAAAAATTTCTAATTTTTTTTAATTTTTAAATTTTTTTTTTCCAAATTTTCAGTGTTTTTGTATCCCAAAGAATAAAATGAATACAAAATAATGAGATTTCCACTCCAAACTAGAAATACACATTGTCCTCAATGTATGTCAAATAGATATAATCAAATATAGCACATAAGAAAGGGGATCAAGTACTTCCCGGGTTTGGAGATGTAATGTAAACTTTTGAAACTTTTCTTTTGATATCACTTGAATGATTGCGACCCATTTCTATCTTGGTTTGATGTGTTTGAAGTGGCGTGTTCCTCACAAATAAACGATAAGTAACATTAGAGCTCATCAATTACATTAGAAATCAGAAGTAAACACAACCACAACCGCCAAATTAAAGATAGAGCATAAATCTGAATTTTCCCGAGCCATCTTCGGACACATGAAAGTACATAACATGGTATATAAATTATCAAAAATTCAGATCATTTGGAGTTCAATATGGTCGTGAAAACATGTGGCAAAGTAGGGACCTGAAGCTAAAAATTGGTGCAGTAACCTGCAGTGGCCCTGCAGTGAGTGCCTAACTATGCCTAATACGTCAACTTTGAATTTTATGCATTAAACCAGTGTAAGACATGAATGAATGACACATATAACATGTATAACATGTATTAAAGGTGCTCATTCAAAAATATTTTCAAAAACTCGAAGAAATCACCATTGTGACATTTTATTGAACACATCATGTGCACAAGTGAGAACCAAGAAGAATCAAAGAGTTGGGAACTAGAAGTTATCCCAAAATTCTCACCTAGTTCTCACAATCAATTTATCATCAACTCTGAGCCTAGTCCACAATCTGATCATCCATAAACTCAAGATTCCCATAAAAGCAAGAAAACTCTAAAAAATTGCAATTTTCCAAAGAAGTGAAGAGAATCATACCTTTTGGAGAGATTGTGTTGTGGTGCAAGCTTCTATGATACTCAAATCCATGTGAATATATGCAAGTTAGATGCCATGAGGGATTGGGATGAATTTGGGGGAGAGAAAACGAGTTTGTTGTTATGAATTTTGAAAAATGCCTATTCCATGTTAAAACACTGCCCAACTTGTCTCGAGAAGTACTGTGCAGCCGCTCAATTGAGGTTCTGGTGGTTGCGTAGTTATAAATTGTAGAAACTACATATTTTATTTATGCGTGGCCACCAAGTTTTAGATGGTGTGGCTACGCAATGGCCTAGTTGGACCCAAAATTTTTGTATTTTGAATTTTAAACTCCATTTTTTACTCCTATATGCCTCATGTTTATGATTCCAGGAAAAAAAATCAAGCATGAAATGAGGATCAAGATTTCCATGGAATGATCATTGCTATGAAAGTTCAATATGCACTAAACTATGATTTCATGTTTTTAGGCCATAAATTGATGATGCTCATGATGTACAAACTACAACAAAGACTATGCACTTATCAACCAATTCATGTGGTGTAAACAATGTCATGCTAATGTGATAACTCAACCATGCAAAGACTAAAACTAAAAATGCAAATAAATCCTATAACTAAACATAAAACAATAAATAAAGCAAAATAAATAAAAATGGATAGAAAATTGGGTTGCCTCCCAACAAGCACTATGTTTAAAGTCTAAAGCACGACTTTTTACCGTGATTGTTCAAGGAACTCTAAATAAGGCTTTTGACAACCTTCTTTGTTTGTGCCACTTGAATTTGCTCCAATATGCATTCATGTACCAAAATTTCACTTTGCCCATGTTATTTATGCAGACACCTCCACTCAATTCGAACTTCAATATATAGATTTCAATCATTTCTTCATCACCAATAATGAAATCAATTTTAATTGAATTTTCTTCGAGCTCGATGCCCTGCTTGTGAATTCTTGGCAATGGAATAATGATTTTTTCATGGTAGGTGTTTTCTTCTGGTTGATCCAAAATTTCAGGTCCCTCTTCTTTTTCTTTAGTTGTTTGAACAAATTTTTCTAAGCCATCTGATATTTTCACTTGAATTTCTGGAAACTGGTCTGGTGGCTTCTCTAATTTGCTCACTGCCAAATGCTACCTTGGATTTTTCGCTTCATTGATTTCTTCCTGTTGAATTTTTAGCATCTGTCTCAATATGACCAGGTTTTCATTCAAGGTGATTTGAATTTGGTCCAGTTGTTAAGCTGGTGGGCTTTGTACATTCAAATTATCTGACCACGAGTAATCTTGATGCTCGTCCCAGTAAGGATCATAAGTTTGAGAATGTGGATAGCTCTGTTGTACTAGATAATAATTTCTTAAACAATCGACCTTCCGCATACCATCTTGGGGTGCAACAGGACAATCATGTAAAGCATGATTTCTAAGGCAAAAGTCACAATTCAGATGAGTCTGCACTGTATGCATTGGTTGTTTACCCAAACTGTCTAATTTTACCTCAAGTTCTGCCACAAGTTTCGCATACAGTGTTGTTTGATTAGAGTGCTATTGATAACTATTCCCTGCCATCTTGCCATGTTGCCTCCAACTATCTGAAAGTTCGTTTAGCCCCTGAAAAGGAGACATTCACAACTTTTTAAATGTTCGACGTCAAAAACTTGATGTGTGCTAAATTGTAAGTGCACGATATTCCATTCAAGTAATATAGTGAACTTTTTGAGTCTGAGTTATCATTTCCACGAGGATTGTAATTAAGTACCAAAATATGTTAATTATCGCCTTATTTGAACAGTGAAATAATGATGAATTATCTAAACTATAATAGAAAATAAAACTAAATAAAAGCAAAACAAAAGATTACAACTTTGGATTTTTTTAAATTGATGTTTATAAGTGTTGGGGACATCCAATTTCACATCAGTCGATATTCTTAATTCAATTTATCTAGTTTTATTCTCATCTATGTGCTCGATCAAATTCACTTATGCTTACGAAATTCCTATCTCGAGTTTAAATCAACTCTACCTAATTAGTCAACCGTGTTTCTAGACAGCATGTCATAATAATTAGGTGCATGAAACATAAGAATTCGTGTAGCGATCGCAATAATAATAAACATATATCTCTATCATTTGTCCAAATACCGAATTTTATTCCTAGATTTAGGTTGTTAGCTCACCTCTCGGATTGTGAAAACAACCCATTAAATAAATGAATTACTCGCAAATTAATTCATGCATTAAACACAAAATAAAATCAACACATGCAACTAAAGTGCAAAACTAGAATTATAGAATAAAAAGCGTAAAACTAAGCTACATTGAATATCGCAACTATGAAATTAGTTGTTCATCAATAAAGAAATAAAAACGTAGAAATAGATATAACTATGCATGTTGAGTTAGTTTATCAAATTAATAAGAGAAAGGAAATCTTGCACCAAGTATTTCGCTCCCCGTTTATAATCATCAATTCCCCCGCCTTTGTCTTGATTTTCGCCTCTAAGTTGTGAATGATAGAACAATTAATTATGAACTTGAGAGGTTGTTAAAAGGTCTCAAAAGGCTCTCTAATTCGTGCATGAGAATTTATATTTATAGTCGTAGAAGAAACCTAGGAAAACAAGAAGAAAATTCGCGCATGAGTTTGACTTCGCTGCTAGGTCGAACAGTTGCACGACTGTGCAGAAGAAACCTTGGTGGTCGCGCAGTTCATTGATTTTCGGTTATGTTAATTTCACTGATGTCGTGCAACCGCATAGCAGTGAAGCTCATGGCCACGCAATACAACGAATGTTGTGCAGTTTCAGCTTTTGATATTGTTTAAGTTGGCTCTCATTCTTTATTCGCCTTCAAGTCCTCCAACTTCCAATTGCTCCAATTAGGTCCCACACTTCTAAATTATTTCAATTGACTTCCTCTCGTCCTCAATTTCCTTCAAGGCCTTTCCCATGTATATAATTTAAGCTCCAATTATCATCCATTTAGCCTTTGCTGCTTCATTTCCATAGTTTACTTGATTTTGGGATATATTTCTGCATTGTAAACAAATAATAAACAATTAGGTATAATTTATTCTAAAACGACAATATATTATCCTAATTTATATATTTATATATATGTGTGTGTGTGTGTGTGTGTGTGTGTGTGTGTGTGTGTGTGTGTGTGTGTGTGTGTGTGTGTGTGAAATACACTTATCACCTAGGACACTTGAATATCGAACACTGAATGAAGAAAGGCATGAGAGAAAAGCTTATTAGCTAGTGATTGTGAGGCCCCAATTCTTGACTGGAGGGGACACCAAAGGCTAGTCTGACCTATAGAGGCCTCAGTAGCCTTCTTAGTAGCCTTTACTTGAAAACCGACGAAGACAATTCTCTGCTTCCTTTCCTCTTCACTCTTGGACCTTAATACTAGAGGAACTTTCTTTGATCTCAAGTTCTTCAAAGTAACTTTTGGGAACTCTTTAAAGCCTGTACACAACTTAAAAACACTGAAGTTAAATAACAAAATAGATATAAAGAACTCAAAAGTCCATAAAAGATTAATAACTTGCTCATTACTCGCATAAGCCCGTGCTTCACAAAAAACTTGTTTAATGAGATGACCTTTTGATATGTGGCACAGTATGCAAAGAGTTTCTTCACCATAGCCAAGTCCTCTTCTGGGAGCAGGTACATAGATACTTGGCCTGTGAAAACAAAGGCAAGAAACATATTGGCGAAAAATAATTTTGAGACCATTAAAATATAAAAACTCATGCGGGTGAGAGATTTCTGGGGACTATCACTTCAAGGGAAAGGTCAGATGGGGAGCTTTTCCGATCCCTAACAGCCCAGAATCACTTAATTCTCCAGTTCTTGAGGGACTGATGTCGTCCAGTGATGATGGGAGAATGTGGACCCCTTTGTGTCAGGTCAAACCAGTCCTTCACATCTAGTCTGTTGTCCTTGTCCCTCTTGGCAGTCTTCTTCAGAGTGTACAAAGTGTGGACGATGTACAAGAAAATTGGGTAGTCCAGACTAATCTCTTGCCACACCAACCAAGTGTTCACTACTTGAGTCTAGAAATTGAGGGTCAGTTGATATGGGCACAAGTTGCAGCTCCGGAGAAGAGCCCTGAAAAATGGCTTCAGGGGGAGCATCATACCACACTCCAAAGCATCATGAAGAATGGCCACATGACCTTTTGGAGGGTTGCAAGGCCTGCATGCCGAGCTAGGGCGTATAAGCCAAACTCCCATTGATTCTTTTTTATCTTGTTACCATTATAGGTGATAACATAACACTAAATACACCAGTCACATATAAATATACATCTAATTGTAATTGATTATTATTCGTAAAGCACATTATACTATCAACAATTTCTCCTTTGATGTCAATCTCACTGGGGCTATAAATGCATGCCGCTACTGTACAGTAAGAGATGAACTTAAACAATTGATTGGCTTCTGATCGATGAATTAAAATTCTAACGTACTGGAATGGAGCTTTTTTTGAGGGGGGGGGGGGATCATATAAAATTTCAAGTATAATATAAAGTTGAGAATCTTGATTTTATTTTATGATTGCCTTTTTTTCTTGTCAATGGTTTTTGAGTATCTTCCTAATGTAGGTTATTTGAGATTATAGTAAATGGGATCGAGCAACTTCTATGGTTAAGTGATTTGTGGATTTCCTTGCATGAGATTGGTCATCATACTGGTCCATAAAAGTCATTAGTTAGTAAAAAAATAGTAATGGATTTCGTAACTAATCTGTCTCTAGTTCCGATAATAGAACTTCTTTCTCAGACTATAAAGGCCATCATCGAGGTATCAATTACTCCTAAGAATGTCCTCATTAAGGAGATGAGTTTTCAAGAACTCTCATCTTACCTAGATTGCATCATTCATCTCTTACGGGATTGAGTATGAAGGGCATTTGTAATTCAAAAGGCTTACAAAACTTTATGAAAATTATTTATCGGGAAATTAAGATTGCTAAACAATTAATTGGGATTTCATAGGATTACAAAACTCTTAGATGACTACTGAAATTTATTCCTATGTAAAGAAGAAACAAAATCCCCAACGTCAAACATTAACAGTCTTTTATGCAATGAAAACGAGAAAATATATAAACGAGAAAAGATATAAATGAGAATTTTATTTTATTAGACAAATTTGACTTTTTTTGGTGGAAAGTAAACTCAAATTAATAACATTAAATTTTTAATTAAAAAAATAAAAGCGGTTTGGTTCAATTTTTTGTGGTTTTTGAAAGTCAAAACTTAAACCAAACCATTTTGAAACGATTTGGTTCGGTTTGAGAAAAATAAAACCACGGGTTCATGTGGTTTTAAACCAAAGAGTTAATTTCGGTTTGCAGTTTTGAGATTTTTTTTGTGCATCCTTATCTATTACAATAGCTGCAAGTCTATGACGAGATGTAATGACTATTATTAAGGAAATAGTTTACCTCATGAAAGGTTGAAGTTCTGTAACGTGTTAAGAGTAACACATGTCACGATCTTAGATAACAACCCATTCTATAAATAGAATTGCAATTATTACAAAGAAAGATGTTAGCAATTCAACATATTACATACAATAATCTTACTCTTACTCCATTTTTTCTCCTTTACACATATAATTCTCGCATCCAATTAAATTTTGCTTACAACAAGTCTTGACTTGAGCGTTGAGTGCAAACAAGAGCCACATTGGCTTCCTTTGCATGTTGACCCCGTTTGCCCAAGTGCACAGGAAAGCTGACATGTTCGAGAGGGAAGAATTGGAAAGTTTTTATCCAATATCCAACTATATTTTTTGGTCAACAAGGTCCTTCAAAGTATTAGGTATAAATTTATTTATTATATTTAACATTTTTATTATTAATTCTATCTCGATTTGATCACCTTTAGCCCTTTAACAAGCAAAATGGTAGAGCCAACTCAAAAATGGAAAAGAGCTAATATAGTCCTCAAATTTTATAACATATTTCGCTTCTATTTTCAATTTTTATTTCTTTGACATTCTTATCTTCAACCTTTCATAAATTAATAGCCACCATCTATTGGCGGTAGGAGCGGTACGGGTGGATGTTCAATGGTAGATTGGGATTGGGATTGCCACATAGTTGGCTTTTGATCTTTGTGGAAAGATTTCTCGAAGTTTGAAGACTTCTCTTTATTTAGTTTGAGAAAATGATAATAACAGGCAAGAAATTGGGGTAACTATAGTCCGGATGCAATTTTGTCTTTCTATCCTTAATGACAATATTACATGGAACTGTTATTAATGACGGTTATTACTAATAGTGTGATTGATAACTTATTTATAAACAAATTTATTAATAACACATTTTTTTAAAACCTATTTTTAACTTTATACATTTTTCAAAAATCACTTTTTAACTACATATTTTGCCTTGAAAAATATAAAATTCTTTTTGTAGGCAAAATTTTCTTGCCAAACAAAGGCTAATTGATAAAAGTTGACGATAGAAGTGTCAAGAAATAAAGGTTGAGGACTGGATTCGTTAGTCTGTAATGAGATCGGGCCCAATCTTATCAAGTTTCAGGCCCTATTTTGATTTTACTCGCATGCCTAATTTTGAAGAATCCCTCTAGGGTTCAAAATTACATCTCGAAAAGCTTTTATCCCCCTTTCTCTTTAGCTCTCCTCATCGCTTCAAGGTAAGGAAAAATTCATATGTTTTTCTTTTGTCTGAAATTAATTCTGTAGCAAATTATGAAAAATCAGCACAATTTGCATTTAATTCGTTCTTGATTTCTTTCTGTCTTTCGTACTTCCATTGCTTTGAAATCTATATTAAGCATAATTCTATCAGTTTTAAGTAAACGAAAATGGTAATTAAAATAATATAAATTTAGTTTTGAACTTGTGCTGAGTTCTGAGGGAACCTAATCTGCATTTAAGTTTATGATTTTAAAATATAGCTTCATTTAGATTCATAACCTAATTTGCACAATATTTTGACAACTTGAGGTTTCAAATTTACTGGAATTTAAGCTTTCCTTCTATCTTTTATTGTCTTTAATTTCAAATTGCATTCGAGGTTTTGAAAAAAATAAAAATAAAAAATAGAAATTATGCCATAAAAAGAGAGAAAATAGATGTTTTTAGAATGTTAATGAACGGATTCCTATCGTTTGACTGTTATTTAGTTATTAATTCATCATTTTTTTATTCTGTAGGTATGCACTTTTTTATTTTTCATGAGAAACTTTGCTATGGTAATCTTTTGATGTTGTATTTTTTAACATTTTATTTGGTAGGTGTCAGTGCATCGAATGATATAGTATGGCCGAAATAAAGTCATCTGGAAGACCTATTGATCAATTACTGGAGAAAGTCCTTTGCATGAATATACTCTCTTCTGATTACTTTCGGGACCTGTTGAGATTGAAAACTTATCACGAAGTGATAGATGAGATTTACATTACCGTCACGCATGTGGAGCCATGGATGACTGGCAACTGTCGGGGTCCTTCAACTGCATTCTGCCTTCTTTACAAGTTCTTTACCATGAAACTCACTGTCAAGCAAATGCATGGGCTTCTGAAGCACTCAGATTCTCCTTTCATCAGAGCGGTGAGTACACCATATTTGTTTACTCTATTTTGGGGTCCAATGAACTGTACAGTAATGAATTACATAGATGATAAACTGTATCCTTTTTGTGATTTTGGCTGGACATATTATGAGCAGAAATCAAAATTATTGTTATTGTATAGAGACCATAGCTTTATCAAGTATAGGAAATGCCTGTAGACCTAATAATTTGGTTAAAAACCAATACTGTCAATCTTTTATACCCCTACATGGTAAAACCTTGAAGCAACTTCGATGGTTGGCTAGTGGGGATATATGCAGGTCAGGCGGAAGAAAACTTAAGGTGTATCTTCTTCTCTGGTGTCATGTAATTTTAAGTTCTTCAAACCAGCCTCTTGGAGATGCAGACAAGGATGAAGGAATTGATGCCATTGCTATGGTATTTCTAGTTCCTGGATGTGAATAATTTGTACAATCTAATGCCATGGCAGTTATCCGAATAAAACAGAAGTAAGTTGAAAATTAAATATGAGCCTATATAATTAGGAAAGAGAATACTCAGATTTTGGGAAGAAACACATATGCTCCATACAAGACTTGGATGCGCTAAATGGTGGAGAATCTGATTGACCTTTCGACTCGTGAATTAACCACCCACTCCTATATCAAGACAAGAGGCCAGACATCCTACTAGACTGCTTCGACCATTTTGAAAGGTAAATGCCATGCTGGAAAAAGGACCTTCAAGATTCAAATACGCTGCAAACATGGACACTGATTTGACTCTACACAAATACCAACATTCCAGGAACTCTTTTTGATCCAGACTCAGAATCCGAGTGTTTAGTTCAAGAACCAACTTTGCCTCTGTCATCCAATAAAGCGACATAGAAGCCAATTTTGGGGCTGCTTTATGATAATGAAACCAACCAGCAAAAAGTATTGATGATGCAAAAACCAATGCACCGATTGTTGTACAATAAAAATGATCTTTTACCTCTTAGATTTGTGTTTTTGGAATTGGTTTTAGCTTTTGCAACCATTGTAAGGGTTCACTTTGTATTAAAGGTGAGACCATATACAATTTACACTTACCATGTTTGGGTACATGGTACCTTGGTGAAGCACAGATACTCTCCCCTGCGTATTGCTCTCAAACATGTTTTAGATACAGACCCTAATAGACCACTTCTAGAAAATGTCTTGACATGCCATGTGGTCCTTTTTTAAACGTTCTTAAATTTTCAACACCTGATGGACACTTCTACACTCCTCTTAGGCACTCGTTGCATGCACCATGTGGCAACAGTAGTAAACAATATAATCCACAGTTATCTTGCTACAAATAGCTACTAATTCAAAAGATTTCACTAAAAATAGTCAAAATCAAATCTGAAATAGGAATTTATTCGAAAAATAAAAGATTCATAAATGATAAAGGTATAATATATAACATTTGATTTGACAGTCCTGATTCATCTCTTACTTTTACCTTGTCATGCTCATATTAGGGCTTCATAGTATGATCCCACTTCAAGTAATTATTTAGAAACATGTTTTTATTTTTTTATTTTTTTATTTTTTTATTTTTTATTTTTTATGGTTTTGGTAGTAAGAAAATATGGAGCTAATGTATTCGTCATTTTGCTTGTATGGCCAATTTGTTCGCTGGTGTGACCGTGTGAGTTTGGTACTTACAATCTCTTATACTTTTGCAGATTGGATTTCTCTACTTAAGATACGTTGCAGATCCAAAGACATTATGGAGTTGGTATGAGCCTTACTTGAAAGACGACGAGGTATGAAAAAGGTGCCCTGTCTGCTTCCTTCTGCTGAACCCTTTTTGAGTTACCCTTGTACTTTCAAGTTCGAGTTTTTCTCATGTTATTTGAAGTAATAAATGATAGGGTAATGTTACTTGCACCCCACCCATGCCCCCATGTGTGACACCACACTCACATGGGGTGTGGGACCCACATTATGCACTATATCATTTAGGATAATTCTACTTGCACCCCACTCATGCCTCCATGTGTGACACCACACTCACATGGGGTGTGGGACCTAATTCTACTTGCACCCCACTCATGCCCCATGTGAGTGTGGTGTCACACATGGAGGCATGAGTGGGGTGCAAGTAGAATTATCCTAAATGATATAGTGCAAGTAGAATTATCCTAAATGATATAGTGCATAATGTTACCACGGCTTTTCTTGATGCAGAATAGGTTTCTTCGTCTGAGTCGAAATTTGATATTTGAAGATGAAAAACTGGGTAATAATTAAATCAATTTAGATGTGAATTACTTATATGCTATCATGGTTTCTGACTTTGGAAATTAGTTAGATACTCGACAAGTTTAGTCAAAGTGTGATACCTGGTTGGAGTACCAATGTGGTTCTCTTAGAGTGGACGCACATTCAACTCAATTTGTTCTGTTCTGTTCTGTTCTGTTTGTACTCTCTGTTTATATTCCCATTTAAGATGGGTTTGCATCATTTGAAAAGTGAATTATATAGAATGAATACTTTGACATGCATTATAGGCTAGGAGTCAATCTTTTACTGGCTAACCAGTCTTAAATTTGTGCTTTTGTTCTCTTGGTGATAATTCCATGCAAACATGAATGTTCTCATTGAAGATAGGGTGTCATGACGTGCTGTTTTGCATCAATTGACAAGACCATTAAATTTCCACTTTCTGGATGACTGAGTAATATGCACCATAGAAGTCATTCTTTCACCTGCTAGCTGTCTTAATTTTTTTAATTAATTAATTAAATAATAATAATAATAATAATTATTATTATTATTATTATTTATTTATTTATTTATTTATTTTTTCCTCGTGTTAATCTTGCTATTTTACATGGTCTCCTAGTGAGAATGTGACCTCTTTTGGTAACCTGTAGTAGAGCTCTTATATAACTTGCAGAGCTTGTGTGTGTGTGTGTGTGTGTGTGTTGAAATGACGTTCGAGGAACTAATGCTTTGAAATGCTTGTCTTAGATAATATTTCTTGTTATCTTTAGCAAGTCTTCCTGAGTTGTATTGGGGCATCCTCAAGTGCTGCACTGGTGTAAGCCTTGGTTGTGTAATTAGTATCTTGGATTTTGTTTCTTTACCTGCTAAATCTTATCCTTAACTTTAGAAATGCTAATGTAGAAAGCTTATTCTTGTGAACACTATATACTACTGTAGGAATTCTCTCCTGGTTCTAATGGCCGAATGACTACGATGGGTGTATATGTGCGCGACTTGCTTCTTGGACAGGTAAGGTGCTAAAGATTGCCTTTGATTGTTGGACATATTAAACTGCATGTGTTTTCTCCAATTTTATCCATTTTGTTAATCCTCTTGGCAGAATTTATTGACAGTCTGTATTTTTGACACATATATTTGGTGTCACTTTCACTTGTTGGTTTATAGTCTACTTTCTAATCTTTTTCGAATTGATTCTAGTGTGGCTTGGTATGGTTATCTTAGAGACATTTATCTTTTAATGATCTATATATCTTTCCTTTTAACTTGATAGATATCTTTGGATCTTAGCGTACTCCACTAGTTCTTCTCCCTTTCTTGTAATCGATTCTAATTCTTTGCATTTTTAGTGCAACGTAATGATTAGCACCTTTAAAAATAATTATACCAGCGCCAAGCATAATAGAATGAAAAAAACTGGACCATTGTACATCATCAAGAAATCTTTTCAATTTATTATTCTTATGCTCGTGCGCGTGCGCGTGTAGGAGATAATCTTTGTATATGCTTATTGTTTTCATTTAGATCATTTTTGACATCTGTAAGAACTGGATTTTAAGTGCTCCAGGTATGTTATTTGAGCCTGCATTACAAAATAGATTTGGAGACTGTTAGTTTCATTAGAATTGATGTTTTGTATTAGTAACATCTCTTGAATGGAATGTGGAACATATTACCAATTCTATTCATACTATTCTCTAATGTGAGGCAATTTGCCATCTGACATATTTTGAATTTCTCGAGATTTCAAATTCTTTATTACTTTGATTCTACAATCCCAAATACAGCTGCTTAAAATTGGAAAAATGACACTGATGCCGAATGACACAGGGAATTAGAGAAAAGCGAGGGAAGTAGATAGAAGAAAAGGGAGGAAGAAGAGGAAGAAAGAGAAAATTAGAAAGGAGATAAGAAGAACACGTGGAAAATTATATAATTCGGATCCATTATCAATAATAGTCTTGTACAAATTGAAATAAGTTCCCTTTTATATAGGGTAAATAAGTTAAAACTCATAGGAACTTATATTAGTTATTACAACCTATTCAAACTATAAAAGCTAATCTAAACTTAACTTAATCAAAGAAAATTCTAGTCTAAATGAAACTTTATATAATCCTATTTCTCCTAGAATCCTCATCAGACACTGCCCATAAATTAATATGTAATTTTTTCAATATTAGATGTTTCCGTAGTTCTCTTGCTATTGAAAACTCTTTACCTACACTTCTTTTTGCGTACGGGAGGTGATGAGTGGAGTTCATTATGATGTTTAGGAGCCAGGGAGTTCAGGGACGAGCTTGTTTTTGTTATTAGAAAATGCCCGACAATGACCCCCTATCATTTGGTTTATCGATTAGATTACTGTTAGGTATAATATTATTATTGCAAATGCTAAAGAATGTTCTAATTATTAGATGCATGTATGTATGTCTTCATGCCTTTTATCTTCTGCACTAACTCAGAAATTTGTCTCTGCCTGCAGTATTACTTCGACACTCTTTTTCCCCGCATCCCAGTTCCTGTAATGCGAACTATTGTAGCTAATCTTGAGAATATGAAGCTACCTAGTAAACATTGTGGTGTTACCGGTGAGACTACCCGTGGATCTGAGGAAACTGCCCGGAGGCCACCTTCTGTCAAAGCTGCTCTCTCTGTTTCCTTTGGTCAACGAGCTCCTCATCGTGCGACAACAAGAGATTCATCTCCTGTTCGCCGTACACTGCCATCATCTTCTTATGATAGGGATGGTGATTCAAGACGGTCCCCGATACGTAGGAGCCAGAGCCGTGATTTGTCGGATCGAGAATATTCAGACATGAATAGAGGCAGAGAAAGAGGGGACAGAGAAAGGGACAGGGACAGGGATTACTCCCGAGATCGAGGCAGGGACAGAGATAAAGACTGGGAAAGGGAGAGAGATCGAGAACGTGGAAGAGAGAGAGATCGGGGGTACAATTATGATAGAAGGTCCAGAGATAGCTATAGAAGGGATTATGAGAGGAGCAGCCGCAACGGTGATCGCTACGCCATAGAAGGTAGTTCTCGTCGAAGCCGCAGCAGAAGCAGGAGTCAAAGCGTGCACGAACGGAGTCGTCTGAGTCCTGTCAAAGACGTAAACAAAGAAAAGACATCTGCGTCCAGTAATTTAGCCAAGCTTAAAGACCTATATGGTGACCTGAGCTACCAAAAAGATGACTCAAGCAAAGACAGTGGACCTAACAGGGCTAGTGGTACTGAGGAAGTGATTAGACTTGGTGGTTCCACTTGGAGGTAATCTTTTTCGATAATTTGAAATTGAGCAGGAGATAAAATTGTCATTCGTATGTTAGAGTACATCTAGTATCTGATATATATAGGCAGTATCATTTTCTTCTTATTTTTAACATTTGAAGCCGGATATCCATGTGAACATCATTTATGCTTACATCCCTGGTGTGCGAAGAGATGCATGTGTAATAGTAAACACTTTGTATGGTATTTCAATAAATTAATTGCAGTTTTTTTTTTTTTTTGAGTGGAGTAAGATGACATTGTATGTATAACTGAAAAGCGTCTAAATCAGATAGTTATGCTGCTACTAGCAGTAGAACCGCATCTTAAGCAATGTTCAGAAAACCAGAAATCCAGAAATTGGTTTGACCCGGAAAAGGCAACGGGTCAAGGATCAGAAGGTCCAATTGGGGTTGAACCAGTTACAATTAAAAAATTAATTAATTATTCCAAAAATCACAAAACTTTCTAAAAAATAAGTTATTTTACAAATAAATCAATACTTGCTAATTAATTTGATTTATTATTATAGATTCATAGTTGTTAATTTATTTATTATACTATAATTTATTTATTACAAATTATACTATGATTTATTTCAAAATTTCAAGATATTTAAAAATACTTTAACCCATTAAAAAATAAAAATAATATTTAAATAACTTATTTGGAAGAGAATTTTAACAAATAAATAAATGATAAATAAAAATAATTTTAAAAGAAAAGAACAAAACAATTACCTAAAGAAAAGAAAAGGAAAAAAAAAAAAAAAACTTACAACTATCCCACATCGAATGTAGATGTGTGATAAGGTTGAAAGTTCCTTTATAAAAAGCTGTTTGGATGTGGGGAACTTAAGAATTTAATACCAAATTGTAAAGGGAATGGCATAATTACACATGCCGCCCCTAGGCTGTATTTTTTTATTTTTTATTTTTATTTTTTAAATTAACCTTTTAGCTGAACTGGGTTTCTTTGATAATCGGATCGGGTTGACCGGGTAGCGGTTAACCGCTAAAAAACTTGGTTCCCGGTCCGGTTTTTAAATAGGCGGTTTTATGGTTGAATCGGATCGGTTTTTCGGTCGGTTTCAGGTTTTGGTTTTTACGGTTGAATCGGTCGGTCCGGTTCGATTTTCTAAATATTTCGATCTTAAGTTGTTGAAGATGCTTCTTGCCTGGGGTTGCATTTTTTCTTTTTCGATGGAGCTTCCTTGGCGAGGTTGCTTCCAAGTATGACTTTTTGATTTAAGGGGTGATTTGTTTTGTCAATTGTTTCAGTATGACATTGGTGTCAATTCAGGCGACTTACATATGAATTCAATAATGGCCCGTGTGGTAAATATCCTACGAGGAAATTACATCCACACAAGTTTTTCAACTACACAATTCAAAAATCAGATTGTAATTTATTATTAAATATATATTAATAATAATATTTAACTAACCCATCCCTATTTTTCACATATAGAATTCTACCACCAACCCTTCTTTCAAGCCCTAAATTAAAAGCCTCACCCTCAACCCTCATCTCCAGCGGTGAGTGCTGGTAGATTCACAACAGCGGCCCTCACCGTTCCTTCTCACCACTCACACGCTTTCTAATTTATCTTTCTATCGATCGTTTCCAGAAATTCTATCGACTTCAAGATTTTTCAACGGTGATGCGGTAGATACAGATGGTAGTGCGCGATGTTGATGATGTCATGTTTTGGTGGTGATGCTGTATCTAATGGAGTTTGGGCATGTTGTGACGGTGCTGATGGCGTGGTGGTTGGCTATGTTTGGGTGGTGATGCTCGTGATGTGGTATGGTAATCTGTTCAATTGATGGCAGCGAATTGGGGTGTATTTTTGTTTTGTTTTACTGGATAAATTGTGTTGGTAGTGGAGGTGGCGCCACCGTCGTAATCGTGGAAGTGATGGGTGGAGCAAAGGGCGGTTGTGATGTGTCTGGTACTTTTGGAGGCGACGATGGTGGTGATGGTAAAGTTTGTCCTCGACGATTGTGGTGCTATTGGCGACGACAGTGGTGTCAAACGGAGGTGGTCGGAGTGGGGTTTGGATGTGAGGGATACCGAATAGGGTTTGTGACCCATTATGTATAATTGTGACCAATCAATGGGGATTTGCTGAAAGACAGTGGTCATAGTATAGGTTATGGTAGCAACAGTTATGGAAGCGGCGATGGTGATGCGTCGGAAAGTAGTTTCGGCGCCGGTGCCACCGCCAGCGTTGTTGTGGTTGGGGGGTTAGGGAAGGGGGAGGGTGAGGGTGGATAATTTGTGACCTCTAATTAAATTATTGTGACCTAATACTTTGATAATTGTGGCCCAAAAATAAGTTGTGACCAATTAATTGTTGTGACCTATAAAATTTGTGGTTTTTGACCAACTAAATCGATAATATGTGACAAAAAAATGAGTTAACAAAATAATTTTATAAATTGTGACCTATAAAATTTATGATATGTGACAAGAAAACTAGTGATTTGTGAAAATTGTGACCTAAAAAATTCTTGATTTGTATTCGAGAAAAAATTGTGACCAATGAAATTTGTGATTTGTGACTAATACAGAAATTGTGATTCATAATTTGTTAAGTTGTGACTAATTGACTAGATATTTGTGACCCAAAAAAATCGTGATCTACGAAATTCGAAATTTGTGACCGGAAATAAATTGTGACCTAAAAAACTGTGGCTGTGACCATAAACTTGTGACCTGATTTGTAACTTGTGACCTAAAAAATTGTGACTTGTGACCATAAACAATAAAATATATAATTATTTATGACCTGATTCTTGAAATAAAATCTTAAGTTTCTTAATTTTCTAAAATGTGCACTTTAAAAATTTTAGTTATGTATTCTTCCCATATCCTACCCACTGCAGGTTTATGGCTCAATCCGCTTCGGCCCACAAATAAAAGCCAGCCATCCAGGCCACCTGCTATCTCACACGGGTTGAGCCCATATGGGTTGTTGTTCTACTCGGTTTGGCCAATTTGAATAAAAAAAAATTTATTTTTAAGTTTAAAATCATGTTTATTTTTTGTTAAATTGCTAAATACGAAATAAACAAAATAATAAATTCATGTTTATAGAAATAATGTTTACATGAAATTTATATTTTATTTTACATTGAATTACTTCTTACTCTGCAAATTTAAGTACAATGTAAACAAATAACTAAATGTATTTTTATTATCAATCATTTGCAAACTTATAGTTTAAGTATATCATACTTCGATTCTCACCTACTTTAGTATCGTTTATAGTTCAAGTATATAATAACTATGTTGAGACATATTTAATTAAAATTTGGTAAAAACAGTAATTTGGGCTTCTCTAAAATCGAAACGTCCCGCTTCATTTAGATGTTTCTCTTTATGTCTTCGTAGTGTGTTGGTGCTTTGACAATATCTCCAAATATAAGCATTTCTACAAACATTGCATATTGTTGTACCATCATTTTCATTTACTGTAAAAATTTGTCACACATCTGATATTTTTGTTTTCCTTGGATCTTTAGATGATCTAATTTGTACAACTTTATCATCTTCTAAATTTATTGGAGAACAACTATCATATAAATTAGGATTAACAAAAAAAAAATCGTGAGAATTCATAATACAATAGGAATATTTTAATCTATTAAGCAGAGAGAGATGATAGAGATGATATTGGAGTAGGATAACAACTGAAATGATTTTAATATACCTAATAACTCGTATTTTATAGAAAAAATAACCGTTACGTACAATATTAACATTGACATGATAGTACTTCAAAAATTTCCCTTTTTTGTGTGAACTATGAAACAAGTGATTCACAGCTCTTGAGTCGTGAACCGCTCATTCAGTTCATGGGTTAGCCCATGGTCCTGAGTCGTTGAGGGCTGATTATAACGGGCCTAGTTGGCCTGCCTGTCTTGACACTTTTATATGGCACTAGGGATGGCAAGGGCGTGGGTTCTTAGCGGTATTTCCGTCCCATGCAAAATTTGTCCAACTTCGACCCGCCTTGTGCCTTGGGAATTTCGGGTGCAAGGAAGGTTCGAGTTTGAGGTAGAGTGGAGCACTGTTGTCGTCTCGTTTAGAATTACTTTTTTATAAATTCAAATTTTTTTATTGAATTATTAGACTGTAGTTGAATGGATTGGGTTAGGATATGATATGTTGCTCACCGTTGAGCACCATATCATGCTTGACATTGAATGTATATGTACCACGTGATCGATACATGCTACGTGACATGTGTATAGTAGGTGTCAGGCAACATATTGATTTTGTGGATCGGACTTGCTTATTTTTCCCCTAAATAATCAAGTGGGTCGGGTACGTGGCACCCGATACCTGCCCCATCTCGCAACTGACTACGTTATCCTGTGAGGCAATCAATTTCCACCCCATTAGGATTGGGGCCTCGTTGGATTCGGTCAGAGTGAGTTGTTTTGCCATCAGTAAACGTTACATTTGTACTAAGTTCTTAACATTCTTAGTAGGGTTATATTGTCTATGCATTTTTGTGCTATGTTGGTCTCTATTGAGAAAACTCAGAATAACTTTCGTGGATGTATAAAACTCTCTAGCTTGTCCTCAAATATCTCATTGCATTGTGATGAGCATCAACCTATTTAACTTGGCCATCCTTGTGAAACTTCTTGCTAGGTAGTACTTGAAGTTGACCACAAATTAGTGGTGTCGAAGTGGGGTACATTTCCTAGATCTAGGATGAGTCATGCATTAAAAACCCCAATTGAATCCAGCTTGGTTCAGTTAAGCTTGATTTAGAGGTGACAAAAGGACTTAGCTGCTCGTCGGCTCAACTTGTAACAGTATGAGCAACGAGCCACCTCAGATCGTCTTGCCACGAGCGGCTCGTAGCTCTTGAACCATTACCAAAATGGTCACATTTTTAAAAAATGTGAAAAGATCACGAACTTTTAAAATGACCGTTGAGGTCCTAACAATCATTTAGCGTCTTTTTTTTTTCCACCTATAAATACATTAGTTTTTCCATTCTAATTTCACACAATTTCTCCACAACTATTTACTCTAGATTCTTTTCTATTATAATAATCAAATCTCGATTTATATATTTCAATTCAATTCAATTTAATTACTGTATACATTTCATTTCATCTTTAAATTATAATTTCTACACATTTCAATTATCATACTATAAGTCTACAATACAATCACATTCACACTTCTTTTATTCTTCAAGTTTCATTTTTAAACATATAAAAGAATGGATCCTGAACATTGATTTATTAAGGAATTGCTCGACTAAGAAATTGGGGGATCAACCCCACAATCTCACTTTAACGAAGAATTTGCCGATCTCAATGACATTCCAATTCCAGAAAATACTGATGAGGTCGGTAGTCATCCAGTTGATTTGGATGACACTAAAGAAGATTTTGAAATCTTAGAAGATGTGCCGGTCGATATTCCCGACACAAGAGGGAAGCGAAAATCCAGAAAAGATAAGAAACGTATAAAGTGTTAGGAACATTTTAAATTAGTCTCAACTGGGCGTACAACTGAAGGAATTCAAGAGTTTAAAGCAATGTACAAATATTTTGTACAACAGTTGGCATGACAAAAGGGTAAATGTACTACCCACCTTAACCGTCACTATCGGAAGTTTTTGACCAAACATGGTCATGTTGAAGCAAGTCAATCCCAACTTCAATTTAGTACATCTGGTATTGATTCTACATCTACACGTATAATGTGGATGTATTCTATAGAAGACACTCTTCGTTCTGACAGTATAGATTATTTTATTAAAACAAAAAAGAAATTAATACCTTCCTTAAATAAATATGATTGTCTTATTTCATTTGCTTTTGATCTTTTTGAAGGAACTAATAAAAAAGATTATATAGCTGCAAATGCACACTACATTGATTCACTTTGATTTATGCATAAAAAAAATATTGCTTTTAAAATTGTAGAATTTTCCCATAATGCCACCAACATATTTAATTCCATATTACAAATTGTTAGAGATATAATTGTGAAAGTAAAACTCATTTATTTAGGTTCGATAATGCTAGTGTAAATAAACATGTGTAGATAAATCACATAGAATTCTTAATCTTGAATTTGATGATTTTTTATTTCATATTAGATGTGTATGTCATATTTTAAATTTAATGGTTTAAGGTGTGATGAAATATATTAAAGACCAAATGGATAGAATTAGAGATGCATTGGTGTACCTAACTATTTCACCTTGTATAAGCCAATAATTTGAAGAATTGTGTTTATAATATGGTAAAGATGCTAAAAAATTTATTACCGACGTATGACAAAGGTGGAAATCGACATATTTATTACTTGAATCATGCGAAGGCTATGAACACCTAATAACCAAGTATTATAACGATAGAAATGTTAAAAATGAAAATGAGTCTGTAATAATAGAAGAGGATTGAGAAATTGCTTTTAAAGTCAAAATATTTTTGACAAGTTTTTATGATTCTACCAATATATTATCTAGGGTATACTACCTAATTAGTTCATGAGTTCTTGAACATCTTTTTATTATTGAAATAATTTTTCATAATTATAGAAATATTCATGTTTACTGATATGTTAATTGCAATATAACTAAAATTTTGAAAAAATTGAGAAGATTTATCTATGTTATTCCTTTTAGCGTGTGTAATTGACACGCGTTACAATTTAAAAGGTACTAAACTACTTATTTCAAAAATCAGTAACACGCTAGTTTTGGACTCCCCTATCACTTATAATAATATAGAAAACACGTTAGTGACCATGTATAACTCATATGCTATATGATTAGGTGCGAATGTTAGTCGTACATTCTCTGCACCATCATATTCCACTTCACTTAATGAAGAGAAGTAGAACTATTGAATCTAATGGAAAAAAATAGCACATATGAATCTGGATCATCTAATCCACTTGTGATACCTAAAGAGTTGAAAATTATTTTAAACAAAAATTACTCAGGAACATAGACCCCTGTCGATTCTTTACAATTTGATTTATTTGAATTTTGGCGAATAAACGAATAGAGATACCAAATGGTTTCCGCCATAGCAAAATATTTTTACTAATACCTCAGATTAGCACAGTAGTTTCAGAGTCTACTTTTAGTGTAGGTAAAATGACTTCTTCGAAAGTAAGGAGCTGACTTAAAGATGACATTTGGGAAGAGTTAATGTGCGTCATAAATTGACAAGACACTCATTTTCATGTACACAGTAAGTATACCGAAATTATATGTAGTAAGGTGAATGATCTTTAATTATAATCTTTACTTTATATATAATCATCTTTTATCTAAATAATTTTTTATTTTAAAACAAAAATTGTACACGTAACAAGTTGTTCGTGTACAATTTTGAATTCGCCTACTAGAAAACCCAATTAAATAGCCAGTCCCAAGCCCCAAAAGGATGAGGGTTTTGTCTTTTTGATAAAGTCATTGTAAGATAATTGATAAACTTAAGGCGTGGGGTGACACGACTTATACTACATGTGTTTCTATATTTGAATTTTGTTAATTTAGAGCTTGTTTGGTAAAATTAAAAGTTTTACTACTTCTCAAACTCAAATTTAATCATTCATTCTTAGTCAAGTCCACAATTTTTGACTTTTCTAATATTTTTAAACCATACATCCATCAAAAAACAAAAAAAAAAAAAAACTACAAAAATCAAAACTTTTCACATATGTACATTATTTAGAAAGAAAATTTTAAAAACCAGAGGCTTGTTAATGAGTCGAGGTCGAACTAGCATGACTCGACCCATTGCCACATCTAACTTGACCCAATTGCTCTTTGTAATAAATTGGTCTTGTTGGGTTTGATCGTCTGGTCTGACAACTCACAAGGGACAATTCAGTTGGTTCGATTATTAAAAAAAATAAAAAATAAAAGGTGGTTGAGCTCTCTTCGAGTGTTGAACCTAACTATTATCCCATGTTATGGAGATTAAAATCGCATTTTTAGCGAATTTTGATAAAAGTTAATGAGATGTGTTGTTAAAAAATTGTGAGATTCATAAAATATGTGGTTATGATTAATTATTGATTTTGACTTTGATAAAAATCTAATTTTTAATCTGAACCAAACAGACATTTATTGTCTTTTATATAGTGTTCGAAAAGGCGGCATAATGCGCCGCCGCCTAGGCACGAGACGTGGTCGAAGCGCCTCGCATTTGGGGTATGAGTGTAAAAATATGGTCAATTTTTGTTGTTGACCCGCGTCTAGATGCATTTAATCCCGCCTAATCCTATTTTTTTTTGGGTAAAAAATTTATTTTTTTACATAAAAATATATTTAATGTCTTAAAAATAATTAAAATAATATTAAAAATACGAAAAACATGATGGCGCATATTCTTCGTATTGACATGCAGGGATGGCAAAACGGCTCGAGCCGCTCGAGCTCCGCTCAAAGCTCGAGTCGAGCTTTTTTTTTTTTAGACACGGGCTTAGGCGGCGCGGCTCGAGCAAAAAAAAAAAAACTGCTAAATAAACTCTATGGGAGCTTGAACAATGAATTTCGACCACGAGCTCAGCTCAACTTGCTATATATACACATTTTCAATAAAAAATTTATGAATTTTTGCTCTAAAAATAAGAAAAAAGTAAAAATTCGGGACTCGGCTCGGAAAAAGCTCGAGTCAAGCCTTAGTTTTGGGGACGAGATTTAGCTCGGCTCGGGTCAAAAAAAGCTTGACTCTTAAAAACTCGAGCCTTGATCTTCGGCTCGGCTCGTTGACATACACAGACATGCCTAAATTTGTAATTCTTGATTCTCGACCTCGACGGCTCGCAACGCTTTACTCCTTTTAGAACATTGCTTTTATATAGAATTGATTTTTTTGGCAATAAATGCTTTCTTTTTCTCTCTACATTTTTACACAATCCTCCACCTCTTGCACAAGACTATTTTCTTTTTGAATCATGACCTAGTCTAAATAGCAATAAATTTCTAGATTAAATTAAAATAAAAAGTACCAAAAATATATAATGACCGGTTGGATCGACTAGACTCGTAGTATTGACTTGTTCATGTAGGTCGATCCTTAGAGTTGAGCTTGTTAAATTAAAATCTAAAAAGGCCTGAATTAGGGTTGTTTATAGGTAATCCTCTGTTTGGTAAATTGTTTATAAATTATTGTTTATAAATATTGTTCATAAATAGCAACATCTAAGCATTTTGTAAGAGTAGAAGTTTGAGCCTCCGACTCTCTCCTTATAAGCTAATAAGTTGAGTTGGCCAAACATGTTTAGTAACTTTGATTGAGATCTATTGGTGGGTTGGCTCTGTAAGTTCCCCGATGCAAATTAAACTAGTTAATAAGGCTCCGTTTGATTCGTAAGATTTTCCATGGAAAATATGATTTTCCACGTGATTTTTCAACTTTGCGCTGTTTGGTTACCTAAATTTTCCATGGAATTCATTTTTCCACTTGCCTCGAAATCCGGTATTTTCCTTGTTTTGGATGAATTCGTTTTCCAAGGAGGGAGGAGGTTTTATTTTCCATGGAAAATTTTATACCATTTTTGTTACGTTTGATCTTTTTTGTTGTTGTTGTTAATTGATTTATTTTTTTCCCAAAAATTAACATTATTATTATCAAGTACAAACTTGTTAAAAAATGAAAATAAAAAATAAAAAATATTATAATAGCTAAATTTTACTTTATTTTTCATAGAAAATAATATCAATCAAACAAAAAAAGTGAACAAATTCTTCACTTTTTCTACCTAGAAAATTAAACCAATCAAACACATTAAACTTTCAATTCCCAGGAATTCAATTCCCTGAAATTTATTTTTTTCTACCCAAATTCTACCCTCGCTATCAAACGCAGCCTAATATATCAAAACGACAAGAAAATTAAGACATGATAATATGAAAGGATAAAAATGAAACTCGTGCGTCTTCATGTCTTGAACTGTTTCAATAAGACAATAACTTTACATTCGATTGTGGTATTGGTCTTTGCACATGCAAACAAAAGACATGACAAAAAAGTTGCACTAGTAGTCTATAATATGGACCACGCTCAACCTTTTTCATGTACTAGCTATCAAACTCCATCCTAGTTTAAACTTAGTCCCTGTTTATAAATAAAAGTCAACAATTAATTTTAACAACACATTTTATGAGATTCATGACTTTTTTAATACACATCTCATCAACTTTTATTAAAATCAAAATCTACACTCGATGGCCGATGCTACTACAGGAATTATACCGTGTGCTTTTCCTGCCGCTGCAGCCGTCGTATATGTCCGAAACTTCTGCTTTTTACCACATCATGTGTTGAACCACAAAGCAAAGAATGCCTAAACCAAAAGTACCCTTTTGATATTTCTTTCATTTTCTTCTTCTGCTCACTCTTCATTCCAATCCAACCGCCACTTTGTTCGACTTCCACCGCGGTTCCCTTCTCGGCCGAATCACCCGCAGCGTAAAAGCCACTGTAGTGCTGAGCATGACTAGACTCTATATACAAATCTAGCTGCTTTGATATCCTCTCTATCTCATACTTATCAAGAAGAGAATTATTCGAAACACTTGAACCAGATGAATCTGCAGTTTCTTCAACTTGTTTGATGGCGTGTAACTTGTACCTTGATGGTTTTGGGACATTCTTAAACCTCGTAAGATCAAATTCAGGCTTAGGTTTCACATCGGAACCGGACCCGTGTTGGTACCATGCCCATGCAGCTGCTTTAACTGAAGACAATTCATCAACACTTCCCCTAGGGTTTTTTATCTCCATCAAAGTAGTACTGTTGATAAGTTAAGATGGAATATGTGGGAAAATGAAGTTCCACGGTATGGTTTTCGAAAGTTTCTTCTTTATGTTATAGTACTCTTGTGAGGGGATCGGAGGGGAGGGGTGGAGTGGGGTGGGGTGGGGTGGGGTCTAAAAGGTTGTTTTTCTTTAAACATCAGACTTGAATGGTCAATTAAATTTGTGGGACTACAGGTGCTTGGGCGTTAGGTGAGATTTGAGAATTTGAGAGTTATTAACAAATTTATAGTTCATCTTTGAGGGTCAGAGACGTACATGGCACACTAATTGCTATGTACACGTTATTTATTATTATTATTATTATTATTTATGACCCAATTGTCAAAGTTTCATCTGACTAATACTTTTCCCTGGTTCTCCTTCAATGTAAAATCCGGATTTAGATATAGGCATATAGTCTATGAATACTTGAACTAGACATTGAGACAATAATTTTCCTCTTATTAACCCCCTTTATGCAGTGTAGACGAGACCTTTATCGTACCATGACAATGACTCCATGTAAGCACACGTTTTTTAGTATAATTATTTAAATGTTACATTTTTAGAGTCGGTTTCGAACTTTCAATCATCTAATATCAACTCCTCATACTTTACCAATGCAACATGCATGCCCTTGTGGACATTATGCACACATTTCTATTGTATGGGAATGGGAGAAGAAATGTATAAGAATTAATTTTCTCACCGCTCCTATTTCATGCATGGGATTAAAAGCAGGTTTTAATAAATTTTGATAAAAACTGATGAAATGTGTGATTAAAAAATTCTTAATCTCATGAAATATGAGATTAAAATTAATTATTAACTTTGACTTAAATTGAAATCTAGATTTTATAGTTCATATCAAAGAGAATTTAGCCCATGTTTGGTAGAAACTATAATCCAAATTCGCATTTCATTGAATTCACAACTTTTCAATCAACAATTTCATCAATTTTACTGAAATTTATTAACTATCTAGTTTTAACAATCTCAAAATCAGAGCCCAAAACCGTTCATCTAATAGGAAAATTAAGACGACTTGCTAGTATGTATGGAACCTTATTTTTCTAGTACGATAACGATGGAACTTTAGTAAAAAATTATGATTGCCTAACTTAAGGGCCGGGATGCAAGGCAAACTCTGCCAAAATATGAGGTAGCTAGGGTCCGACGCGCATAATTATATCACTACGACAGAGCCTTGATAGCAACTTAACCTCTATTTAATGAAAATTAAAAATACCTCATTTTTTATCAAAAAAAATAAAAATAAAAATAAAAATACCTCATTTTTTTATGATACACAATTTTTAATCAAACATTTTAACAATGAAATATTTTACACATAAACTTAAAATTTTTCTTTTTAATTTCAACCGTACAATATTACATCAATCACTATTTAAAATAAATTTTTTACCAAATAATGTACATCAAAGGCTTAATTAGATATATTTTTTTAATCAAATTTCGTGTCCAATCTGTCAGGAAAAAGTCGAATCTGTTGGGTAATTGCCTAAAATTATCAAAATTTGAGAACTTTAATTGTAATTGGAGAATAAGTTTTGTAATTCAACTGAATTAGGATACGAATTCTAAAGGAAAGTAAATTATGAAATTTGTTGCTATTGATTACGTGTCCTAGGTGGATTAAATTTTGAGAAGAGCAATTGGCCAAGGAAACAAATTCTACAGTCCATGTCGAAATGAAATACAGTCATGACGTGATTTATTCTATATAAATACACGTATTATTCTCTTTTGTTGTAGAGCACATTGACTAGAGAGTATTGTGAGGTAAAATATAGTCTAGCATCTTGATTTTTCTTGGATTTGTTTTTGTGTTGCACAAAGAAGTAGAAATTGGTAGATGTGGTAAAACTTGGTTATTTTCCAACAATACTTGGGGGTTGGTGAGTGCAAAGTCTAAATAATTGTAACAATTTATTATATAGTGAAAAGCTTTAGCAAGGATCCGTGGACATAGGCAAGTTGTCGAACCACGTAAATTTCTGTGTTCGTATTTTATTTTCTTGTTGACTCAATTATTTTTTGAACATCAAAATTTTCGTGTGGTTAATTAGAGAGGGAATTTGTGTGTAATTCTCAACAGTGGCTCCGTTGCCGGGAAAATCGACGTCTAATTAACAGAGCATTAGGTGGTTCGAAGATTTTTTTTTGGAGCAAAAGAAGATATGTTTGAAATGTACAACGTGGAGAAATTTGACTGGAAGATCAATTTTGGCTTGTGGTAAGTACAAGTCATGGATGAATTGATTCAGACGGGACTGCAGAAAGCTTTGAAGGAAAAACCAACCCCGAGTTCTGACAAAGAAACTGAATCCAGCACAAGTGATGAAGATGGGAAGATTTGGATTTGAAGACTGTTAGCATGTTACAACTTTGTTTGACCAAAAATATTCTTGCAAATATTTATGGGATATTTACTTTGAAGGAACTGTGGGAAAAACTGGAAGAGTTGTATCATATGAATAGCTTGTCAAATAACTTATATCTGAAAGAGTGGTTTCATTATTCGAGAATGAATTCAAGTATGAAAATCTTAGACCATCTTGGTGTTCACAATGAGATTGTTTCTAAACTGGAATCTGTTGGAGTTAAGATTGATGATAAGGATAATTTCATCTGATCTCTTCCATCCACATTTGAGCACATTATGCTGATTTTGATGTAGGGGAATGAAACGGTGGAATTTTCAGAAATTAAGTTGATTAGGTTGAAGTGACATTTCATCTGAAAACGCTTTGCTTATTACTGAAAAGTGGAAGAGAGGTAACTTCATGAAGAAGAAAGTAATGTGTTAGACTGTGGTAAATCTAGTCATGTGAGAAGAAATTGTCCAAAAGGTGGAGCAGAGTCGGCTAACTGCTCGGAGGTTGACAATGCGACTCTCTTGGTGGAGGGTGGTTATGATATACTTTAGTAAGATGAGATTTCCTTATGGCATGAAGCCAATTGCCATGATAGAGGATGTATTCTCACTGGCGGGTACATGTATTTGCACACAGACATTGGTTTGGCATTAATGTAAGGTACACAATTTTTAACGACACATTTTAACAATAAAATATTTTACACATAAACTTAAAATTTTTCATTTTATTTTCAACCGTACAATATTACATCAATCACTATTTAAAATATTATTTTTACCAAATAATGTACATCAAAGGCTTAATTAGATATATTTTTAATCGAATTTCGTGCCCAATCTGTCAGGAAAAAGTCGAATCTGTTGGGTAACTGCTTCAAATTGCCAAAGTTGGAGGACTTTAATTGTAATTGGAGAATAAGTTTTGTAATTCAACTGGATTATGATACGAATTCTATTGGAAAGTAAATTATGAAATTTGTTGCTATTGATTACGTTTTCCAGGTGGATTAAATCTTGAGAAGAGCAACTGGTCAAGGAAACTAATTCTACAGTCCATGTCGAAGTGAAATACAGCCATGACGTGATTTGTTCTATATAAATACACGTATTATTCTCCTTTGTTGTAGAGCACATTGACTAGAGAGTATTGTGAGGAAAAATGTAGTTTAACATCTTGATTTTTCTTGGGATTTTTGTGGGTTGTACAAAGAAGTAGAAATTGGTAGATGTGGTAAAGCTTAGTTATTTTTTCTAAAATACTTGGGGGGTTTGGTGAGTACAAAGTCTATATAATTGTAACAATTTATTATATAGTGAAAAACTTTGGTAAGAGTCCGTGGACGTAGGCAAGTTGCCGAACCACGTAGATTTTTGTATTCGTATTTTATTTTCTTGTTGACTCAATTATTTCTTCAACATCAAAATTCCTGTGAAATTAATTAGAGAGAGAATTTATGTGTAATTCCCAACAGAATCCATTTGACATTGATGTGATCCGGACCAGGCATCGAAGGGCGAAGTCGAGCCATCGGCAATATGACAGTGATCTACGTGCAAAACGGAGCAAGTTCCGTGTTGGGATCGAGCAGAGAAGAGGGACGAATCGAGCTGAATCAAGAAAAAGAAGTAAATTGGGCAGAAAATACCTTACGGCCGTAAAAGAAGATCTTCACGGCCGTAAAACATATATTCACGGCCGTAACAAGTTATCGAAGGAAGAGGCAAAAACAGGCAGAACGCTGATTACGGCCGTAAGATATTCCTCACGGCCGTAAAACTGAAATTGAAATATTTTACGGCCGTAACATATTGATCACGGGCGTAACACCTGATTGAAATTTGAGACAGAATGTTCGTTACGGCTGTAAGCTATATATTCACGGCCGTAATTCAAGATTCCGGATTTTGCCAATTATTTCGTTTCCTTTTATTATTTTAGGTTATTTTCCTATTTTAGAATTTTAGTCTAATTAGAATTCTATTTTGAGTAAATTAGATGTTAGGTTATTTTGCTTATTTATACGCTTTTTCAATTCATTGTAAAGGAGTTAAGTTGAGTTTGATTAATAAAATTTGTGAGAGGATTCTCCAAAATTGAGAGGTTGAGTTTATTCCTTTTTTCTTGAACTTATCAAAGATCCGATCTTTGTGGCGTTCTTCCAGCAAACTTATCAAATATTCGCAAGAATATTTGTGGCGTTTTCGAATTCGAAACTTATCAAGGAAATTGACAAGTCCTTGTGGCGTTCACCAACCTTGGTTCTTCAATCCGCATCGCCATAAATTGCGTCGTGATTGTCGGGTCAAGGTTTTACCGTCGTTCTATCCTTATTATCGTTGTTTGTCTTGTGTCAGTTCTGATTTAGATCTTTCCTAGGTTTTAATTGTCGTTATTTCGCGTGTTTGACGAGATTCCCCGACTGGGATCACGTCAGACATGGAAAGAAAAATGAAGGGGATTTGAAGAACATAGAAGATTAGTTAATATGAGGCTGCCTCGTCTGTTTGCATTGCATCACGTTTTTTCTTGGATAGCGAATAATAATTTGTACATCTATTTTTTCAGTTATTGATAATTTCATCATTTTCCTAATAATTAGTAATTAGTACTATATATATTTCATATCTTCGTCTATAATTGAAAGAAAATAATGAACGAGCAAATCTGAAACGGCACGTCGTTTTAATGCCGGGCTGTATCGCCGTGTCTTGTTCAAGAGCATGAAAAAGATGTAATAGATAAATAATTTAATTCTCCAATCTATTAGCAATTGCCATTTGGGGTTATTTAGTGGGATTTAGGTCAATGAGCTGTGCGGCTGATTTTTGTTTATATTATAAATAAGAAATTTGAGTTTTTGAGGTAAATTGTGTAATTGAAAAATAATTTTGAAAAATTGTGCGCGGTTCAAAAATAATTTGAGAAAATGTGATGGGAAAAAAAAAAAAACTTGTTTAAAAACAAGTTCACTAAAAGTTAATTCTTTATAATTAATGTAACTTGTTAATTTTATATTTCTTTCATACTCGCACCATCCCACAAAAATAGACTTAGTTAGCATTTGAAATCTTACTTACATTTTATTGTAATATAACCTTACATTGAATAATAGTACTCCCTTGATCACATAAATGTAAACTTGCTTTCCTTTTCTTCAATCATATATTATAGACAACTCTTCTTTTTGATAGTTAGTTTTTAATGTACCCGTATTCAAAGTGTCCTGCTATCAATATATATGAAGTTACTTAATATTTAAACCATTATTTAATATAGATATATATTAGAAAAAAATGTAAGAAAAATTTATATTTCTAAATATATTAATTACATACTATGTCTCATAAATATAGACTTCTTTCCTATTTTGTCTGTCCAAAGTTATATGGTACTTTATTTTATTGAAAGTATATTTGATTTCTTAGTTTTCTGATATGCTTTTAATTAATGTACCTTGTTATCATCTACAAATATGAACTACGTATGTTTAAACAATGATTTAATGTGAGGGTGTATTGGAAAATGTAAATATAAAATAATTCATATTTTTAACTATACCACTTATTTTTCTTAATTTGTTTAAAAATCGAAAGTAAGTCCATCATTGTGGGACCAAGTGATTATATTTTCTTAATTCATGTAAAAATATCCCATCTTTGTGGTATAGATAGAGTTGTTCATATTTATTGATAATAGAATACATTAAATATGTGTATATTAGTAAAACTAAAAATTAATTATACTCTCAACAAGGAAGAATAACTCTTCAGGACAAATTAAAATAGAAAACAAGCACATCTTTATGATACGAAGGGATCATATAATTTTTGTTTGCTACTCCATATTTTGACTTCATTGAATTTTTTTTTGTCTTTGCTAATTATTCCCTTTATGTCTCCATCATCTTATATCAGGATGAGGCCGATGTATGTTTGATCAAATTGGTTAAATGAGACGCTTATACTTGTCTCATATTAAAAAAGATAAAAATATCAAATAAAAATGAACCAGCAAAAGAAGAAAATAAAAAGGCTAGAGTGTTTTCATTTGAAGTGGGAAAGGCCAATATAATATTTGATCAATTGCATAAAGACAAAAAGATAAAATTGAGCGATAATCATAAACTGTCAAACCCTGCATTTATTTAGAGTAAAAATTATTATAAATGACATAATCTATGGTCTCATATGACTAATAATTTCTTAGTTTTCGCAATGTATTGCAGGATGCTATTGAAATAGAGAAAATTACTTTTGAATCAAAAAAGAAGACGGCAGTGAATGAAAATTCATTTGCACAGCCAGTTGACGTTGATATGGTCTTTCCAAAGTTCAACAAATAGGATCTACTAAAGTTCAAGTTGGTGGTGGATGAAGGGAAAGATGGACTATGTCCTAGTGCTTTTCAAAAATTAAAAAAGAAAAAGTTATCGATGAAGGAAATGAAAATCTATGTGTTAGATTCTAGCCAAAAGGAAATCGGAAAAGCAATAGGTGAAAAGAGGGCATATAGAAAATTAGTTAATATTACAGAACCACCATTATTTAGAGAACAAATAAGTTCATCTCCTGGAAGATCATAAAGCCCGTGGTTATATGCTATAATGTTTGGGAGATCATCTAACATATCAAAAAATATTAAAACACTCAAGCCCGACACCAACCATGTCGTTCAAACGTATGACATTCATACAACCCGAGATCAGGGAAGGTTCTCCCATTCGATGAGATGACAAGGATGCAACAGAGTTGCTATCAAAGGAATTACAGTCGAATGATGAGACAACAACAAGGTATGGAACAGTCTAAGCCCACAAATTTCATTCTCGGGGAGAATCAGAACACTCTCATAGTAAAGCAAAGTGGAAGTGTACAAAAGTCAGTACAAAAGGAAACAACAAGTAAACATGTTGGGAAGTCAAAGGTTGAGCTCAAATAAAAGGATGAAGATGAAAATGATGCTAGACAATCAAATAACATCCAATTTGGTACCTTACCTCCAAACATGGCCAGCAACTACACATTAGTCAATGAATTTAAGAATAAGGAGGATGTTACAGAAGAGTCAGAAGAAGCAGCTTTACGTTAGAATATGAGGATAATACTTATATCGACCCACAAGTTGAGGAAATACATGAATTAGAGGACGATGGAATGACTGATATAGAAGAAGAACTGGATATGGAAGCTGAATGTAGAATTAGAGTGTATCACGTGGCAAACTTCTTAAACAACTCTACCAAGATGGCAATCTAGCAGTGGGCATGTTGGGCGAGTCATCTGGACAATCATTCGACCACCTTGTTCTGTATGGAATACCCAAAAGGAAAGAAGAGTGACCCTTGCTGAAAAATCTGGATCACCCCCAAAGATATTTTCTCCATCTACTGGCTGGGGAAAACCTTCAGTAAGTTCTGTACAAATCCATATTGGGAAAATGTTGCACGTGGATATATCTATAGAAAACAAAGTTGATAAAGGTAAGCAAAAAGTAGAGGTTGAGTCAACAGAGAAAGTCATGTTCAGGAACCTTCTTTGAACCTGACTAAACATTTAAGACCTTCGCAAATAAATGTTTTAATAAATGGCATTCATGTATCCAAGGTGCTCATTTATAATCGGGCATCCATACAGAATGATAATGAAATTTGCCAAGTCGGATGACGATATCATCCTGACAGAAGTAGTATTCACTAGCTTCAATAGTGGAGCAATCCGGCCAAAAGGGTGATGCCTTTGAAGATAATAGTGAGGAGTACAACCAAGATCGTTGTCTTCTTCATAATAGATAGACCTACCAGTTACATTGTACTGATAGGAAGGAATTTGATACATGATAGTCAATGCAATCTGTCATCACTCCATCAGTATTTAGTATTCTAGAATGATAAATTTGAAGCTGAGTGATGCAGACTGAACAGAGACCTCTTGTGGCAAAAGCCAACTCGATAGAACGATTCATAGACGAAGGTAATTAACCACCAGTCAAGGTAGTTCAAATAGAAGAAGAAACATAAGTGGTATCACAAATTGAAGAGCCATACTCAGTGGGGTTCTTACTGAAGTGTTTACTTAAATGAGACCAAACATAGTGTCCTTCGAAGAGCCAATAGTTGGCAAGAAAATAATCAAAGAAGTATAATGTTGAACCAGTCCAATCACAAAGTGTTCTGGCAGAAAATGGTTTATGAAAAAGATTCTGAAAATAAAATAAAAAGAGAAGATACGCTGGCATTATTAAAAACAAAATGGTCGTATTCGACTTGGCACACAACCTATAAAGCAAAATCAACAAGGTGGACTGTTTGGAAGAAGGAACCTCTACAGACTTTGGGGTAATTGATGAGGATTGAAAAGTCAGGATACACTCAAGCACAAGACCTATTGGTGAGAATAAACATTAGAGATGAATTTAGAAGATTACCTTCATTAGCCAATTACTTGATGAAGAGTTTAATACCAAGTTAATTTCGTTATTGAAAAAAATATAAAGGTTGTTTTACTTGAGATTATGAACAAATGCCTGGTTTAGATAGGAATTTGGTAGAACATAGATTACCTACTATACCTAACTTCAAACCTCATAAACAGCCACCCAGACGTTTTGCACCCAATATATTGCCCAAAGTAAATAAAGAAATAGAGTGATTATTAAAAGCAGGATTTATTATAACAACCAGATATGTAGAATGGTTGTCTAACATTGTACCCGTCTTAAAGAGGAATGTCTAAATAAGGGCGTTTACAGACTTTAGAAATTTAAATCTTGCTACGCCAAAATATGAATACCAAGTGCCGATAGCAGATTTTTTAGTTGATTCTACAGCTGACACACTATATATTCTTTTATGGATGGTTATTCGGGGTATAATCAAATTTATAAAGCAGAAGAGGACGTGCGTAAAACTACTTTTAGATGCTTAGGGGATTTAGTTAGGATGTTATGAATGGATAGTCATGCAATTCGGCCTAAAAATGTTGGGGCTACTTATCAAGGGGCAATGAATTTGATCATTCATGACATGATTTATTTAGGTTTATGTGGATGATATAGGGGTCAAATCGCTCAAAAAATAAGATCATTTTCACTAATTAAAACGTTTATTTGAACGAATGAGACAATACAAATTAAAGTTGAATTCTTTAAAGTGTGCATTTTGTTTAAATTCAGGTAAATTTCTGAATTTCTTAGTACATAATAGAAGATTTGATCGGGATAAGAGTGAGACGAAAGCTATATTTGAAGTCAACCCGCCTAACAGTAAAAAAGAGTTTACAAAGATAATTGGGACAAGTTAACTTCATAAAGCATTTTATTCCCAATTGTGCAGGGCGAACAAAACTTTTTCGCCTCTTCTAAAACTAAAAAAATCATGAGGAATTCGTCTGGAAAGAAGAACATCAAAAGAATTTTGACAGCTTGAAGACATACTAATCAATTCCACCAGTGTTGGTCTCACCCATTAACAAAAGCTAGTGAAGATGTACATATTGGCTGAACAAGACTCTATATCTGGAATGGCTGCTTAAGAAGACCAATTAGATGAAAAAAGAGCAATTTACTATCTTAGTAGGAAATTGAACAAATGCGAATACAATTATTCAGCTATAGAAAAGTTGTGACTAGCTCTTTATTTTACATATACCAAATTAATGGCCAGTCTTCGGTCTGTGACTGTATATTTGGTATTAAATAAATTTAATCAAATACATGTTTTGGTCATGTTTTGTGCATCGAATAATAGGATTGTAGAAAATAAATTAAAACGGCCATTATATTGATCACGGCCAAACAAAAGTGATCATCATCTCATTCTAAATATTCTACTCAGCAAAAATCAAGGAACGACGTTGTCCTATCCTAAGTAATCTACAACAAATCAGACTTGGTCTCTCAGTTGTGACCGACTTGGAAAAAGTCAAGATCGTCCAACAGCAATAAGATTATTGAAAGCAAGACCAAGACAAAAATGGCTACTCCTGGTGTTCATCGGTATCAAGAAACTAGAATCGATGAAATGTTCCCTTGAGGAAGGTTCGAAAATCATCGAAGGAGGTGATGTCATTAGCAACCATTTAGAAAGAAATACTTGCTCAGAAGAATAATGGAAATGTAGAAAAAATGGAAAAATGCAAGGAAGAAAGCCAAAAATGAAGGTTTAATACTGACAGATGATGTGACCAACTGCCAAAAGGGAGATGCACATTGGAGCTAAAAGTTGGCTGAAATATCAGAAGTTTCGTTCTTCTAGGGATTCTAAGACCCCAGAGACATGCAAATACTTTGAATATGATAAAATTAATGATTACACATTAATTCAGCCATCTAGGGGTAATTGTTAACACATAAAATATCCAATTCTGAGGCCCAACATGGAAGTCCAAAATATGAGAGCCCATTACAAATAACAGATTGATGTGGAGAAGTTTGGGCGATTGGGCAAATAGAGCATGTTTGGGAGATTGGACGAAGCGTAGGCAAAACGGAACTTTCCACAACTAACAACACGATCTAAGGCAAATTGTTGAAGCCATTGCGAGCAGTTATCATTACGTGGAAAGTTATAAAGATCATGGGCAGTTGATGAGAACGTGAACGAAGCAAGTTGGACCATCATGGAAAGTCACTAAAAGAAGTTACACAATACAAGAAAGTGGGCAGCAGTTGCTTTAAGTAGGTTACGAAGTAAAAAGCAGTTTTCAATAGTGATTGTATATATTGTAAAAACTTAGGCATTTAGAAGGACCAAAAATCAAAACTCTTAAACAGAGATTTATTTTTCTTATCTTAGATTTTATTAGAACTTCCTTAATTTAATTTGTGTGTTTGCTCTCCTTAGAAGCATCTTGTAACTTAAACCCACCTAATGTATAACACCCATTTTGTGACTTTATCTTAAGAGGTTTGTTCTTTACACTTTTGTCTAATTCCCTTTTAATTGATAGCTTGACCGAAACAACCCACGCACGAAACAAATCTTAATTGAGCAAAATTAGGATTACTCTAAAGTGTGAACCCTCTATATTAAAATTAAATTTTAAGTACATAAAGCATTCATAGATGCGAGTTGGGCATGTGTGGCCATTCAGACCTACCCCCTCCCCACGCCCATCAGTGAAATCGTAACAACTATTATGTCGCTAAAACTACATCAATATAATTTTTTCGGTCGATCTTAATACTCAATATCTCTATAGCACATCTCATTCAAGAACTTCCTATTTCTTTCACATGATATCCCACTATCAAGACTATTCATGTGAAACTCTTGTTAGTATAAAATATACAAGATATAGTATAAATAATGGAGAAGTCAAACAGTAATTATGAAATAATGAAATAATTTTTTAGGGATAATTGCAACCACGGTCCCAAACATTTTTCGCAAATTTTACCCAAACCTTCACTTTGTATCACCCACATTCTCAAATTTTTAATTTAGTTACGGGAGATGACAAATGAATGAAAACATCCAATTTTCGTTAGTTGACCATAAAAATTAAATTTGACCAAATGTAAAAAGGCCAGAATAGTAACTTTGTAATTTATATATACAATAAATTAAAAACCAAATTAGAAAAGAAAAAGAAATAGGGGAACTATTCATCTTCTTCAATTTCACCTCGGCCACGAATTCTTCTATCTCGTTGTGGTCAAGAGGTTGGCGGATGCAAGATAGCTCGTAAGAGAAGCAATCCAGGTGCGGGAAGAGTCCAGGCGGTAAATTGTAGCAATAAACTGGTCAAGAACTGACTGGAAAGTGTGAAGACTGAAACAAGTTTCAAGGGTGGCAGCAACAAGATATTGAAAATGTTTTGTTGCTGATTGAGTTTGCGTATTTGAAGAGTTTTGTATTTTTTTCACAAAAAATTGGATTTTCAGTTGTTTATCTGAGTTAAGAGTAGGAATCTTGAGGTTGTTTCTTCTTCTTCACAAAAGGAGGATTTTTAATGCCTTTCCAGTTTTTTATGCATTGCAAAGTTGAATATGAGGTGGGATTTCGCGATTTAAAATTTTGATTTTTCTAAAAAGAAGTTGAGTTTTGATTATCTTTCTCTTTTTGCTCCTGTCATTGTGGGTCTTATTTTGATTATTTTTTCTAAAGAAAAGTATCACTGGCCATTGTGGGTGTTATTTTGCTCACCTAGCTCTGGCCATCAAAATGGAGTGTGAAGGACCAATGATATCACCGATCTCGCACCGTCAGGTAGAATGACTCCAACAACTACAGTGCTCTAGAAACTGTTTGCTAAAAATATGTACCACAAGTGCAAGTGTCATGTATAAGTAATAGTACACTAATGGGTCTAGATTATTGATCCCGCGAAGACTGTTTACCCAATTACACTTTAATTAAACCAATTTTAATAACAAAACACACAATAGATTTTGGTTTTGAAAATGTTAAAATACTTAAATTAAACTTGAGTTAAATTCAAAACAAGGTAAATAAATGGTTCAAGGATAAAAAATAATATTTTAATGATAGAAGAGTTGTGATTCATGATTTCACCTATCATTTACCTAATTAATTTCTCAACATATAAATTGATAGATTACTCATTAATCATATTAGACCCGATTTTTCTATTTTATTTAATAGCATCTCTCAAGTGAAATTATTCATAATTAGTTGAATTAATCTACTATATCTCTATGTCAACTAAAAATAAAAAAAATTACATTGAACATTATAGAAAATAACTTAATGGATCTAAGGTTAAATATATATGTCTCAATCTTTTACAAAAACCTAGAGAAAAATATTGTATTAGTCTAAAATGCACAATAATCTCTCAACAATTTCACAAATCACTCAAATCAAGCATAAATTGACATATTAAATGCAATACATTAAATATAACAATAAATGCACAAGATAATAAATAACTTTAAATTATATAACAAGCATTGAAATTGAATAAATGAGGTCAATTTCCATCAATCATCCCGACACAATAAAATTTAGTCCATAATGAAAAAACAACAAAACTCAAGTCTTATACATATATTTTCAATAATTGATTAAAATGCAAAAATAGATTAACTTAAATAATAAAATCTTCCCTCCAACAAGGTATTTGGCTTCAAAACTTCAATGTTCCTTCACCTTGATATTAGTTTCTCCCTCTTCAATCAATGTCTCAACCACCCAAACAAAATTAATTAAAACCTAACTAAAAACTAAAAAGGATTGAGATGAAAATGGAGAGAAAACCCTAGAACAACTACAAAACAACAACACTTACCAAAGTCTCCAAAATAGGTATGTTTACCCGAAAGAAATTTAACCTAAAGCTACCCTCTAAAGACCCAAAAATGCCTTCAAGATTGGCTAAAAACTGTAAAAATCACAAGACTCAGCGTTTTGGACCTTACTGGGTCCAACACAGCTACCCTGTTTAGCTTATATATATATATATATATATATATTACTTTTACAAATAATAATACGGGATGAGTTCAAGAGGAGGCAATCGAGAATCGTCCTACGGTCGGACTCAATTCATCCTATCTCGTGGACCATGGGACAATTTTTTTCCCCATTAGGGTCGAGGAGTTTACAACATTTGGGAAGGTGAGTGTTTGCCGAAATATGAAACGATCCTGACGAATTTTCCATATTCAAGTCCTGGAAGGATTACAATAAGGGCGATGAGAAATCTATTAGGTAGGGCACTCAATTGGGGATTTGAAATTCAGATATTCTGAGAATTTCTATATGTGTTTATCTAGATGTGTCGTGTTCACTAATGGAAGTAGGGCTGGGCGTTTTGGTTCGGTTATTGAAGGAACCGGAGATGAATAAAAAATTTAGGTTCAATTCCAGTTCTCAAAATTCAAGAATTGTAAGATTTTAGTTTCGATTCGATTTCAGTTATTTTTGATTATTTGTTCAGTTCTTTTGTTAAAAAATACAACTTTGAGCAAATATGAAAATGTGTGCAAAAAATAAATAAGTGTTGAGTCAAAATTTCTAAAATAACGCCATCCACGCTGTAAAATATTCAAATTGAATATATGCGGGTTCTAAAGACACTAAGGACAGTTATAATATTCTGCATACTCCCACGATAACAAGAAATGTATGATCTTTATCTTCTTTTGTTCTATGTATTACTTATGCTGGAATCCTTGGATCATCCAAACTAAAATAATAAATGATAATGATGACATATAAACACCTTTACCATTACATAAAACCATTTAGCTCATTTGAACCTCGATAGTAGATATACTTTTAAGATAAAAATGATTTCTAATGAACTCTTATCTCAACTTCAATGTCAAATCACAATTCACAATTGCACATCCATAAAAGTCACATACATGTCAAACCACACATCATTTTTGAAATTAGTTCAGTATATATCAACACAACAAACATTACCTTAATTTGTAAATATTGCACCAAAAAGATGCGCTGCACTAGTGCGAGTGAGAGACCAGACATCTAATCTTCTAAAATTGGTGCACAAAATTCATATAAGATGCAACACGATATGAAAAATTTAACAGTTATCATAATACATATAAGTACATTGGATTTTACACTCTGTCATGTAAAGAAATACAGAAAGTGTCAAAAGTATCATATGAGTTTAGTTTTTAAATTAAGAATGTTCGGTTCTCAGTTCAATTTTTTATTTTCAAATATGAACTGATCGATTTTTGAATCTCCATTTTTTGATTTCGTTCAGTTTCGGTTCTCATTTTTCCTAAAAGAACTGACCAGTTTCGATTTTTTTTGCTTGGTTCCGATATTTTTTTTTTTTTTTGCCAACCCCCTAGTTGGGAGAGACTGTGAATTGTTAAAGGAAAGAAAAAACTTTTATCCATCCAATGAGGAAATTTGGATGGAGCTGCTGCCACATGTACAATCTGTTAGTCCATTCAACAATTTTGTCCACTTGTATAACTTAGCGTCTATTTCGGTGATGGATGGACAAGTGACCACTGGGTAACATTTAAATGTATATTGATGAGTTAGTAACCCCCACATAAGTTCAAACTCAAAATTAAATCTTCTATAAATATAGATAGACTTAATACATCAAAACTCATTGCCCATGAATAAAGAAAACTGTTTCACTCTCCGTATTTTTTGCAATGCTTTGTTGCATTTTCACATATTAATATTAAAAATAATTCCGTTGACACATAAAAATACTCAATTTGAAGGCCCAACATGAATATCCAAAACATAAGAGCCCATTACAAACAACATGGCGATGTGGAGGAGTCTGAGCAATTGGGCGATTACAAGAGCATATGAGCAATTTGGCGATCAAGGCAATTAGGGGTGAAGGAATGGTTCTTACAACTCATTCAATAATCCATATGGTTATCTATAAATGATTTCCGCATCATAAGCAGTTGAAGGGGATCATGGAGAGTTGCTTGATTTAAAGTAGTGGGTGTCAGTTACACAAGGAAGTGGGCGACGATTGTGTAACATGGTGGACGACGGTTACTACATGCAAGTTACAAAGTGAAGGTGATTACAAGAGCATCTGACCAATTTGGCGATCAAGAGTATCTGAGCGATTTGGAGATCAAGCCAATTAGGAGTGAAGAAACGGTTCTTACAACTCATCCAATAATCTATATGGTTATCTATAAATGATTTCCGCATCATGAGCAGTTGAAGGAGATCATGGGGAGTTAATGGATTTAAAGTAGTGGGTGTTAGTTACACAGGGAAGTGAGCGACGATTGTACAACATGGTGGACGACGGTTACTACATGTAAGTTACAAAGTGAAGGCGATTACAAGAGCATCAGAGCGATTTGGCGATCAAGCCAATTAGGAGTGAAGAAACGGTTCTTACAACTCATCCAATAATCTATATGGTTATCTATAAATGATTTCCGCATCATGAGTAGTTGAAGGAGATCATGGGGAGTTGCTGGATTTAAAGTAGTGGGTGTCAGTTACACAGGGAAGTGAGCGACGATTGTGCAACATGGTGGACGACGGTTACTACATGCAAGTTACAAAGTGAAGGTGATTACAAGAGCATCTGACCAATTTGGCGATCAAGAGTATCTGAGCGATTTGGAGATCAAGCCAATTAGGAGTGAAGAAACGGTTCTTACAACTCATCCAATAATCTATATGGTTATCTATAAATGATTTCCGCATCATGAGCAGTTGAAGGAGATCATGGGGAGTTAATGGATTTAAAGTAGTGGGTGTTAGTTACACAGGGAAGTGAGCGACGATTGTACAACATGGTGGACGACGGTTACTACATGTAAGTTACAAAGTGAAGGCGATTACAAGAGCATCAGAGCGATTTGGCGATCAAGCCAATTAGGAGTGAAGAAACGGTTCTTACAACTCATCCAATAATCTATATGGTTATCTATAAATGATTTCCGCATCATGAGTAGTTGAAGGAGATCATGGGGAGTTGCTGGATTTAAAGTAGTGGGTGTCAGTTACACAGGGAAGTGAGCGACGATTGTGCAACATGATGGACGACAGTTACTACATGCAAGTTACAAAGTGAAGGCGGCAAGATAGATATTCAAATAGTAGTAGGTAGTTTATTTAATTTAAATATGTATATATTGTAGAAGTTTGGAAGGACAAATAAATCAAAACTTTCAAAACAAAGATGTAATCTTTTTATCTTAGATATTATAACTTATCTTAGTTTAAAATTGTGTGCTTGTGCGGCTTGGAGTTGTTTAGTGTAATCAAGTCTTTCTTAGTGTAAACACTTCGTTTTAGAGACTTTGTCTCAAAAGGTTTATCCCTTACAATTTCTTCTGATCCCCTTTAATTGTTAGCTCGAGCGAAATCACACTCGCGCGAAACAAATTCATTAAACAGCACAGAACAAGCTTGTTAAAAATATTTGAAAATTCTATCGCCTCTCAAAGTAATTATCAATTAAAATCACCCACTTTTTTTATTTTTTTATTTTTGTTGGTTTTAAACGATACAATTTCGTTGAAGGATTGTATTCCAACAAATTTTTTCAAGTAGGAAAAATAAATTTCAAAACTAATGAATGATAAATATATAAGATTATCTCTTTAGTATGTCACATAAAAGTCACTTTTATAATAATTTCTTCTTTGACTACTAATTAAATCATTATAAATAGAACTTCAAATAGCAAGTTATGATAAAATTGACCCAAAACTGGGTTGCGCGTGACCATGCTAATGGCCAGGAGAATAACAAAAGAGAAAAATTCAAAGGGCAAAGAAACGGCCTCCGTTGGAATCTCAACACCTGGCAAAAATCAAGGCTGAAATCTTGCCGACGAGAGGCGGACCCATTCGCGTCAATTCACAATCTGAAGATAAAAATCTGTCTCAGTTAATCCGTGAACCAATGTATTTTCTAACTTGAAGCTTACTGTGAGTGAAATATGGCGGATTCCAGTGAAAAAACGAATGGGGTTTTGATCGAAGGTGGGGGGGACAGTGAAAAATCTGGGTTTCATACAAAAGCCAGGAGAAGTTCCCATCAAGAACTGGGAGAAATTACTCTTTACACTGTTTTCAACAATTTGATCAATGCAATTTTCTTTAGTAGCCCGAATTCACGTTACGCTTCTGCTACTCTGCTGCACCGGATCAAAGGTTCCGTTTCTGAAAACATTCCTCTACTCCCCGACGCTTCGAGGAACACTGGTCGCCATGTTCTTGCTTGGGCTCGCCATGGCAGCCCCCTCCGCCTCCTCCTTGTCATCTCTGTAAGTACAGTGTATAGAGTCTTCGGTTCGTCCTTGTTAAGATGAGAGCTCAACTCAACACTGCTATTAATTTCATATTCAGCCGGGTTTTACCCTTTACTATGTAAAACTGTGGAACTTCATTCTGTAAACCTTTTTCCAAATTCTTATGCTGTAATAAGCATCAAATTTGATACGGCTATATTTTCGAATATATGCATGTTTTTAGGAAGTAACTGATTTCTTTAATTTCGATTTGATCTAATTTACGATTAACTAAGTGCTAGTGAATTTGATCTAGTTTGGGAATTTCTATTGCATTAAAATTTGAGAAAATTTCTGTTTTCGTTGGCTCAAATTTAGGCCAACCATAACTAAGAAACTTACAAGTTTGATATGTGAATGGAAACTTTTGGTGGTAAATACTTCTATTATTATCAATAATCCAAGAAACCTATCTTGCTTCAATTCGGGTGTTACCTTTGTTAGTATAATATTGATATTTGATCGCTTCTTAGAAGGAAATACTATTTCTTTTAACATGCATGTAATGATACAAGCTAGTTTATTTCTAATCCACTCCACAAGGGAAAATCATATGTATAGTGTCAAAATTAGTAAATGATTCAGCATAGACCGAAGATTGTTAGATGGAGGCATTCTCCCATTTATGCTCACGAATCTAGTGTTTTGGAAATAATTATATGGGAGATTATCAGATGAATGCATTTTTCCGGATAAACTCATGAATATTTTCGAAATGATTCAGCATGGATCCCAGAATATCTGAGTGAAGCATTTTTCCCAATTATACTCATGACTATAGTGTTTTGGAAATGATTCAGCATAGATTTGAGATTATCAGATGGAAGAAGTCATATGAGGGACACACTATGCGAAGAAATATGCCTTGTGTAATTCTAGGTCACCCTTGACGAACGGTCTACTACACTTGGCGATTGGATTATTACATTGAATCAACCCACTTTAAACCTTGTCCATATTTCCTGTTTACTCTTTATGTGCGCATGTATTGACAAGACCAACATCAGTTATGTGCCATTTTTGCTTGTAACTTCCACATATAAAGTTGTAGTATGGTAGGTTGCCAAGAAAAGCTCACTATATGTCTGTTAGTAGAAGAAGCCAAAGAACTCTGTGATTGAAATTAATATTTTCCCATTGACATTATCTCTTTACCACTTACATTTTTCTTTAATCGGTTAATGCTCATATTCTTCGTTTGTATAAGTTTTGGTAGGTTCGTAATACTCTCTTTGGAGCATCAAATATTGGACGAATCATATAAATTATAGTTCCAATTTCTGTTCGTAACTTGTACATTATGTTAGAATTTTGCTACATTGATCTTTGAAGTTCTAATAATTGCTGCAGGTTGGGACTATTTCCCTCCTCACATTGACTGGATTGCTAGTATTTATGCTTTTCTTCGCTGCAGCAACCGTCAATGCCATTGTCATTTCTCTTTTCATGTCTTTAGTGGCAGCAGGAGGGTTCTTGGCTCTTTTCTTTGCTTGTGTTGCAGCCATTTATGTTGGGGCACTGTCAGTAGCTGTATGTGTGATTTCCACAGCGACAGTTTTAGCTGTTACTGCTGTTCTTGTAGTTACAGGTAATCTACTCGGATTCTTTGATTATGTTTTCTAAAAGTATTCTTTGATAGATTCCAAAATGCTCTACCATAAGTAACTTATAATAATGTTTCCAAACAAGCACTTAGTCTATGAACTAAGTCTATAGTATCAACCAACTCCTTTTGAATATGTCTTATAATCAATCACGTCTTCTTTAAATGATGAGAAGTAAAAAGATATGGACTCAGAATGAAACTTTGGCTCAAGTCTGTTATCTCTGCTGTTTTTACATTATGACTTGACGACTATCAGTTCTATTATCGTCAAGTAGAAGCCAATATGCTAGAACAACTTATTTAAGGAAATGTAGGTTCTACTTTGTTCTGTTATTTGTAAGCTAAATGATCATATTTCTCGGCTTGTTATTATACGTATCATGCATAACAATCGTAAAATTTTCATGTGGGAATCAGGTTGGATTGGGTTCTTCTGCACCGTGTGGCTGGTGACGCGGAAAAGCATAGGTTTAGCCAAGCATTCCCTTTACATTACGGGATCAACACTTTCATCTTACTCTTCTGCGAGGCATGTTTCACAATACCCTGAATTGAATAAATCTGAATGAAGAGCTGGTGCCGAAAGATGGTTTCACTATGTAGATAAGCTAGAAAATAAACAAATCTTATATATATATATATAATAAAGTAAGCAAAAAAGGAGGGGAAAAAAAAGGTTCAGGTGTCCAAATGACTGAGTCAGTCTCACGAGTCAAGTTGTCTTAGTAAAGAGTGGTTTCTCTGTTCTAAAAAAATAAGTGGATTGGATGGCAATGGATTGAGTGGAGTGATCTTGATGTGTGTTATTATTGAATGGAAAACACATTAAAAAATGTTATGGCCTATGATATTTCCTTTATAATTTCTTATATAGGATAGAATGGAGGTTGTAAGCCATTGTTTCAAATTTAATCTTCTGTTTAAATCATCATATTATATACTACATGCTATAGTCCATATTTTATTTTATTTATTTATTTATTTTCTTTTTTTGGTTCTAAGTAAAGAAATTATATTTCCGGAAGTAGTTGATATTTTACTATGCATTTTAAAACTTACATATTTTACTAAATTTTCTTTAAAAGTAACTTTTTAACTAGAATGAAAAAAATAAAATAAAAAAAGGCTGTGCTGACATGAATATAATAATGTTTTATTAATATTGATACTATTCGTTTTGGTTTTTATAAAGATGATAATTAATTATAGTTTGAACTTGCCATTTTATCTTTTCTATCTACATCAATAAAAGAATCATCTGCAATGATTCAAAGCAAGAACTAGTATAAAGAAAATGCTTATATTTGATCCACTAATATTATTCTCCCTATTTTCGTTCTCGACCGTCAATAAAAGTAGCATTTTGGGTAAATTAGGGATGGACTCTTCAATCTATTACTCCAACCTTTAAAGATGAGATTTTGGGTCCGCATAAAGAACGATTGAAGCTGGACAGGGTTTAAAAAAATGATTTCTAGATTCCACATGAGAGGAGAGAATTTTTATTTATAGACTTGTTACAATAGGAGATAATATAAAGAATGGAAAATACAAGATTTGAATCAATCAATCCCTATTTCTTCCTTCTGTCACTTACCATGAATGGAGGATTCTTTCTACTGACATGAATGGAGGATTATCTGCTGTCACTTGTCGTGAATGAGGGGAGAATAAAAGATTTTCTGTTTTACGATTTTGGCATGATTGATTCGCAAAACAGTCCCTTCAATTACTCTTATAATCTGTCACTTTCCGTGAATGAGGATCATTTTCTATTTTACCATTTTGGCATGATTGATTCGCAAAACGGCCCCTTGAATTATTCTCATAATCTGCTATATTAAGAATAACATCCATGGCTTGATCACCTTCCTCATCACTCCATTTATCTTGCTTAATACCCTCCCTCAAAGTGTGTCTAGGTTGAAGGCACGGTTTGCTGCAAAAATAATGTAGCGTGGCCTTGCACAGTGATTTTGTAAAGATGTCCGTAAACTGAAGGGTGGAGGAGACATGGCGAGTAATAATGAGACCCATTGAAACTCTTTCACGAACAAAATGATAATCTAATTCGATGTGTTTGCTACGAGCATGAAAGACAGGATTGACACTCGTGTAATGCACTCAGGTTATCACAAAATAGTATTGGTGGATAGGATTGAGGAACCCGAATATCGCATAAAAGGAATGTGAGCCATGTTAATTCGGCTGCTGTATTGGCCATAGCACAATATTCGGCCTTGGTACTCTATCGTGAAATTGTTGGTTGTTTCTTAGCACACCAAGAGATAATGTTTCTCCCCAAAAATGTGCAAAAGCCCGTTGTTGACCGTCTTGTTGTAGGACAACCTGCCCAATCTGCATCAGAAAAAGCAAAAAGATATTATCTCCCGTTAGATGCAAATCTAAAGTAATAGATCCTTTGACATATATCAAAATACGCTGAACCATTTTCATACTAGCAACAGTTGGTGACTACATAAATTGAGAGACATAATTAACACTAAAAGAGAGATCAGGTCTTATAAGTGTTAAATATTGTGAAGTACCAAAAACACTACAATAAAATGTAGGATCAGGGAGAGGATTATTATCATTAAGACCCTTGGTTTTAGACTCCTTTGGTGTATTCACGGGTTTGCAGTCCAGCATTTGAGCTTTGTTAAGAATATTTTGAGCAAAGTGACTTTGAGAAAGCTACAAAGAGTTGGTATGGCGGTGAACTTCTATGCCAAGAAAGTGATATATTGGTCCAAGAACTTTCATAGCAAATTCAGAATGCAAAAGTGTAATAAAGTCAGCAAGTAACGTCGAATCTGAACCTGTTGATGTGTTTTAAATTGCAAGTGGACTTTTTGAGTCCGAGTTATCATCCTACAAATATTGTAATTAAGCATCGAAATCCTGTTAGTTCTTGCCTTATTTGAACAATAAAATAGTGATGAATTAATTCAACCAAAATATTAAACTAGAAAGCGAAAGAAAATAAAAGACATTTAAATATTCTAAATTAATGTTTGTAAGTGTTGGGATATTCAATTTCACGTTGTCAATACTTTTAATCCCAATTGTCTAGTTTTATTCCTGTTACAATGCTCGATCGAATTCACTTATACGTATGAAATTTCGCTCTCGAGTTTAAATCAACTCTACCTAATTAGTCAACCGTGTTTCTAGACAGTAGGTTGTAATAATTAGGTGCATAGAATACAAGAATTCATGTAGCGATCGCAATAACAACAAACTTATCTCTATCGTTGTTGAATTACCAAATTTTATTCATAGATCTAAGTGTTAGCTCATATCTCGAATTATGAAAACACTCATAAAATCAATGAATTAGTCGCAAATTAATTCATACATTAAACACAAAATAAAATTAACACATACAATCAATAATGCAAAACTAGAATTATAGAATTAAAAGCGTAAAACTAGGCTACATTGAATATCCCAACTTTGAAGTTAATAGTTCTTCAATAAAGAAATAAATATGCAGAAATATAAATAATTACGCATATTGAGTTTATCAAATTAACAAAAGAAAGGAAGTCTTAGACCAAGATTTCGCCCCCTGTTGATAATCTTCCACCCCAAGCCTTTGCCTTCAATTTCCTCCAAAGAATTTGATGTTAAAATGTGGAATTATGATGTTTAAAGCCTGTGCAAATATATTCTAATTCTTGCATGAGAAGTTGTATATATAGAAGAGGAGAAAACATAGGCAAACAAGGAAACAAATCAGGTTAAAATCCGTGCATTGGCCTTGGGCCGGAAAGAGGCACGGCTGTGCATGCTAAAGTTTGGTAGCCGCCCGGTTGATCTAAATCTGGTTCTGTAATTTGACATTTCTCGCGGCCACCTGGTAGGTTTGGCGTGGTCGCGCAGTGTAAACATTTCAGTGCAAATTCCAACTTTGAAATCTGTTTAGTAAGCCCTTAAACTTTATTTGCAATTTAGTCCTTCAACTTCCAATTAGGTTATTAAAGTCCCCAAACTTCTTGATTTTTTCAATGAACTTCTCTCTTGTCCCAACTGCCTTTGTGCACTTCTCCAATGTGTACAATTACGCTTATTTTGACCTTTATTCACTTCAATTCCCCCAGTCTGTCAACTTTGGGATATTTTCTGTAATAAAAACAAACAACACACAAATCAATAACTTTTATTCTAAAATGAATCCTAACTTCGACATATAAATAAGTGTACAAAATACACTTATCACCTATCAACAACAAATTATCCACATAAAGAAGTAAGACCAATGTGCTACGTGATGAGTGCAGGATAAATAAAGACGGATCAGTCAAACTACAAAAGAACCCATGTTTTAGCAAAAATGCGCTAAAACGATCGAACCATGCTCGTGGTGCCTGCTTAGGGCCATAAAGGGCTTTTTGAATTTTACAAACATGAGATGGAAACTTAGAACCATTCATACCTGATGGTTGTTCCATATAAATATCTTCATTGATGTAACCACGGAGAAAAGCATTTCTAACATCAAGCCGCCTAATATCCCATTTTCGAACAAGAGCTAGGATAAGAACTAATTGAATAGTACCTGATTTTATAATTGGAGAAAAGTTTCAATATAGTCTATACCGCCAACTTGATGGTAGCCTTTTGCAATGAGCCTGGATTTCAACCTGTCAAGAGTTCCATCAGCTTTTAATTTAGCTTTAAAACCCCATTTGGACCTTACAATGTTCACATGAGAGTCTCCAGGAACTAAGGTCCATGTTCAATTTTGATGTAAGGCATCAAGTTCATCGAGCATAGCTTTCCTCCAACCGTTATATTGAAGTGCTGTTTTGAAAAACCGTAGCTCGCTTGGTATATTATCACGTTCAAGATTTAATGCATAATGTTGATTGGGCTTGTAAATGTTGTGTTTCGCTCTTGTAGTCGTAGGATGAGAAGTAGACTGAAACGGTTCAGAAAGATGAGAAGGGTTAGGATTCTCATTCACCAAATGGTTGTCTACTATGATATGAGACATCGCAATAGACATGTCATGATCTTGAGATAAGAAATCAAGGGCAGCATGTTGCGGAGATGAGAAATCAGGGGCAGCATGTTGCGGAGTGGGGTTCGAAGGTAACGCATGTGGCACATCTGAGCGGTATGTTCTGGCAAAGTGGAAGGCGTGCTTGAAGTATTGGATGGGAGCGGAATATTCGTTAAATCCATGACAGTGGATAGAGAGGTCTGGGACGTTAAAGTGTGAAGTGAAGCATCGAGAAAATCTGTTATGAAGACATTGGAAGGTGACAAGGACTCTTGTTTTGTAAGGGAAAGAATTCTCATCAAACTTGACATGTCTAGAGACAAACATCCTGCTGGTTTTTTGATCGAAGCATCAGTACCCTTTATGCTTGTCACTATAACCTAGAAACACACAAGGAATTGATTTAGGATCAAACTTATTCTTCTTAGTATCCCATGTATATGGGTAACATCGAGCCCCAAACACACGTAAAATAGAGTAATTAGGATTAGCACCATATAAACGAAAATAAGGAGAATTAACTCACCTCCACCATCAGAGTGAAAATTCTTAATTTTTTTTTTTTTAATCAAATTGAAGTTTCACATAGCTTTCAAAATCCAAGTAAACATCAATAAAATCTAATATTGCACGAAGAGGAATTAACCAAATATAATGAGAATAGTCATCCACAAGACAAGCATAGTATCGAAATTTTCCAAGCGATAAAATAGGGGCTGGTCCCCAAATATCACAGTGAATTTTTTCAAAAATATAAGTACTAGAGGAATGAGATAAGTTAAATGGTAATTTGCTAAGTTTGCATAATTGACGACTTTCACAAATAGTTTCCATTTTTTTATTCGAACTAACATGAATTAAATTCTTAGTACGTAAAAATTGAACAACTGATCTTTGTGGATGTCCAAGATGTTGGTGCCATTAGCTAGTTTGACCTGTTGCTTGTTCCTTAATGCAAAACAACTTGTCATTAAATTTACAATTTAAAGGGTATTGTGTCATTAACTGACTAATAGAGAGTAAATTTCAGGTTTATTGAAGTACATGTAAGACATCACGAAGAAGTAAATCATTCTTACCACTAGAAATTAAAGTATCCCCAATGTGTAGTCATATGATTCGAGGCTCCAGTTTCGATGGTCCATTCAACATCTGCAACTAAAGTGTCCATGGTGAGGGAAGCAAGTGCTTGGGGAAGATCCTCATTGTTCATCAATTGTTCTGGTAGGCCCCAACATATCTTGGCTATATGTCCAAGCCTTCCGCACAGTTGACAATGCTCATTCTTGTACATCTCTCTTTCTTTGCTAGTCATTCGTCATTTACCAGGAGAAGGTGGTCTTGGAATATTAGTTCTTTAGGATTGTTGTGAGTTATTTCCTGCATAATTTGAATTATAAAAATTGTTATTAGTAGCCTGAAAGCCTCTACCTTTTGACGTGAATTGATTATTTTGATGATTGCAGTTGTTGTAAGTTTGCTGCTGGGTTTGGTTGCATTGTCCATAGACCGCATATGGTGGTGAATTGGATGCTTCAACTCGTGTGTTTCGTTGTTCGAAACCTTGTAAGAGTGATAAAGTTTCTGAGTAAGACGACATGGGAGGTTTGAGCATTGTCGTTGTAAAAGACTTATATTTCAGTTGAAGGTTAGCAAATAAGTAGTAGACTTTTGTCTTGTCAGGCACTGGGCTTCCTATGGCTGCAAGACTATCACAAATACTTTTAAACTTTCTCAAGTGCTCTGCCAAGGACTGATCCGATCTTTTCTGAGATATATAAGTTGTTGTTGAAGAGCAAATTCTGGTTCTTGTAAATCTTGAGCATATGCTTTCTTCAAGGCATTCCACACTAATTGTGATGACTCTAGGCCAATAACAAGACCTAAAGCTTCTTCGGTGAGTGTTCCATTAATACACCCACGTAGGAGACGGTCTTCTTTTTGGCATTTGAGGTATTCTTTTGAGATCTGTTTTCCTTCATTGGTTGAAGTACCATTTGTTGTGGTATTGTTGTACATAGCTGGTTTCTCTTTTTCACATGTGAGAAATCCAACCATATCTTGGCTTTCTGCAAGGGCAAGTAATTGTTCACGCCATAAGGAATATTTTTCTGGGGTAAGTTTGAGTGTAACGAAGTTGGCAACATTCAAGGAAATTGTGGAAGCCATTGTTTTGCAGTATAGAACTCCCTTATCTCAACAGTGGCTCTGATACCATAAAGAACAATTGGAGCTGGACAAGGTTTAAAAAAATGATTTCTATATTCTACGTGAGAGGGGAGTTCTAGTCTTATTTTTTTATTTATAGACATGTTACAATAGGAGATAATATAAAAAATGGAAAATACAAGACTTAAATCAATCAATCCCTATTTCTTCCTGTTGCTACTTTCCATGAATGGAGGATTCTTTCTACTGCTATGAATGGAGGATTCTCTGCTGTCACTTGTCGTGAATGAGGGAGAGAATGGAGGGTTTTTTGTTTTACCATTTTGGCATGATTGATTCCCAAACAGCCCCTTGAATTGCTCTCATAATCTGTCACTTATCGTGAAGGATCATTTTCTGTTTTACCATTTTGGCATGATTGATTCCCAAAATAGTCCCTTGAATTACTCTCATAACCTGCTATATGAGGAATAACATTCATGGCTTGATCACCTTCCTTATCAGTCCATTTATCTTGCTTAATACTGCATTCTCAAAACACATTTTTAATCATACATTTCATGGATGCACAACTTTATAATATTACATTAACTGTTATCAAAACCTACTTAAAATTTTAATTTTATCCAAACCCAAAAAACAAATTTGTAAATTTGATCTTCATGCGATCAAAAGCATCTTCCACATGATTGGCGCTTGTGAGAGGTAAAACAATCAAGATTTTAGTTGACTTTATATCCATTGCATTTGGAAACCTTTTCATCCTTTTCCTAGAAGAGAGAGAGAGAGAGAGAGAGAGAGTGTGTGTGTTTTTCATGTATACTAGTGGTGCTCGTGCGTTGCACAGATGCGGTAAGAGTTGTATATATAATAGCGTATAAATTTTATTGTGTTGTATCTTGACTAAACATTTAAAAGAAAAGTTTAGTTATTGACGTATATTTCGCCTCTTTATTAATTGGCTGTAGAAAGTGTCGGGAAAAAATATCATTCCAAAATAATTGGCTATAGAAATTGTCAGAAAAAATATTATTCCAAGATAACCATATGTCATTTGCAGTCGACCTTTGTTCACCATTCTAAGAGGAAAAATGCAAATAAATATGTTACAAACAACCATAGCAAACTAAAAGTACATCGACTGCTTATCTATAGATTAGCTGAATTATTATTTAAAAAAAAAAAAAAATTTGACGCCAGCCTTATAAATAGTAAATGAACAGTAAAGAAGCCTTGCCTCTTTTATATAAGTTAAGTTAAGTTATATTAATTATTATTATATTATAAGTTATAATTATAAAGTTAAGTTATTATTAAGTTATATTAAAGGAGAATTTAAAAAAAATAATAAAAAGCTTCTTTTATGTAAGTTAAGTTAAGTTATTATTAAGTTATATTATATGATAATTTTTTAAAAAAAATGACGTCATTAGTAAATGAACAGTACAAAGGCTTTGCCTCTTTTATATAAGCTAGTTGAAGTTAAGGTATTATTAAGTTATATATATATATATATATATATATATATATATATATATATATATATATAAGTTAAGTTAAGTTATTGTAAAGTTGTATTACAGGAAAAAAATTTAAAAAAACCTCTTTTATATAAGTTAAGTTATTATTTATATTATAGGAGAATTTATAATAAAAAAAAACAATAAATGAACATTAAATTGGATTTGCCTCTTTTATGTAACTTAGTTAAAGTTAAGTTATTATTAAGTTATATTAGTTAAGTTAAGTTAATATGAAGTTATATTATAGAAGAATTTTTTTTTAAAAAAATGTATAAGTTAAGTTAAGTTATTATGAAGCTTTATTATAGAAGAATCTTTAAAAAAAAAAAAAATGAAGTTAAGTTAATGAGGCTTTGCTCTTTTATATAAGTTATTATGAAGTTATATTATAGGAGAATTTAAAGAAATTTTTTTTAAGAGAAATCTAATAAAAAAAACTAAAATATATATATATATATATATATATATATATATATATATATATATATATATATATATATATATATATATATATAAGTTAAGTTAAGTTTTTATGAAGTTATAATGTTATATTATAGGAGAATTGAAAAACAAAAAAATTAAAAAAATAACGTCTATATTATAGGAGAATTAATGTAGACGGATACTTGAGATCCGAACAATTGCTAACGAAGATACTTTCAAATGCTGGTTTCCACTCCTTTGAGTCTTGAAAAACAAAGGCGGGGCTTTGTCCCTCGTTTTAACTCCGGTGTGCCAATTAGTATTTTTTTTTTAAAAGTGTACGTAAGTTGAATGATATTTAAAAGTGCATACCTTTGCTTAGTGAATCCAAGGGGATATATATAGTGGATCAAATGTAACTGCCCCTATTGTTGAGGTAGTAACTGCCCATGGTGGAGGTTCTAACTTCCCACTATTATGGCGTCAACCGCCCACAATGGAGCATTTGCTGCATTCATGAGAAATTCCAGGATAGTGGGGAGTTATTTATTCCTTTAATTTCGCTGCCACCTGTACAGCGGATTGCAGGTAAAGGTGTTCGATCGTAATCAAAGTCATGATATAACGAATGATCATTCACGACCAACCATAGGTGACATCTTTGGTTCGTAGATCGAAATTCGACCATTGACACATATCATTTGTCCCCTCAGAAGATTAGGATTTGTATAGAAGAATCGTGATCGTATGACTGTCATATTCGAATAACTAGTCAATAGTTAACGGATAACGATGTGGTCTGCCTAATAGGCTTACGTGTTACTTATTTGTTGAGGCTCAGGTTCCCAAGAGGCGTGTTTCATCTGAGGCGGCGCATCAGTCAGGCGGTAGGTCACTTCAATGTGTCAGTAAATGTTGTTTGAGAAAGCGGGAATATTTAGGGTTTTCAGATTATCTTCGAATTTCAAACGCCACTTTATAGATACATATTGCACGCTGGACTCAAACTCTCCAACTTTCTCTTAAACTTTTCCCGTTGCATCTTTCATATTCTGGTTCCGTATTTTATCCGGCGACTGGTCCTGAAACAATCTCCGGCGAATTCCAAACTCCAAATCAAAGGTATAGCGTCATTTCTTTTCTTTTTGAAGTTGTAATTATTGGTTGGGGTGAGTCTTTTGCAAGTGCACTGAAGTTTCACCTTTTTCGCCATATATTGTCATTTTAAGTGTAGTATTTTGGATTATTCTGGTATTTTGAGGGGAGATGGAGCTTATTATTGTATTAGATAGTGATGAGGAAGAGAGAAGGGTGTCTGAGTTATTGAGTAGGGTAGATGACCATTTGTCCTCTTCTCCTTCTTATAACCAAATGTTCAATCGTGCAACGAGCCCATCTTCACCCCAATCTCATTCTTTTTCCTCTGATCGTACCGTTTCTGATAGTTTGCCTCTTTCACCTCGAATGCAGCATTTTATGGCTCGTGCACGATCTACTCGTCAAGAAGCTTTAGCTATTCCTGATTACAAAAGCTGTTACAATGACCTTCGATTGGTGGAGGCGCTTAATTCCTTTGTTCTTTTTTCCGATCACACCTTTCGAGCCCCTCTTGAAGGTGAACGTATTGGAGGTGGGGAAGAAGGGGAGGTAACCGTTTACTTAGACTCAATGAAATGTGGTCTTCGATTCCCTCTTCACCCTTTTCTCATAGAACTTCTTCGTTTCATCGATTTGAGCCTTGCACAGTTAGCCCCCAACTCCTGGAGGATTCTTACATACTTTCTGATCGTTTGCTTAAAAAATAACGTCGATCCAACTCCAAACCTTTTACGATCCTTTACGGAATTAAAGCTACATCGTGATTATAACAGCTTGGTCGTTTTTAATACTAAAAACGATTTCCAAATCCCAAGTTGTCCCTCCTCCCAACCTGGATGGAAAACCAGGTTTTTTTATGTGAAAAGGAAGAATGGTCCCTTCCCCTTTCCTGTCTCTTGGAATCATCCTGATTTTGCAAAATTCAACGATTCGATCACTTTATCTGACATAGAAGAGGAAGGTTTTTTAACGATCCAAGCGTGCGATCCCCTCAGCCGTCATATGAAAGATATTCTCACTGATACTTTCTTGATTGAGCATCGGATAAATTTTCCTGAGGGTATACTTCTGTATTAGCTCTTGTCGATCTTTTTCATCATCGAAAAATCAAGCTGAACAACAATTTTTTATTTATTTTTATTTTTTAGACGAGATGAGTTTCGACTTCGATAAATTCGATGCACTACTGAAGGAAAAATCCAAAGGGAAAGGGGCAAAGAGAAAAGCAAGCGATAGGGATGTCGTCCAAGATCTATCACTGGATCAATCGACTCCTCGTGTTGCGCCTGCACCGAATTTGTCCCACCAGCCTTTTCCAATACAATCTACATCTAATCTCTCAGTTGGGGGACAAGAGGGCTCGTCTCGATCATCTGTTCATGTAGATGAGGACGTTCAATTGATTGCCCATGCGGTTGATCACAACCTGTTGGAGGATATGAAGAATAAAAGCGGCTTGGCTATTCATCGAGCTTTCTCTGTTGAGATGCGGAGGGTAAGCTTAAAGAATTTTAGGTCATGGTTTTCTATGTTCGTATCATCCTAACACATGATATTGCGTTTCAATTTTTGACCATGGAATGAGCTCTACTCGATTCCCGTGATACGACTTCCAACAGCTATTTTGAGGTTGTTAATGCGAACTCTCGACTCGAACGAGAGTTGGCTGAAGCAAAGAAGCTTTTGGCCCAGAAAGACTTATCCTTGGGGGAAAAGGATACTATGATATCTTCGATGCGGGTGGACTACAAATGACAGCTTGAATCCCGCGGTCGTGAGGCGGTCGAGGCTTACAAAACTTCTCCCGAGTTCAACGAAGTAGCCGGAATGTTCGGAGTTAAATCTATGATCCGCGCATATGGGAAAGTGAAGGAGTGGTTGCAACAAGATCATCCTGAGATCGATCTTACAGAATTCGAAAGCTTTGCCGATGCTGAAGCTTTGGAGGAGGAACTCGAGCACGGTGGCGATACTTCACATCAACCTCCTCTAGAATAACATCATTGACTTGCACATGATAGGAAATGCTTCTTTTGAACTTGTGTTTTATAGCTGTAGTAACAAACATTATTGTCGCTTTTTGTATTTTACTGATGACATCAATGTTACCTGTTCTGGTTAGATCTTTTTAAACAAAGATGCACAACGATTTCCTTGCGAGTTTCAATGATCATACCACAAAAATAGCTTGTGACGCCGGGTTGATGACAAGGACCTTTGTGATATTTTATACTAACGATGCGATGCCTTGCTCGTGACAAAGTCTTATAAGATCGTTATCGATATTAATGATGTGATGCCTTGCTCGTGACAAAGTCTTATAAGATCGTTATCGATATTAACGATGTGATGCCTTGCTCGTGACAAGGTCTTATAACGATGTGATGCCTTGCTCGTGACAAGGTCTTATAACGATGTGATGCCTTGCTTGTGACAAGGTCTTATAACAATGTGATGCCTTGCTCGTGACAAGGTCGTATAAGATCGTTATTGATATTAACGATGTGATGCCTTTCTCGTGACAAGGTCTTATAACGATGTGATGCCTTGCTCGTGACAAGGTCTTATAAGATCGTTATTGATATTAACGATGTGATGCCTTGCTCGTGACAAGGTCTTTTAAGACAACCAGAAGCAAATAATATCATATTTCATCATAAGAGAAATTACAATCAAAGGAGAAGATAATATCTTCTATTTCACGGGTCTTTCGATCTACTGGTAGAACTTTTTCAAATGATTGACATTCCATGGGCGAGCCAGTCTATCACTACACATAGTTTTTAACAAATATGCACCATTTCCTAAGACCTTATCAATTTGAAAGGGTCCTTCCCATTTTGCTCCCAATTTTGTAGGATTATGACCGGATGTTGAGGCAAATCGAAGCACAAGATCTTCCTTATCAAAACTTCTGATTTTAACTCTTTTTTCATGAGTGACTTGTGACCTTCTTTTTAGTCGAAGCATTCTCCTCTCGGCCTCATCCCTTTCCTCATTGATCATGTCCATCTGGAATTTATGATACCCAAAATCAATTGGATCAACAGTGATTCTTGAAGAGGGCACGATGATTTCTTGTGGCACCACGGCTTCCAGTCCGAAACACATTTTAAAGGGAGTTATCATCGTGGATTCTCTAGGCTTCGTGTTGTATGCCCAAAGCACATTTGGTAATTCTTCAGCCCATTCATTTCCTGTTCCTTCTGATCTTGTTTTCAAATCCCACAAGATGCTTCTGTTAGTGACTTCCACTTGCCCATTAGTTTGAGGATGCGATACTGAAGAAAGTCGCAACTCAATGTTATAACTTGCACAGAAGTCTCTGAATTCCCTGTTGTCGAACTGCCTTCCATTGTCAGAGATGATCACCTGTGGAATGCCAAATCGACAAATGATCTGTCTCCAAACAAAAGCCTGGATTTTTCGAGAGGATATGGTTGTAAGAGCTTTCGATTCGACCCATTTAGTGAAGTAATGACTGCCACCAGCAAGAATTTTCTTTGTCCCGTTGAGATCGGAAGTGGCCCTACGATATCCAATCCCCATTATAAAATGGTCGCACTCCAAAGATTGCATGTTGAACTTCTGCTGGAATGTGGATCAAATTCGCATGTTTCTGACAAATTTCACATCGTTTGACTAACTCATTTGCATCATTTTTTAAAGTAGGCCAGAAATAACCTTTCCTGAGCGTTTTGAAACCCAACATGTTTCCTCCCAAATGATTCCCACAAGCACCAGAATGAATTTCTTCAAGGATCCGATGGCCTTCATCCTTCGTAACACATTTCAGATATGGCATTGAAATTCCCTTTTTATACAATTCCCCATTAATCAAACAGAAATTTGCTGACTACAATTGTAATTTTCTTGCTTCCATACGATCTTCGGGTATCCATCCATGAAGCAAATTGGCCTTGATCTGGTCCATCAAGGATTCTTCTCGAACCTCCATCGTCATCACGGTGCTAGGCTTCATTATCGCTCGAACATTAACACTTGTAGGCAGTGATTCCCAATTAGTGATTTTCGACAAGTGGTCGGCATGCACATTTGATTCTCTTGGAATTTTTTTAACTTGACAATGCTAAAATCTTCTTTGTAAATCTCTCACCTTCATCACGTATTCCAAAATTTGATCGTTTTAAATATCGACCTCCCCTGTTACTTGACCCACCACGAGTTGGGAATCACTGTACACGATCACTGATGATGCTCCCATACTGCTCACCATTCTAAGCCCCAAGATCAAAGCTTCGTATTCCGCTTCATTGTTGGTGGTATCAAACATTAACCGTATCGCATACTCATGTTTCAATTCCTCCGGCGATATCAACAAGATTCTCGCTCCTGCTCCTTTTTGACTAGAAGACCCGTCCACATATAACTTCCAAGGTTGATCATCACCTCCTCCTTTTGGCGTCAATTTAGCAATGAACTCTGCCAATACCTGCGCCTTTATTGCTGGTCGAGGCTTGTATCCAATATCATGTTCTCTTAACTCCACCGCCCACTTTGTCAATTGTCCAAAAGTTTCCGGTCGATGTAGTATCTACTTCAAGGGCTCGTTAGTCATCACCGTTATTGAGTGAGATTGAAAATAAGGCCTCATTTTTCGAGCCGCCAATACCAAAGCCAAGATAAGTTGTTCCGCCAACGAGTAAAGTCTCTCGGTTTGCTTCATCATGTCGCTTACATAGTAAACGGGGTTTTTGATCCCCAAATCATTCTTTATGAGAACTGCACTTACAGGGTGTTCTGAAACAGCAAGATACAAGAAAAAATGGTCTCCAGCTACTGGTCGTACCAACACAGGTGGAGCTTGTACGATCCTTTTCAAATTCTCCAAGTTATCATCACATTCTTTATTCCAAGAAAAATTGGTCCCCTTCCGTATGGCTCGAAAAAAGGGGGAGCAATCATCAGCAGCACTTGACATGAATCTATTAAGCGCGGCAATCCTCCCCGTCAAACGTTGAACATCTTTAACATTTTTTGGCCTTTCCATGTCTAAGATCGCCTTGATCTTATCAGGGTTCGCCTCAATCCCTCTCTGTGACACCATGAAGCTCAGAAACTTCCCTCCGGATTTTCCAAAGACACATTTCTCCGGGTTGAATCGCAAATTTCGATCAATTGCAATATCAAAGATACGTCACAGATCCTGTAGATGTGTTTCTTTCTTTGTGCTATGAACGACCATGTCATCTATGATGTGATCCAGGACCCTCGACGATCGGGAATCATAGCAGGCTTGACGGAAAAATTTAAATATTCAAGCCAAAACAAGAATTCAGCAGGTTCGACGAGCTTTGAAGACCAAACCGTGTCGAAAAGAACCAAAAAATTGAATCACGACCGTGAAAGGAATTGGTCACGACCGTAACTTTTGAAGGTCACGGCCGTAAATGAAGGATCTCGGCTGTAACCTGCTCTCTATCTATTTCATAACTGGATAAAAGGACTTACGGCTGTAACAAAAATATTCACGGCCGTAACGTATTTCAGTTACACAATTTACGGCCGTAAATTAAGACACTCACGGCCGTAAGACAGCTTCTGGACGTGCACCGTCGTGGAATTTAAAGATTTCGCATTATTTTTATTTCCTTATCAGTTTTTGTTATTTTAACTATTTTACTTTAATTAGAATTCTATTTTGAGCCTAATTAGCGGCTAGGTTTATTTTGCTTATTTATACGCTTTTTCTATTCATTGTAAGACAGACTTTTACACAACTTTTATATTATAATTGAGAGGCTATTTTGCTTTCACAATCTTATTCTTCATTGAATAAAATCCGAACTTGCGAGTTTTTCTTGTTTGTTCAAATCTCGGTGAGAATTATTATTACTTGTGATCAAGAGGTCAATATATCCCAGTGATTGTATTGGTTGCTTGGTTCAATTAATTTTAATTGGATCCATAAATCGTGGTTTCTTGGCGTTCTTGGGTCGATTTCAATATTTTGTAGGTTGCGTAGCTACAATTGCTACGTGGTTTGCATCATTTGGTATCAGAGCTTAGGCTCCAAAATCAAGGTTATATCTTTATTTTGTTTTCTTGAGTTTTCTATCCAGTTTGATTTTTATGATTTTCATCGAGTCCCATAAAAATCATCCATATCTTGTTGAGTGTTTTGTTTTTCAGTTTTTTGCGTTCTTCTTGTTCTTGACTTTGTTGAATCTTTAATCCAGAAAATCGTTCCAAAAAAATTTCAAAAGTGTTTGTTTTGCTTAATTCTTATCCGAATTAAGTTCCGTTTGTTTTGTCGTGTTCGTTGTCAGATTTTCGGATTTATAAAAAAAAGATTATTTTTTTTATTTATTCCGAAAATTCACCCAAAATTTAAAAAAAAAAATTCCATTCATGAATCACTTTCTTGAATTTCCTTAAATTCTTGATAAATCCTTGCCTTCCAAGTCAAATTAAAATTCTTGATATTATTTCCTTTCTAGTCAAAATTCAATAACCACTTTCTTGAATTTCTTTAAAATTCTTGATATTGTTTTTCCTTTTCGAGTCAACATTAAATTCCTTCTTGATATTTGTCAATATCTGGACCCTCTTATTTTGAGTCTCTCAAATTTTTGAAAGCTACATAAAGGGATGAATTACGAGTTCGATCATACTTTCATGACTAGATGTCGTGTAGGGGATAAGCTGTGTAGTTTGGCTATTGATAGGGAGTACATCTCTAATTTGGCTAGTATCAACATGGTTGAAAAATTGGGGTTGCATTTACTACATCATCCTAGACCTTATAGGATGACATGGTTGAAGGAGTGTGAGGAGTTCAAAGTGACAAAGCAAGTCTTAGTGAATTTCACCATTGGGAGGTATAGTGATGAAGTATTATGTGATGTAGTGCCTCTAGAGTCTTGTCATATGTTGTGGGGTAGGCCATGGAGGTATGAGAGGAAAGCATTTTATGATAAGAATAGAAACAGGTACAAATTTGTGAAGGATGGAGAATCAATCACCCTAGCTAGTTTAACACTAGAGCAAATACTTGAAGATCAAAAGGAGGTGAAGGAAAAGATTAATCCGTTATCCAGATTGAATTATCAATTAAGATTTCTAGAAGAGGACATGATTGCACGGAGGGGTAAAAATGTAGTTAAGTTGCAAGAAAAGCCTCAGGATATGAATGTTGGGAAGAAGGAGGGAGAGTTGAAAGTATAAATAGTTGAAAAAAATCCAACATTTAAGGTAGGAGATGTGGAATTGGGTAATAAAGAGGTGATCGAACAAAAAGTTAAAATTATTGATGAGGATATGCATGAATTGAAAGTTGACGGGGTAGAGAATGAAAACATGAAGGAGTTGGTTGGGGCCAAAAATTTAAAAGAGGTAGTTGAGCTTGAAAAGGTGGAGTTAGGTGATCAAACTCCAAAGTTTGATGAAGAAAAATTGGAAGTTGGGGTAGAAGTTCAAATTTTGAGCTTTGAATTGGAAGATCCACATTTTGGTAGTGATGAGGTAGTACATGAACATGGTTATTTAAATGTGGAGGTCGGAGATGTGGTTGAGTTTGAAAATAAAAAAATTGAACAAGAAATTGCAAATGAGGAAATAGGCGAAGAGAAGAGCCTCGTGGTTCAAGAAGTGGAGTTGGTGGTGGTTTATCATGAATACAAGGATCCATACCTTGTACCTCATGGAGCTAACATGTCCCTCCCCATTTTGTTTAAATCCATTTTACAGGTTAATTATGTTTGGAAGCTTCAACCACATTACGTATGGCAAAGGGAGTTCAAGCTCCATCTCTTCCATGTTTGCCAATCAAAGGATCCCAATTTATTGAACTCCTGGCATGAAAGCAGAAATTTTCCATTTGATCCAGGGGGAGCAGTTGCATTCATGAACAAAGCTATGATTCGGGACGAATCATCCTAAAGAAGGAGGGTATGATGTGATCCCGGACCCTCGACGATCGGAATCATAACAGGTTTGACGGGAAAATTTAAATATTCAAGCCAAAACAAGAATTCAGCAGGTTCGACGAGCTTTGAAGACCAAACCGTGTCGAAAAGAACCAAAAAATTGAATCACGACCGTGAAAGGAATTGGTCACGACCGTAACTTTTGAAGGTCACGACCGTAAATGAAGGATCACGGCCGTAACCTGCTCTCTGTCTATTTCATAACTGGATAAAAGGACTTACGGCTGTAACAAAAATATTCACGGTCGTAACGTATTTCAGTTACACAATTTACGGCTGTAAATTAAGACACTCACGGCCGTAAATTTCAGAAGCTGTCTTACAGCCGTGAGTGTCTTAATTTACGGCCGTAAATTGTGTAACTGAAATACGTTACGGCCGTAAGTCCTTTTATCCAGTTATGAAATAGACAGAGAGCAGGTTACGACCGTGATCCTTCATTTACGGCCGTGACCTTCAAAAGTTACGGTCGTGACCAATTCCTTTCACGGACGTGATTCAATTTTTTGGTTCTTTTCGACATGGTTTGGTCTTCAAAGCTCGTCGAACCTGCTGAATTCTTGTTTTGGCTTGAATATTTAAATTTTCCCATCAAGCCTGCTATGATTCCAATCGTCGAGGGTCCTGGATCACATCAATCTACATAAGCTTCAATTGAATTTCCAATCTCTTTTTCGAACACCTTGTTTACCACGCGTTGATATGTCGTACCTGCGTTCTTTAGTCCGAATGGCATTGACGTGTAACAAAAAGTACCACCATGAGTGATGAAAGACGTTTTTTCTTCATCATTCTTTGCCATCTTTACTTGGTGATATCCTGAAAATGCATCCAAGAAACTCATCTTTTCCATTCCAGCAGTTGCATCCACCAGAGCATCTATGCGGGGCAGCGGATAGCAATCTTTTGGACATGCGCGATTCAGATCCGTATAATCTATACACATTCTCCGTTTCCCATTTGATTTTTTCACCAAAACCACGTTTGCAAGCCACTGAGGGTATTCAACTTCCCTAATGAACTTTGCTTTCATCAATTTTTCGACTTCCTCCTGTACAACGGTTTGACGACCAGGTGCAAATTTTCTCTTCTTCTGTCTCATCGGCTTCGATCCAGGAATAACATTCAAAAAATGTTGCGCAATGTTTCTTGGTATTCCCTCTATTTCTTCCGCCGTCCAGACGAAGGCGTCTCTTTTTTGTCGAACAAGGCTTAAAATTTGTTCTACTTCTTCTTCACTTAACGCCTTGCTGACATGGATGTTTCTATCTGGCTCAACTTCTTTTTTCGACTATTTCATCAATCGATTCAAAGCGGGGCATCATCGTACAGTTGGAATCTTCGATGGCCAGCACTGTTCGCCCAATCTCCATACTCTCCAAATAGCACCTCCTTGAATCCATCTGATTCCCTTTAACTTCTCCAATTCCTCTTGTCATGGGGAACTTCATTTTCTGATAGTAAGTTGAGGCGACCCCTTCTACTGGATGAATCAATGGACGACCATAAATTGCGTTATAAGCCATTTTTGTGTCCACGACTAGGAACTCAGTTCTGATGGCAATGGTCGCAGGATAAGAACCCAAGCATACAGTCAAGCATATTGAACCTTCCACTTTCACGATCCCTCCTCCAAAACCGTGCAAGGGCGTCGTAACTGGTGTCATATCATCCCTTCTGAGGTTTAGAGCTTTGAAAACTTCGTAGGTCATTACATTATCCGCGCTCCCATTGTCAACAAGAACCCTCTTGACATCGTAGTTTGCTATGTCCCCTTTGATGACCAAAGCATCGTCATGAGGATATGCAACACCTACTTTGTCTGCAATTCCAAAATTGATTTCATCCGTGCAAAGTGGTCGTGTGGCGATGGCATTAACATCCATTGATCGAGCATACCCCTTTCATGAATTCTTTGAATCTCCACCTGATGTTGGCCCTCCTGAAATGACATTTATCACTCCCGCTCTCTTTCGATCTTCTTCAACTGGACATGGGGCTTTATCTTTCAAATTACGATCCAAGACATATTTGCTCAACGAACCTCTCTGGATCATTCTTTCAATTTCATCCCTTAAGACCTTGCAATGTTCTGTATGATGTCCATGATCTTTATGAAACTAGCAGTATTTGGTCTTATCTAGTAAATGCTGCGGCGTGGTCATTTGTCGTGGCCACTGCAGATCTTTACGCCATTTAATCTCCATTAGTACTTTTTCCCTCGGCACATTCAAATGCGTATATTCATTCGTACTTTGAGCCGCCTTGAAATGATAGTCTCTCCTCCTCTTTGGGCTGGTTCCACCGTGTTCTTTTCCTTTCTCGTTCTTCCTCTTCGAACTTTCAACTCCCTGATCTTTGAAACCCCTAGTGACATTCAGGGTCTCTTCACAATCAATATACTTCTCGCTTCTTTGGAGAAGTTCTGTCATATTTTCTGGTGCCCTTTTCGATAACGACGTGCGGAATCCATGATTCCTTAACCCGTTAATCATGGCTGTTATAACTGAGGGCATTTGTAAATTCTTCACTCCCAACGCAACTCTGTTGAATCGAGTAATATAATCCCTTAGTGATTCGTCCTTATTCTGAACGATTTGCATTAGACCTATCGCACTCTTCTTCTGGCGTGAACTACTAGCGAAGAAGGCTGGGAACTTGGTTGCAAAATCAGGGAACGACTTTATGGATTTCAGAGGTAGGGTATCATACCAATCCCTGGCCTCTTTTCTCAAAGTTTGGGGAAATGCTCAACATGCTATGGCGTCTGGGATTCCATGTAAGCGCATCAGATCCTGGAAAGTTCGTAAATGGTCGATGGGATCCGTTGTTCCATCATACTTTTCGATTCGGGGGCTCTTGAAAGAATCAGAGAGGGGTACCGCCATGATTTTTGGAGTGAAAGGATCCTCGCTAATTAATACTGGCCTAGGCGTCTTCTTTTTCTGCAAGGTCTCGTCTAATTTACGATCCAGAGCTTTGAGCCTAGCCTCCAACAATGTATCATTGAGCTGGGTACTTTGTCGTTGCGACTATTGTAAGGCCTGCGAGGTCTGAATGCTGGCGGTCAGACCGTGTTGGTCTTCCACGGGGATCGTGTTTTGCACGTCTTGTCCTTGGGGGGCATTCTCTCCTTGATTATTGACTTGAACTCGATCTATCAGGAGTTGTATTTGTGCCTGCAAGGTCTGAAACTGTTCCTGCGTTACATAGGGATTATCGGGAGGTGGCACTGAATTCTCCTGGTTTCCTTGGTTCCGACGGGTGTTCCTTCGTGACATGGTTATGCTTGGAAATGATGGAAACTAAAGTCGTTCCCACAGACGGTGCCAATTGATGTAGACAGTTACTTGAGATCCTAAAAATTTCTAATGAAGATACTTCCAAATGCTGGTTTCCACTCCTTTGAGTCCTGAAAAACAAAGGCGGGGCTTTGTCCCCCATTTTAACTTCGGCGTGCCAATTAGTATTTTTTTTTTTAAAAGAGTACGTAAGTTGAATGATATTTAAAAGTGCATACCTTTGCTTAGTGAATCCAAGGGGATATATATAGTGGATCAAATGTAACTGCCCCTATTGTTGAGGTAGTAACCGCCCATGGTGAAGGTTCTAACTTCCCACTATTATGGCGTCAACCGCCAACAATGGAGCATTTGCTGCATTCATGAGAAATTCCAGGGTAGTGGGGAGATATTTATTCCTTTAATTTCGCTGCCACCTGTACAACAGATTGCAGGTAAAGGTGTTCGATCGTAATCAAAGTCATGATATAACGAATGATCATTCACGATCAACCATAGGTGACATCTTCAGTTCGTAGATCGACATTCGACCATTGACACATATCAATAATAATAAGAGAAGTTAAAAAAAATTGAAATATATATATATATAAGTTAAGTTAAGTTAAGTTAAGTTAAGTTATTATGAAGTTATATTATAGGGAAATTTTTTTTAAAAAGCCTCTTTTATACAAGTTATGTTATTATATTTAATATTATAGGAGAATTTATAAAAATAAATAAATAAATAATGACGTCATTAGTAAATGAACAGTAAATAGACTTTGCCTCTTTTATGTAACTCAGTTAAAGTTAAGTTATATTAGTTAAATTAAGTTAATATGAAGTTATAATATAGGAGAATTTAAAAAAAAAAAAAAAATTATAAGTTAAGTTAAGTTATTATGAAGCTTTATTATATATAGGAGAGTCTTTAAAAATTAAAAAAACAAAAAACAAAAAAAAAATGAAGTTCTGATAATGAGGCTTTGCCTCTTTTATATAAGTTAGTTAAACTTAAAGTTAGGTTATTATTAAATTATATTAGTTAAGTTAAGTTATTATGAAATTATATTATAGGAGAATTTAAAGAAAAAAATTAAGAGAAGTTTAAAAAATATATATAAAAGTTAAGTTAATTTATTATGAAATTATATTAGAGGAGGATTAAAAAAAATTAAAAAATGATGTCATTAAATAAAAAGATGATGTTAACCTTATGAATAGTAAATAAATAGTAAAAGTGACTGAGGATATAATTCATAATTTCCACGATAATGATTAACTACAACAACTATTAAAAAATCAAAATGATTCTCGGTCATGCCTCATTTTTCAAAGACAATGGTCCCGTCGTAAAAAAATTTCAAAGATAAGAAATATGTTGATGTTTTGGAGGTAAAATAAACAATTTGATGTTTTGGAGGTAAAATATTTGATTGAAAAATAATTTGAGAAAATATGTTGTTAAAAAATGATTTGAAAAAATTTGTTTATATTTATAAACGATTTACCAAACAATGGATAAAATCCTTTTCGAATAAAAGTGGATAAGTGGATAGGCGGGGATGACCGTCACTAGATTAATTGGGTATCGACTCAAATGGTCAGTTTTGATATGATAATACAAACAAGGTAAATTTCGCAATTTTAATTTTTTTTTTTTTTCAATTTTCTTGAATAAAAAGTTATTTTGGGTAGAGATTAAAATCATATTTTTAGCAAATTTTGATAAGATGTATGGTTAAAAAAGTTGTGGAATCCATGAAATAAATGGTTGTGATTAATTGTTGAGTTTGACTTTGATAAAAATCTGATTTTTAATCAAAAACAAAAATTTGAGGATGAAGATTTGTTTTTTGACTTCACAAATAATGTTATTTGAGGGGATCTGCAACCATTATGTAACAGAGATTACATTTCATAACATACAAGTTCTACGAATAGCTTCTAATGCTACATCTCTTTTGAGTTATGGAGATTTTGGAATGAAAGATTAGATAAAATGAAAAAGATATGAGCTTGGTAAGCAAGAAATGAAATTTTCTAATTCGATCATTTGGTAATACTGTAATGATTTATAAACTGATTTATTTACTGTTTTGATGTAAGATGTGTGGTAGAAAGGTAGAGAGAGAAAATATGTGTGGTTAAAAAATGATTTGAAAAATTGTATAATTTATAAATTATAATGATTTCGTTACAGATCACTCTATTGGTCACGGGAGCATCAAATATTTGAGGTGACAAATTTGACCTATATAGAACTTGATACACAAGAATTAGAATTTTTAACAAAGACAAAGTTACTCCCTCCCTACCCCACTCATTCTAAGTACTACTTTTTCTCCGCTTACTTCATAAGTTTAAAGCAATCAATCATCTTCAATATTATTATACCATATATACTTTGCGCACCATTTTATATCAGCAATTTATACCATGAATACAAATCAGTGTTCTTTTTCTTCAATACCCCTTCTGGGATGTATTCTTGATATTATTTCACTTCTAATCAAATCTGAGAGCCCAGATGGAGCTGAAACCGTGTCACGAGACAAGAAAAACGATGCTGCAACTGAAAGTAATGTGATGGCTCAAAAGCATTTTCGACAAATTCAGCAGGTTCGGGGACCATGATATCACAGCAAGTGCTAAGAATTAGTGCATGTAGCAGTAGGGTTTGGTTTCTTCTACCACAGTTCCAATTTCCCAATCTTCCCTCCCTCCAAGCAGCAGTCTTCGATTTTTCTCAACTTTTCTAGTAATTTATATGGGGTTTTAGGCTGAAAAGAAAAGCTTAAGAACTGCAGGTTGTAATATAACTATATTTGCTTTAGATAAAGTATTTTGTAATGTACTGTTAGTTCATGTATGACTGATATAAGTAAAAGTCTAAAACTAGCCCTAATTCAAAATAGTTTTTTTTTTTTGTTTCTTTAATCTTAGTTCTATATTTCTAAATTATTCTTTCAGAAGAAAAGAATTAATAAGTTCTTGATGATTGACATAAATTAATTAAAGGGTATTTGGCTATTTGCTGATTGATTCTTGAATTCTAATTTGGCTGAAAAAAAAGAATCTGTATCACCATTTGTTTCATATATAAGAAAAGAACTTGATGTTGCTACCTAAACAAGAGGATGCAGAAATGTCCATAGAACTTGATGCTCAATATATAATTTTTATTGGGAAACTTGCAGCACTTGGCTTCTGTTTAAACAACAGAAACTAGATTCTTGGTATGCTATTGCTGAGAACTAGGTTGAAATTCTTGGTATTATCAAGTGAAAATAGTGGCAGTGGAAAATATTGAGGTAAAGAAAGGCAGTGTTGTGCATATTCTTTTGCATAAATTTGGTTGACCTTCAGATCCGGCAGCGACGACAAATACCTGCGCACTTGTACAGGTGCATTAGACTACTCGTGATCATTGATTGCTCTGGCGAGGTGCGACCACTACAAGAAACATTAGCGGATAAGACGGAAATTAGCGACGACGCATACGACGACAATATTGTCGTCACAGTTGATGTACTTTTTGCGACGGAAAATAGAGACGACTATTTGTCGTCTCTAATAATACGGAATTAGAGACGACTATATTCGTCGTCTCTAAAATTCAGGAAATAGAGACGACTTTGTCGTCTCTGTTACCTTTATTAGAGACGACAAATAGTCGTCTCTAATGACTGGCAACAGAGACGACAAAATCGTCTCTATTGGCCCCCAGGAAACGCGGGAAACTTTCCCATCTTATCTGACGGACATTAGAGACGATAGAATCGTCTCTGTTTCCTACCAATAGAGACGACTATTTGTCGTCTCTATTTCCTTTCTGTATAAGAATCATTGCAGACGTTTTTCTTCAATTTTCTTGCTAAATTTTACACCTTTCCTCAATTTTTGCTCTCTAATTTTTCTTCTTCATCTCTTAGACAAGATATTTGGACACTTTCAATCAAAATGTCTTCTGTAATTTTGGTAAGTTATGTACTTCAAAGCTTCTGTATTTTGTGGAGTTTTTAAACGATTAATTAATAATATTTTTCGTCCTCTTTTATGTCAGTTTCTACTGTCTACGTTGTTTTTGGAGTTTAAAGTGGTTGCTTGATAGAAGTTGAAAAGTGAAAAATTTACGTTATTGGTAAGTTATTTTTATTTAATTTTAATTTCTTGTTAACGTTTTTTTACACTTAATTGCATTTGAATTGAACTTAGAGCATCTACAATGTACATGGTAAACTACATATTAGTGAAATAAAGTAGTTAAATGTTGAAAAATGGTGTACAATTTGATAAGTTAAATTACATGTTAAGTGAATATTTTTTAACACGTGTTATCTATTTTGTTAAATTTGGCTAGCAATTTAGTGGATAACATGACAATGTTAAATTAAAAAATTTCCCAAAAATCTTAATCTTTTTTCTTTTGTTCTTCAAATTTTTTAATATTCATAAATAATTTTTTTTTTATTTCATATTATATAATTTAATTCAATCTTCAAAATGATTACCATATTTAAATTTTCCTATTTTAAAAATAAAATAGTATTTTACCCGTGCGATGTACAAAAGTTATTATCCACAATATCGATTTCAATAAGTATTCGTAAAATTTTAGTGCTTATACATAATCAACACATATATAAATGCATAAAAAAGAATTCTCTATTACAAATTTATTAGAATTTAAAAAATAATATAAGTAATTCAAATTATTAAAAAATTCTTTGAATAGTAAACGTCAATTTATATATTAAAATAATAAATTATTATTGATTTCAATAATTTTTATGAATTATTAATAACTTCATTGAAAATGTAAATTTAGTAGTTTTTTAATGGTATATCATATTTGATATAATATTATGTGGCATGAATATTAATGCATGTGAAATGTATTAGCATATTTCTCATAACTTTTACAATTGTCTCTCGTATTTAAAGTACTTTTTAATTTTCATTCAAAAATATCAATCACAATAATTCAAAAAGAAATAGTCAAAATATTTGAATTTAACCAATAAAACTTTATTTGAAAAAATAAGTAGTCAAAATAATAATTTTGAAAATCTAGCAATTATCATGATACGACAATCGAGGTAAGTTGAAGATTAAACGATTATATAGAAAATTATACCCTTTAATCTTTAAAATTTTTATTAAAATTAAGAATGTTAAAAATATTAATCATCTATTAATATTATTAACTAAAAACAAAAGTCAAATTATTGACTCTTCAATATTAACATTCGTTCAATAACTTTTTCAATAAATTATTTATAAGCAGCACTTTTTTTCAACCACTTTTTAACCACATATTTTTTCAAAACTATTTCTCAACCACACATTTTACATCGAAACAAAATAATAATTAAAAAATAAATCAATGCTTAAATAATAATTTTAATACTGATAATTAAAAATATTGATTGAACTCATTCAATACTAATGTTAATAATAAAAATAATAATAATTATAACAAAAATATACAATTAACAATAACATCATATTAACGATGCAAATTCTGTAATTTTTTTAATTATATATCATATTAGATGTAATATTATGAGTACAAATATTGATATTTGTTCAAGATATAAATATATTTATTATAATTTCTACATTTACCTTACATATTTAACTTTTTCTCCTTTGCGGATGCTCTTAGAGTACCGTTTCAAGATTAGTTTATCAAGCACACACGTCCAGGACTGTTTGATATTTATAAACTAATCCTTGAATTGTCCCATTATTGGACAGTTTGATATTGATTAGTGAGTTACGAGTTGTGTAATTCGATATTTTATTTCCTGCAACTATTTCGTTATTCGCGAGTAGATTTGAGTGGCATCTCCTAAAATATTATCTGGGTGTAGACTATGTTTAAAGTAGTGCTAGCACTTAGGACAATAGTAGGGAGATGTTGCCAAAATTTATGCGTGACGTAGAAGTAGTAACAGGAAAAAAATGACACACCTCGCTACTCGCGAGTCATTGTTGAATGGTTAGGACCCGTACCATGAATTTTTTATTACTGGAGCGATAAGGGGTTAGCACATGTTCACATCACTCTAACTTTTCAGTTATATGTGTTTTTTTTAACAGTGGAAACGAAGTACAGATACATATGGACAAGAGTTGGATAAAACTGAACAGAATACGGGGCAAGTCCATCGAATTTGCAAACGGAGTTGCAGCATTTATAAGAACGGCCACGCCATTGGAAAATGACAGGGGGATGATTTCTTGTCCATGCAATAACTGTCTAAACAGAGCAAAACAATTAGTAAGTGTTGTAGATGACCACATATTTCGATATGGTTTTTTAGAACATTACGAAAGATGGATTTATCATGGAGAACCAATGGAAGTGCTCGTAGACACACATATACAGGAGGAGCCAGTAGTTTCGAGAGACGAGATGGCAGACATTATGCATGATGTGGTAGGGGGAGAACCGATGGAGGCAAGAGCTAACGTTGAGTATGACAACTTGTTTGAGGCATTGCAGTCAGAGTTGCATCTGGGTGTCTCTCCATTCTCGTCATTGAATTTTTTGGTTAAGTTGATGCATATTAAAGTGATGAACAAGTGGACCAACAAGTCGTTCGATGACCTGCTTAAACTATTGAAGTTGGCACTTCCTAATTTAAATCTTGTGGATTCACATTACGAAGCTAAGAAGCTAATGAGTAAGTTAGGGCTTGGCTATGAGTCAATTCACGTCTGCAAGAATGACTGTGCACTGTTCTGGAAGGAGAATGCCGATAAACAGATTTTTTTTTTTGAAATCTAATTTTTTTTTTTTTTTGTAGAAATATTTTAACACTAAGGGAAATATTCCACCTGAGAAAGGTCATTGGATTGAAAAGGGGATTGACAAGAGCGCTTCAGAGCGCTATAAAGAGTACAAAGGTAAAGCCCACAAACACTACAAAATAAATGGCCGCACAAAACCCTTTGACGACATTGACATGGTCGAGTGGGCTAACTGCGCGGACTTGTTCGAGAGTGCATCCTTCAAGGTATAATTAATGATTTATATCTTATTTGTTAATTTATAATTATTTTCATATTTAATTTATTACTTTGTGTTTTTTAGGCTGCGTCGCAAAGGAATGCAGTCAATCAGGCAAAGCTCCCTTATCAAAGTTTGCAAGGGTCTAAGAGTATCGTGGCAACACGCCACGCCAACGTAAGTAGTAAAATGATTGGATTTAGTTTTGGATCAAGTCATTTAGTTAGATGAATGTTATTGATTTAAAATTCTTATTGTTGTGGAATTTGATATTAATATGAATTATTTTTTCACTTAATGTTATAAATAGTTAACGCATCTAGGTTTATGTATCGTTATTATTATTTACTAGTTATTGATTTTTCATTTTTTTTTTTTTTTGGTAGAGGGATCCTGATACGCAAAAATGGCCTTCTATTTTGGATACGTGGAAGTCTGTTCATACACGAATTACTAACCAAGGGGAAGTCTGGGTCAGCGAGCAGGCCGAGCGCCAACACGTAATTATTTAATGTTGATTTTTTATTTATTTATTTATTTTAAAAAGGTTTGATACAAGTTCAAATTTTCAGTTTAGCTTACTCATTTTATTTTTTGAATATTCAGTACGAAATGCTCCACACGAAGGAGACCCAGACACAGCAGGCCAGCTTATCGGGGACACAATTCGATGAGCACAATGTCGTACGGGAGGTGCTCGGAGATAGGCGAGGCCACGTTCGTGGAGTTGGTCGGACGGTCCCCGGCTTCTCCAGTTCGGCATCGTCGACAGCGACTTCACCCGCTGTTGGAGAGTCAACGCGTGTGACGGAGCTCGAGAATGAGATGGCCGAGACAAAGTCCGAGATGGCCGAGACAAAGTCCGAGCTAGCCGAAACAAAGTCCGAGCTGGCCGAGACAAAGTCCGAGCTTGCTCGAGTTAATGTTGTGTTAGCACAAATATTGGAAAAGATATCAGGGTCACCCATTACCACATCATATGGTGTTGGAACCTCGGCTCATGTGGATGGAGACAGGGACGACGACGACGACGACATCGAATATTACGAGAACGATGACGACGACGATGAAGATTCTTAGGGGTTTTTCTTACGACTTTTTTGTATTGCAACTTTTGTTATTTAATATGTGTTACTACTGTTTTTTATTAATAATATAATCCGTTAATTAATATTTTGATTTTTGTTATTAATTAACTACACTAATTAATAAAATAAAAATATTATTTTTTATTACAATTAAATAATATAGAATGATTAACAAAAATTTAATTTATTAGAATTATATTAATTAACCTTTAGAGACGACATTTGTCGTCTCTAATGGTTAACCTTTAGAGACGACAAATGTCTTCTCTAAAGGTTAGAGACGACAAATGTCGTCTCTAAAGGTTAACCTTTAGAGACGACAAAATGTCGTCTCTAATGATCAACTGCCACGGATCTACAGAGACGACATTTTAAGACGACTTTGTCGTCTCTATTTCCCAATAGAGACGACTTCCAGGCTTTTAGAGACGACTTTTGTCGTCTCTGTTGACCGACTTTCTTGTAGTGGACGGTCACGGGAACTTCCATCGACACTCAAGTCAAACGAATTGTATAAAATAATTGTTTTTTTTTTTTTTTTAAATTATTTGATAAAATTAGATTTTTTAGTATATTTTGATAAAAATTGATAAACGTATGGTTAAAAAGCTGATAAAAATTATGAAAACTTGTGAAATGTATTGAAAATGAGTTTGATAGAAAATAGTTTTATGAAATAGAGAACAAATAGGCGCTAATTTTTTTTGAGAACCCACGATACGATGCACGTCTAACGTGCACTTGATCATTTTCGTGTGTGTAGTTCAAAATAATTATTGATAAAAGAATGAATGAATTTGGAAAGAAATGGAAATGAGAAAAGAAAAAAAAAAAAAAAAAGGTGGCACATTTCGGAAAGCTATGCGATCGCATGGTACCACGTCAATTTTTGACGTATGATTAAAAGTTATAACCATGCAATCGCAGGATGATTGAACCGTGCGATCGCACGGTGACCCTTTTTTATGGTTTATTTAAACTCGAATTTGGCACCTTGTAATGAAATAATCCATCTTTTCATAGAAAGTTGGCACCAATTCGTGGGTGTTGCTTGGATATCTATAAATAGGAGTTTATACTCTATTTCAACACACTTGAAACATTCTTGAATTAAAGATTGATATTCAAATATCCATTTCTTCATTCCTTATTTTAGTGTTCTTGTTTTTGTTTCAAGTTCGCACTTTTTTCTTTGTTTGAACTTGAAAAAAGGTTTGATCAATGCTACAAACCTATTTTCTATAGTCCTCAAAAGCAAACTCAAATCATTGTGGAGCAAATATAGTTTGAGGACAACTTCTACATGTTTAAGTTTTATATATTTCTTCTTATTTTTATTGTTTTCTCCATTCTCCTACACTATTTTTTCAACAATCTCAAGCTATAATTTGCCATGGAGAATGAAACAACTCTTGCAACTATCAAATTGATGAACTAAGATCTTGTGAGGCTCGATAGATTTGATGGAACAAACTTCACCCATTGACAAGACAAGTTAAAATTCCTACTCATCTATATTTTAGATCCGGATTTGGAGCTTTTAGTGGAATTAGCGAAGACAAACACGGAAACAATAAGGGCCAAAAGGTAGAAAATACAAGAGGATGAATTAATATATCGTGACCATTTTTGAATGCTTTGTCGGACCGGTTATATGATCTCTACATCAACACTTATTTAGAAAGAGATATTTGGAACGAGTTGGAAAACAAATATAAAGCGGAAGAAGAAGGTACCAAGAAATTTTTAATTACAAAGTATTTTGATTTTAAATTTTTGGACAATATTCCTATTCTTCCTCAATTACATGAATTGAAAGTACTAATCAACAAATTAAAAGATGTCAAAATAGAACTCCTGGTATCTTTTCAAGTGGGGTTAATTATGGTGAGACTTCCAAGTGCTTGGAAAGAATACCGGAAGAAGATTCTCCATAACTCCTAAGATTTTAATTTGGAACATCTACGTATTGAAGAAGAATAAAGAATGACGGATAAGAATGAATATTCTTATGAAGCCAAATAAAAAACAAATGCCATTAAGAATACCGAACACTCCAACAAAGAAAAGTTTAAAGTGAATCTTCTTTATCCTAAAAAGGACAAAGGGAAGTTTAAACCAAAACCAAAAGGGTCATGCTATGTGATAACACACTTATTTTGCTTTTAAATCGATAATTTAATTGACGAATTGAGCGAATTTCTACTTATAAATTGTGTTTATCTTGTACAATTAGGTACAACCTCAATTGAAAAGAAAATGGACAAGATTGCAGAGCAAACGAGCTAAAAGAAGATCAAAATTCATGTCTAGGGACCCAATTGAAAGAAATCAAAAGTTTGGGGACTCAATTGCAACATCTCAGAAAGATGGAGGACCTAATTTGCAAATATTTCAGGGACATATTTGTAATAAAATTCAAAATTCGAGAACTAAATTGAAGAAGACAAGAATACGAGGAACTTGAGTAGTAATTAGTTTAAAGAAAAAAAAATATATATATATATATATAATATTAATATATATATAACATGGCATGGGCATTAGCCCATGCCTTTTTCTTTTGAATGTTGTTGTGCACCCAACAATTCTCAACAAATTATTTATCTGTTTCTCACGCGATCGCATGGGCCATTTTGAACTCATTACCGATTTTAATTTTCTGTTTTTATTATTTTAATTTAAGGACGTGTTTGGCTCGGTATGAACGAATTTTTTTGACCTTTTTAGGTCAGATTTTTGGGAGTATTTATACCCTCACTTCCCTCTTCACAAAGATCTCAGATTCACTCTACAAACCCTAGCCCCTTTTCTCTCTTTTCTTTTCTTTTCTTTTCTTTGTTTTTGATTTAGTTTGTAATTTAGTTTGTATTTTGGTTTAATTTTCATGTTTCTAGTTTTCATTGAAGTTATGAAACAAAAAGTGAGGTAAAGATTCAAATCATTGTTGAAGGAATTTTGGGGCAAAAATCAAGGGAAGTAATTTATTTCATTACCTTGTATTTTTAATCTTTGATTTCTATATTTTGTGATGTATTTTTATAAAACTCAACTTTTGTGTAATATTTATACAATGTGCTAATTGTTTTATATTGGGATGATTGATGTAGCTTAACTTAGTTTAAGTAATTTTAATGTTTGTTTATTAATTTTGAGCTTATTTCATGTGTGTTTGTTATTGAGATTATTCCATGTGTTTGATTGATCACCAAATATATGTTCTGTGAAATGTATGATAATCGAGAGATATTATGCATTTTAGACCAAATAACAAATGATCTAGGTTCTTGTTAAGGATAGAGATATACCTTAAACCCTAGATGATCAATTGAGTTATTTTTACAAAGAGTTAATGCAATTGATTGGTCTTTAATCGATATAGAGATACAGTAGGTTAAACCAATTGATTAGGGTTAATTAATTTCACTTGATAGAGGTAATTAGCTAAATTTGGAAAATCAGATCTAACATTGTAAATGAGTAATTTATTAATTTGCATGTGTTGACAAATTATTTAAGCAAGAGTTAAGTGAAATCATGAATCCCAACTATTTTATCTTCCATCTTCCTTATTTTAATTTGGTTTAAAATTAGTTTCTTTGATTTAGAAATTTACAAAAATCCATCTTTTAATTGTGTGTTTCTCTTTATTGTTAGAATTAAATTAATTAAAGTTGTATAATCTAAAGTAAACATTCCTCGTGGGATCGAAAATCCGGACTCAAAAAGTCCACTTTATTACTTGTACGCGATCCATGCGCTGCAGTACACACTATTTTGAACGAACACTACGTTTGTGGAAAATTCGGTCATTGGGCCAAGGTGTGCAGGCATAAGAAGAAATTCAATGGAGAACACAAAATAAACTCCATTGAAGATGACAACATTGTGGCTACAATATGTGGAGTCAACACTATTAGAGGAAAAGTTCACGGATGGTGGTTTGACACTTGTGCTACCATACATGTATGTTATGATAAGTCCTTGTTTAAAACTTATCATGACTTGGAAGATGGATATGAAATACAAATTGATAATGAAGGACGCTCCAAAGTGGTTGGAAAAGGAAGTGTAGATATCATCTTCACATCCGAAAAAACCGTTACATTTACTAATGTATTCCATGTTCCGGACATGAATAGGAACTTAGCTAGTGGTGACCTATTGGGAAAACCTGGAATCAAAAGTGTTCACGAATCCGGTAAACTTGTATTATCCCGAAATGGGATCTTTGTTGGAAAAGGCTATTCTAGTGATGGAATGGTCAAACTATGTACCGTTGACAATAATAATATGAATAAAGTGAATTCCGCTTATATGATTAACTCTTTTACTTTATGGCATGGTAGATTAGGGCATATAGGAAACAACACTATGAAAAGAATAAAAAAGTGTGACTTAATATCTTTTGATGAAAATAAAGCTTATAAATGCAAAACTTGTATAGAATCTAAGAAGATTAAGAAACATTTACATTGTGTAACTAGAACAACACAATTGTTAGATTTTGTGCAGATTGACATATGTGAATTAAATGGTATCACTATTACAGAAACTGGAAAATGCGTCGGTTGTAAAATGGAATACGCGTCAGTTGTAACGGCGACGCCTATGACGCAGACGCCTAAAGGCGTCGGTTGTAAACCGCTAAATTTCAACTTTAAGCGTCGGTTGTAGAAACCGACGCTTAAAGTCGAACTTCAAGCGTCAGTTCTAAGTACAAACCGACGCCTAAAGTCCAAAAAAAAAAAAAAAAAAAAAAAAAAAACTAACTTTTGGGCGTCGGTTCTAAATTTAGAACCGACGCCTAAATTTTTTTTTATTGCAGTAAAAATAATTCCCATTATATGGTCTGCAATGACCCAGACCACTGGAAGTCGTGGCCTGCAGTGACCTGGATGTAGCCTGCAGTGACCTGGATGTGACCTGCGGTGACCCAGGCCACTGCAAGTCGTGGCCTGCAGTGACCTGGATGTGGCCTGCAATGACTCAGGCCACTGCAGGTCCTATCCTACAGTCAACTAGACGTGGCCTGCGATGACCTGAACATGCACATCACCAAATATATATGTAATCGACATATACGCAATAAAATTAAATTAAAAACAATTATATTTACAAAATTGTTAATTTAAGACACAAATTAAATATATATGTAAATGCAAGTTTGATTACGCATCGATTTACACAAACCTATGAACGAAGTATTTTGCCCATAAGTTTTGAATCTCGATGACTTCCTCCGTTGAATAGTATTCTTTAAATGCCTATAAACAATCAAAATGAATTATTAGTTATTTTTTCATAAAATATAAAGTCATTATTAAAAATTCTCATTTTCAATGACTTATACATTTTCTAACGAAGTAAGTTGAAAGTGTTCTGTGACTATCTCATACATATTTCTCATAACATAGTAGCCACACTCAGACTCTCCAGGTTGCTGATGACACTAAAATTTTCACATTGAAAACTAACAATATTAGTAATCAAACTAAATAAAATATAGAAATAATTCAAAAATTTGTAATAAAGTTTAAATCTGTGTTTTCATACCTTTACATTTTTCCACGTTGTATTAGATTTCGTCCTCAAGCCTCCAATTGTCCAATGCGTTTTGAAAGCCCTAAAATTTCAATAAATTATGAACGTATTAAATACAACTTTAAATATCATATCATTCAAATTAGGTAAAAAATAGAAAATATTAATGGTCTTACTCCTGAAAATACAGTGTTAGAATGAATTTCTTAGTTTTCATTGCCTTCATGGTGTTGGCCAAGTAAGTTATAACACCATTTATATTTGTTCTTACTGAAACCGACGCAATGTGTGTCGGAGACATGAATCAAATTGATTCAATACCGCATTCTTGACACAACTCATAGAGGTACCTAAAAAATAATAATACCAATAAATAAAAATAAAATAATGATTTAAATTGAAGTTATAATTTTTTATCATAAGTCTTACAATGAAAAAACTTGTAGGATAGATGTATCCAACCATTGCATCGTAAGCAATTCGGTGATGTCTCCGAATGTAACGAAAAAACCATCCTCAAACGCACAATTGAACACGGCGGCATCTACGGGCACCTGGTAGAAGTCATCACCAATAGGTAATTGAAGGACCAAAGTGTGTAACATTTTGAAATTATCACCCAGACATTGCAACGTCTCATCGTCAACAATTACAGGTCGTTGGGTCGATGACATTTTGAAACTCTGAGGCATTTTTCCTTCGTTAGGTTTTTTTACCTGTTGTGGTGTATCTTCCTGCAACAAGACAATTTTTATCATCTTAACGTGGTCAATGGACACCTTAATATGATCAGGCCAAAGAGGTTGATGATGCACCACTGTCTCGGGTCCGGCTGGATAAACCATCCCGCTCGCCACTATTTGTTTCTCACCATTAAGACTTATGGCGAGAGGACAAGGAGTCGGCTTCTATTGTACAACATCATTGAACATATATGTTTGCCACTTCCAGTTGAAATAACATAATTAATGTTAAAAGATTCTAAATAACTTAACATTAAATACCTGAAGTCCATTAAATGGTATTCGGCGTTTGTGACAATTCTTTCGTGACTTTATCTTTCCCAGGTAGAAGAACTCCAACATGATTGGATGAGCTTAAAACACTCCAAAAGGGTTTCCCTGAACCATTTTGCAAATGAACGATTATGTTGATTAGTTACCCACCTTTTAACTTTTAAAGGATTCTGCTGCCTTATAATGGACATATGCTCGTCCAAATATGGATGAACTTCAGGAAGGTGTTGTAATATAAGGAGGTGTGCTTTATCTCGCAATTCAACATTGGGGATGATTGACTTGCATCCAATAGTACATTTACCTTCAAGTCTTCCATCATGCCGAGATTTAGGAACACCAATAGTCTCAACGTCATCAAGGTTATCAGTACAAAACTCAATAGCCTCATCAGCAGCATAACCTTAAATGATATTGCCTTCACGTCGAAATCGATTTCTCACATATCCTTTCAATATACCCATGTATCTCTCAAATGGATACATATACTTTAAGAATACTGGACCACAGATCTTAATTTTTCTCACCAAGTGAACAAGTAAGTGCACCATAACGTCAAAAAATGATGGCGAAAAATACATTTCAAATTGACATAGAGTGATAACAATATCAGCTGCAAATCATCCAACGCCTTCGGGTCAACAACTTTGCTGCAAATTGCATTCAAGAAAAAACAAAGTTTTATAATGACTTGTCTAACATGTTTTGGGAGAATGCCTTGAATTACAACTGGTAACAATTGTTGCATTAAGACGTGACAATCATGAGACTTCATACCAACCAATTTTAAGTCCTTCATCGACACAAGACTTTTAATGTTTGATGAGTACCCAGATAGAACCTTAATAGCATGTAGGCACTCACAAAAACTTGTTTTCTCTTTTCTCGACAAAGTATAGCAAGCTGGGGGTAAATCTGTACGTTTTTCCGACTCTTGCGGTGCTAATTGATCCCGTATCCCCATTTCTACCATGTTCTTCCTGAATTTAACACCATCTTTCATCTTTCTTGGAATGCTCAAAAATGTCCCAATGATGCTATCACAAACATTTTTCTCCACGTGCATTACATCATGACAATGCCTCACAGATAAGTGTTTCCAATAAGGTAGATCATAGAATATGGACCTCTTTTTCCAAAGACTCTTCTGAGGAGGCTTAAAAGTTTTTTCAAACAAAACATCAATATTTTTAACTCGTTCATATACCTCACCTCTTGTTAACGGTAAGCAAGCTGCTCAAGCCTCGATTTTTCCATTGAATGACTTTTTCTTCTTGCGAGATGGGTGGTCAGTAGAGAGAAATCTTCTATGAATCATAAAGACATTTTTCTTGCAGTTTTTCAACCAAAGATCAATCGTGTCTTCTTCACAAACGGGACATGCTTTAGGTCCTTTGTTAGTATAACCCGACAAGTTACCATAAGTAGGAAAATTATTTACGGTACAAAATATTATAGCACGTAAGGTGAAATTCATCTGAGTATGTGCATAAAACACCGACACGCCTTCATCCCACAACAGTCTTAAATATTCAATTAGTGGGGTTAGGTAAACATCTATGTTATTTCCTGGTTGTTTAGGCCCTGATATTAACAAAGATAACATGATATACTTGCGCTTCATACATAACAAATGAGGAAGATTGTAAATCGTCAAAAGAACCGCCCAAGTGCTATGTCGACTACTCATGTTACCGTGTGAGCTCATCCCATATGTATATAGTCCCAGCCTAAGATTTCTATCTTCGCCCCCAAATTCAGGAAACAGCCTATTAATGTTCCTCCATTGAGGAGAATAGGCCACGTGTCTTAGTTTTCCATCTTCTTTTCTCCCGTCGGCATGCCACCACAAGTTCTTTGCATCCTTTGCATTGGGAAATAAACGTTTAAATCTTGGTATTACAGGTAAATACCATAACACCTTTGCCGGAGGGCTTTTCTTATCACCACAATTATCATTCACATTTTTTCGCTTATACCGTGATGCCCCACACTTTGGACATAGTCGCAAGTCCTTGTAATCATTTTGATACAGTATACAATCATTTAGACATGCAGGTATCCTCTCGATCTCCATACCCATTGGGCAGAACAATTTCTCTGCCTCATAGATTGAACTAGAAAGTTCGTTATCTTCCGGAAGCATCTCTCGTAACAGTTCCAATAATGCCGTGAGACTCTTATCACATCACCTATTGTTTGCTTTCAAGTTATACAATTTCAGTACAGCAGACAATTTAGTGAATTTATTATAACCCGAAAACAAAGGCTTTTTAGAATCGTTGAACAATTTAGTGAATTTTTATGTTGTTTTGTACTAGTGTATGTCAACAAGAAACAGAATTAGATATTTCATAACATTTATTGATGATTATTCTAGATTTACTTATATTTATTTATTAAAACACAAGGATGAGGCTTTTGAAACTTTCAAAGCATATAAAATTAAAGTTGAAAATCACTTAAGTAAGAAAATAAAAACTATTAGAAGTGATAGAGGAGGTGAATACTTTTCTAGTGATTTTAACTTATTTTTTGAATAATATGACATAATTCAGCAATCACCTAGAACACCTAAACAAAAAGATTTGGCGGAAATAAAAAAAATAGGACACTTGTTGAAATGATTAATGCAATTTTGTTATATTCTAAATTGACATTTAATCTTTGGGTTTAAGCATTACTTAGTGCATGTCATATATTGAATAGAGTCCCTTCTAAAAATATAAAAGTATCTCAATATGAATTACGGAAAGGAAGAAAACCAAATATTGGTTACTTCAAAGTGTGGGGGCTGTCTTGCTTATTGTAAAAACACTGATCCTAAAAGAACAAAACTTGGTTCAAAAGGGATCAAATGTGTATTTGTTGGATATGCTACAAATAGTAATGTATATCGATTATTGAATTTGGAAGCCAATGTGATAATTGAGTCACGAGAAGTAGAGTTCTTTGAGGATTCTTTATCTTCGAATAATAAAACTTTTGAGGGATCAAATAGAGAGATTCCAAATTCTACAAAATCACTTGAAGAAACATTCTTCAAAGATGTTGATGATCCAAATGAAATTTGTAGAAGTAAAAGAACTCGGAAAGAAAGGTACTAGGACTGGATGAAATGGACTCTCAACTTATTTCTCTTTATCTTGTTGAATGAGATATAAAGAGTGTCATAAGAACAATACTATTAGGTTTTTGATATAATTAGCAATTCCGTGAACAAAAGGACTCATTTATAAAGTCCCAATTAGAGTCAAAGTCTGGTAGTTGATTTAGTTGAGTATTTGGGGTATTTGGGGTCAAGAAGAACAAATAAGTGTTCAAGAAGACTTATGATGCAATTAGAAGTTAAAGATGGATCCAAATCATGCAAGGATAATGATCCTGATTTTTAGTTAGAGGTTGAGACTCAATATTTGCATAGCAACCGTCTGCAAGTCTGCAAGTGAAGTTCTCCTACCAGCTGCCTTCGTCTCCCAGTGCTCCGTTGCCGACGACGCCTCTTTCGAACACCCACAACCCCACTGCCGACGACGTCTTAGGTTATCTCCATTTCTCTCATTTTTCTTGTATTTACAGTTGAAATTGTTTGTGCCTTGTCCGTTGTAGACCTACCAATTTCTTGTGAAGTTTTTTTGATTTTTAAGCATATTTGAGTCTCGATCTATCTATATATATATATACACATATACACGGAGCAGTAGCCGGCTGCCACTGCTCCACTACTATATATATAGCAGTGGTCGGCCACCTACATATACATATACATGGAGCAGTGGCCGGCTGCCACTGCTCCACTGCTATATATATGTATATATAGCAGTGGCCGACCACACACACACACACACACACACACACATATATATATATATATATAATTTGTTCATTATTATTATTTAGAATTCAATTTTTAGGGGATTTGTCATAATTTTTCACTTTGTGTATTCTCATGTAGGAATTGAAATGTTGAGGTATTATTTTATTTAAATTATGTGTTTTTATTAATAAAAAAGAAAGAATACTCTCCATGTGACAATGAAGTCTTCTTAGAATTCAATTTTTATGGGCTTTGTCATAATTTTTCACCTAAATTACTTGTGGGAGTTCATGTAGGAATTGAAATGTTGATGTATTATATTATTTAAATTGTGTGTTTTTATTATCAAAGAGAAAGAATACTCCCCATGTGACAATTTGAGGAATTCTTCGAATTCAATTTTTATGGGAGTAGTCATAATTTTTCACCTAAAGTACTTGTGGGAGTTGATGTAGGAATTGAAATGTTGATGTATTATATTATTTAAATTGTGTGTTTTTATTATCAAAGAGAAAGAATACTCCCCATGTGACAATTTGAGGAATTCTTCGAATTCAATTTTTATGGGAGTAATCATAATTTTTCACCTAAAGTACTTGTGGGAGTTGATGTAGGAATTGAAATGTTGATGTATTATATTATTTAAATTGTGTGTTTTTATTATTAAAAAGAAAGAATACTCCCCATGTGACAATTTGAGGAATTCTTAGAATTCAATTTTCATGGGATTAGTCATAATTTTTCACCTAAAGTACTTGTGAGAGTTCATGTAGGAATTCAAATGTTGAGGTATTACATTATTTAAATTGTGTGTTTTTATTAAAAAATTGTGTGTTTTTATTTTTCCATTTTTTGGTCAATGTGAGACGATTTCTAAAGTTGAAGTCATTATATTATTTTGCCATTCAATTATCTTTTAATATCTTTTTAATGCTTCATTTCTTTTATTATCTTTTCATTTGATTACAAATCTCATCAAACATAGACAATGGGGGGTCATAGAGGTAAAACAAAGGAACCAATGGCATGGTCGCATGAGAATGAGCATGCTTTCATCGGAATGCTTTATGATCGTGTGAAATCAGGTCTACTACAGACATCCACTTTCACGAAAGACGAATGGGGTAGAATCAATCAAGCTATGATTGAAAAAACAAAAATGGATTATGGCATCGATAGACTTAAGGGTAAGTGGAATCGCTTGCGGTCTGTTCATCGAATGTTCTCCGACCTGCTGGGACATACAGGGGTAACATGGGATCCAAATACCAATCAAGTTATTGCTACTGAGGAAGTTTGGAAACATTTTTACACAGTGAATTTTTTTTTTAATTACAACTTTAAATGTTAGCAATAGTACTATTTCATGTGTTTTTACATGGTACAAATTTTAAAATATTTGTGCTCATGCAGATTAACAAGGATACGTATAAGCTTTTCAGGAAGGAAGGATGCAAGAATTATGAGATTCTTGGGGAAATTTTTAGTGGGACCACAGCAACTGGAGATTTAGGAAATGCATCCACTCAACTTCCTCCAACATCAGATGAGGAAAGAGATTTGGAGGATGCTTTCTTGACTGGAGGAGTACATGTCCATTTGTCGAATGATAATGGTATAGATAAGATTGGAAAGACTCGTCGACATGAAGAGATTGGAACAAGTGGTGGTGGACGACGACGGAAGGAACCAAAGACTAGTAAGTCTGATAAGCTCGAAGCATACATGGCCCAATTTTCTTCTACTATGAGCATGAGGAGTGAAGAAAATGAACTGCAGAAGTTATATCTGCAAGAAAAGCTTGCAAAGTTACAAGGAAAATCTAGGATTCCATCTGACAGTGAAGCATCTAGTCTCGATCTTTATTCTACTTCAGCTTGTCTTGACATCCTCAATGATATGGACGATGTTTCCAATGAGATGTACGCTAAAGCTATAACCAAATTTAAGGATCCAGATTTCAGAATGTCATTTGTGAAGATGCCGGCATGTAGGAGGGGACCAGTATTGGAATTTGTTTGAGTTCAGTGTTTGGGAGTGGAGAGTACTATTTGGACTGTTGTTATGCGCTTATATTTATGTACTGTTGGATTGTACTGTTGGATTGTTATTTTCCTTCAAAATGCGTACTCATGTTGGACTAGCCCTATTTTTCTCTTTATGTAGTATTTGATGTTATCATTTGGTTTTATATGTGAAGCGTGTATTATGTTTGATTCTATGTTAATTTGACTATTTTTTTCCAACTTCTCTGACTTTCTCACTATCAATGAAATTATATGTGCTATACAGGTTGTCTTTGAACGACGAATCTGAGTCAAGTGAGGATGATGAAATATTCACAGACGACTTTGACGTCATCATGGAGGAGTTGATGATGTTGAACGTACTTTGTGCCAGTGAGAATACTTTACTCGAGAGGATACCATGTAGGACATCTATGCTTACTAGTAAAATGTACATTATGGAAATCATAAATGGGCATCCAGATATTTGTCATCAGATTTTTCGCATGCAAAAACATGTGTTCTTAAATTTTTGTGATGCTTTGAAGCAAAGGGGGTTGTCAAGACGGTAAAAAGGTTACCGTCGAGGAGGGTGTTGCCATGTTCCTTATGATTGTGGGGGTATACAACAGGGTTTAGTGTCATAGGGGATAGATTCCAACATTCTAACAATACAATTCATAAATGGTTTGAGCGTGTGTTGCGTGCTGTTTGTGCATTTGGAACAGAGATAATACGTCTGATAAGCCGAAATAGTGTGCATGAGAGGATTTTGCAGAAATATCCATACTTCAAAGATTTCATAGGTGTTATAGATGGAACACATGTAGAAGCGTATGCACCAGCTTCGAGGTAGACATCATTTCGTGGGAGGAAAATCAATGTCACACAAAATGTGATGCTGACTTGTGATTTTGATATGAAGTTTACTTTCGTTTATGCTGGATGGGAGGGTACTGCAAATGATTCGAGGGTTTTCATTGATGCGGTGACACGACCTTCAAACAACTTTCCAATGCCTCGAGGAGGTGTGATATAATATTTTCGTCACTTTCATACATATTTAATCGTTTGTCAAATACTATTTAATCATTTCAGTTTTTTGTGATAGATCAATTTTACCTGGTGGATTTTGGCTACCCTAATATGCCTGGTTTTTTTGCTCCATATCGTGGACGTAGATACCATCTCTGTGATTATGTAGGCCGTGGAGGGCCGCGTGGAAAGGAAGAGCTTTTCAACTACAGACACTCCTCATGTCATAACATTATTGAACATTGCATTGGAGTTCTAAAGGTCAGATTTCCTATCTTGAAGTATATTACCAATTACCCACTCACAAGGAAAAGACAAATTCCAACCGCATGCTGTGCGATACATTATTTCATTCGCCAAGAGGATGCGCTCGATAGATTGTTCACTAAGTATTCAATAGAGAACATGATATTCCCAGAAGTCCCAGGGTTAGTGAAGATCAAGATGTTATACAATTTGATGCTAGTCAAACGGGTCAAATGGCACAAGTCAGAGATGAGATAACTACGCAAATCTGGAATGAGTATTCCAGGAGATGCGTTTAATTGCATTAAAATAATTTTTTTCTTGAATTAACTTTTTTGTAACAAAGATTAATTGTGCTTATTCTACCCATTCACAATGGCTTGATGTTGTTACATTTGAACTACTATCCAATAAATGAACTAATATATATTAATTACTTTAGATTTCAAGTTTTACATGTTGCTAGAATAACCAAATGTTTGTTGAATGGAGAACTTATTGATTTATTGACATTAAACTTAATGTAATTCAACAAATCAACCATTTTTTTAAATATAACATATCAAAAAAAACAAAAACAAAAATTCAGAAAATTAGACAAAGTAAACGCATTTTCCAGTTTTCCATTTTTGAAAACAGTTTTTCAAAATCTCAAAGAGAACATGTTTTCAGCAATCCCAAAATAAACAACCAAAACCCAAAACTCAAAACTCAAAATCCAAAATCGAAACACAAAGAGAACGGCCTCTTACTTGTTCCTAATCTAAAACACACATGCATCCTTTAACTTAAGGATTACTTCTTCAATTGTGGAACTTCAGAGTTACTGGAGGTTGAAGAAGGTTGGACTACAAGCGCAGGAAGTTAACAAGAATGGGGAGTTGAATTTTTAGGGTATCTACTTGGAAGAAGTATCAAGATCTAGAAGCTGCTAGAGGTAGTTGTATCTTGGGTTAGCAGGAGTAGATTCGCGTTGTCTAGCAGGGTTAGCTGGATAAATCTAAATGTAACCAGAATTGCTTATAGTGGATGTAATTGGCTTGGTCCCGAATTTTTTATCACGTTGGGTTTCTCCGTCATCATATTGTTGTGTTGACTGTTTATTGTTTTTATTATTGCATTTGTGATAATTCAACTTAGGATAATTAAACTTGTTTGAATAACCATTTAAAAACTATTAAAATTGACGTGTTTTTTTTAATAGTGACTATTCTGCACGTAAGGTCGAACTATTTGGGGTAACTCAAAACTTTCAAATACCATGTGTTCTTCAAACCGAAACCGATCCTAAAACTTACAAAGAGATTATGTCATCTAGAGATAGTATCTTTTGGAAAGATGCTATAAATGATTAAATGAATTCAATAATGTCGGATAATACTTGGGAACTTGTTGACCTACCACATGACTCTAAACCAATAGGCTGCAAATGCGTATTTAGAAAGAAGTACAATGCAGATGGTACTCTTAATACCTTTAAAGTCTGGCTAGTAGTCAAGGGATATCGACAAAAGGAAGGAATAGATTATTTTGATACATATGCACCTGTGGCACGTATTAGGGGTGAACACAGTTTAGTTTGTGCGGTTTGTAGCTAAATCTCAAACCAAACCGTTTAAAACGGTTTGAATGAATGAATGCTTAATCTACCAATAGCAAAGATAAAAAATATTGCAATTGATACATAGCATTGAGTAAATGATCAATACCAACTTTGTGGTTGATAACTTTATATTGCAATTGAATTTTTTTGTGATGCAACTCACATTGGCAAGAGGATTACTTCGATAGGTTGCAACTACAATGAGATTTTTTTTTAAAACCATTCATGTAAATAAAAGACAACATATTATGTTACTGCAAGAGTATTTCTTCTATTTAGTATGCTATAAATATGTGTTCTAATGAATTATCTTCTAATTTGTTTATAAATCTTTTAATGGAAACTGTAAGCCTCATTTTAACTTTTTTGCGGCATTCAATAGTTATAGTTGGGAATGAAGTTGAATTTTTTTAGGATGGATCAAACATGCATAGAATAGAATATAGCTTTATTCCTGAAAAATTTTCAATTTTTTTGCAATTGACAAATACTAGAAATCTTTCAAGAATACGTCCAAATTTTGATAAAAGTTATTCTATAACTCATTTCTACTAGAAAAGAAATCAAAACAGCAATCAGAATAATTTAAAGATTTCAATGACAATATAATTTGATAAGCTATTTCTGGACTCAATTTTTTTTTATAATTTGTTTAAAACTTAACGGGTTGTGGTTTGAAACCCCGGGTTCGACAATTGAAACCTAAACTAAACTATTTAAAGCAGTTTGGAATTTTTTCAAACCAAACCAAATCATTTCACATTTGAAATTGAACCAAACCAAACCATTTGTTACGGTTTGATTCGGTTTAACGGGTTGATGGTTTATTTGTTCACCCCTAGCACGTATTACGTCTATAAGAATAATGTTTGCCTTAGCTTCCATCTATAATTTTCATATACATCAAATGGAGGTTAAAACAACTTTCTTAAATGGGAACCTTGATGAGGAGGTTTATATGCCTGTAAATGAAAAGAAAGTGTGCAAATTAGTTAAATCATTATTGGACTGTTCGACGGTAGTTTTTTGTGTTTTTTTTTTAAGGTAAAATGTGTGGTTGAAAATTGGAGATAGAAAATGTGTGTGGTTAAAAAGTGATTTGAGAAATTGTGTTGTTTATAAATTGGTTTATAAATAGTAATGATTTGATTGCGTAAAAGAACGGTGTGTATATGTTTAAAAAAGCACCGAAAAAATGACATGAGAAATTCGATATGACAATAATGTCTTTTGGATTCAAACACAATAATGTTGATAAGTGTTTATATTCAAAAGAATGTGATATTCATATTGTGATTATATGCTTTTATGTAGATGATATGTTGATTATAAGCAATCATATGGAAGTCATAAATGAAATAAAAAAGTTTCTATCTTCCAAATTTAAAATGAAAGATCTCGGACAAGTGGATACCATATTAAGTATCAAGGTTACAAGGAAAAATGAGGATTTTATGCTTAATCAATCACATTATATTGAGAATGTGATTAATAAGTTCAAACATTTGAACATTAAATAAGCAAACACCCCATTTGATGTAAGTATCAAACTTGTAAAAAATGGTGAAAGTGCAAAAGCACAATTTGAATATGCAAGTGCTATTGGTTCTTTAATGTATATGGTACAGTGCACTAGACCGGATATAGCATTTGCAGTTGGTAGACTTAGTAGGTTTACTAGCAATCCAAATAAGGAACATTGGAAGGCAATTTGAAGGGTTCTTGGTTATTTAAATAAAATCGAAGATTTAGGTCTTCAATATTCCTGGTTTCTGACAATCCTAGAAGGATTTAACTATGCAAGTTGGATATCTAGTACATGTGAGAAACAATACACCTCGGTTGGGTGTTTACTCTTGGAGGAGCAACAGTCTCTTGAAACATCCATGACACACTCAACAATGGAATTCGAATTTGTAGCATTGACAGAGGTCGGAAAAGACACTGAGTGGCCAAAAGATCTCTTGTATGAAATTCCATTAGGAGATAAGAATATAAATTATATTTGTATACTATGTGATAGTAAAGCCACTTTAGCTAGAGCATACAATTAAGTATACAATGGAAAGTCTAGACATATGAGTCTAAGACACGACTATATGAGAAAATTGACAAAAAATGGAACAATTTCAATCACTTGTGTAAAATCAAGTGATGATTTAGCGGATCTACTAACAAAACCACTAACTAAAGAATTAGTGAGAACCACATCAAGTAGGATGAGTTTAAAACTTTTTACTTAAAGATCCACTAATGATGGCAATCCTACATAACCTTACTAAAAAGTACATTTTAGGTTCAAAGGGTAAAAACAAATCATTCGATAAGTGGATTGTATTCAACACATATAAAGATAAGTGTTGGTTTTCATTGGAAAAATAGAGATAAGTTTTTTAACTTTTAATAAAGTTCAGATCAAAAGGATCAAGTATCTGTAAATATGACAAAGATACTGGAAGAACTTTACCTAAATGAACTTAGAGATGGTTCCGTCTCAATAGAGAGTTGAAGTTTCTTTCTTAAGAGTTCATAAATAGGATGAGCATAAGGCTATAAAAGTGCTAAGCGGGTTGTGATAAACTTGGAACACAATGATACTTGTGTTTGTGATCTCACCGATTTCATTACAAAGAAATTATATGTTCAAAGCTTTCACGCCATCTAGCATTTCAATGACACCTTATGATTGATTAATGGATAGACTCAAATTGAAAGATATTTAATCCTTATGCATAAGTATTGAAAATTTTATCAAAATAATAATTGATAAAAGAAGGAATGAATTTGGAAAGAAATGGAAATGAAAAAAAATAAAAACAAAGGTGGCACATTCCGGAAAACCATGCGATCACACGCCAGTTCTTGATGTATGATTAATAGTTATAACCATGCGATCATACGATGATTGAACCGTGAGATCGCACGATGCGATTTTTTGACTGTTTTTATGGTTTATTTAAATTTCAATTTTGTTAAGTGCATTTTTATACACTTTTTCTATCTTTAAATTAGCATATTTTGGAATATATTGAGCAAATATCTACTAATTCATGCATATTTTATGTTTAAATAGGTTAATGTCCAAGTTCGAGGCGAAAAATCACAAAAGGAGTGAAGATTTTGCTGAAATTCCAAGTTTGGGGACCATTTTGTCACTTCCGGGAAGTCTTGGACGAGCTGGGCAATTAAACGAGGGACCAAATTGCAAGATTTCAAAAGTTGAAGGGCCAAAAGTGCAATTTTAGAAGGACCTACTTGATAGAAATATGAAAATTTTGGGATTAAATTGCTCAAGATTAAAAAATGGAGGACTTAATGAAAATTACGGAAGTGACTTAGCTGCAAAATCACCCCCAATCTGAACCACGAGAATGCGTGGCTCGAACCAAGTCGCGAACGCGACTTAGACCTCAAAACAGACCCCAGACAGTTCTGGCGCCCAGATTTATACTGCGCGCGGTCATAAAAAAAAAAAAAAAAAGAATCTCTGTCCGGGCCGGACCGGGTCAACCCGGCCGACCCGGTTCGGCCCAGAATGTTGAAATATGCGGATCTTGATGAATTTTAGGGTTTTTGAGCCATTTTGGAGGTTGTTTAAATAGAAAAAAAAAATCCTCATTCTTGAGGCATCATGTAAGTTATTGCCCTTTTAAATTTCTTTTGTAATTTTCCTCTTAAATTTCATACTTTTAATGCAATGTTAAGTTAATAACATTATGTTTAGTAAAGTTATTGTGCATTTAAGTTGCTTATTATTGTTGGGCTTTTGATTATTGTTATTTTCTCACATTTCTATCAAGAATGTCATTTACTTTTTGTGTAATTAATGTTTTATGTTTGAGTGGTTGAAGGCATTAATGGTTGATGAAGGAACTTGATTCAAAGTGAAGATATCTTGAATTTTTACTTCAAGAACTATTCAAAATTGGGGAGTTTTCTTAATTCTCTTGTTTTTAATCTTTATTTTGAGCATTATTCATATGTTTATGTTGTTTGTTAAATTTTGTTGTTAGTTTATTATGGGTTAATGTTATTGTGTTGGAATTTTTGACTAGTTTATTTTTAATTAAGTATTTTAGGTTGTTTATGGATATTTGGCATTTATGTTTATATTTTTATGATTAGGAATATTGTTTTATGTTTATTTAATCTTAAAATGTTGTCAATATTTTGTATTGTATTTGCAAATTAGTATACATGTTAGGTTTAATTTAGAGTTTCCCATGTAATTTGGTTAATTGATTGACTACCACTATTTGATTTGTGAAAGAAGAAATTAGTGTAGTTATAAAAACTTAATTCACCTTGTCTCATGTTTTCTAGTTTAGTTTAATAGCCAAGTTCTTGTTGTTATTAGTTTACTTGGGATAATTAGTTTTAATTCTAGCTTTTACATATTGTTGTCTATTTGCTTTAATTAACTAGTTTTTCATGTTGCCATGTTTTAATTTTATGATAGTTAGTATTCACCATCAAACCAACTTTTTATATTACTTGATTTTTCTCTTAAAATGAAATCAATAATTTTAGTTACAAATCAATCAATCCTTGTGGGTACGATAACCCGGACTTCTCTAGTTCACTTTACTACTTGAACGCGAACCGTGCACTTGTGGTATATGATTTAAGCCAACAAGTTTTTGGCGCCGTTTCCGGAGATTAGGGAAAGAATAGAACAAGTTGAACAACAAAGAATACAAGGCAATATCGGGGACAACAATCAAGGTAGTGCCAATCCCGCTATTGATGAAGATGATAGACCAATGGGGCAATTTATGGTCCCTCTCATCACTCAAAATCGAGGAAGCATCACATATCCCCCATTTGGACGTCCGGACTTTTATCTAAAGCTGGATGTGATAAATCTCTTCAAGGGGCATCTACAATTCTATGGAATGACCTTGGAGAATCTAGTTACTCACATCTCGCGGTTTTTGGAGATGGTTAGTAACTTTGATTATCCGGGAATTAGCAAGGAGGCTATCAACATGTGGTTATTTCCACATACCCTTAGAGATGGAGCTCGTGAATGGTTAGATGCCAACCCGGTTGGAAGTGTTACAACATGGAATGATCTTGCTCAAAAGTTCACTACAAAATACTTTCCTCCGTCAAAAGTGGCTAAATTGAAGAATGATATCTCCACATTTCGAAAACTTGACACCGAATGTTTCTATGAGGCATGGGAAAGATTCAAGGAGATGTTGAGGAAATGTCCAAATCATGGGTTCACCAAGTAAATGCAAGTTCAATATTTCTATCTTGGGATGAATCCATCTAGTCGAGTGACGGTTGATTCGGCCTCCAATGGAGCTATCACTACAAAATCACCTAATGAGTCAATTGAGCTCTTTGAGAGGATGGCTAGTCACAATTCTACTTGGCCAACTGACCGCATGGTACCAAAGAAAGCCGCTGGAATTCATGAAATTGATGCATATGCGGCTTTGTCGGCAAAGATGCACCTTCTATTCAAGAAGTGTGACGATTTGTCTTCTCAACATACGGTAAAAGCAATCTACCCTCCTATTTCTATGTGCGATGTATGTGGAGCAACACACAAGGTTGAGAAATGTCCCATGCTAAAAATGGCTTCTACTTCAAATGAGCAAGTGAATTATGCTCAAAATTTCAACCGACCACAAGGCAATTCTTACTCCAAAACATACAATCTAGGTTGGAGGAATCATCCGAATTTTTCTTAGTCCAACAATCAAAATCAAGTAAAGCCTCCAAGTTTTTTTCAACCTCCACCACCCCCAAGAGAAGAAGCCTTCCATTGAGGAGATACTCATGCAATACATGAACAAGACTAATACTATTCTCCAAAATCAAGCGGCTTCTATCAAAAATCTTGAGACTCAAGTTGGGCAATTGGCAAAAATGATGACAGAGAGACAACAAGGAGCCTTGCCAAGTAATACCGAGATTAATCCAAGGAAAAATGTGCAAGCCATCACTACAAGAAGTGGAATTCAATTACCGAAAATCACGATAAAGCAACATGTGGCACAACCCGAGGTGAAAGAAAAAGGTAATGAACATGTTGAGGAGGCGAATGAAAATGATGCAACATTGAAGGAAAGTAAGGAGACTTCAACAAAGGTGCCTACTCCAGTGAAAGCTTATGTGCCCCCCACTCCTTTTCCTCAAAGACTCCAAAAGCATAAGGTGGATGCACAATTTGGTAAATTTCTTGAAGCCTTTAAGAAACTTCACATCAACATACCATTTGCCGATGCATTAGCACAAATGCCTAGCTATGCAAAGTTTATGAAAGACTTTCTTTCAAACAAAAGGAGGCTAGAAAATCATGAAACTATGATGCTCATGGAAGGATGTAGTGCCATACTACAAAACAAATTGCCTCCAAAAATCAAAGATCCAGGGAGTTTTACTATTCCTTGTACTATTGGTGATTTAACTTTTGGAAAAGCATTATGTGATCTTGGTGCTAGTATTAATTTGAGGCCTTTGTCCATTTTCAGGAGATTAGGCATGGGAGAGGTGAAGCCAACCATAGTTTCATTGCAATTGACCGATCGCTCTATTAAGCACCCGCATGGTATTGTTGAGGACGTGCTAATCAAGGTGAACAAATTCATCTTCCCCGCCGATTTTATCATTCTTGATATGGAAGAAGACCTTGATATCCCAATCATCTTGGGAAGACCTAGCAACCGGTCGGGATTTAATAGATGTGCAAGGAGGCAAATTAATATTGAGGGTTCAAGATGAGCAAATCACATTCGACATCATGAAATTCATTAAGTATCCCGCCGAGGTAAATTTATGCTCCCGAGTAGACATCATTGATCAAGAAATTGCTACATCATTCATCTATGGGTCATCTAAGGATCCCCTTGAGACTTACATTGCTCACTCTATAACCATTAAGGGAGAGGATGATTTAGACATTGGAAGGATGTCACAACACTTGGATGCTTCCAAATTTTATCCCTTCAAGAAGAGGCCATATTTTGAAGAATTTGGAGAGATCACTTCTCCTTCACTACCCTCCATTCAACAAGCCCCAACTCTTGAGCTCAAACATCTTCCATCACATTTGAGGTATGCATATTTGGGCGATTCTTCTACCCTTTCGGTTATTATCTTTAATTTGTTGAATAAAGTGGAGGAAGAAAAGTTACTTGAGGTGTTGAAAATGCATAAAATGGCTATTGGGTGGACTATGGCGGATATTAAGGGTATTATCCCTACTCTATGCATGCATAAAATCCTTATGGAGGATGACTTCAAACCAACGGTGGAGCACCAACGCCGTCTAAGTCCAAACATGAAAGAAGTGGTAAAAGCCGAGGTATTGAAGTGGTTGGATGCGGTAATTATCTATCCAATCTCGGATAGTGCATGGGTGAGTCCCATCCAATGTGTTCCAAAGAAAGGAGGTTTCACGGTGGTTGAAAATGAGAACAACGAGCTTATTCCTACAAGGCCCGTGACGGGATGGAGAGTGTGTATTGACTACCGGAAGTTGAACAATGCCACTCGAAAAGATCACTTTCCTCTCCCCTTTATTGACCAAATGCTTGAGAGGTTGGCGGGGCATTCCCATTATTATTTCTTGGATGAATAATCGGGCTACAATCAAATTTTAATAGCCCCCAAAGATCAAGAGAAGACCACCTTCACATGTCCATATGGGACTTTTGCTTATAGGAGGATGTCGTTTGGTGTTTGCAATGCACCGGCTACTTTTCAACGTTGTATGATGGCCATATTCTCCGACATGGTGGAAAAATTCATCGAGGTATTCATGGATGATTTTTCAGTTTTTGGTTCTTTCAATGAATGCTTGGATAATCTTGATTTAGTGTTGAAGAGATGTAAAGAAACCAATTTAGTGCTTAATTGGGAGAAATGCCATTTTATGGTCAGAGAGGGCATTGTACTTGGCCACCGGATTTCACAAGGGGGGATTGAGGTTGATAAAGCCAAAATCCAAGTTATTGAGAAATTGCCTCCTCCTACTTCGGTGAAAGGCATAAGGAGTTTCTTGGGGCATACGGGTTTCTATAGGAGATTCATCAATGATTTCTCTAAAATCACTAAGCCTCCTTGCTCTCTACTTGAGAAGAACAACACTTTCCATTTCTCTCAAGAGTGTCTATTGGCTTTCAACACTCTTAAGGAGAGGCTTATCTCGACTCCTATTATTGTGGCCCCGGATTGGAGCTTACCATTTGAGCTCATGTGCGATGCTAGTGATTATGTCGTGGGAGCGATTTTGGGGCAAATGAGAGGTAAAGTGTTGCATGTGATCTACTATGCAAGTCGAACATTGAGTGATGCTCAATTGAATTATTCCACAACCGAAAAAGAGATGCTTTCCGTGGTCTTTGCCTTTAACAAATTTCTATCTTATCTCATCGGCTCAAAGATAATTGTCTACACCGATCACTCCGCTTTAAAATACTTGCTTGCTAAGAAGGATGCAAAGCCAAGATTGATTAGATGGGTCCTTCTCTTGCAAGAATTTGATTTGGAAATCCGTAATAAAAAGGGAGCGGATAATCTTGTGGCCGATCATCTATCTAGGCTTGATCAACCTAAAGAAGTGGGAGTAGAGGAAATCAATGAAGCCTTTCCAGATGAACAACTATTGCATGCCAAACATCTTTTCCAAGTGTACGAAGCACCATGGTATGCGGACTTCGTGAATTTCCTTGTAAGTGGTATTCTTCCCTCGGATTTCTCTTATCAACAAAAGAAGAAATTCTTTGCCGATGTGAAACATTATTTTTGGGATGAGCCATATTTATTCAAGAGGGGGTCGGACCAAATTATTAGAAGATATGTTCCCGAGGAGGAAATGGAAGCAATTCTTGATAGGTGTCATTCATAACCTTATGGGGGTCATTTTGGAGCTTCCAAAACCGCCTCAAATGTTCTTCAATCGGGGTTCTATAGGACAAATTTGTTCAAGGATGCTTATACCTTAGTATCCAAATGTGATAGATGCCAAAGGAGTGGGAATATCTCTCGGCGTAATGAAATGCCATTGACTTCAATCTTGGAAGTGGAAATTTTTGATATTTGGGGAATTGATTTCATGGGGGCCATTTCCATCCTCATTCTCAAATCAATATATTTTGGTGGGGGTGGACTATGTTTCTAAATGGGTAGAGGTGGTGGTATTTCCTACTAATGATGCTCGGGTGGTTGTCAATTTTCTCAACAAGAACATTTTTACACGCTTTGGAACCCCCCGACTCATCATTAGTGATGGAGGCAAACACTTTTGCAATCGCCTCCTTGACTTAATTTTGTCAAAGTATGGAGTAAAATACCGAGTAGCCACACCTTACCATCCCCAAACAAGTGGCCAAGTGGAGATCTCAAATCGAGAGTTGAAAAGAATTCTTTAGATGACGGTGAATACATCAAGGAAAGATTGGTCGAGAAAGCTAGATGATGCATTATAGGCCTACCGCACCGCATTCAAGACTCCTATTGGTATGTCTCCATTTTGTCTTGCTTTTGGAAAATCATGTCATCTCCTCGTTGAACTTGAACATAGAGCATTTTGGGCTACACGGGTATTAAACTTTGATGCAAAATTAATTGGTGAGAAGAGGTTGCTTCAACTCAATGAACTTGATGAATTTCGCCTCAACTCATATGAAAATGCTCGCATCTATAAGGAGATGACCAAAAAATGGCATGATAACCACATTGTGAAGAGAGACTTCAAAGTTGGGCAACAAGTTCTTCTATTCAACTCCCGACTTCAATTATTCCCCGGAAAGCTTCGATCCCGTTGGTTGGGGCCATTCACAATTTTCCAAATTTTTCCCCATGGAGCTATTGAGCTATATCATCCCAACAAGGGAAATTTCAAAGTCAACGGGTAAATGTTGAAACCATTCTTGGAAGGAGAACCCCCGGAGGAAAAGTCATCATTTCTCCTCAATGCTCCCGAATGAACATCAAAAGGTCGAGCTTATGACTTTAACCAAGAGCTTTTTGGGAGGCAACCCAAATTTCTTCTCTTTTGAATTACTTGTAATTATTTACTTTACTTGTCTACTTTCTTTTTAATTAATTTTCAAAATTTTGTAGGTAACAAATTTTTTGAAAATCCTAAGTGACATTGTCCTCAACAAGTTTGGAGGTGAACTATATTCAACGAAAACTTAGGTCAATTTCAAACATCACAAACAAGCATCGAATCAGGGAAGTTTCACTACCTCTTTTCTTCTTTCCATGTTGTTTCTATTTTCACATTAAGGACAATGTGTAATTTAAGTTTGGGGGTGTTGACTTCATTTTGCACTTTATCATGTTAGATAGCCTTGCCGACTTAAGATATTGTGATGTTTGATTTTATTCATTTTGTTTTGGATATTGACATGCTAGTTAGCCTTTTCGGCTCAAATGATTTGATGTTTGAAATTGCTGATTAATTCACGAATCATGATCGAATATGCTACTTGTGCCTATTTTTATAAATTGCTTATCTATGAGTGATCCTGAGTTCTCTTGAGCACAATAGTCATAACTAATTGTTTTTGAGATTTGGAATCTATTGAAGGTTGGAAGAATTTGTGAAGTAGAAAAATTAGGTTGTGAGCTTGTATCTTCAATTTTTATCAACCTATCCAGTTCCTTTTCAATGCTATTAATATCTTGATCCTTTGTGAGACAAGTTTGAGGGTGGTCGAGCCGGTAAAGGAGACGGTCTAGATGTTTCGTGATTCCATGCATGCTTGATTTAAATTTGTGTGGAGTGTTGTTGACGTTAATATAAGCTAAGTGATGACCAAATGCTAGAGATCTAAGCCCATTTTAATTATTACATTGCCCCTATCTCGTAGCCTTTTTTACTCGAGTAATTAAGCACGTAGGAGTATCTTGAAACTTGGTGCCTTAAGTTTGAAACTTGGGAGTCACCGGCCTAAAGCTCGCTAGGGTACACAAACACACACTTGTTAGAAAAAGAGAGCACATCATCATCATTGCATTTGCTTAATAAGTCTACCTCACTTCATAGCCTTTTTGACTCGAGTTATCAAGTCCGTAGGGGTATTTTGAAACCTAGTACCCTTTGATCTTAAAACAATCGGGGAGTTGCTGACCTAAAGCTCGCTACATGGGTCAATTAGAGAGCTTAAGGGAGTGAGGAAGTCACAAGCAATCATCACATTAGTTTGTAGAAATCATGCATTTGTATTTGCATAAAGGCTTAGATTAATAGTGGGTTCGAATTGCTTGGTATAAACTTTAACATTGAAACACTCATCTAGTGGAGAGTCACTGCATATCTAGATTGTTGAGATTGCTGGTAAGTCAAGCTTTAGTGGAAAAAGAAATTTGTGAAGTGAGAGTTACCTCTAGGATTGCATCTCGGGAGAGAAAAGAAATAATGTGGGGGGATGAATGTCACGAGAGGGTAAGGAATGAAATTGACCACTAAGGGTGGATAGTATTGTTTTGAAATTTATCCTTCCTACAATGTTTCTTTGAACCTTAGTAATAATTGGAAGTGACTATGCACACACACACCGATCAAACATGAGATAAGCTAAACTTCTTTTTGTAGTATTATTTTGAAAACATAATTGTGAATTAATCATGCAATTTTATACTCAAGTAAGAATTTTCAAGTTATCTAGTATTGTTGATCATTCATTTACTTGCTTTTTGAGTTAGTAGATATTCTTGCTCGGGACGAGCAAGAGTTTAAATTTGGGGGTATTTGTTAAATGCATTTTTATACACTTTTTATACCTTTAAATTAGCATATTTTGGAATATATTGAGCAAATATCTACTAATTCATGCATATTTTGTGTTTAAATAGGTTAATGTCCAAGTTCGAGGCTAAAAATCACAAAAGGAGTGAAGATTTTGCTGAAATTCCAAGTTTGGGGACCATTTTCTCACTTCCGAGAAGTCTTGGATGAGCTGCGCAATTAAACGAGGGACCAAATTGCAAGATTTCAAAAGTTGAAGGGTCAAAAGTGCAATTTTAGAAGGACCTACTTGATAGAAATGTGAAAATTAGGGACCAAATTGCTCAAGATTAAAAGATGGAGGACTTAATGGCAATTACGAAAGTGACTTAGTTGCAAAATCACCCCCATCTGAGCCACACGAACGCGTGGCTAGAACCAAGTTTCGAACGCGACTTAGATCTCAAAATAGACATGAGACCAATCTGGCGCCCAGATTTGTACCGCGCGCGGTCGCGCAGTTATAAAAATAAAAAAATAAAAAAATAAAAAAAGAATCTCTGTCCGGGCCGGACCGAGTCAACTCGACCGACCCGGTTTGGCCCAGAATGTTGAAATACGCGGATCTTGATGAATTTTAGGGTTTTTGAGCCATTTTGGAGGTTGTTTAAATAGAAAAAAAAATCCTCATTCTTGAGGCATCATGTAAGTTCTTGCCCTTTTGAATTTCTTTTATAATTTTCCTCTTAATTCTCATACTTTTAATGCAATGTTAAGTTAATGTTTTTATATTTAGTAAAGTTATTGTGCATTTAAGTTTCTTATTATTGTTGGACTTTTGATTATTGTAATTTTCTCACATTTCCATCAAGAATGTCATTTACTTTTTGTGCAATTAATGTTTTATATTTGAGTGGTTGAAGACATTAATGGTTGATGAAGGAACTTGGTTCAAAGTGAAAATATCTTGAATTTTTACTTCAAGAACTATTCAAAAAGTGGGAGTTTTCTTTATTCTTTTATTTTTAATCTTTATTTTGAGTATTATTCGTATGTTTATGTTGTTTGTTAAATGTTGTTGTTAGTTTATTATGGGTTAATGTTATTGTGTTGGAATTTTTGACTAGTTTATTTTTAATTAAGTATTTTAGGTTGTTTATGGATGTTGGGCATTTATGTTTATGTTTTTATGATTAGGAATGTTGTTTTATGTTTATTTAATCTTAAAATGTTGTCAATATTTTGTATTGTATTTGCAAGTTAGTATACATGTTAGGTTTAATTTAGAGTTTCCCATGTAATTTGGTTATTGATTGACTACCACTATTTGATTTGTGAAAGAAGAAATTAGTGTATTTATAAACACTTAATTCACATTGTCTCATGTTTTCTAGTTTACTTTAATCGCCAAGTTCTTCTTGTTATTAGTTTACTTGGGATAATTAGTTTTAATTCTAGCTTTTACATATTGTTGTCTAGTTGCTTTAATTAACTAGTTTTTCATGTTGCCATGTTTTAATTTTATGATATTAGTATTCACCATCAAACCAACTTTTTATATTACTTGACTTTTCTCTTAAAATGAAATAAATAATTTTAGTTACAAATCAATCAATTCTCGTGGGTACGATAACCCGGACTTCTCTAGTCCACTTTACTACTTGAACGCGAACCGTGCACTTGTGGTATACGATTTTAGTGAACAAATTTGACACATTTTGATGAAATAATCCATCTTTTCATGGAAAGTTGGGACCAATTCATGGGTCTTGCTTGGATATCTATAAATAGGAGTTTATACTTCATTTCAACACACTTGAAACATTCTTGAATCAAAGATTGATATCCAAATATTCATTTCTTCATTCCTTATTTTAGGCATTGTTCTCTTTGCTGTTTTGAGGTCGTTTTCTGTTTTTATTTTCGAAAACACTGAAAACCCGTTCTCTTTACCATTTTTGAAAACGCATTTTGGAACAAAAAAAATTGTACACAAAACGCAAAACGCTCAAAACCTCGTTTTGGGTGTTTTGTGTGTATTTCAACAAAAAATGTTCAAAACGCGGAAAATGCGTTTTGGGATTTTTTTTTTTTTAAAAGAATTATCCTAACTTGGAACTAAGCTTAATATAAATTTTTTATTTTATTTTATTTTTTATTTTATTTTAGAATTATCCTAATTTGGAACTAAGCCTAAATAATTTTTTTTGTTTTTGTTTTTTTGGAGAATTATCCTAACTTGGAACTAAGCTTAAATAAAGTTTTATTGAATTCAATATCAACATTACAAAAAAAAATTAAGTGAGAATTCTTGTTGTTATATTTCAAAAGAGTCTTGATAAATGGACTCTAGTGGTTTTGAAAGAACTTACATTTTCTGAATTTTAATAGAATGAGAGCTTCCTCAAATCCCAAACATGACCAAGCTGTGTTAATATAGACTCTTAATGCTCACATTAGTGTATTGCATGTAACCATGTTTTCAGTATATTGTGAAAGAAAATTTGAGTTTGAACCATTAGTATTCTGCAAGCAAATTAATTAAAAATAGTTTAAGTAGTATTCTGCAAAATTTCAAATAGAACGTGTTTTTCAGCTTTTCATTTTCAAAAACAGTTTTCAAAAATGACAAACCAAACGTGTTTTCAGTATATTTGAAAACAAAAATAAAAACACAAAATACAAAGCATTTGAGAAAATGAAAATACAAAATAAAATACAAACAGAACGTCACTTTAGTGTTCTTGTTTTTTATTTCAAGTTCTTACTTTTTGCTTTGATTAAACTTGAAAAAGACTTGATCAATCCTACAAACATATTTACTATAATCTTCAAAAGCAAACTCAAATCCCGATGGAACAAATATAATTTGAGTTTGCTATAATCCTCAAAAGCAAACTCAAATCTCGGCGGAACAAATATAATTTGAGTTTACTATAATCCTCAAAAGCAAACTCATCAAATCCCGGTGGAGCAAATATAATATAGTTTGTTGTAATCCTCAAAAGTAAACTCATCTTGCCTTACCATAGTCGTAGTGATGTGATCCAGACCACGGATACAAGCCCGCACAAAGATCCGTTGAAGATCAAAGGAGGACCGATGACTCGATTGCAAACAAAGAGGGCCAATGAAGCAATGGACAAGTTAGTTCAAGAAACAATGGCCAAAACAATGTTCGTGTCATCAAAAGAAGCAAGTTCCATGTTGGGACCGAGCCAAAACGACGTGTGGATCAACCTCATTCAAACCGACGAAGAAAATTGCAATTTTTCAAAATTCACGGCCGTAACATATGGGAGCTCAAGGCCGTAACCAACCTACTGTTGAAAACTGTGATTTGAAGAAAATTGAATTTACGGCCGTAACGTATATTTGTCACGGCCGTAACATTGCCTCGGATCAAAAATAAGATTTTCAGAAATTTGGCTTACGGCCGTAAAAATAGTCTCACGGCCGTAATGTTGGAACAGAAAGGGCCTTACGGCCGTAAAGTGAAGGTTCACGGCCGTAAATAATTATACGCGTGAATTTAGGAATTTTATTTATTTCCTTATTCTTTGGTATTTGTTTCCTAGTTTAATTAAAACGCTTAACCTAGTTTTGACCCTATTTATAGGGATGTAATTTTCATTATTATTAGACAACTTTGATATTAATATTGAGAGGCAAATTTCTTTCACAATCCTTATTCTTCATTGAATAAAATTCGAACTTGCGAGTTTAATTCTTGTTTGTTCAAATCTTGGGTAGATTTATTTTCATTGTGATCAAGAGGTCAACATATCAATTGATTGTGTTGGTTGCTTGGTTCAATTAATTTGAATCAATCTCTAAATCGTGATTCTTTGGCGTTCTTGGGTCGATTCCAATAACTTGTGGGTTGCGTAGCTACAATTGCTACGTGGTTTGCATCATCTGGTATCAGAGCTTAGGCTCCAAAAATCAAGGTTATATCTTTTGTTTTCTTGAGTCGTTCTTTAATCTTGTTCTTCGTGTTCTTCCAGTTCTTGAGTCTTTAATCCAAAAAGTGTCACAAAAAAATTCAATAGTCGTTATTTCCTTCGTTTGTTATCCAAATTAAATTTCGTTTGTTTCGTCTTTCTCGAAGTTGAATTTTCGAGAAATCTAAAAAAAAAAAAACTAAAATTCTCAGTCCAATTACAATAGCTGTTATTTGATTTCAAGAAATATATTCTTGACTCAATCCTAGTTTCCATAAAAAGTGTTAAGTTCTATATAGAGTCAAATTCAATTCTCTAAAGGTCTTCTTTGAGTTTTCCAACAATTCATTACTATTCACTCATATTCGATTTGAATCAATCGGGTTTAAACTTGTTTGAGTTCGGATTCGTTCCTTGAAGCAATTGGGGTGAAAGTCATTGAGTGGAAAAAGGCAGAGAGGTGAGATCAATAGAGGGTAAAAGCCAAACTTGAGTGATACACGAGCGAAATACACGTGAGGCATATAATATTTAGTTTTAGGATGTCTGAACAATCTTCTACTACAAAAAAACAACGATCGAGCCAACATGACGGAAGAGATGGTACAACGGTTTGAGCGGTTGTTTGGGGATGTGTTAGGTAGGTTAGAAAGGCTTGAGCAACCTCGGGAAGTGCCTAATGCCCGTAGGCAAGGTGGGCAAGGTCGTAGAATAGAGGGGATCGATGAGAATGAAGAAGGTAGTGATCTTGACGATAGAGCAATTTTGGATAGAGTGGTTAGGCATGGAAGAAGGGATAGAGATCTTGGTGGAGATAGAATGGATGGTAGTATGAGCAACATCAAAATGACAATTCCGTCATTCAAGGGAAGGAGTGATCCGGAAGCATACCTAGAATGGGAAAAGAAGATGGAATTGATTTTCAATTGCTACACTTATTCGGAAGAGAAAAAGGTTAAGGTAGCTGTACTTGAATTCTCCGATTACGCTATTACTTGGTGGGATCAATTGGTGACTTCTAGGAGGAGGAATCGCGAGAAACCCGTTAGTACTTGGGATGAATTAAAATCTATCATGAGAAAGAGGTTCGTTCCTAGTCATTACCATCGGGAGCTTCATCAAAAGTTACAAAGTCTGTACCAAGGATCAAAGAGTGTGGAGGATTATCATAAGGAGATGGAGATGTTGATGATTAGAGCTAATGTAGATGAGGATAGGGAAGCTACGATGGCTCGATTTTTGAATGGGTTGAATAGGGATATAGCTAATGTGGTTGAACTGCAACATTATTTGGAGATGGATGATATGTTGCACATGGCTATAAAGGTGGAGAAACAAATAAAGAAAAAGGGAACAGCAAGGTATCAATCTGGTTCTAATTCTTCTTGGAAGCCGAAGTGGGATAGTAAAGGAGATGTGACTGTTTCTAAAGGGAAGTTTGAAGCACCAAAGGGGAAGTTTGAGGCACCAAAAGGGAAGGAGGAACAAGCTAGTAAATTCGTACCTAAAGGGGAACCTCAACCATCTAGGAGTAGAGACATTCAATGCTTCAAATGCTTAGGGAGAGGACATGTGGCATCTCAATGTCCTAATAGGCGAGTGATACTTGTGCGAAAGGATGGAGCCATGGAGAGTGATAGTGAGGAAGAGGATTATAGCAATATGCCGGCGTTGGAGGAAGTATGTGATGATGAGGATGTGTTATCCGGGGAGCATGGCGAGTTATTAGTGGCAAGGAGAGCTCTTAGTGCTCAAATCAACACGGATGATTTGGAACAGCAACGGGAGAACATATTCCATACACGATGTCGCATTAATAACAAGGTATGTAGTATGATTATTGATGGTGGTAGTTGCACTAACGTCGCTAGTACTATACTTGTTGAAAAATTAGGATTACCTTTGTTAAAACATCCTAAACCTTATAGGCTTCAATGGTTAAATGATAGTGAAGAAATTAAGGTGAATAGGAGGGTGTTGGTGAATTTTTCTATTGGTAGCTATGTGGATGAAGTTATGTGCGATGTGGTACCTATGCATGCCGGGCACATTTTGTTGGGTAGGCCTTGGCAATATGATAGGAAGGTAACGCATGATGGGTATAAAAATAGGTATAGCTTTACCAAAGGGGGAAAGACCATTACACTTGCACCATTGACACCGTCACAAGTGTATGAAGATCAAATAAAATTGAAAAATGATGAAGAAAAAAGAGTGAAGGAAAATGAGAGAAAGAGAGTTGAGGCCACGACCTCAGAAAAAGGAGAGGAAAAGAGAGTTGGAGCCACGACTCCAGAAAAAGGAGAGGCGAGAGAAAAAAGGAGTGTTGGGGTACATACCTCAGAAAAAGGAGAGGGAGCGAAGAGTGCCAGAAAAGAAAGAAAAATGAGTTTCTACGCAAAAAGGAGTGAAGTCAAGAAAGCATTTATGGAAAAACGACCAATGGTCCTTTTATTGTACAAGGATTCATTCCTTGCCTTTGATGAAACTAACAAATCCCTCCCTAGTTTGGCTATTTCTTTATTGCAGGAATTTGACGATATATTTCCCGATGACATACCTAGTGGGTTACCACTCATTCGAGGTATTGAACATCAAATTGATTTTGTACCTGGAGCAGTCATTCCGAACCGCCCCGCTTATCGAAGTAACCCCGAGGAGACGAAGGAGCTCCAAAGGCAAGTGGAGGACTTGATGAGCAAAGGGTATATAAGGGAAAGTATGAGTCCATGTGCCGTCCCCATGTTACTTGTGCCCAAAAAGGACGGGACTTGGAGAATGTGTGTCGATTGTAGGGCCATCAACAACATAACGGTAAAGTATCGTCATCATATTCCTAGGTTAGATGATATGTTGGATGAATTGCATGGCTCTAGCATATTTAGTAAAATTGACCTTAAGAGTGGTTATCATCAAATTCGAATGAAAGAAGGAGATGAGTGGAAAACTGCTTTTAAAACTAAGTATGGACTGTATGAATGGTTAGTAATGCCTTTTGGACTTACTAATGCACTGAGCACATTTATGCGTTTAATGAATCATGTTTTACGTGCATTTATAGGTAAATTCGTCGTAGTTTACTTCGATGATATCTTGATATATAGTAAAACTTTGAATGAGCACGTGGAGCATGTTAGGTGTGTGCTTGTGGTTTTAAGACAAGAGCAACTTTTTGCTAATTTTAAAAAGTATGATTTTTGCATGGAAAAAGTTGTGTTTCTTGGCTATGTGGTTAGTGCTAAAAGAATAGAAATAGATGAAGAAAAAGTCAAAGCTATTAAAGAATGGCCAACACCTAAAAGCATAACTGAGATTAGGAGTTTTCATGGCTTGGCTAGTTTTTATAGGCGCTTTGTTAAAAATTTTAGCACGATTGCCGCACCACTCACAGAAATTGTCAAAAAAATTGTAGGTTTTAAATGGGGGTAGAACAGGAGCATGCATTTGAAACAATCAAAAATATGTTGTGTGAAGCACCGGTTTTATCACTTCCTAACTTTGACAAGGCTTTTGAGATTGAATGTGATGCCTCAGGGCTAGGCATTGGAGCTGTTTTAATGCAGGATCAAAGGCCAATCGCCTATTTTAGTGAAAAACTAAAAGGGGCTGCACTTAATTACCCCACATATGACAAGGAGTTATACTCACTTGTGCGCGCTTTGGAGACATGGCAGCATTACTTGTGGCCACGGGAGTTCGTGATACACACTGATCATGAATCCTTGAAGCATTTGAGGGGTCAAGCTAAGCTGAGTAAGAGACATGCAAGGTGGGTAGAGTTCATCGAAACATTTCCCTACGTCATCCGGTACAAACAAGGTAAGGAAAATGTGGTGGCAGATGCATTGTCTCGAAGGTATGTTCTTTTAAATTCTTTAAACTCTAAATTGCTTGGATTTGAATACATTAAGGACATGTATGCTAATGACCTGGACTTTTCTAACATTTATGAATCATGTGGTAAGGGGGCTGTGGATAAATTCTTTAAACATGATGATTATTTATTCCGAGAAAATAAATTGTGTGTCCCTAGGTGTTCAATGAGGGAGTTACTTGTGAGAGAGGCCCATAGTGGAGGTCTAATGGGTCATTTTGGAATTAAAAAGACCATCGAAATCCTAAGTGAACATTTCTATTGGCCTAAGATGAAAATTGATGTGGTTCGGGTTTGTAGTAGATGCATTACTTGCAAGAAGGCAAAATCTAGGATTAAACCTCATGGATTATATATGCCTTTACCCGTCCCTAGAGAACCTTGGGTCGATATCTCTATGGATTTTGTTTTGGGATTACCTAGGACTAAGAAGGGAAGAGATTCAATTTTTGTAATAGTAGATCGCTTTAGTAAAATGGCACATTTCATACCATGCCACAAAACTGATGATGCTACTAATATAGCTGAAATTTTCTTTCGGGAAGTCGTACGCTTACATGGGGTTCCTAAAAGTATTGTCTCGGATAGGGATGTTAAGTTCCTTAGTCATTTTTGGAGGGTCTTGTGGAACAAATTAGGTACAAAACTACTTTTCTCTACAACTTGTCACCCACAGACCGATGGACAAACCGAGGTAGTAAATAGGACAATGATTCAATTGTTGCGGACGATAATCAATAAAAATCTGAAAAATTGGGAAGAGTGTTTACCATTTATTGAATTTCCATATAATAGGGCTATACATTCTACTACTTCTTGTTCACCATTTGAAATTATTTATGGTTTTAATCCTCTTACACCATTGGATTTAATTCCTTTACCTGTGAATGAACATAGTAGTTTAGATGGAAAGAAAAAGGCTGAGATGGTTAAAGCACTCCACGACAAGGTGAGGTTGGCGATTGAAAAGAAAAATGAACATTATGCTTCGCAGGCTAACAAAGGAAGAAAATGCGTCATATTTGAACCCGGTGATTGGGTTTGATTACATTTGAGAAAGGAGCGGTTTCCAGAACAGCGCAAGTCAAAGTTACAACCCCGAGGAGATGGTCCATTCCAAGTGATCGAAAGGATCAACAATAATGCCTATAAACTCGATCTTCTTGGTGAGTATAATGTTTCGGCATCATTTAATGTTTCTGATATATCTCCGTTTGATGCAGGTACAGATTCGAGGTCGAATCCTTTCGAAGAGGGAGGGGATGATGTGATCCAGACCACGGATACAAGCCCGCACAAAGATCCGTTGAAGATCAAAGGAGGACCGATGACTCGATTGCAAACAAAGAGGGCCAATGAAGCAATGGACAAGTTAGTTCAAGAAACAATGGCCAAAACAATGTTCGTGTCATCAAAAGAAGCAAGTTCCATGTTGGGACCGAGCCAAAACGACGAGTGGATCAACCTCATTCAAACCGACGAAGAAAATTGCAATTTTTCAAAATTCACGGCCGTAACATATGGGAGCTCACGGCCGTAACCAACCTACTGTTGAAAACTGTGATTTGAAGAAAATTGGATTTACGGCCGTAACGTATATTTGTCACAGCCTAACATTGCCTCGAATCAAAAATAAGATTTTCAGAAATTTGGCTTACGGCCGTAAAAATAGTCTCACGGCCGTAATGTTGGAACAGAAAGGGCCTTACGGCCGTAAAGTGAAGGTTCACGGCCGTAAATAATTATACGCGTGAATTTAGGAATTTTATTTATTTCCTTATTCTTTGGTATTTGTTTCCTAGTTTAATTAAAATGCTTAACCTAGTTTTGACCCTATTTATAGGGATGTAATTTTCATTATTATTAGACAACTTTGATATTAATATTGAGAGGCAAATTGCTTTCACAATCCTTATTCTTCATTGAATAAAATTCGAACATGCGAGTTTAATTCTTGTTTGTTCAAATCTTGGGTGAGATTTATTTTCATTGTGATCAAGAGGTCAACATATCAATTGATTGTGTTGGCTGCTTGGTTCAATTAATTTGAATCAATCTCTAAATCGTGATTCTTTGGCGTTCTTGGGTCGATTCCAATAACTTGTGGGTTGCGTAGCTACAATTGTTACGTGGTTTGCATCACGTAGCTTAAATTTTGTGGCACGCTGGACCCCCCCCCCCCCCCTCCATTGACATCCCTACGTACTCTACTTGACTTTGAACGACCAAAGTTGATGAAGGTACTATTTGGAAAATAAAATCACTAGTTTGGGAGGGGGACAAAGTCAAAACAACGGGGACAAAAGAACAAAAAAATGGAAGGTCGAAAAAAGAAATGGAAAGTTGGGTGGCAACAGTTGAGGTGACCTCCCCCCTCCCAAGTTAGATCTGCCACTAATAGGAACCAAAAGCGTATTCTTTTATAAAACTAGGGAAAACTCGTACTTCGTACGAAAAATGTATTCTAGTTGAATTTCTTAGTGTGATTAAAATGCGTTACCACTTTCTAAAAATTTAACTGCTAATATCTTCAAATGCAAGTTACTTTGTTTTAAGACTTCACATTTTTTAGTATTAGTTGAAGTAACCGCAGATGAACAAGGACATGATTGTAGAGAATCTAATTACAAAAATATTGAGTCATTGATAAAGCTCAATAATAACAATCATTACATCTGCAGATTATAAATCTAGATTTTAAACACATATATTGTGTCACTTGCCATTTTTTTTAACTGCTATGTTGTGAAAGGTCGTGTTAGGCGATCTCAAAATTTCTTGTATGCCAACTCAACAAGCTTATTCATAGCAAGCTACTCATGATCCATGTATATTAAGCATAATGTGTTTGTAATAACAATATTTGAGCTAATAACAAGATTTGAGCAACAATTCGCATTTACTGGTGATAATAGGAATGTCAAATGCTCACGAAAAAAATCCAAGTTCAAAGTATTTATCGTTGGTTTACATCATTGACTTCTTAAATAGCCTTGCATATTTTATCTAGGAACATCTTTTTATTTCCAATCTAGAGTTTCAAATGTAAGTAAGAGGAATACTCGGTAATATTTAAAGGATAAATTTTATGGAAGAATAATAACAGACAATGACTTTAGATGGTTATTCATAGTTAAATAAAGAGACTCCTAAAAGTAATTTAGAATCTGAACTAAATGTTCAAAACAGATTATGGAAATGGTGGTCTGTGGTAACCTGTTGATAGAGTCCTCTCTCAAGTTGATCAATATCATTATTGATTTGCTTTTCCTCTATATCATCTAAGGTAGGCTGTAGAAGGCATCCTAGTGAGAAACAAAAAAAATATTTTAATAAATAAGGAACATGGATAACTCTATTTTCACAATGTGGTCTACAATGTATATCACAATCACACTCACATGGGGGTGGGGGCCACAAAATTTTGATTTTTGTAGCCCCCACTTCCATGTGAGTGGATTGTCATCCACATTGTAGATCACATTGTGAATGTAGTATTGTTGAAGGAACATAACCCAGTAGCAAACAGAAAACCATGATACATGTAAAGGTTGCATTTGTCGCTTAAAACATGCAATTTATTGATAAAATTCTTTCATTAAGTTCCAGATTGGAAGCAAGAAAAATAGGGACGAAACCTATGCCAAGAACCTTCCAACTTAAAGATGAGAAACGCCACTTTAATATTCAAAAATAGTAGCTTACAGCAGTTTCTAAAAAGAGACCAATGCTGTGCAATTATAGCTTAAAATGAAGAACTCAATAAACACTTGTTAAATGTTTAATGAAAAACCTTCAAAAAATGATGAGATCACATTGATTAATAATGTGAACAATTAAGTTACACTCGAGTTCAAAATAGAATTGTGGAATGGCATCATGTTTAAAGAAAATATTCAGCTCCTGAGCAAATACTGGTAGAGAGAACATCCATTTAGCAATCACGGATATTCTTAAACAAATTGTTGGCTAATCTTGCGAAATGTAAAATATTCAAACATGTACAAAATGAAGTACAGAAAAATGGACAACAAGAACACAACAGTTTATTATTATTATTATTATTTTTTATTTCATCACCACTTCTTAATAACAAATGTTGTAAGTGGACTTTTACTTTGCCAATTGAAAATTATAAGGTGCTTGTTTTGAAAATCACGTTTATGTATAAATAAGACCATCTAATAATAATAAAAAATTAATCTCCCTAATTTACGTGTCTAAATTATTGGTATTCTACTGAATCAATGAGTCTCTGATACTTAGCTTTCTAGCATTCACGAGTGTATCAACATTAATCGAAAGGTTGTTCATGATTCCAGTGTTCTCTCCTTACACACTACTCTATATAAAAATTCTAATAATTTGTTTATAGAACTTGCCTCGTTTTCTTTCAAGCTCTTCAACAAGCTCTATTCACTAATTTAAGATCAAACAGCAGAAATGATCTCCATCTTTACCAAACAGTGGGAAAAATACTAAACACGATCCAAAAAATAATTTTTCATCATAAAGTAATAAGGGAAGCATCACAAACAGTTTACCCTCTCTTGTAAGGTTGAGATCAGTTGAAATTCAGTCTAGTATCAATGAATCTGGTCACTCAAAAAGAAGCATGAAGTATGACCTCCACAATAACTGCACGCTAAAATACTACCCAAGTATTATCGCAAATGATACCAAAGAACAAGCCATACAAAAGACAGCATAATAGACACAATATGAATATGATTATCATAAGAGTAACAAAGGCTAAACTCGTGAGAAACAGAAAATACGATGAGTGGTGCAAGAGAATCAACTGCAGATGAAAATGGAAATTACATTACAAAGTAAAAAAGCCAGGAAAATGAGAAAGTATAATTAGTTGTGGATACAGTGCAAAAGTTGTTCATCCAGCACTTGCCAAGACCTTTACCTTATCTCGAACCACAAATGTCACAACACTACATCCCTTGAGAAACAACAAAATTAACGGAGCTATGTTTTAGACCAAACATGTCAATAGTGTGCTTGGAAAAATAAAATAAAATGCAGTACCTATAAATCTGGAGTACAACAATCTCTTTAAAGAACAAAAGAAAAAAATGGGGAAAAAAATAAATAGGGAGATGGGGATACAAGTGCAATTATAAAAATTATGAAAAATGACATTTTAAAAGAATGAAAGTTGCATGCAACATGACACTTTCCATAGAAGTAGGGGAGAAAATACCAAGAGAATGTTGCCCAATATTTTCATACATAGATAAACACTACCTTTTTCTTTGAGCCACGGGCATATTATTTTGATACAAATTTTCTCTAGTAACATATGGTGTTGCCCAAGAGGAAAGATAGAAAGGTATTAGATGAAGCACTCCAATGAAAATTTAATAACTTTACGTTGCTAGAGTTCCATTGAGTATTGCATTAGAAGGAGAGCAAATTAAAACAAACATGTTGCTAAGAAGTTCCTAATATACATTTAAACTAAAAATGGAAGATAAATTAAACATGTTCTCATCTATTGTGCTGGTTGTTTAAAATGACCTCTACATAGTATCTCCCTATTTATTTATTTTTCCCCATTTTTTTTCTTTTGTTCTTTAAAGAGATTGTTGTATTCCAGATTTATAGGTACTGCATTTTATTTTATTTTTCCAAGCACATTATTGACATGTTTGGTCAAAAACATAGCTCCGTTAATTTTGTTGTTTCTCAAGGGATGTAGTGTTGAGACATTTGTGGTTCGAGATAAGGGAAAGGTCTTGACAAGTGCTGGATGAACAAGTGCAATTATAAAAATTATGAAAAGTGACATTTTAAAAGAATGAAAGTTGCATGCAACATGACACTTGCCATAGAAGTAGGGGAGAAAATACCAAGAGAATGTTGCCCAATATTTTCATACATAGATAAACACTACCTTTTTCTTTGAGCCACGGGCATATTATTTTGATACAAATTTTCTCCAGTAACATATGTTGTTGCCCAAGAGGAAAGATAGAAAGGTATTAGATGAAGCACTCCAATGAAAATTTAATAACTTTACGTTGCTAGAGTTCCAGTGAGTATTGCATTAGAAGGAGAGCAAATTAAAACAAACATGTTGCTAAGAAGTTCCTAATATACATTTAAACTAAAAATGGAAGATAAATTAAACATGTTCTCATCTATTGTGCTGTTTGTTTAGAATGACCTCTACATAGCTTTGGAATTGAGTGACATAGAACTGATAACGACCTCCTATTAATTAAAAAAGAAAAAGAAAAACACGGTGGTGAGTTTTTGAATATAGATAATCTTCTTTACAAGAAATGGTTGGATTATTTAAACAGATAAGAGATACTCACATGTATTTTGTCTAGACATCTTCCGTGCGAGGAAATTCCTCTGGCCTTTAGAGTTTCTAGTAGTTGTTGATAAATTTAAAAAATTAGAGACTACAACTAATTAGATTAAGATAGGCAATACCTGAGTTTTGTCTCCAATATGAGATGACAATTTGTGGCTGCAATCCTGAAAATTTACTAATGACCTGCCAGTAATCAGACAATTGTCATGAAAACAAACAAGAAATATTAAAGAAAATGCCCTACCGATATTTTTCCATAAAACAATTCAGCAATAACTTGAAATTTAAATGCACGTGTATAAACAAAAGAGGTTACAGAGATTTATTTTCAATCATATTCTGTCTCAAATGCTCTACATTAAACAGAGAATAATAGAAACAAAGAATGGAAGTTGAAGAATTATGAAACATCTCTAATTGAACTTTAGAGTCTTAAAGGGGGCTGGGGGAGAGAACATATGTTAGGCATTGATGCTGTCAAAAATCCTAACCTTGACGTGGCAGGATCTGATGATACTTGATTGCTGGAAGGGATCAATGAACTCGCCTTGGATGACCTGCAAAAAAGGCGATGAGGATTCTCCCCGTCGCCCCTCAGGTGTGAGAATTAGTTTTCTGGAAAAAGATATAGAGAGAATATATAACTGGAAAACGTAAAGAATTGTGAATGAATATATGTGGTCAAAGGAGCTGTATTTATATGGCTGAAAAAAGCCCATAACTTCCTTTATTTAAGGAAGGAGTCATTTTTGCTATAAACTTTTACCTTTTGGAAGGAGTTCTAATCTTATAAGAATTGTACTTCCTCCTTTTTAGGATGATTCCTTATGGGCTATGTTTTATTCTGAGGGCCCAAGAAGGTGGCCCATTGATGAAGCTCATAAACGGTGAACACCGAGAATCGTCTAGTGGCTGGGCATTTCCGGGCATAATTCCCACTATTGATGGGCTTGATTAGATCGGACAATCCCGGGCTGTGAATGGTCATAAGGTCAAGCATAAAGCTCGGCCTGAGAAAATCCACAGACCATAAGCTAACTGGCCGGCCTCTTCATCGGGATGGGCCGACCTGTTTTGTTGCTTTCTTAGGCCCACTGATAATCCCGAAAAATAGCCCGATCAGGCATAATAATTTTTGGAAAGAATAATGCTAATTTCACTTTTTTTTTCTCTATGCCTCTGGTTCTTGTAACGAGACATGGGATATAATTGTACAATTTGATGTAGTTGCTCAGTGTTAATCCCATCTCTAATAGGACAAGAAACTATTCAAACTTTGGGGATATTTACCAATCAATGACCATGGTAAAACTCAGGACGAGATATATTATAATAAAAACCAATAAGAAGAATATGAAATTGGCTAAAAAAAAGTATGGATCCTAAAGCAAAGCCCAAACTTTTAATCCGTACAAATCACAAGAGCTCACAAACAAAGAAAACACTAAAATGAATCAATTACAAACAGTTGCAAAAGTTCAACCCCGAAATTAATCAATCGAACAACAAATTGAAGTTCTCATTTCATTTTCAAGATAGATAAAAATGGATATTTAGACATATTTGTTACAGTCATAATGCGATTAGAAAAATCCTTAATCAAATATAGGCACAAACTAACCTTAATCTACAAGTCAATAGATTAACGAAATCAAACAAATAAACAACAAACATAAGAATGAGCCAACCTTCAGGGCTCAACCATTTATTATACTCTACTCTTCAATCTTCTCCATCACCTCAGTTATCGTAAGTTTTCCAGCTTCGTTCTCCTCCTCCGTCACCACCACGTACGATGGTGGATTCAGCTGAAATAGCGTAAATTTCACCTCCATCGAAGATGTCGCCTCGTATAAAACTGGTTTAGAGAGAATCTAGGAGAAAGAATGGAAAATGGGGAAGAAGAAAGGAGAAATCTGGGTTGTCGAATGGGGGAAGCAGAGTAAAAATGATGGGTTCTTATGTTGGGAAATAGGGTAAGGCGGTGGAAAAAAACTTTTGACTTTATCGTGTGAACACTCTCTACCAACAATGAACAGTGATTACACAAAGCCACTCTTCTATTGTAGGAGGGATATATAGAATAGAAAAATTCTCAAAATGAAAACAAAAAAATAATATAATAACTTTAATCGGGGTAGTGAAACTTCACAATTTTGTAAGTGAAAAACTAGACAGGGCTAGGAGGCACCTATCATATGAAAATGTTGTCACGTCATTGGTCATAAACGAAACTAATAAACAATTTTTTACCAAACCGAGGCTAAAGTTCATAAATTGAACTTTTATGTGGACAATGATCCTCTTTATCATGAGCAAGACATAAGAAAATATTTGTCAATAAATTGTCTTATTCTCATGCATCAACTATTTAAGCACAAGATGTACTACGACAACTTAAAAACTCTACAAATAATTAGGCGAAGAACTCGCACGTCATAACGAAGAATTAAAAGAAAAATATAACGCCACGAAATCGTAAGCCCCGTTCAGTTAGTCGCATTAGGACCAAGTGAATAACTGTATATAATCGGCCAAAGAACCCCCTGTTTGAACAAATAGAGCTCCGCACACGTCTCAGCCCATTGCACAGTGGCAATATTGCCCATGGACACGGAGGCACCCGTTTCCGGGGCTGCATCGCTGCAGTTGTGGCCCGGGGACTTTCCTGGGGTTCAAATCCTACGTGAAGTAGGAATCTACCCCGTTCACTTCGTTTCGTTGCATTGTGAAATTAAAGTAGAACATTGTCCATATAAACCCATCAGTGAGTTCTTCTCCAGCCGATGTGGGATGCCACCATCTCAAATTGACCAAAAATTGGTTGTGCGTGGGTGGCCATGCTAATGGCCAAAAGAGAAAAAAATTCGGAGAGAGTAAAGAAACGGCCAGTCAATTCTTGGAGGCAAAATCAAGGCTGAAATCTTTCCGATGAGGGGTGAATTCATTCGCGTCAATTCACAATCTGCAGATAAAAATATGTCCCAATCAATCCGTGAACAATGAATTTTCTAACGTGAAGCTTACCGTAAGTGAAAAATGGAGGATTCTAGTGAAAAAACGAATGTGGTTTTGATCAAGGGTGAAGGGACAGTGAAAAATCTAGGTGTCAAACAAAAGTCAGGAGAATTTGCTCTTTACACTGTTTTCAACAATTTGATCAATGCAGTTTTCTTCAGGAGCCTGAATTCACGTTATGCTTCTGCTCCTCTGCTGGACCGGGTCAAAGGTTCCGTTTCTGAAAACGTTCCTCTACTCCCTGACTCCAAGGCCGGTTCTAACCTTTTGCACCTCATGCAATCAAATACTACCTAAGATTCAACAATTTAGTCTAATAGATAACCAAATTTTTTTAACAAATATGTTCAATTAGTATAATTTTTAATTTTTTTTTATCTAGAAATGCTAGAAGAATAAATTTAATTTGAATTTTTGACGATTTATATTATTGTATTATTGTTTTTGTTGTTGTTGTTATTGTAAGTTTGAACGATTTTATTTATTTATTTATTATTTTTACCAAGCCCCATTTAAAGTTTGAGAAAATCACACACACCCCTAGTTTTAAAGATCTAAGGTAGTGTTTTACGATTAAAAATAAAAAATAAAAAATGATTAACAAGGATTTGCCTAGAAAGTAGGAAACTTTTGCCATTTTTCATCTTTGTGTTGTTTGATTGGGTCTAGGAATTCATTTGCCTCATTTGGTTTGTGAAATTCTTATTTTTTAAGACAAACCAATTTTTTACACTTTGGTGAGAACTGGTTTGCCACCGTGTGACAAATCATTTTCGTCATATTTGATTTTTTATATCGTTGTTAATTGACTTGTTTTTTACATAAAATTAATATTATTATCATCAAGTACAAATGTGTGAAAAATTCAAAAAAAAATTATTTTTGATTAAAATAATTAAATTTTACTTTATTTGTCAAGAAAAATAATGTCAATCAAACAACAAAACTTGAAAAAATTCTCACTTTTTTTACCTAGAAAATTAAACCAATTAAACACATTAAAATTTCAATTCTAGGAAAAAAAAAGGTGGAATTTGTGACTGGGGTGGAATTCAGATTCCATGGAATTGGAATGCTTGTTTGATTGGAATACTGTAAATTTGAGGGAAAAATACATTTTCTTTGGAATTTGAATTCTAATCAAACACTACCTAAGATTCAACAGTTTAGTCTAATATATAACCAAATTTTTTTAACAAATATGCTCAACTAGTATAATTTTTAATTTTTTCATCTAGAAATGCTACAAGAGTAAATTTAATTTGAACTTTTAACGATTTATATTATTGTTGTAGTTGTTGTTGTAAGTTTGAACGATTTTATTTATTAATTATTTTTACCAATCCCCATTTAAAGTTTGAGAAAATTACACACACCCCTAGTTTTAAAGATCTAAGGTAGTGTTTTATGATTAAAAAAGATAAAAATAAAAAAAATAATTAACAAGGATTTGCCTAGGAAGTAAGAAACTTTTGCCATTTTTCATCTTTTTGGTTGTTTGATTGTGTCTAGGAATTCATTTGCCTCATTTGGTTTCTGAAATTCTTGTTTTTTTAAGACAAACCAATTTTTTACACTTTGGTGAGAATTGGTTTGCTACCGTAAGACAAATCATTTTCGTCACGTTTGATTTTTTATGTCGTTGTTAATTGACTTATTTTTTTTTTACATAAAATTAATATTATTATCATCAAGTACAAATGTGTGAAAAATTCAAAAAAAATTATTTTTTGATTAAAATAATTAAATTTTACTTTATTTGTCAAGGAAAATAATGTCAATCAAACAAAAAAACTTGAGAAATTTCTCACTTTTTTCACCTAAAAAATTAAATCAATTAAACACATTAAAATTTCGATTCTCGGGGAAAATGAATTCTCAGGAATTCAATTCCTTGTAATTCAAGTATGTGTGTGTGTGTATGTATATATATATATATATATATATATATATATATATATATATATATCTTGCAGTGACGACAAAAGGTATCGACAAAGGAATGAATAAATTACTTTGACACATATTCACGGGTTACATGAATAACTTCAATTGGGATTTTATTTGTCTTAGCTTCAATTCATTTGCATATACATTAAATGCAGAATGGGAATCTCGATGGGGAGATTTACATGGAACAACCGAAAAATTTTATTCTCCCCAAAGCATGCAAATTGTTGAAATCCTTATATGGAGTAAAAGAAACACCAAATTAATAATATTAAAAGTTTGACTTAACAATCACAATTTTGGATTTAAATATAACAGTGTTGATAAATGTTTATATTCAAAAGTTAGTGAAAGTCAAATTGTGTTTATTTGTTTATATATGGATGTCATGTTGATTATAAGTTCAAATGCAAGGTATAAAAGAAACAAAGAAGTTTTTATCTTCCACATTTAAGATAAAAGACATTGGACGAGTGGATACTGTTTTGGGTATCAAAGCTATCAAGACAATTGGGGATTTTACATTAAGTCAGTCACTTGAACATAAAAGAAGCTAATACCCCATTTGATGCAAGTTGGATATCAAGTGCAGTTCAAAATAAATCTACCCGAGGTTGGATATATACTCTTGGAGGATGTGTAGTTTCTTGGGAAGTTAGGAAACAAACGTGTATTACACACTCAACTATGAAATCTGAATTTGTGGTATTTACAGGAAAAAAAAATACTGGATGCCTTAGGGATTTAATTTATAAAATTCATTTGGGAGAGCGGAATAATTCTTCAATATCTATCTTGTTTGAGTCAAGTCACTTTAGCAAAAGCTTACAATAAAGTGTATAATAGGAGACCTATGAGTTTAAGCCATTAATGTGAGGAAATTAATTGAAGATGAATTAATTTTACTCATTTATGTGAAAACTAATAAAAACTTGGCTGAGCCGTTAACTATATCCACCAATACATGACTATCTTAACAAGTATACCTTGGGTTCAAAGGGTAACAACAAGTAATTTGATAAGTGAATTGTTTCAACACTTATATTTTCAATAAAACCCTCCTAGGTTGTAAGTGTTGGTTGTCACTATAGGAAGAATGAGTTCACATAACTCTTAGTGAAATTCAGATCATTAGATCAAGTGTCTCTAAAAATGATAAAGACACTGTAAGAACTTTACCTATATGAACTTCGAGGTGGTGCCCCTCAATAGGAAGTTGGAATTTATTTCTTAAAATTTCACGAATAGGAGTAGCGCAAGCCCATAATAGGATTAAAAATATTGAGATGAACTTGGAACACATGGTGCTTGTGTGTGTCACTTCACCGGTATCATTACTAAGAATAACATGTTCAAAACTATCATACTACCTAAGATTTCGATGTTTCATTGTGGAATCTCAGAAGGTTGGATTCAAATCGAAAGATATCCATACATTTTGCACAAGCTTCGTTAAAATGAGTTTGAACTCATTATATATTTGAAAAAGTGGGGATTTTTATAATTTGTTCAAACTATAATGAAGAAGTGTTTTGGCTATACGCTAGTATGAAAAACAAGTGAAATAAAGAGTCGAGAACACCCGAAACAAAGAAGGGTTGCATAAAATAGCTTGGGCGCCAGGAGGTCATCTGGCTAACCCTGCCGAAGCTAGGGGTATTTGGTTAGCCTAGGCGGCAACCTAGGTTTGTGTTGGGTAGCCTCCAAGCCTAATTTACTAGTCATTAATTTTGAATTTTTCAAGCACCTTTTGATGAGTTGAGTATATTTTCACTTGGTTTCTTGCACTTGTTCGTGCACGAGATGGATGATTCGATAAATAGAGCTGCTGGGGAAGAAAAAAATTAACTTAATAAAATATCAATAACATCTCTTAATCCAAAATCAAAGATCAAACTTTCATTTTCAAAGTGTTCTTCAAGTTCTTATTGAAGTTCTTAATTACTTTGTTTTGAACTTTTTTTGATTTGATCACTCTTCATCGAATTTACTTTGAGGCCTTCAAGCACTCACCATGGTGGCGACAAATATCTTTTGAGGACAACGATCTCAAATCAAGTTTGAACCATTCATTTTGATTGATTTACAAAGTTGTATAAATCCTTTATTCCTTTTTCAATGTTTTGTTTGTTCGTCATTTCCACCATAATTTTCCAACAAGACTCATGCTTCATCTCAACTTATTTCATCTCATGCAACTACATTGAAACCTCAGACTATTCACAATTCTGTAGGTATGTAGTATCCATGAATATAAAATCGTCACTGTATGAGTGTGTTTGGTATTGTTTAAAAGGAGTTTTTTTTAAAAATGAATAGTGATTTTTAAGAGAATGGATGATTGAAATTTGGTTGAAAAGTCAAATATTGTGGGCTTGACTTTTAATGAATGGTTGAGATTGTGTACTGTAGGAAAAAAAAAAAAATTAATGGATGCCAAACAAGGGCTATACTTTTAATTGATACAATCATTTTATTAGTAAATTCTCATTGTTTGAAAACCAAGGGACGTGGCCTAGAGCTAGATGAGGCGCTTTGATGATATCATTCACGCACCATGAAAAATATCATTACGATTAGGAAGAGCTATTGAAAATTAGCAAGCATGTCTTGCTAGTGAGTATGGCTACGTTGTTACATCATTTGCTCCACTACATTATAAAAGGTGGATCATAATCAACTCACTCATTTTGACACCCCAATTACCATGTAACCTAGTCCAAAAAAAACATGTTCACCAGAATGCCTTAGGACAATAGCAGAATCGGTCCTTTTTATTGAGGCAAAAGAGTCCATTGACTTAGGCCCAAAAGGCCCAAAAAATTTTGAAGCCCAAAAGTTTTTCTTTGATGTTAAGAAAAAAACTGGAGCCCATTAATCTTTATTTTTTATCCAATTACCCTTAGAGGAAATTACACAAAATACACCAAAAACTAAACCTATTTGAAAATTACCCTTTATATCCAATTAAAACATTGACACACCGTATAAATAACTTCTTCAACCAAAAATCCCAAAACCCAATTGAAAACCCCCCATTTCTCTTCTTCTCCTACAAACTTTATGTCCATGTCTCTGTTTATTTCCATGTCTCAGACTATACCGACCAATATGAGTAGCAGGTTCACTTCGTCGTTCCCTTGGAGCAGAAGAAGATAGGTCAAAAGAAGATGTTTTAGATGTGGTTGATGGTTTATCTGTCGGTGTTGCATATCTTGACCCAGACTTGGAAGTCACCGACGTTGAAGGTCTGGCAGCTAACAAAACTTTATTCATTGGAATAAGCCTCGCAGCACAACACCCAGGAAGATTTCTAGGTCGTCGTTGACGAAAAGGTTTTATTCCCAATTAAAAGTTCACATAAATAAATAATATTTACAGTGTATTGTTTGTAAAATTGTATATATTTATAGCTTCAAATTCTGACAACTAGCTTGAATAGAAGATTTGCTTTCCTGATTAGCCAAAGTCGGTTCATTAATGGAAATACCATGTGGAATTTCATCCTCTAGGAGCTGTTCAAAAATCCTGCATTGTATCTTTGATGAGTTCTCACCAACTCCATTTGGGTTTCTCCCTTTCAAATTTGCAAGCGAAGCTAATTCATTAACGGCGTTAGCAATATTTTCTACACAGATAACTGCTTCTATCCATAGTGAAGCAACTGGCATTATTTGCAAAAGGTTAGTTTCTTCACAAAAATCTTATTTTAGTAAGGATTTCAAGTTTTTATATGCCATTTTCAAGTTCGTTATATGTGGATTAGGAGAGGATAGCATAGTCATTGTTTTAATGGCCAACGCTAATTCTTTTAATGCTTTTTCAGAACTCATGTTTGAAAGTGCCTCCTGAATCATTCCATTGAACTCTTGTGAAGCCTACAAAAGTAACGCGAAATCAGTTAAACCCACGATGCAGTCTTCTTGAAGAAACGTGATTGAATCTTGACCCTACCATGCCAGCCATTCATGCTGGAGATTGTCTCTACGAAGCAAGAACTTGAGGGCATTTCCCAAAGGTCGTTAACCTCGGCAAACAATACTGGGTTGTTCCAGTTGTTGTTGGCTTATTAGCGGTCATTGGATTCATGTACCTGCGCAAGAAGTAAAAGACGTCAAGTTCTCGGATTAGAATAAATTTTGAGCAACACTAGGGAATGAAAAACTAACCCCATGTTCTAAAACTTTAAAGTTGGGATCCGTATCCGTTTTGTTAGCTATTACCTCAAGTATGACCGAGGCTGTTTAAACCTGGATTTACATACATTATTATATGAGAATTGCTAAAAAGAAAAAAAAAAGGCGGGGGGGGGGGGGGGTGGATTTTTTATTCTGGAGAAGAGTGTGGAAACTTGAATTTAGAAGTGTGAATATTTTTGGACAAAAGTATTTTGGGGTTGCTGTAATATATTTTCAAAAGAGTTGGGAAATTAAAAAATATCCACACACACACACACAAGGTATAAATAAAATCTTGCCCTGGAAAATTTTATGATGATGCTAGTGTTTGTGATTAAAGCATAAAAAGTAGCAAAGTGTCACTTTTTTTACTAAAAACTAAAAAGTAGAATTATGTCACATTTAGTTCAAAGAAAAAGTGACATGATGTCACTTTTATTGAAAATGTGTAATGGATATTGCAAAAATAAAAAAGTGACATTCAAGTAAAAAAAAGTGACAAATTGTAATTTTTTTACTCAAAGTAAATGTGATAAGAAATCACACTGTGTCAGTTTTTAGTACAAAGAAAAAGTAATATTGTGTCACTTTTTTTAAAAAAAAAATGTGACACAATTATTAAAAAAGTGACAAAAGTTTTTAAAAAGTGGCACTCAAAGTTTACACAATATTTTTACTTCCTAAACTTTTGTGATGTGTCTACTAGTATTTGTGGGCTTATGTAATTTGTTAGTCGGTGATGGATATTGAAAAGTTTGAAAATTTGACGTTCAAGTAGAAAAAGTGATAAAGCGTCATTTTTTAGTTTAAAAAAAAGGTGATAAAAAGTAACATTGTGTCACTTTTTTTAAAAAAATGGCATTGTGTTACTTTTTTAAAAAAAAGTAGCACAATTATTCTAATATTTTAAATGAAATTAACAAATCATAAATTTATTCTGAAGGTTTTAATTTATGTTTGATTAAAAGAAGTAACATAAATATCATTTTTTTAAAAATAATTGACATTGTGTCACTTATTTAAAAAAGGTGACAAAAACATTAAAAAAGTGGCACTCAAAATTTACGAAGAAGTTTTACTTTCTTAAAATTTCTAAAAGGTATTTTTTTTAAGTGATCCAAAAATAAGGGTATTTGTGTAAACACCCCCGCATAGCTTTATTCCTAAAAAAATCTCACGACTTTTGCAATTGACAGAGACTAGAAATCTTTTAAGAACACGTCCAAATTTTGATAAAAGTTATTCTATAACTCATTTCTACTAGAAAAAGAAATCAAAGTAACAATCTGAATTTTGTAAACTATTCATGCACTCATTTTTTATAATTTGTTAAAAACTTGGTGGGTTGCGGTTTCAAATCGCGTTTCGACAATTGAAACCTAAACCAAACCGTTTAAAGTGATTTGAAATTTTTTCAAACCAAACTATTTCACATTTGAAATCGAACCAAACCAAACTAAATCAAACCATTTGTTACGATTTAGTTTGGTTTAATGGGTTGACAATTTATTTGTTCTTCCCTAGAATTTGACATAACTTCTTGCCCACTGATGAGATTCTGAAACACAAAATGGAAATGATTTTCCCATCAAAATGTCAGTGATGCCAAAGTGAGGAAAGCATCGAACGTGTTCTAATCAATGGGCGAGTGTCTAAGGAAGTTTGGATAGCTTTATGTCAAGAGTATGGCCTGCCTTTCATTCAGTTTAACAAAACTGATTATACTATTTCAACACTGGCACTTCTCGCAGGCGAGAGTAACTAAGAAATACATCCTACCAACTATCCCTCTCATTTCATTCTGGTATTTATGGCTGGAGAGAGACTCGTTTATGTTAGAATAATTAGCACATTCTAGAATATGCTCTTAAATATGCTTAGAATATGCTTTATATGCTTTAGAATATTCTAAGCATATGCTTTTGTTTTGTATGTATATATAGGATTGAGTATTATAATGTATGGTATGGTTTAAGGGTTGTCTCTTCTCTCTTTCTTTTCTTCCATTCTTTCTTCTTCCTCTTAATTTATTTGTAGAACATATATAAGCATATATATGTTATTGTGTTTTCTACATGGTATCAGAGAAGTTTGATTCACATTGCCTTTGAAAAACGAAATCAGCGTGCATTTTTCTTCTTCGCGAAAACCCTAAACCGTACTGTTTTCACGAATTTCAAGGCACTTGCAGTAGGAATTCCGGTGATATAAGACCATATTCAGAATCTGCAGGTGGAGCCGCGTCGACCGGAGTGGCGCGTGAGAGTACACGCGCCGGCGTAAGGAGGCGCGTGAGTCAAGCAGTCGGATCTTCTGGTGGCGCGTGGTGGCGCGTGCGGCAGTTCCTGGCGGTACGGTTGACGGATTTGCGATCGACTATTCATCCTCTATCTGCTTGTGGTGTTGGTTTGCAGTTATCCATTCTTTTTACACACTGCTTTGGCTTGACTTTGTTGGTTAGTATCGTTTTCTCTCTTATAATGGCATCCGATGATTCTCTTCAGGCTATTAATGTGCGTTTGAATGGTAAAAACTATGCTTACTGGAGTCATGTTATGAAACACTTTCTTAAGGGTAAAAAGTTGTGGGGTTATGTCAGTGGAATAGTTGAGAAACCGGAAAATAATGATGCAAATTATGCAACTCTGTTAGATACCTGGGATTCAAATAATTCAAAAATTCATACATGGATAAATAATTCTGTAGAACATAGTATTGGTACACAGTTGGCTAAGTATGAAACGGCAAAGGAGGTTTGGGACCATTTGCAGAAGTTGTACACTAAATCTAATTTTGCAAAACGATATCAGTTAGAGATTGACATTCGAGCATTGCAACAAAAGAATATGAGCATTCTGGATTTTTATACTGCTATGACATCAATTTGGGATGAGTTAACTCTTACTGAACCGGCAGGTCTGAAAGCAAGTGCGGATTATATTATTTATAGAGAGGAGCAACGATTGGTTCAGTTTTTGATGGCACTTCGTAGTGATTTTGAGGGACTCAGAGGTTCTATTTTGCACCGTACTCCTCTTCCATCTGTTGATTCAGTTGTTAGTGAACTTGTTGCTGAGGAGACACGGTTAAAATCCCTTACTGAAGATGTATCTCTTCCACATTCTGGGACTTCAGTTTTTGCTTTACCATCTACACAGAATCGAACCAAAGGACATACACGGTTCCCAAATGATGTTTGTAGTTTTTGTAGACAAAAGGGACATTGGAAGGCTCAATGTCCTAAGTTGTTGAAGTCCCAGCAGTCTTATAGATCCAATGCCCACACAGCAGCGATTGTTCCACCTGTTGGCTCCTCTATACTTGGTCCACCGCCCTCATCTGATTCCCGATTGACTGATCTTAGTGAGCAGTTTCAGAAGTTTTTAGCCTCACAGTCACATGTCATGTCAGCCTCTACTCATGTAGGTTTGTCCTCTCAGAACTCCTCAGGTAAAACCTCCTCGTGGATTTTTGACTCGGGTGCTTCTAAGCATATGTCTCCTAACTCATCACTTTTTGATTATTTATATCCTTCTATGTCATCTTCACCTGTTATGACTGCTGATGGCACCCCGTTGTCCTTAGCAGGTGTTGGTTCTGTTCATACTTCTAATCTATCTTTATCAGATGTCTATTGTGTTCCTAACCTTACTTTAAATCTTATTTCTGTTGGTCAATTATGTGATTCTGGTAATTCTGTTCACTTTACTTCTACTACTTGTTATGTACAGGATCCGCAGTCTCGGAAGCTGATTGGGATCGGCCATAGGCAAAGAGGAGGACTTTATGTTCTAGATAATCTGAGACCAGCGCATGTTGCAGCCTCTAGTACTGATTTATCGTCTTTCCATTTGAACTCTTCTTCTAATTTCTATTTATGGCATTCTCGCCTAGGACATGTGTCTGCTAGTCGTTTGAGATTTTTAGCTTCTAAAGGTTGTTTGGGAGACTTAAAACCTCATGATATTTCTGATTGTAGTGGATGCAAACTTGCTAAATTTTCAGCTTTACCTTTTCCTCGTAGTATTTCTTCTTCTATTGCATCATTTGATCTTGTACACTCAGATGTATGGGGCCCTGCTCCTGTTTCTACTAAAGGAGGATCCCGATATTATGTTTCCTTTATTGATGATTATAGTCGTTACTGTTGGGTATATCTTATGAAGCGACGTTCTGATTTTATTTCTATTTATCGTTCGTTTCGAGCACTTATTAAAACTCAACATTCTGCTGTCATTAAATGTTTTCGATGTGATTTGGGTGGGGAATATGTTTCTAATGATTTTCGTGAGTTGCTTGCTCTTGATGGTATAATTCATCAAACTTCTTGTACTGATACTCCTCAACAGAATGGTGTTGCTGAACGTAAGCATAGACACATTGTTGAAACTGCTCGTTCCCTTCTCCTATCTGCCAAAGTACCTAGTGAATTTTGGGGGGAGGCAGTTCTCACTGCTGTCTATTTGATAAATAGGATACCATCTTCTCATTTATCTGGTTTGTCACCATTTCAAACCTTGTTTAGTTATTCTCCTGATTACTCTCTCTTAAAAGTCTTTGGGTGCACTTGCTTTGTTCTTCGTCCTACGGCAGAACGTAGCAAATTAACTCCACGCTCAGCTATTTGTGTCTTCTTAGGATATGGTGAGGGACAAAAAGGTTATCGATGTTTTGATCCTGTCAGTCACAAGTTATATGTCTCTCGTAATGTTGTGTTTCTTGAACACATTCCCTTCTTTTCTATTACAGATAATACCTCTCACATGACCACGTCAGATCTCATTTGTATTGATCCTTTCACTGATGATATTGATAGACCATCTACATATGTCCCTACTATTTGTTCTCCATCTTCGTCATCTGCTACAGGTACACATGCGCCATCTCAGAATGTCCTTCCTTCTCCTATGGATCCCCAAGCACCGTCTGAGGCTGAGGATTCGCAGTCTCCTCCTCCTCGATATCCTCAACGTATACGTAAGTCTGCTCACTTACCCGAGTTTGATTATTCTTGTTATTCTGAGTCCTTTTGTTGTTTTTTGTCTTCCATTCATAAGCTTTCTGAACCTTCATCTTACAAAGAAGCAGCTTTAGATCCTCTTTGGCAACAGGCTATGACTGATGAACTTAATGCTCTACATAAGACAGACACTTGGGAATTAGTTTCTTTACCACCAGGAAAACATGCTATTGGATCTCGTTGGGTCTATAAGATCAAGACCAAATCTGATGGTTCAGTTGAGCGTTACAAGGCTCGATTGGTTGCTAAGGGATTTTCTCAACAGTATGGCTTGGATTATGAGGAGACATTTTCCCCTGTTGCAAAAATGACTACTGTACGTACACTTATTGCGGTTGCTTCTATTCGTCAGTGGAGTCTCTCTCAAATGGATGTTAAAAATGCCTTCTTGAATGGAAATCTTCAAGAAGATGTTTATATGGTTCCTCCACCTGGTGTTCCTCATTCTCCTGGATTTGTTTGCAAACTTAAGAAAGCTCTATATGGTCTCAAACAAGCACCTCGTGCCTGGTTTGAGAAGTTTTCTACAGTTGTGCTCTCTCTTGGTTTTACATCTAGCCATCATGATTCCGCTTTGTTCTGTAGATGTACTTCCACTGGTCGTATTCTCCTTCTGTTGTACGTTGATGACATGATCATTACTGGTGATGATGTTGTAGGGATAACCAATTTAAAATCAGAATTGGCTCGTCTTTTTGAAATGAAGGATTTGGGTCCCTTAACTTACTTTCTGGGGATTGAGGTTGCTTCTTCTCCTCGAGGTTATATGCTCTCTCAGTCTAAATATGCTGCAGATGTCGTTGAGCGTGCTCGTCTTACTGATACTAAAACAGCTGATACTCCTATTGAGGCTAATGTTCGTTACTCATCTTCTGATGGTGAACCACTGTCTGATCCTACTTTGTATCGTACTATTGTTGGTTCCCTTGTCTATCTTACCATTACTAGGCCAGACATTGCTTATGCTGTGCATGTTGTCAGTCAGTTTGTTTCAGCACCTACCATGGTTCACTGGGCAGCGGTTGTTAGAATCTTGCGCTATCTTCGTGGCTCTTGCTTCCAGAGTATTTTATTCTCATCGACCTCCTCCTTAGAGCTTCGAGCTTACTCTGATGCAGATTGGGCTGGGAACCCAACTGATCGTAAGTCCACTACTGGCTACTGTGTATTTTTGGGTGACTCTCTTATCTCATGGAAAAGTAAGAAGCAGACAGTAGTTTCTCGCTCATCAACTGAAGCAGAATATCGCGCTATGGCCTCCACTACTACTGAGATTGTGTGGTTACGTTGGCTACTTGCAGATATGGGTGTTTCTATTTCATCTCCCACCTCTATGTATTGTGATAACAAGAGTGCCATCCAGATCTCACATAATTCAGTGTTTCATGAGCGCACGAAGCACATTGAAATTGATTGTCACCTTGTTCGTCATCATCTTCAGCATGGGACTATTACCTTACCTTTTGTCTCTTCATCATTGCAGCTTGCAGACTTCTTCACCAAGTCCCATCCGACTTCTCGCTTCCGATTCTTACTTGACAAACTCTTGTTGCTTCATGCTATAGCATCGTGAGTTTGAGGGGGGATGTTAGAATAATTAGCACATTCTAGAATATGCTCTTGAATATGCTTAGAATATGCTTTATATGCTTTAGAATATTCTAAGCATATGCTTTTGTTTTGTATGTATATATAGGATTGAGTATTATAATGTATGGTATGGTTTAAGGGTTGTCTCTTCTCTCTTTCTTTTCTTCCATTCTTTCTTCTTCCTCTTAATTTATTTGTAGAACATATATAAGGATATATATGTTATTGTGTTTTCTACAGTTTAAACACCAAGGAGTAACCATGAGTAGTAAAAGAGTTATCAGAAGAATTTATAGACTCTGCCTTAACATTCATAATGCTGATCAATTGAAGAGGAATAAAAGTCAGTTAAACCGCAAATGTAACGTTGTGAAATGGATCAAGCCACAGCTTGGATGGATCAAACTTAACTGTGATGGGAGCCTAAAAACGAAAAAAAATGCTGCCAGAGGTGGAGTCATCAAAAATAATACAGGGGATATCATTCTGGGATCTTTGTGATTATTATGGTATAGCTACCATTCTTGAAGCTGAACTCAAGGCCACTGCCAGAGGTCTGCAAATCTTTGAGGAGTTGATTATTCCAACATTTGGGTTGAATATGAATCTTAGGTAGGAATCGATCTCATTACAATGAAGAATCAAGGTCCATGGAGAATTCAACACACCATCGAAGCAATCATTTACTACACAACTCAACGTGACATTATCTTTATGCACGTGTGGAGAGAAGGAAGCATGGTTGCAGATTGGCTCGTCAACATTGGATACAAAGAGAAGAAGTACAAAAGCTTTACGGAAGGAGACTTTCTTGGGAAGGGTAAGGCTTAGCTAGGAGGGATAAAATTGATATTCTTAACATTCGGGATTGAACTTCACAGCTAAATCTTCACCTGCTCAACGAGTTATAAACTTAGCAAATCTGAATTTTTTTTTTTCCCCCTGATATGAATTGTTTGCTCAATCAATTTGAGTGTTTGCTTTACATAAATGGAGTTATACTCCTAAGTTTTTCTTCCGTTTTGTTGTTAGTAAATATTTTGTAATTCATTTTGAGGTTTGGGGGTGCCCCACTCTTTGTAATTGTTTCTTTTTCACAATTCAATAAATTTATTCTAGCTTAGATTTTCAATTTAGGATAATTTCAAAAAAAAAAAAAGAAGAAGAAGAAGAAGGGGTAGTAGTAGGTCAAACAAAAATGGATCATCCACACGATACTTTCAATATTTCAATTTCTTCCGTCTTCTTTTACAAGTTTTTAAATTTTTACTTTTAAAGTGCTCAAGACTCAAATGCATATAACCATATACCAAGCTCAAAAGTAATTCTTCTAGTTTTAAATGTCAAAATGGGACCATTTCGATCTATTTATGACTATCCTTATATTAAACTTCGGATATAAAATCGTCGATTTCAATTTTCTTGGCTTTAAAAAAAAAAAAAGAATAAATTGAGGGCTTCACCCCCAAACGGCGGGGGGTGGGGGGGGGGGGGGGGCTCCCCCTCATATTTTTCCTAGCTTCGCCTCAAGCCCCAAGAATCACAAGAAGGACCAGCACTGGACAATAGATATGTTATTGAGATTTGTAATTCTTTTCCAAGAACGATAAAAGATTAGAACGGTGAAACAGAACGAGGTGATGATTCTAAACTATGAACGAAATATAGATGGTACACAAAGTGTCAATAACATTCTGCAAAAAGAATATATAATCATATCATGAGAAAAAGGCAGCCTTCATTCTACCGTCTGACATTTCGAAAGACAAAAGCCAGAATATAGAAAAACTCTAAATCTAAAGCAACATTTTAAAATTGGACTGTACCATCATAAGAATGGTCAGTATCTCAATTGAGAAGTCATGGTTTTGCCATATTTAAAGAGCATTGAAAAGCTACCAGCAAAGTTGCTACTCGCACTTAATTGAGCGGTAGATGTGACGAACAAAAAAGAGTGCTGCTCGAAAACCAACTGTGCCGAGCATGAGAAAGAAACCATAGCAAATGCAAGCCATGTATCCGAAGAAGAATGAGGTTTGCATGAAGCCCGACATATCTGAACGTGCATAATAGTAATACAAACAGTATGCATAGATGAACAGCCCAGTTGATCCACCGCAAAGGAAAGACCTGCATTCAGTAGTCAATATTAGAAAATTACCAGTGATTAAACTAAACAAAAAGCATTAAAGCCTCTGTTTGGTAAAATTTGTTTATAAATGGCCATGTGCCAATATCTTATTGAACAAATTTTTTGAAAAAGTTTAAATTTCGTTCTGTCAAATATTCCCGCCCACTTTTTATGACATTTAAAAAATGACCAATGAAATGTTGTTACCTCGTTATTTATAAACAATATATATAAAAAAAACCGTTCATAAACGGTTTGCCAATCAGAGGATAAAAAAATCTCTTATAGGATAAGATGCCATACCTCCACCACCATTCGTGGTCTTCAGCAGCAAGCTGGAAGTACGTCAATGCAACGGTAATAAAAGCAGTAACAATCAAGAGGATGATGAAGACTATGAATAAGATGCTGTAAATGGTATAGATCCTATGGCCCCATACACTAGCAAATATGTAGTAAAGTTCAATGTAAATGGCGCTGAAAGGCAAGAATCCTGCCATCGCCATCTGAGGCAAAGTTCCACGGTACCAAGGTAAGGTTGGAATCTCTCTAGGGTATTTTGTGGAGCGGCATGGAGCATGAAACTCTGCCTTGCTATTCTTTCCTGCAATCCCACCCATGACTAACAAAGGTGATGTCACGAGAGCCCAAATAAGAAAGATAACCACAATAGTCCCAAATGGCAGTGCTGCAGTGGCAGTGTAAGCAATGGCAACGGTATTAAGGAAGCAGAATGTAAGAAATAGTGGTCCACAAAATAGACTTCCAGTCAACAATAAATTTCTAACCTGCACAGTGAGACAGTGAATGTCAGACAAGTGTAACTTAAATGCCCACTTATATTGCATGTCTTTGTTTCCCACAAGAAAAATCTACAGTAAGGGATTTGAATTTTTTTTTTTTATACTAATTAATACAAATCAAAGGGGGGAAATTGCCAATTCAAGGAAACCCGAGCATGATAGCAGATCAAAGTATATCGGCACGTTCAGATCAAACTTCAGAATTCTTTTTTTACTTTTTATCATTTTTGTTAGATGTGGAAGCAATGACAGGTCTGCCACCTTTTTTAATTTTCTTTTTCTTGTGGGAGGATACAGATATCTTGGAACTTGATATAATTTCATTATTATAATAATAAATCAACTACAAGAAGTAAAAGATGGAGATATGGTAGAGGATAAAACATACCCAGCTTGTTCCTTCTAGTTGGCAATAGAAAGAGGCTGCAGTATAACCGGCAATCCCAGATGTAAGAGCATAAATGACAACCAGTGCAGTGAATAGAGCTCCACGGTTATACGGATAAAACACACCAACTAGTGCAAGGATAAAGATAAATACTGTGCTGTAGAAAAAAAAAATATATGTGATTGAAGTTAGCAGATTTTCCATCAATTAGTAGCTAGCAAAGTGATAAATGAAGCCAATTCCAAGCAAAGTAAGTTCAAAGAGATACTTACAGGGTAAATAACTGGGTACCAGAACCAAGGGCAGCAGCAAATAAGGATTTGTACTTTGGATACCTGAATACATCACCATTGATAAATTTCCACCCAGTCTCTTCTAGGTCATCAGCTGTCTCCTCATCGTGAGCATACCTTTTGATAAATAGAATAAGTGAACAATTTTTAACATTAAAGGAAACTCAATGCAAACAGAAGCCCAAAATAACACAATGTACTCACTTGACAAAATCATTCTTAAGGACTCGCATAAGAATAGTGGCCAGAAAACCGGTTAGGAGAAGAACAGTCACACAAGAGTTGATTATCGAGAACCAATGGATTTCCAAGTGACGAGGTAATGAAGAGGACTGCGAGTACTTCTCCATCCTCTTCTCAAAAGGAGTGTTTGTTTCCTTCCACTTCACAGAGTACATGAACTCCACATCAACTTCCTTATCCTCAGTAAGGTCTACAAGGGCACTAGGGTCAGTTCGTGCATTAATCTCAATGACACGGTCTTTATTGTAAAAGATCTCAAAATGGAGATGTTTGAATATGTAATATCTGTACTCGCTGGGGTCAGATTTTCCTTCCCTGTCTACTTTCCCCAAGAAACCCCAAATGGGCAAGTCATCATAGTACATTTGAAAATAATAGTCTTTTGCAACTGCCTTTCGGAATTGTGCAGCTTCTTCCTTGGTTAACGTCTTTTTGCAAACAATTTCAGAATCTTTATCTTGCAAAAAGTCAAGTTCATATGGGGCATTTATGAGACGATCTCCATTCAACACTTCCCCAAGAGCTTCCTTCTTCTCTTTTACATGAGCTGCAAATTACTATGTGAGATATTACTTTCCACAATAACTTAGTGGATTAAAGGGAACTAAAGCAAAAGATGCGAACCTGGGGTACAGAAAGGAAGATCCAAGTACCGGTATGTTTCGCTGGCATTGCAAAAACAAGTGAGAATTCTATTAGTTTATCAAAGAACAATGTGTATTTCTGTCAGAATGTACATTTGTATGTGAAAATTACTTCCAATCAACTGCAATATCTAACTCAGAGAATATTTATCATACATCTTACAACATACAGATTCAGAATGTTTAAATTTGTAGCCCCATATCATTCAGATGTTTTAGCCTCTGTTAGGCAAAACTTGCTTAAAAACATTTTTTTACAACACAATTTCCTTCACCACTTTTTAACCACACAAATTTTCTCTCTCCGCTTTTCAATAACATATTTTACCTCGAAAATATAAAAAAACATATTTTTAAACATGAAACTTTTAACAAACAGAGCCTTATAGGCTCAAACAATACTTTCTGAATTTCCAATGAGTATATTTTTCAAAGCTCATATTCCTTTATGGACTTCATGACAAATCTCTCTCTTTCAGAAAATCCAAGAAAACTCGTAAAATATCTAAGAGCATCTCAAGAGACTCTATACAAAATGTTCTTTATTTTAGAGAATCAATGCTTCAAATGAGTTCCAAAAGACTATTTTTACTTCTTAAAATTGAGAGTGGGTTCAGCTCTCCAAGTTTGGAGAGTCAAACTCACCCTCTATTCTTGCTTTATATTGATTGCATTTAATTAACTGCACATTTCAATACTCTTCTTCTTACATTATTCAAATAATGTTTGAATTGATAGGTCATTTACATATAAAATATATATTATAGAAAAGAGAGGGGGGGAAAAAATTAAAATGTTTCTTAAAGAAAACAAAATGAAGAGCCAAAATGAATAGCATTATTGGAATGTAATTTTACTCTCTAAATTTAAAGATACTCTTAATAAATAAAGAATCTCTTGGAGATACTCTAGATTTAAAATTTCATTTTTGGTTAATCAATTACGAAATGTTTTTCTAGGCCGAGATCAATTAAGTGAAGCCTTAGTACAATTCACACCATCTATATCGCTTTGAGCTCTACTGATACAAATTTATTTATTTATTTATTTTTTATTTTTTTATTTTTTTATTTTTTATTTTTTATTTTTTTTTTTTTTTTTTTTTTTTTTTGACTTTCAGTACCACCAGTGACGGGTTTTTGCTGAAAACACGATATTACGCTGAAGATTTTCAACTTTTAAGCAGAAATACTCAACAAACCTATGTTTTCTTCACTTAGGATATCTTGACTCTTGCAGACCAGTTTTTATTTTAACTTCATTTGTTAAAATAGTAAATAGATAGTGATACTTCTTAATTTTGTTTAAACTTTGGTTGTTGAGGAATTTATTAAGGATTTCTAAACACTTCAATCTTTCAGAATACTTCATTTTTCTCCGTGGGAAAGGGAACATCCGAAATATTAATTTGCATTTCTGTCCTACAATGGGGGTTGAGGAGATCATCTACCAAGCAAAATTTCACATAAAATAACTTTTCCGAAAGTTCTATTGATGTTCACTAAGAATCGGTTAACTCTGTACCAGCATTCATCATAGGACAACCTAACTCATAATCCAACCACAAGCCAAGTTGAATGTTCAGTTCATATAATGATTGCCCAAATCTAATTCATGAAAATTGATATATTAAAACAATACAACTAATTCATGTTTTACATCAAATATTTATATTCTTTTTTAAGCATTACATTGATACAAATCACCAATCCACTGTTTAAAAAGGAAAAAAACATCATCTAATGAACTCAGTTGGTCTTAGTTATTCTCAAGTTCCACTAATACAACAAACATCATCAAATTGACAACAAAATAAAATTACCCGATAATCAATAACCTCAATGCAGCAGCCACAATCTCAAGAACATTCCACAAATTCACAATACTAATAAATTTAATTAAAAAAAAAAAAAATTACCTGGGGTTGTGAAAAGGTCCAATCTTATTAGCATAAAGGGGCACATGATCTCCAACTTTGTACCTGTGATCCGATGCATCCGATCTCACCGGAATGGCGGAGCACACTAGAACCAAAACGACGGCATACCACCATATCATTGCCATAATGCCCTTCTTCTCCGCCATTTTTGCCTCACTTTTTTGTGCACCCACCGACTTAGGAAATGAATTTGATCAGTATCATAAGTATATATACATATATAGAGAGAGAAAAGCACAGATCTCGATCTCCTGCAAATAGTATTACTTTGATGAATTAACAACGTAAAAGAAAAGATTTCTTCTAATTTAGGGTAAAATTATAGGTTTGGTCCCTCAACTTGTGCCGAGATTTCATATTGTTCCTCAAGATTTATGTTGTCTATCATAATGATTGACGTAGTCATGAAATTATTTACTTCTAATTCATTTCATGCCTAATTTAAATTTAGTCACTGTTTGGTATCATTATTATTTTTTTTAGATTTTAATCTAATTTAAAGTTAACATTTAATTTTAATCATGCTTTTTATGAGGTTCTAAACTTTTAATTACACATCTCATCAACTTTTATCAAAATCTACTAAAAATATAATTTTTGTCTACATTAAATAGGGGCTAAGTTTAAATTAAAAATGTGGAGAGATTTGAATAGAGAATCAAGGTAGGGATTGGGGGATACTTAAACATCGTCTCGACTTTTATTTTTATTTTAAGTTTTAAATGTAGTCAATAATAAATAAGCATTAGAGGTCTAAAAATAATAATAAATAAGCACGAAAAAATAAAGATATTTTAATTCCTATCTCATTCTCGTCAAACTTTCAATAATATCCTGATCGAAAAAGTTAAGATCGACGACTACATTTCCATTCCTAATTATTACGATTGGTGTGGTAATGATATTAAACTTCGTACTCATGATTTGACATTAATTAATTTAACAATCTTAGTGACGAGATCGCAACCATTTGAAACTTATGGCGACTGATTTACACGCAATTGATATAAGGATGAACATGAAGTTTGTCAGCAAGCTTAAGGATGAAATGTATTATTTAACAATTTGATTGTCAACTATAGGGATTAGAAGGTTAAGTGGTAGTTGTCTGACGCGCGGTTAGGAGCCGTGGGGTATATTTGACAGTGGACTTTTTAACGGATTAGGCAGGGGATTGCGACTACGTACCTGGCTGATGCGTAAACATTGCAATTTTATTTTTATTTTTATTTTATTTTATTTGATTGAAGTGAAAATACCTTTGTAGCCTCTGATTGGTAAAAGTTTTTAGTTTATATTTATAATTAGTTTACCAAATGAACGCTTAATTATTCCTTTTCTCAATAGTTTTAGAACAAAAATAAATGAATAGCTTAAAAAAGAAACAAAAAAATATTGTATTTTGTGAAAGAGAGCAATTGTGTGAAAGTTACTACAAATGGATTGTTGACATTTTCTTCGAATAAAAATCATAATGTAGACAATCTCGATCATGCTTACACGTGTTGAATTGAATTTCCCTTCTACTTCAAAGATTCATATTTTAATTAGGCTGCATCAATTGATGATATCTCAGTTATCTGTAGTCTAATCAAGTTTGAAAAACGTTGTACACCATATTCATAACAAACATTATTCAATCTTTACCATTAAGATCAGGGTTAAATAGTTCATCATGGTAAGTAATGATTGTTGAGATCTTTCCTATGTTTGATCGAACTTTCCTTTCTTCCTAGTAATGTGTACATGTGATCACACATAACAAGGAAGTCTTGCTTTTAGCACGTCCACCACAACATCACCCTATACCATCATAGAAAAATACACATTCCATTTTTAAGAAACGATATATTTTTCTACGACACAATAGGAGGAAGTAACTATCGATTGTAAAAAATAAAAAAATAAAAAAAATGAAACGGCACATACTTGGATCCATGCATGATAAGGGCGGGATTCCTGGTGATCTTTCAAGAGAAATTCCTTTTTAATTATTCTTTTTTATTTTTCCAGTAGTTTTAAAACAAAAAATTAAATGAATAGCTTTGAAAACAAACAAAAAAATACTGTATATTGTGATAGAGAGCAATTGTGTGAAAGTTACTATAAATGGATTGTTGAGATTTTCTTCGAATAAAAATCATAACCCACACAATTTCAACCAAGCTTAAACATGTGTTGAATTGTACTTCTCTTCTGTTTCAAAGATTGATATGATATTTTTAATTAGGCTACATCAATAGACAATATCTTAGTTATCTGTGATCTAATCGAGCTGGAAAAAAAAAATTATATGTTTATTGTTAAACAGTTCATCGATGATAAGTAATGATTGTTGAGATCCTTCCTATGTTTGATCGAACTTTCCTTTCTTCCCTATAATGTTTACATGTGATCATACATAACTAGGAAGTCTTGCTTTTGGCTCGTCCGCCATAGACGCGATAAGAAGAAGTAACTATCCATTGCAAAAAATATGAAAGGGCACTTACTTGGATCCATGGATGAAAATAAGGGCAAGATCAAGATCCCAGGTCATGTTTCAGGATTCAGCAGCAGTAATACAAGCTGCTTCGAGTTTTCCGGTGAACTCGTCCAGCTTTATCTAAAAATTCATCGGCCTGTAATTCTTTACTCGTTAAGGAACCCGTTCAATTACCTATATTTGAAGAAGATACAGAAACACAGATTTAAATACATGAATATTTTTTGGTAAAAATCATTAGTGAATGCCTTCCATCTTATTTTTTGAGAATGGTATTAATTCTTTGTGCTAAGATAGAGTGGCCACTTAGTGTTCATTGAAGCCAAGGCAAAAGCTCGAATGGAATTAAATAAATCAGTTCCCAGTCACTCAAAAATCTGATATCGAAACTACACAAAAATTGAAAACGAGACCTCATCTGTGTTGTAAATGGATAAATCTACACCACCAGCACCTGTTGAAGAACTCTGTCCTTTTCTTTTTGTCTTCTGGTACTGCATACAACTCGAAAGAAATAGGTAAGTGAAGGAGAAAATGACATTCATCAATCATCTTAAATAAAATACAATGATGCATAAGATAATTTCTAAAAAAAGTACGGCAATTTCTTTTCGTTGCACTAATTTTTAATTGCACTAGAAGTCCTTAATCTTTACTCAATGTAGCACTTATGTCCCTTTTTTAGCTAGTCACATTCTTATCCACAAGTTTCTGTCAATTCGCACTTTCAGTCCAAAATGACGGTTAGGTATGTTGGGTTTTTTTACTCAAAATAATTTATGGGCCAAATTTATTATTTTGGGGTAATTGAAATTGGCCCATTATTATGATAATAGAAAGTTTCAGCTCATTTTAATTATTAATTGGAAGCTTGAGGACCATATTGCAATTTCAAAGAAGTTTCACCCAACCTTATGCATTTTGAAATGGTCACCTCACTTGCCCTTGCTGAGACATACACATACGAGAGGCTGGATTTGTGAACGCCGCAGGCCCGCAGCTGGGAAGAAAGCAACTCTCTGGCCATTTTCACTCTACACACACGGACAAAATAATGGAGTAAAAAGGTGTGTGTGGTATTGTTTAAAATGAGTTTTTTTTTTTTTTTTTTAAATGAATAGTCATTTTTAAAAGAATTAATGGTTGAAAAGTCAAATATTGTGTACTTGAATTTTAATGTATAATTGAAATTGAGTATTGTATGAAAATAAGAAAATTTTTATTAAATATATATTTTTTGGGGAAGAAAGTATTGATTATTGATGTATTATTTTTCTTCAAGATTTGGGGTTCTCTAAGTATTATCTTAAAATATTTTAGGTGTATTTTAATCTCCATTATTGTTGTTGTTGGATTCCATCTATTGATTAGATGATGTATATTGTGGTTGTCAAGATTTATTCTTGAAAGTGTTTATTAAGTTACCTCTAAATTTAAGACAAAAATTTAGGGAAGAAAAATACTGTATTGCTGTTATTTGATAATAGTGAAATTGTTGGTTTGTCACCGTCAATTTTTCTTTCTCATTGAATGGTTTTATGCCGCTAAATAATTATTGGTATTATTACACTACTATTTAGTATTTCGGTATTTTATTGCTTGTGAATTGACATGTTTGTGTACATGGATGGATCTAGAATGTGGCGAGGGTGTTCGACCGTTCGTACTGGATCCCTCGAGAATAATTTATATTTTTTGTCAATGTATATATTATTTTGGAATAAATATATCTTCAATTTCATACGTTCTTAAGAAATTCTTATAACTTGGTTAGAGTATCCATTATTTGATAAAGAGGTTGTTTGTTCAATTCCGTATGATATCAATTTTATATATTTAGCCTCCGTTTGGTATCAATTAAATTTCAGATTTTAATTCAATTTAAAGTAAATAATCAATCACAACCATATATTTCATGGAATCCACAATTTTTCAATCACATATCTCATCATTTTTTATAAAAATTTAATAAAAATCTGACTTTAATTTCCACCAAATAGGGACTTATTTTAGTTCAATGTCTTTCACCATTTTAAAGCATAATTACAAAATCAATGCAATGGGAAAAATCAAACTTATATGCTTCTTGAAAATTATGGAAAGTTTAATCACTATGACATTGAGTGAATTAGAAATTCAAAATCAATAAATTGAATTATTACATTATGATTCATATGAAGTTATTTTTCTGTCAAATTATGTCTATGCAATGTAAATACAATTTATTATTTGCAAATTTATCCAAATGGATTAAAATTTCTTCCCTTGTATCATAATGAACTTTTATGATGGAAAAATGAGATAATATTTACTATTTTCTTCTGATAAGGTGGTATTATTTACTAATTCCAATTCTCGATTTCTCTTATAGATAAAAGTATTTCACTGAGCGAGCACATTAGACATGAAAAATTATTAATCTCTCTTTTGACTTTGAAACATATTTGATTTTATTACGATCATTGACGTTCAATGACCGCTCATTCTCACTCGAGATCCTGGATTCGTCATTGTTTGTGTAGTCTAATTTCCCAACAATATATATGTAAAAAGACTTATTTTCCTCTCATATTTTTAAATTAGCAAAAAACACATATACAAAAGTGCCACATAATATTTTCCTCTCATTTCAAAGCAGGCTTAAGGAATTCTTGGTAAAAACGCTATTTAGTGAAAGCTTGGAGATTTTTTCAACAAATCTCAATCACCAAAAGAAAAATCGAAAAACATAAATTAAAAGGAGCTGGTAATACCAGGGACAAGCCGAGGAACACTATTGTAGAGAATTGATTCTCTGAATACTGTGCCTACAGCGGGAGCCAATTATGATTGACCATCAAGTGATCAAGATCGAGCACAGAACCTATAGCATTCATTCTGGAAGTAAATAGGTGTACAAGTTTAAAGAAAGAGTAATTCTAAGGTGATATTTTTTGGGAATATATTCGTTTGGTCACTGTTTGGTTTATAAACTGATTTATTTATGATTTTGAGGTAAAAAGTAGTGGTTGAAAATTGGAGAGAGAAAAGTGTGTGATTAAAAAGTGATTTAGAAAATTGTGTGGTTTATATGTAAGGATTTTAATCAATCGTGTGAGCTTATATTTGAATTATTGTGTATTGAATAAAAGGCTATCAAATTTGGTTAAGCCCATTTAAAGTGATCTAATCAGGATTTTATATATATCGAATTTTAATGCATCTAAAATAATGTATGGGCTTTTATGTGTAGATATCAGGTCATTACCTAATTCATGATGGGCCGGATTAGGTTAATTGGCAATTCAGTATATAAAATCGGTTATGGTCCCTGAATGGTACGTATTGTTCATCTTGTCTGACATCTCATCATCAGAGAGAAAATAAGGACTACGTATCGATTTAGAAGATCCAACCAACCGAATCGTTTATCGTGAATCATGTTTGATTAAGGTACGCTTCCGCTTCAGTTATTTAATTCTTGATAATTCAGCATGATGATTTATTTTGGATCATAGATAAATAATTATCTGTGATAAATTTTCTAACAAGTGGTATCAGAGCCAACATCGTGTTGAATTATCAGATCAATTTTGAACGCATATATGTAAAATCAAATTTATATGCGTAAGAAATAAGGTTCTGTTTTCACTTTTCACCTTAATTGAGATAAATACATATACAGCAAAATTGAAAGAATCACCATGCCTGCGTGTATATGCTTACTGCCTGAGTTGAGAATATGGATATATTCTGTGTGTATATATTCTGGTTTGAGTTTGGTAATGAGTTTTGGATATATGATTTGGATTTCAACCAAATCGATCGTTATTGTGTATATGAAATATGGGTTTCAATTTTGATTAAGATTCTCGATGAAGGGACACAATTTTTTTCGAATTGGGTTTCTCGTTTTTTGAATCTGTTGAATATGGATTCAGTTGGGTTTGAATTTGGTGCTGTGTATGTATTTAGATTTGGGTTTTTTTCGCGTATGGAGGATGAATTCGGTTTGGGTATATTGTCTGAAGATCATTTTTTTTTTTTTTTTTAATCTGGTTTTGGGCTGTTGAACGTGCAATACGTGAATTAAGGCAACGAGGCCGGCGGCAACTGCAGCCGCCAGCACTGCAGGTGCAATCGGAGACTGCAGGCAACTACTGACGCTGCAATCGCAGCGTCCATGCTGTTTACACCACCGCTCAGGTGCTGGGCGTCGACCCCTTCAGTTTTATGGTCAGCGGCGCTGCAGATGGTGGACGTCGCCAGCAACGGCGACGCGTTTTGAGGGGTTAAGAGCGGCGGCGGCGACTAGGGTTTAAACCCTAGCTGTCGCGATTTTGAAGAAGGGGTTTCGGTTGGAAATTAGAAGTCTTCAAGGGCTCAGTTGCAATTTCCGAAAATTCTGATTATTTGGACATCGTCCTCCATGTTTGTTATGATATAAAGTTTAAACCCTAAAGGCTATGGAATTTATAATTAAGCCCCTCAAGTTATAAATTATTTAAGTTGACCCTTAAAGTTCTGAAATTTATAAATTGAGCCCCTAAAGTTATAATTTAGTTAAGTCAGGACCCTTCAAGTTATGGAATTTTATGATTCAGCCCCAGAAGTTTGAAAATTTTTCAATCCAGCCCCTAATGTTTGAGAATTTTCAAAACTGGTCCCTAAAGCTTGAAAATTCTCTAATTTGGTCCCTTAAAGTTTGAAAATTTTCATTTTCAGTCCCCTAAAGTTTGAAAATTTTCTAATACAGCACCTAAAGTTCTGAAATTCTTTAATTTGGTCCCTAAAATTTGAAAATTTTCTAATTCAGTCACTAAAGTTTGGAAATTTTCAAAATTGGTCCTTAAAGTTTGAATTTTTTTTAAATTAAGTCCCTAAAGTTTGGGAATTTTCTAAATTGGCTCCTAAAGTTTGAAAATTTTCAAAATCTACCTTTAAAGATTGAAAAGTTCACTATTTTGGACCTCTAAAGTTTGATTTTCTTTCAAATTGGGACCTAAAGTTTGGAATTTCTATAAATTGGCCAATAAGGTTTTGCAAAAATTATAATTTAAGTCATTCAAGCTTAAAATTTTACAGAATTGGCCACCTAAAGTTTAAGAATATTGCAATTGACTCTTTCAACTTAAGAATTGCTTTATTCTAAAGTTTTAAATTCTATAATTCAAATCCTAAAGTCAAATATATATGCAAATCAGTGATTTCAGTTTCAAATCTTGGTACATCGAACTCTTTTGAGAGATATAATATTTGAAAGTAAGTTAGATGAAACAACATGTTGTCAAAGCAACCTCTCTTGGGGATATTAATTAACTTTGAATATTAGAAGGTATTTGTGTGTGTTATTCATTGCGGATATTGATCGGCCCAAAGGAAGGTCAATATTTGGCTCGAATGTCACATGCACCTGTGGGGATAAACACGTGACAATTATTTGGTTTAACGTGTGACCAGTAAATCGGTCCAAAGAAAGGTTTATTGGTTAGCATGTCTTATTACCAGTGTTTGATCACAACACTAAGGGAAAAGTAGGTGTTTGTGTGTTATTTCATGCGGATATTGATCGGCCCAAAGGAAGGTCAATATTTGGCCCGAATTTCACATGAACTTGTGGTGATAAATATGTGACGGTTATTTGGTTTTACGTGTGATCAACAAATCGGTCTAAAGAAAGGTTTGTTGGTTGACATGTCTTACTGTCAGTGTTTGATTACTACACCAAGAGTACCACTTACAAGTCAATATTTCTGTCAAAAGACTAAATATTGATGTTGTGTTAGGTATCTTGTGATGGGCCCTACCATTATTTGAAAATATGATTTGCATAATAAGGTATTTATGTGAGCTATTTTATTTAAGTGTTCTCTATTCAGTTTCAAATTCTGCTAGTAGTAAATCTACAAGCTTAAATTTAATCCCTGTATTTATGGAACAAACTTCAAGAATCAAAACAAAAAACATTAACTTTTCGTTGGCTGCATGGATCTAGACCGTGTACTAAGGATTGAGCAACCTGCTCCTCTTACAGATGAAAGTTCATCTAATCAAATGAGGAACTTTGAGAAGTGGGATTACTTAAATTACGTGAGTCTCATGATCATTAAGTGCGGCATTCCGGAAGCCTTTAGTGGCACAGTATCTGAGGAGGTAAATGATGGCAATGTATTCCTTTCCGAAATTAAGAAACGTTTTGCGAAAAACGATAAGGCTGAAACAAGCACGCTTATGCAAAGCTTGATTTCAATAAAGTATAAAGGCAATGGGAAAATAAGGGAGTACATCATGTAGATGTCTCACACTGCTTCAAAACTTAAGGAACTAAAACTCGACTTGTCTAATGACTTGCTCGTGCATTTGGTATTGATATCGTTTCTGCACAATATAGTTAATTTAAGGTTAGTTATAACTGTCAAAGTTGAAATGGACTCTCAATGAGCTCATTTCATAGTGTGCAAGCTTCTTGCACAATCTAGTCAATTTAAGGTCAGTTATAACCGTTAAAGGGAGAAATGAACTCTAAATGAGCTCATTCTATTTTGTGTGCAAGAGAAAGAAAAGTTGAAGCAGAACAAAACTGAAAGTGTTCACTTGGCAAACACCTCTAAAGATAAGGGCAAGAAAACAAATAAAGAAAATAAAGTTGTTAAGGGTTCAGAACAAGAGAAACCACATAAACACATTAAGGGTTATTTCTTTTGCCAGAAATCTGGACATTTAAAGAAAGATAGTACATAATACCAACTAAAGCAGCTACTAAAACACCCTATGAGATTTTAACTGGCTTAAAGCTTAGTCTAAAACATTTTCACATTTGGGGATGTCCAGCTAAGGCTAGGCTTTATAGGCCACATAAAGAAATTGAACTCCAAAACAGTCAGCAGCTACTTTATTGGTTATTCTGAACGTTTAAGGGGTTATTAGTTTTATGATCCCACACTTAAGTCAACTTTTGAAACGGGAAATGCAACATTTTTGAGGATGTTGAGTTTGAGGGAGAAATAAGGTTAGATATATTGTCTTTAAGGAAGAAGTTGAGGAAGGATCGGTTTCGATTCCTACTATTGCTTTTGACAATGTGCAAGTTTCTATGTATGTCATTGATTAAAAAGTATATCCGGAACCTCAACTAGACAATGTTGAAGACCTCCCCATCCAAAATAAGGTAAATTTCAGAAGTACAAACTCAACAACCTCAATAACTAAAGCCATTAAGGAGATCCACGAGAGAAAGGGAAAAATACTAATCCGGATAATTTAACTAGTATTTTTCCAAGAACATAAGGAAATAATGGAATGGTGGAAGATGGTCCAATCAATTCCATCAGGCCATGCAGGGTTCTAACTCTCAGAAGTGGATTGATTTTTAAACCAAGGGGGATTCTAAAGGTAATGTGGAAAGATATAAGGTTCGTCTTGTATCTAAGGGCTTTACACAGAATGATGTCATTGATTATAAAGAGACTTTCTCTTCGGTTTCAATGAAAGACTCTTTCAGGAAAGTTAGGTTGTTGCACATTTTGACCTCGAGTTACATCAAATGGATACTAAGGTGGCGTTTCTCAATGGTGACATTGATGGGACGATATGGTTTGCAAATTAAAGAAATTCATTTATGTACTCAAGCCAGCTTCCCGTCAAGGGTAATACAAATTTCATCAAGTAATTATCTCATTTGATCTTGAGATTAATGTTGTTGATGGTTGTTTGTATTACAAGTTCAGTGGGAGTAAGTATATTGTCCTGGTTTTATATGTTGATTATTGCTTGCCACTAATGATGTAGGTATGTCACATAAAATTATGAGATTTTTGTCAAGGAATTTTTGAGATTAAAAATCTTGGTGACGTCTCTTTTGTATTAGGAATTCAGATACACCGGGATTGTTCTCGAGGTATTCTTGAATTGTCACAAAAGGGCTATATCAATAAAATACTTAAGAGGTTTGGCATGCAAGACAGTAAATCAGGGGACAGCCCTATCGCTAAGGGAAACAAATTTAGTCTCGACTAATGCTCGAAAAGTTATCTTGAAGTTAAAGAAATGCAGAGGCTCCCATATAGTTAAGCTATAGGGAATCTGATATATACTCAAATTTGTATGCGTTCGGATATTGCATACGTTATTAGGATACTAAGGAGATATTTAAGTAACCCTGGGATGGATCATTTGGAAAGCAGCCAAACATGGGTTATAAGGTATTTAAAGAGAACAAAAGATTACATGCTCACATACAGAAAATCGGATCAGTTGGAGATCATATGGTATTATGATTCCGATTTTTACTAGATGTCAAGAAAGTAAAAGATCCACATAAGGCTACATTTATCTGCTGGTTGGAGGAGCTATTTCCGGATGGAGTGCTTAACAGACACTTTAGCTTCTTTCACTTGGCAGCACAGTTGTAGCAATTTTGGGGGCATCTAATTATGGAATATAGCTGCGAAATTTTGTCACTGGGCTGCGTATTCTGTACAGTAAAGAAAGATCACTAAAGTTATATTGTGACAATAACTCAGCAGATTTATATTCCAGTAACAACAGGAGCTCAACTAAGTCAAAATACATTGACATAAGTTCCTGGTTGTGAAGGATACAGTTCAGAGTGGACATGTGTCAATAAGAGCACATTGGGACAAACTCCATAATTGCGGATCCGCTTGATAAAGTATTACAACCCAAGGTCTTTCATGAGCACAATACTTATATGGGTGTTGTATTTCTTAAGGATATTTGGTTTCAGTGGGAGTTTGTATTTTGGGTGCATTAGATACATTTATTGTCCTTTTGGATAAAGTTAAAGTTAAAGTTATTTACAGCTGTAAGGTTTCAGGTTTATTATCTCTGAACTCGTTTGAGGATGATCTCACTAAGGTTGGACCAGTTGGAAATAGGCATGTTGAAGATCACATTACATGTAATTTCCATGCTACACATCCATACTTGATCCATGTCATTCAGTTATGTCGATATACGTGACCATTGATAGGTTTAGTTACGATTAATGTAGCGAAAGCCGCTTTGATCCTATGTTGATATAATTGATGGACCGGATTGTTTGGGGATGCATTCAGTAATGATAGCAAAATTCTGAGTACTCATAAGGTTATGATTGATACACAATTGTAAGGTTACACATATAGCCCAAGTGGGAGATTGTAAGGATTTTGATCAATCGTGTGGGCTTATATGTGAATTATTGTGTATTGAATAAAAGGCTATCAAATTTGGTTAAGCCCATTTAAAGTGATCTAATAAGGATTTTATATATATCGGGCTTTAATGCATCTAAAATAATGTATGGGCTTTTATGTGTAGATACCAGGCCATTACCTAATTCATTATGAGCCGGATTAGGTTAATTGGAAATTCAGTATATAAAGTCGGTTATGGTCCCTGAATCGTACGTACTGTTCATCTTGTCTGACATCCCATCATCAGAGAGAAAATAAGGACTACGTATCGATTTAGAAGATCCAACCAACCGAATCGTTTATCGTGAATCATGTTTGATTAAGGTACGCTTCCGCTTCAGTTATTTAATTCTTGATAATTCAGCATGATGATTTATTTTGGATCATAGATAAATAATTATCTGTGATAAATTTTCTAACATTATAAACTGGTTTATAAATCATAAAAAGGACATTTACCAAACACATATTGTGACATGGCATACATTCATTAGGTAGTGAAAATAATTACCACACCATTTACCTTTTCGCCATTCAATAAATCTGTTTTATGTCACAATGTCACTTAAAAATATCTCTAAAAAATGTCTTCCTAAAATTATTGTAAAAGAAAATCAGATGGTAGTATTGAGCGTTTTAAAACGAGTCTCGTTCCGGATATAATATACGTTGTCAACCAATTGTCTTGGCACATGCGCAAGCCTAGGTTATCTCGCTCGGTAGGGACGTACCCAAGACTTTTATTCAGTGTAGATAAGGGTGGACCTCACAGGGGTTCGAGGAATTCTTTTTTAACAAATAGGGCCAAAGTTTCAGGTATGAGGCAACATCGGTGGTGTAATCACGATTTTTAATCTCAACTTTCACATTTCATATTTGGAACTTAGTGAGAAGCTGAGAATTGGGTGTAAATTCCACAATTACAAATTTATTTAAACTAAAATTGGGTCACTTATTTGGCCCATTTCAATTTTTTTTTAGATTAAATGAGTTTCAAAACTTGAAGAAGGCTAATAGAAAATATACTCAATGCATGTAGATTTGTGTCTTTTGTAAAATTTGGGTCAATTTGTACTTGTATTATTAAAGTTATTAAATGAGCAGTTGGCCTACAAAATCAGTGTTTTAAAATGCTTCGTCTAGACGCGGTGCGCAGCCAAAACGCGTCAAACAAGTCTTATGCATGCATGTAAAAATGTAGACAAACTTTTTTGTTGACATCCTAGGCGCGCGCATTTAATCCCGTCTAATCCCTTATTTTAGGTAAAAAAATCTATTTATTTATGATATAGTAAAAAATCCATTTTTTTTATATAAAAATATATTTAATGTTTTAAAATAATTAAAATAATATTAAAAATACGAAATGCATTATGGCGCTTATTCTTCGCATTAACACACCTAAACTTATGATTCTTGATTCTCGACCTCGACACCTCGCAACACATTACACCTTTTAGAACATTGCATTTAGATAGAGAAGAACCCTTTTCATAGCCTCCAGTGACAGTGGCAGACCTAAGGTACGCTTACCGCAGGCAAATGCCTACACTGAAATTTTGGATTGACCCATTTAGTTTTTTTTTTTTTTTTTAAAAAAAGGTTTATTGAATGGACCAATCCTGCCAACCTCACTGCCAGTTAGTTTTGTGCAATGTTCTAAAAAACATAATGCGTTGTGAGGCGTCAAAGTCGAAAATCAAGAACTACAAATTTAGGCGTGTCAATACGAAGAATAAACGTCATAATGCGTTTTGTATTTTAAATATTATTTTAAGACATTAAATATATTTTTTATATAAAAAAATAGATTTTTTGTGTATCTAAAAAAATAGATTTTTTGTCTAAAAAAAGGGATTAGGCGCGATTAAACGTACCTAGTAGGTCAACAAAAAGGTTTGACCACAATTTTAAGCGCATACCACTTATTCGAAGGATTTTGGCCCCGCACCGCACTTAGGCGACGCATTTTAGCGCATTTTAGAACATTGTATAAATGACACTATCAACGTGGTTTGGATTACACTCCATCTTTTCTTGAATTGCATATCTACTTTGACTCGAATTTTGCAAGAGACTTTGACGATAAAAGATCTACTAGTGGTTATGGGGTGTTTGATGAGATCCCAGTCGAGGAATCTCGTCGAAAACGCGGAAAAACGAAATTTAAAACCTAGGAAAGATCTAGATCAGATTTGACGCGAAAAATAAACAAGAATTAAAATACTGGAAAGATAAAATTGACGATATGACCTTGACCCAAGATTCACGACGCAAGAAATTGACGATGCGGAATCGAGATCCAAGGTTTTCGAAACACCACAAGGACTTGTCAATTTCCTTGATAAGATTCTAAATTGGAAACGCAACAAATATTCTCGCGAATATTTGATAAGTTGGATTTGTCGAAGAACACCAAAGGGACTCCTCAACCTTTAACAAGAGAATCATCTCTTAATTTAATTCATAAACTCAAACTTAACTGTTTTTTACAATGAATGGAAAGGAATATAAATAACCAAAATAACCTAGCATCTAATTTACTCAAAATAGAATTCTAATTAGACTAAAATTCTAAAATAGGAAAATAACCTAAAAACTAAAAAAGGAATAAAATAATTAAAAATCCGGAAAATCTGATCGCTACCCAGTTACGGTCGTGAAGAATAACGTTACGGCCGTAAAGGCCTCTCGGGTCCAAAACTGCTTCAATAGTTACGGCCGTAACTTTCAGACTTACAGCAGTAAGCCTGGTTCTGCTGAAATTCTGCATTTTCCCTCGATAGTTGATTACGGCCGTGATAATAGCTTTTATGGCCGTGAAGGATATCAATTACGGCTGTAATGCCTTTTCTGCACCAATTACTTCGATAACTCAGTTCGGCTTGATCCGTTCCTCTTCTCGGCTCGACCCCAACATAGAACTTGCTCCGTTTTGCACGTAGATCATTGTCATATTGCCGATGGCTCGACTTCTCCCTCCGATACCTGGTCCAGATCATATCAGTGTTCTTGGACAATAACTTAGTTTCTTTTAGTAATGACAATGAGATGGATTCGGGGCAGATCGATCGGATTCATATCCGCCCTGCAAAAATTTAGTCCGAGCATAATCCACCTCACAATTCGCCAATTTTAGGGGTGAATCAAAGTCGGGATTGATTGACCCTCTATCCACTTACGTGATTTTTATTTATTTATTTATATTTAATATAGATTTTAGCATTAAATAAATGTTAATTAATTAATTAATTAATTTTATTTTTTCGTTATGAAACATGGAGGATCGGCTCCGATCTGAATCAGCCTCGATCTATCCACTGATTCTGTAACACCCCAAGTTCAAAATCTTAAACCTAGGCGTGTTAACTTTTGTTTACTTAAATGCGGAAAAGAAATCATTTAAAACCTCAACGTAGTCATTTTTTTTATTATTATTATGAAATTCTTACAAAATTTCGGCAGAGTCTTCTCTATAAATTGGACTTAACCAACATGTAGAGGGACATCAAAACTATTTTACAACATAAAACTCAACTCAAATAAAAATCCAACATTCAACATACAACCCCAATTCTACTTCAAACTTCAACATCACCACACTATTTCAAATCCAATCCCCAAACTCCTCAACACGACATTTTGTATCAATAAGCTTCAATTAAATGCAATAAGTGATAATATAACCAATATTAGAAATTCCATGACTAATTTAAACTAATCTCAACCAAACAATTATCAACATAAAATGAATGAATTAAGAAATAATTAATCATAAACTTCATTAACTTCAAATTTAACTTTATTTTTTAAAAAAACTTGAAGCAGTGTAGCCTGAGTCTGTCACCAAGTGCTCTCCTCGGATCACCTAACTTTCATCACCTGAAATGTTGGGGAGGGATTGGGGTGAGCTAAAATTCAGTAAGTAAACTTTATGCATGAAATGCATGCTTATGACATGAATGCTTTAAAAATTCCATATATGTATCCCCTTTTGACTTTACTTTCCAGAACATTCAAACTTTCACTTAACATTTCAAAACTTTCACTTCATTTCCATCGTGAGCTCACTTGGTGTATCTTCTAGTCAATCAGATAACAGTGAGCAATTCTTATTTGGAACCAGATTAACTTTCACATTTCCACCGCAAAGCGGCTCATTCACTTCATTCCACCGCAAAGCGGTTTAACAGTCCACCGTAAAACTGTTGAACATTCCGTCGCAAAGCGACTTAATTCGGGTACGCCAGTCCCCCGCGCCCCCATTTCCCACTCGCATCTTTCATGAACTAGAAGTGCACCCATTCTTTCTTGAAAAACTTGGGATACATACTTTTGACCAAAAATTTCACTTTGACACATTCCTTTCATTAAAACATTTGACTTCCCCATTTCGATGCCAATGCATGCTTAATGATGCAATGACATGATAACGTGCATGCTTGAACATTTCCTTAAATACACATAATTGCATATGGTAGACCAAAAGCATTAAAATTCCGTAATTAACACGAATGTCAATTAAGCACATTAATTCCACATTAGCATTCCACTTCGATAAAAGTAGGGGGAAGTTTACTTACTTGCAGTCCTTAGTAATTTACCGTTTCTGAATTTGCAAGTGGAGGAGCATCGGCTGCCCGTGACGTCAATGTATCAAAATCCTAGTTGTACCCATTCATTTAATAAAATATACTTTTAGTTCAAAATCACATTTTAAACTCTAAGCAAGGTTGAAACTTTCATGTGACTTATAATTCAAATCAATTGGAGTCTTAAACTACGTCAAACATAGATCATACTTCATTCGAAATAAGAGATTAACTCAAATGCCAAAATTGAAATCTAACTAATCAAATTACACAAAGGTTAAAGTTATGGAATCTTTATCACAACTTGAATTTCACAAAGACAATTCCAATTAGCATGCTAACTATTCGAAATCTGTAAATTCTCAAAAATGACAGTAAACCTTTCAATTGAATTAACAAATTCAAAATTTTGGTAATGTGAAATTATTCCATATAAATTAATAAATCTAAAACAATAAGAACTATAATTAAAAATGTACACTAAAAATTCAATTTAAACAATCTTATTATTTGAAATCCCAAATTTAAAAATTTCTATTTAAAACAACCATAAGCCAATAGAAAGTCAATTAAATACCCTCATTAGTTAAAATCTGAAAATTACATACATTCAATAGCTAGACATAGATACTAGCATCATCATCAAAATTCTATATTTCGAAATATATATATAAAAATCGCAATTTAAATCTAACAACTGAAATCTGGAAATTTCACATATTTAATATGAATACATACATACATATATGCAATAACATCTCTATGTTCAAGTGTGTGTGTTCGTGCGTGTGTGTGTCGTGTGCTGTGTGTGAGTGTGGTGCACTCGAGTCAGTGTGTGCGCAAAAAGTGAAGGGGAAGGTGCCTTACTGGTGGTGGCCGGTGACTGGCTCGAAGTGCCGGCGTGAAGGAGAGGCGGGAGTGGCGGCTTATGTGTTAGAGGCGAGAGAGACGAGAGAGTGAGACGGAGGCGAGCGAGAGAGTGAGGCAGAGCGAGAGAGTGAGGGGCGTGAGCTAGAGAGAGGGATGATTGTTTGAGAAATTAGGTTAGGTTTAAATGTTTAAAATTTGGAAATTTGCAATTTAGTCCCTCAACTCTCATAAATTGGTAATTTAAGTCCACGACCCTCAAATAAAATTTCGAAAGTGTTACCAAACTTTTTCCACCTTCAATTTATGAAATCTAAGTCGCTCACCACCTAATACCAGTAGAAATTAACAAGTTTGACAAATAAAACAAACAATTAGACATAGAATTGTACATAAACAATATATCAACATTTTAATTGGCACATTGATCGTGACGGCGTCCAAGCCCGTCCACTGCAAGTATTCAAATAAAACCATAATAATCATAATATTAGTTAAATCATTTATAATGATATTAATATAAACTTTACGTGAAAATCAAGAAAGCGTGTAAATCGAAATGCGGCATTACAGATTCGCAGATCGAAAATTTTATGCATATTCTAATCAAGTATCGTCGGGTTCAGAAGATTGGATATTTTTCGTCATCCTTAGTTTCCTGGAGTTCTAAGAAACAACACATGGTGTCTCACTCAAGTACAGAGACAGAATGTCGTTCTATGGCCTTGCTACAGCTAAAATCTATTGGATACGAATGCTTTTTCAAGAATTGGATATTGGCCTTATTTTCACCCCAACTGTATGATGCGACAATATTGATGTCATTAGAGAGGTAAATCTAGGTTGTCCGAGCCCAATCGACTAGCCAACATATGAGCCCGGTAATGTCCCATGATAATTATATTTTATACACTTATTTATATATCAAGTTTAGGATATTATATTGTCGTTCGAGGATAAATTCTACCTAATTTTTTATTATTTGTGTTTATTTCATAAATTATCCTGCAATCTAGAGAATGAAGCAATTGAGGAAAATAAAGGGCAATTGGATGACAAATTGAAGCTAAATTGCACAATCGGAAGTTGATGAAGCTAACTGGGAACCACAAGTGAGTTAATTGAAGAAAGTCATAAATTTGAGGGCTAAATTGGTCAAAGGCTTGAGAATTGAAGATTAACAATGGAGAATCAACACTTGGTGCAAGACTTCATTTTCTCTTTGTTAATTTGATAAATTCAAACATGTTAATTTATTATATTTATTGTGTTTTTAATTCAATTGTGATGAACAACTAACTTCTTAGGTTGGATAAACGATGTAGCCTAGTTTATATTGTTAATTTCATAATTCAAGTTTTGCGTATATATTGCATGTATTGATTTTATTTTGTGTTTAATACGAGAATTAATTGACCACTAATTCATAGATTTTATGAGTTGTTTTTATAATCTGATATGTGAGTTAACAATTTAGATTGTGGAATAAAATTTGATAATTGAATAAAAGATATAGATAAACTTTTGTTATTATTGCGATCATTATTTGAATTCTTGAGTTTCATACACCTAATTAAGGAACAATTTGGACCCTCTTTAGAGATACGTGATCGACTTAGTTAGGTATAATTAATTTAAACTCGTAATAGGAATTTCAATATGCATTCGTGAATTCGATTGCGGACATCTATAGGAACAAAAGTTGAAGAATGAAATTAGTAGTGTTAACTATAGTGAAATCGTGCGTCCTAACACTTTTAGCATCACTTTAGAAAAACAAAAAATTTTAGTGTTTATTTCTTTTCATTGCATTTAGTTAGAATATTTCTTAGTTTAGTTTTAATTCAAAATCACAACTCGGTCATTCAAATAGAGTCGAGAACTAACACATTTCGGTATTTAATTACAATCCTCGTAAGAACGATATTCCGGACTCTTTTATCCACTTTATTACTTGTGCCCCCCCCCCCAACTACGTGTTCACGGCTAGTCTTGGTCACCCTATAAATTTTGAACTACAACTCTCGGTAGCCCATTTAGGTCGAGCTCATATGAGTCGCGGTTTGTTCTGATTTGGTCCGTATGAATGAAAACATAAAATTTTTCATATTTATAACAATTTTTTTTAATTACATTGCTAAATACAAAATGATGAATTCATATTTATACTAAGAAATGTTTACATAGAATTCAAATTTATATATTATGTTACATGAATTAGTTCTATCTTTGCAAAGTTAAATATAACAAAAACAAATAAAACTTAAATGCATTTCTAATTACTTCTATCAAATATTTATAGTTTAAGTACATCACAACTAAGTTGACACATGTATTACTATAATTTATAGTTTAAGATCATGACGAAGGACGGAAGCGAACAAAGAATTTCAAACGAAATCCCTAAAAAATAGAACTTGGAATCCACCAAGCAATTAACTTGGAATCCACCAAGCAAATTGAGAAGAAATCTCAAGAATTTTATTAATAATCTGAATGAATTAAAAAATAATGAATTAACCATCTATTTATAGATCATAAAACAAAGAAACGTGTTCTAAATCAACTAGAAAAGTATAAAACATATTCTAGATTAACTAAATAAACTAAAGAAACATATTCTAAATCATCTAGGAAAACATAAAACATATTCTAAATCAACTAAATAAAAAGAATTCCAAATAAACTAAAATTTGTCTAATGTTGTCTCGATTTTGTCCTACATCAGACCCTTCCACCTCCAAATAACTCGACCTCGAGTTATAATTTAAACTTGAAAATTTCCAAGCAATAAGCCATTGACGACGTCTTGCTCCTTTGAATTTAAATTTTTTAAACCCGAGGATTAGCGCTATAATAAATTGTGGTTTCATGAATAAATCATCATCACTATCGGGTTGTTTCTTTAAAACATAATGACTAACATGTTTAGCATATAAGCAAATCATCGAAATTGTTTCCTCGATTTTTAACTTTTCAATTTTATCCTTCACGACAAAATCTTCTACTTTTTCAATGACGTATTCTTTGATTTCATCCCCATAAATAAAATTCATATTTTTCTCTTGAACGTTCTTCCTGTCACCAACGAACACATATTCCGTCTCATTACAAATAACGCCCTCTTTTTCTTTATCGTCCTCTGCATCCACTAGATTAACTCGCTTACATTTTGAGCATACATTGGACTAATGCCCCGGCTTGTTGTAACGATAACAAATTACTGTTGTTGGTTTGACAAATGGATTCTCCTCGATCTGTAATTTTTCATGGAATAACGGAATGTCTGAGCTGATCTTATAATCAGACTGGTTTCGATTCTGCTATTGATTCCCTGGTTCATTCGCGAAGTCCTACTCAGAATCTTCATCACTAGTACCGCGATACTGCACATCCCTAGTGACCCTAGGGTTGCGCCCTCCTCCAAGACAGCCAAGGGCAACTCCCTCAACTCCATCTAAGTTGGTAGGGGCAGGAGCATTAACAACAAGTGCATTGGGGTTGGGTTGACGCCCCAACAGTTGTTGTAGCGTGCCATCCAACCTCTCAATCTTTTGCCACAACTCGTCAATTGCTGCCCATATATCTGCATCACCTTTCCTGCGACCAGCATCGCGAGGGACTCTTCCGACTTCGTTGCTGGCCATTGAACAAGGCAAATCCTTGCTCTGATACCACTTGACACAGGACGGAAGCAAGCAAGGAATTCAAGCGAAATCCGTAAAAGAAATATAAAACTTGGAATCTACCAAGCAACTTGGAATCCACCAAGCAAATTGAGAAGAAATCTCAAGAATTTTATTAATAATCTGAATGAATTAAAAAATAATGAATTAACCCTCTATTTATATGTCATAAAACAAAGAAACGTGTTCTAAATCAATTAGAAAAGTATAAAACCTATTCTAGATTAATTAAATAAACTAAATAAATATATTCTAAATCATATAGGAAAACATAAAACATATTCTAAATCAACTAAATAAAAAGAATTCCAAATAAACTAAAATTTGTCTAATATTGTCTCGATTCTGTCATACATCAGTACATCTCATCTAGGTTAGCACCTACTCAACGGCGCTCTGTTTTTTTTTTTTTTAATTTTATTTTACAAATCAACAGGTTAATCGCGACTCGTGAATGTGTAACCCTCTATTTGACATTAATTTATTTTTTAATTATTTTAACTATATTAAAAGGGACGTGAGCGTCATGGCATGAAGATTTTTAATAAAAATTATCTCTAATAAAGTACTTTTGATCACTTTCATTGAAAGTTTTCATGATTATATGCACTAATTTTCCTATTATATCAAACTCGATCAAACTACCAGATACGAATAATATATAAATATCAAACTCGATCAAAATTCATATGTTTCAGTCACTGACTATACAAAATGTGAAGCCATTGTCATATTTGAAAAAATAATCTAAATACAAACCCGTAACAAGATCAAACCGATCCTTTACAATCCTTTACTCCAAAGTGAACTCTTTCTATCTACATGGATTGTAAGATGGCCTTGGGCAGTACACTGCGACGAGAAATTCCATCACGCTACTGCCAAAAAAAAATAAAAAAGGATCACGATTTCGAGCTTGCTCACGTCACTTCATTATGAATTGTGGGTCGAAGATGAGTGCAGAAATTTAAGTAAAACTGTATTTGACGTATATACTAATTCCGAATCCTAAAAGATTACATACTAACCACTTGTCAATTGTCATAAACTAAATCAAGATAATAGGGGCTTCTCCACATCGTACTCACTTTCCAAGGAATTCTCATCACCGATGAGAAAACGTTCCTTCCCTTTAGCCCAAAGCACCAAATAGAGACCTATGAACATGAGGCACATACCTGCAAGGCTGTAAACCACAGAAAAAGTTCGCATTTTATCGACTCTCCTCTTGTTTTGCTCATTGAGTCATATATTTGAACAAGGGTAGTTTAGAGCATTGATTTGTGCTACCTTTCTGCTCTAATGGTATCCCCTAAGGTGATGTAAGAGAGAACGACTGTAATTACGGTTCCCAGGGGATTAAATATAGACACCATGACTGGTCCTCTTCTTTTCATTGCCCATGCATTGAAGCTTACACACAATCCACTTACACTACCTGCCTGTTCCAATTAGTTGGTCAAGAAATCATGAAATGAGCTATATAATAAATTATTCGATTACCAACTTGTATATAGAAAAAACAAATCACAAGCATTTTTATCCACACACGTGTTATATGTTGGGATTAAAATATTATGTGGTCCAGCCCATGTATTATTATGGGTCATACATTAATTATGACTTGGAGGACCACTTGTGCAAGAAATCATTAAAGTTGTCTCCTAACCTAATTAAATACACAAAATAGAGACATAGGCACATGGTTTTCTTGACTTTAATAAAAGGTGGAAGAATTGGTTTTGCTGGGTAGAATTTCTTACGCAGACAGAGGCCAGAATACGCGCAGAGGTTGGGAGGAAGGAGAAAGAAGAAATTCTTTGGCCATTTTCTCTACACATAATTACACAACAACAATGGAATAAAAGGTGCTATTTTTCTTGTTATATTTTGGAGAAGAAAGTGTTGATTATTGTGTATTCTTCTTCTTCAAGATTTGGGTTTCTCTAAGTATTATCTTAGAATGGTTTAGGTGCCATTTAATCACCATTATTGTTGTTGTTTTTGGGGTTCCATCTATTGTATTAGATGATGTATGTTTTGTGTGCCAAGATTAATTCTTGAAGGTGTGTATTGGTTACTTCTAGATTTAGGGCAAAAATCTAGGAAGGAAATATTGTATTACTATTATTTGGTAATAGTGGAATTGTCGGTTTGCCCCGTCGATTTTCCCTTCTCATTGGAGGGTTTTACGACGTTAAATAATTATTGGTGTTATCGCTTTGGTATTTATAATTTCGATATTCTATTGTTTGGATTGGCTTGATAGAGTTGTTGATTTCCTATTTTAATCACACGGAGTTTGAGGGGAAATATTTGGCGTTTGCTACTTGTGTTGGCAATTCCGTTTGTGGTCCGAATTTTTTTCCCCAACAGTGGTATCAGAGCTTGTGTTGGATTGTGTGGATTAAAATGGATGATCCAGTTGGTTGTGCTATGATTAGACTCACTAATCATAATTGGGTAACTTGGAAGCCTAGGATGGAGGATATCCTTTATTGCAAAGATTTGCATGACCCCGTTGAGGGTGACACGGCTAAACCGAATGATATGTCAGACAGTGATTGGACCAAACAGAATAGAAAGACTATCGGAACTATAAGACAGTGGGTGGATAACAGTGTGTTTCATCATGTTGCACAGGAGACTGACGCACATACATTGTGGTCGAAATTGGAGTCTATGTTTGAGAAAAAGACTGCATCTAGGAAGTCTTTTCTGATTAGAGACTTGGTCAACATGAAATACAAAGATAGCATGGGTGTGACAGAGCACTTGAACAATTTTCAGAATATTGTAAATCAGTTGACTACTATGGGTATGAAATTAGAAGATGAATTGCAGGCTTTGTTACTTTTGAGTTCTTTGCCAGACAGTTGGGAGACATTTGTTGTGACTATCAGTAATTCTGCTCCCGATGGTGTTTTGACTATGGAGTCTGTTAAAGACAGTATGCAGAATGAGGAATCAAGAAGAAAGTCCTCAGGTGTACATGCAGGGTCAAATCATGCACATGCTCTTGTTGTAGAGGACAGGGGGAGAAATAGAAATAGATGGCAGAAAGGTCGCAGCAAGTCAAGAGGTCGGTCGAAATCAAAAGATAAAAAGTCAGCTTGCTATCATTGTGGTAATGTGGGCCACATTAAAAGAAATTGTCGGATTTGGTTGAGAGAGCAAAGGGAAGGTAGCAATCAGAAGAAGGAAGATGAAAAGAACACTACAGCTATTGTTTCTACCAGTGATGAAGTACTTTCTTGTGTAGATGGTCATTGCCTACATGTGGGTGATCCTAGTACTGAGTGGATTGTTGATAGTGGTGCTTCCTACCATGTTTGTTCGAACATGGACTTGTTTGCAAATTACACAGCTGGTGATTTTGGTATTTCAAAGATGGGAAATACTAGCCAATCTAAGATTATTGGGATTGGTGATATTTACTTGCAAACAGAACTTGGCTACTCCTTGATACTGAATGATGTGAGGCATATTGATGATATGCGCCTCAATCTAATTTCAGTTATGGCTCTTGACAGACAGGGTTATTATAGCAGATTCGGTGATTTGAATTGGAAATTGTCAAAGGGCACTTTGATTGTTGCCAAAGGAAAAGCTTGTTGCACGCTTTACAAGACTTATGCAAAAGCTTGTAAAAATGAGGTGAATGTTGTTGAAGATACTTCTCCTGATTTATGGCACAAGAGGCTTGGTCACATGAGTGAAAAAGGTTTGCAGGTTCTGGCTAAGAAGACATCTATTCCCTTAGTCAAAGGTATGTCGTTAAACAAATGTGATCATTGTTTATATGGTAAACAGCACAGAGTTTCTTTTAGTGGTTCATTTAAAAGAAAACATGATATTTTAGAACTTGTGCATTCTGATGTGTGCTCTCCTAGCGATGTAGCTTCTTTGGGTGGAAATAAGTATTTCCTCACATTTGTTGATGATGCTTCTAGGAAGCTTTGGGTTTATATGTTGAAATCTAAAGATCAGGTATTTAAGAGTTTTCAACAGTTTCATGCCATGGTAGAACGAGAAACAGGTAAGCCCTTGAAATGTCTCAGAACAGATAATGGTGGAGAATACACTTCACATGAGTTCAGGGATTATTGCTCAAACTTTGGGATTCGACATGAGTTTACAGAAGCAGGTACTCCTCAACATAATGGTGTGGCAGAAAGAATTAACCGTACCATTCTTGACAGAGTCAGATGCATGTTGAAGACAGCCAAGCTACCAAAAATGTTTTGGGGTGAAACAGTTCAGACTGCTTGCTATTTGATCAATAGATCTCCATCTGTTCCCTTGGACTTTGATATTCCAGAAAGAGTTTGGACAGGAAAAGATGTTTCCTACTCTCATCTGAAGGTGTTTGGGTGCAAAGCTTTTGTGCACGTGCCTAAGGAACAAAGATCGAAGCTTGATGATAGAGCTACTCCTTGTATATTTCTCAGCTATGGTGATGAACAGTTTGGGTACAAATTTTGGGATCCAGAGAAAAAGAAGATTGTGAGAAGCAGAGATGTGGTCTTTCATGAAGACCAAACCATTGAAGATTTGGATAAATTGGAGCAGCCTAGAGTGACTGCAGCTGTTCCTGATCTCGCATCTACTAGCACTTCAACATCACAGCCTATTGTTGAAGAGAATTTAGCTCCTATTGATGAGAATGTTGATGACATTGCTCATGATGATATACTAGCCGATGAGAATGCTAATGAGGGGGAGCAAATACCTGAGACAGAAGAAGATGAAGAAGCACCTGTCAGAAGATCTACCAGAGATCACAGGCCATCTACTAGGTATCCTACTTCTGACTATATTTTGCTTACTACTGATGGGGAGCCAGAAAGTTTTTCTGAGGCACAAGATAACAGAGATAAAGTTCAGTGGATGAAAGCAATGACAGAAGAGATGAATTCCTTGAGGAAGAATGATACTTATGACTTGGTGAATCTTCCTAAGGGCAGGAAAGCATTGAGAAATAAATGGGTATATAAAATCAAACGGGAAGGCAATGGTGATTTGATGAAGTACAAAGCTCGTTTGGTTGTTAAAGGCTTTGGGCAGAAATATGGTGTTGATTTTGATGAGATTTTTTCTCCTGTTGTGAAAATGACATCCATCAGAGTTGTTTTGGGGTTAGCAGCCAGTCTAGACCTAGAAATAGAGCAACTTGATGTGAAGACTGCCTTCCTACATGGTGACTTGGAGGAAGAGATTTATATGTTTCAACCAGAGGGTTTTGAACAAAAGGGGAAAGAACACCTTGTATGCAAATTGAAGAAAAGTTTGTATGGGCTCAAGCAAGCACCAAGACAGTGGTATAAAAAGTTTGATGCTTTTATGGCCAGCCAGGAATACACAAGGACGACTGCAGATTCTTGTGTTTATATCAGATCTTTTCCAGGTGACAAATTTATTATTTTACTGCTTTATGTTGATGATATGCTTATAGTTGGCCAGGATGTGGGGTTGATCAAGAAATTGAAAGAAGCCTTACATAAGTCATTTGATATGAAAGATCTGGGGCCGGCTAAACAGATATTGGGCATGGAGATAATTCGAGACAGAAAATCTAAGAGGTTGTGGTTATCACAAGAAAAATATATTGAACGAGTTCTTGAAAGGTTCAGTATGAAAGGAGCTAAATCAGTTAGCTCACCTCTTGGGGGTCATCTCAAACTTACCAAAAGATCTTGTCCTTCAACGAGTGAAGAGAAGAAGAAGATGGAAGTAGTACCCTATTCTTCAGCAGTTGGTAGTTTGATGTATGCTATGGTATGTACTCGTCCAGATATTGCACATGCAGTTGGTGTGGTAAGCAGATTTCTGTCTAATCCGGGCAAAGATCATTGGGAAGCAGTAAAATGGATTATGCGGTATCTCAGGGGAACTTCTACTTTGTGTTTGAGCTTCGGGGGAGCTCAGCCAGTTTTGACAGCGTATACAGATGCAGATATGGCAGGAGATCTTGACAACAGAAAGTCTACATCTTGGTATTTGTTTACTTTTGCAGGGGGAGCTGTTTCTTGGCAGTCAAGATTGCAAAAATGTGTGGCTTTGTCTACAACTGAGGCTGAGTATATTGCAGTTACCGAAGCAGGTAAAGAGATGATATGGATGAGAAAGTTTCTTGAGGAGCTCAACGTGAAGCAAGGTGAGTACGTCATTTATTGTGATAGTCAGAGTGCTCTTGAGCTAAGTAAGAATTCTACTTTCCATTCTCGTACTAAACACATTGATGTGAGGTATCATTGGATACGTGGAGCGGTTGATGAGAAGTTAATGCAGTTGGAAAAGATTCATACCGATAAGAATATTGCTGATATGTTGACCAAGGTTGTTACCAAGCAGAAGCTTGAGTTTTGTGCCGAGCAGGCCGGGATGGATTCCAAGTGACTGGAGTCTTGTGGTGTACCTCCCTCATGGGCTGGAGGGGGAGATTGTTGGGATTAAAATATTATGTGGTCCAGCCCATGTATTATTATGGGTCATACATTAATTATGACTTGGAGGACCACTTGTGCAAGAAATCATTAAAGTTGTCTCCTAACCTAATTAAATACACAAAATAGAGACATAGGCACATGGTTTTCTTGACTTTAATAAAAGGTGGAAGAATTGGTTTTGCTGGGTAGAATTTCTTACGCAGACAGAGGCCAGAATACGCGCAGAGGTTGGGAGGAAGGAGAAAGAAGAAATTCTTTGGCCATTTTCTCTACACATAATTACACAACAACAATGGAATAAAAGGTGCTATTTTTCTTGTTATATTTTGGAGAAGAAAGTGTTGATTATTGTGTATTCTTCTTCTTCAAGATTTGGGTTTCTCTAAGTATTATCTTAGAATGGTTTAGGTGCCATTTAATCACCATTATTGTTGTTGTTTTTGGGGTTCCATCTATTGTATTAGATGATGTATGTTTTGTGTGCCAAGATTAATTCTTGAAGGTGTGTATTGGTTACTTCTAGATTTAGGGCAAAAATCTAGGAAGGAAATATTGTATTACTATTATTTGGTAATAGTGGAATTGTCGGTTTGCCCCGTCGATTTTCCCTTCTCATTGGAGGGTTTTACGACGTTAAATAATTATTGGTGTTATCGCTTTGGTATTTATAATTTCGATATTCTATTGTTTGGATTGGCTTGATAGAGTTGTTGATTTCCTATTTTAATCACACGGAGTTTGAGGGGAAATATTTGGCGTTTGCTACTTGTGTTGGCAATTCCGTTTGTGGTCCGAATTTTTTTCCCCAACATTATATAGATGAAGACATGATTTTATAGATGGAGAAAAATGATGCTCGGACTCTCCCTTTTTTAAGAAGTACCAGTGTTGGACACACGGGTATGGGATAAGGGTATGAGATCCTTCTCGAATAATTTAAACTAAAAGGAAATAATTTATATCATTTAAATCAAAAGAGGATCCTTTATCTTCCCAAGAAATGCATCTATAATTACAATTATATACATTTTTTGAAGTAATTCGAAATTTGGACCATTTTTTGTAGTTTCCACGTATTCTAGATTTTATTAAAAAAAAAAAAAAAGGTCCGACATTCGAATACTCGTACTTGAGTCCGAGCATCATAGAATGAAGAACTTACATTACCGGTTGATTTAAGTTGTAAATCAATGATTTGTTGCCCGAATCGGGCAGAATATGCTGCCCGATTTAGGCACATGTTCACGCGAACATGTGCTTGAATCTGGCAACATATTTTGCCCGATTCAAGCAACAGATCGGGGCTATTAAGTTGTAACGTTAATAAGGAACAAGAACTAAATGGATTACCAGTATTGAGTAGGCAATTAGCTGTCTAATACTTAGTAAAGGCCATCCAGTTTTCCATCCGTCATCTTCAATCAACTCGATCAATCCAGTCATTACCACGCCTATTAAAGATGTTATTGCACACAAAGAGATCGGGGCTGGAAAGTCACGTAATGTTGTAGCCTGCAATACGTAAACTAAAACTGTCAAAAAGGGAATGCAAAAACAAATAATTTAACAGTATCGTCTACTCTATAATTAGGATTTACCTGTAGCACAACCTGACTTGACAAAACAAATACTGCTGCCATGAGATACAAGCATCCAACTATCATTTGATTATCGAATGTGTCATCGGATGGTGGAGAAGTTAACGAGGCTTGAGAATCTTTCGTTGGGTGAACTTGTACAGAACTTTGCATAAGGCTCATTACAACAGCACCAACAACGCACAATGAAGTTCCCATAATTTTTGCTCTGCTGTACCTACATCCTAACTCTACCTTCTCTAATCTGCACAAGAATTGTAACTTCCCATTTAAATAAAGAAGATGATTCAAATTCCGATTCTTTGATTTCAAATATCTAGTCTAGTTATTATCTTTTACCAGAGTCCATATCTCTCTCCTTAACTGTCCACCAAATTAAAATTGTACACTTTACCTAAACAGATTTTAAACATATACAAACAGTTACATAAAAAAATGGTGATGTGTACAATTTTAATTGAGTGGACAGCTAATGAGACAACATTTTGGGACATCAGATTCGAGCTCCTTTTACCAAAGGAGGAATGATATAGAATAGAAACCTGAAACCCCAGGCAATAAAAAAGATTAGTCCCGGTGCAAGGTTCGGCATAGCTGTTGCCATTGCTGGTGATGTGAGACTAACACCCCTCATAAATAAAGACTGAAATACGGTCACCCTGAAAAATGTAATGTAATATAAAAGTTTTAGAGTTGCACTTTAAGCATTTGTATTCATACATATATGCATCGACAAAGAATTACAGATCAAGAAACAAAGAAGATGTTACAGTCAGTTTACAGTATTTATCCTAAAATTAAGATTAGGCATGTTCCATTGTTCAACAATTTTCTATAATGCAGGTTATCGCGCCAATTTTATCGTAAATCAAATCTTCAATTGCAATCCAAGAACAGCACATATATGAAGGTAAATTTTTAGAATACCGTGAGATAAGGCCGACTAGACAAGAAAATGGAGCTAAATTCATGTGTCTGTATTATCTAGTAATGTCCAATACTACGTACCTACTATACTTTTAAAGAACTTTATCATGAGTCGTAGCTTGTTCATTTTGTAAGAAAGCCATTACAGATATGTTACTTCAATTCCACCATAGCATTCTTTTTCGCAAATCACACTAGTAATAGAGAAAAATCTTAAGATTAACATACATTTATGTAAACAAATAACTTCCATTTTTAGTTGGAGTATTAATTTGTAAAAAAGAATTATATATAGAAAAAAAATATGTTTACATACCCTCCAAAAGAAAGCAAAAGCAGCTTAATCCACAGCTTGTAACTAATATGTTTTGGCCACCGACTCCTGCAAGCAAATAATAATAATAATAATAATAATAATAATCATTTTTTCCCTTATTTTTCCTCTCAAAATACAAATTAACGTAAAGAAGAAATTTGAAACTCGCCTTTCAAATAAAATTGAGATGGGAGAAAGCACCAAAAATGTAGCAAATGTAGAAAATATGATAAGAGATGAAGGCTGAAACCCTAATTTCAACAAATAACTAAGCAAAATAGAATTCCCAGAATATAAAAACTGGATCAATGTCAACCCAGTAATTATTGCAACATTTTCAATGAATTCCGCCTTTGGATTTCGTATCATACTTCTTGTGGAAAGATGAAAAACCCCTCTCTCCCCCTTTACGATTCTCTGTCTATTCATGCATATGCATATATTTTTATTGTCCCTTCCGTAGTTTTTCACATGGCTGGTTGTTGATGAAAACTAATCTGATAATAATCAACCGACATTCAAGCCACCTACCAGTCTCCCATTTAAGAGGAGAATGAATATGGTTGAGTTTTTGAAAAAAAAAATGAAAATGACTTTTTTTTTTTTCTGGAACGAGAAATTGAAATCTTGAATTTTTAATTTTTTGTTTGTGTAATGTTCATTATTGTTCATGTTGAAATGTTTGAAAAACAATGAAGAATTTCTGTTGGGAAATGAAAGGCCAACGTAGTTTGGGAGAGAATCCCTCAATGCCAATATTTTTGGAAGAGAAATCTATAAATTTGGACCCCTTTTGACCGTTAGAATTTATGATAGTCATGGCCTATACCTCGCACCCTAGAAATAAAAATAAAAAATAAAAAATTTCGTATCCCGTCCGTTTCATCGAGAATTTCTTAGAGAAGGAAAGGGGGATTTAGGCTATGCTTGTTAAAAGTTTTATGTTTAAAAATAATTTTTTTTATATATTTTTGATTTAAAATATTTGATTGAGAAGTGAAGAGGAAAAATGTGTGGTTAAAAAGCGATTTGAGGAATTATAGCGACCCAGAATTTTTACGCAATTTTATAATTATTTTAATATTTAGAAAATTGTATCGCTACTATTTCACCTATTGTTTTGAAGTTAACGCCGCGACGGATTCGTCTAGCCAAGTCAAGAAATATCGAATTTGTTCGATTTTAAATTAAATGTCCGAATTTCTAAAATTATGTTATTTTAATTATTTATTCAAAGTATTATTTTCAAAATCATTTGAATTCCAAATTTATTAAAATATCTCAATTTTCCTTATTTAAATTATTTCAAGTCCAAATACGTAATTCAATTTTTATCTCATTATTTATTTATTTTCAAATTTATTTTCAGTCCAAAAACATATCTGTTTCAAATACGCTTCTTGATCAAAGTTAGTTCAATTTTAGTTAAGTATCCTAAATTAAGCCTATTTAACCTAAATCTAATCACACCCGTCGTTTTATATTTTTCCCCACCTTTACATCTAATATTCTCCAACACCATCATTATCATCAACTACAACTCCAACTCACGGCCAACCTCACAAGTTGCTTTTCTTTCCACATCACATTGCACAACTCACATTTCCCTACCTCTCTTTATCATCATCATCGGCCAACCCCATTTCCCATAACATAAAATAGAATAAATCATTCTCATGATGTTTCCACTCAATTATTTTTTTCCTTTTTCCTCCATTATCAACAAACCACCACTATGATCAAACCCCTATAATTAACACCAGCTATCACCATCCTCTGTAAATCATCAGCCTCATCATAATCACCACCTACAACACCATAACCACTAACCAGGTTCCAGCCTACAATCAATTCAGACCACCACCTCGCCATTTCTCATCATCACCAATGAATCTATATCAATCCGCCACTGCCATTCAACACCAAATTGAATCATCAATCACCCAACAGTCATTTCGTTCAATTCAATCCATCTCCAGTAACTTCAAGACCAATCAACTGCAACGGCACTACCAATCACCAATGAACCACACTACACCAACCAGCATCATCAGTACAGCCTCATTCAGATCAAATTCACCAGCTTCTCTGCAACATCACAATCCAAAACATTGGCTGCATCACCCCAATTACATAACCACTTCACCATTGAACCACTGCAGTACTCAGTCACGGCCACCATCGCAACCCATCAACCCTGCAGTCAGAATCATCACAATAGCAGCTTCAATCCAATCCCAGACTTCGGTTTTGAAACAAATCAACCCACAATCATCCAAATCAAATAGCCCAAATACTTACCTTCGACCGCCGCCAGTAACCGGATTTGTCACCGGAAATCGCAACCAAGATCAGATTTTGAGCCTTGGATTCACCTCGAATCAACACCAAAACCTAGCCTAAATCACCACAGCACCACCACCTCCACTGCCAAACTTGAATCCACATCTACCAGTTTCAAATTCAAAATCAAAACCCAAAAGACTGCAAAGAATTTGAAACCCAGTTACTTACCACAATCGCCGACCACTACAACCGACCGCGATTTAAGCTTCGGTTTCACCTTAAAACGTACCCAATCAGTCCCAAATCCTAGCCTAGCGGAACCCTCATCCCTCACTGCACCCGGCGCCGGTATTTCTCCGGCGAACCGCCGGTATAAGATCGGAATCGCCATCGCTCGCCTCTCTCACTTTTCTCTCCCTCTGGCTGATACGAATGAGAGAGAGAGAATAAAATCTGATTTAATAATTTTTCAGAATTTGTATTTAAAGTCCCCAAGTTTTGAAATGTTTCAAATCAGTCCCTATGGTTTTAAAACAATCCAATTCAGTCCCTTTTAGTTTCAAAAGGTTTTAGTTCAGTCCTTTCAGCTTTTAAACTTATCAATTTCAGCCCTTAAGTTTTAAATGAGTTTTAATCAGCCCCTATTGTTTTAAAATATATTATTTCAACCCTATTGTTTTGAGTTTCCGACTCAACGTTCAAAATATCTATTTTAGTCCCTGAACTTTCAAAAGTATTCATTTTAGTCCCTCAACTTTCAAAACATCAATTTTAGTCCTCAAATTATAATTTATCATTTTGAACTATATATTCGATAGACTAAAGTGACTTATTGGCTAAGACGAAGCGTACGGAGAATTTAAAGGAATTGAAGTCATTCCCGCTCAACTTTGCACTCGTCGGATTTGAGGTAGACTCGCACTTATTAATTAATTTAAATTATGATTTCATATAAATGTCATGTGACTTGTGAAAGTCAATTTTCAAGAAAATTAATTATGTTTTATGAAAGGTAAATATACCTTATGTTTTTATGAAAAGTAAGTATACCCTATGTTTTTACGATAATGTTTTATATGTTTTGGATCATTGCTATGCACATAAGAATTCTTACCACCTAAGTTCGGTAAAATTCTTGTGTCTCCATAAGTTTATGAGGATTTACCACCTAAGTTCGGTAAAATTCCTGTCTTTCCATATGTTTATGAGGATTTACCACCTAAGTTCGGTAAAATTCCTGTCGCATATGTTTATGAGGATTTCGATCCTATCTTATGTTATGATGCAATTGATCCCTATGAATTTCAAAAATTATGCTTGCTATACTTACTGTGATTTTACTGTTATTATGATTTTACTGCATAAGAATTCTTGCCACCTAAGTTCGGTAAAGTTCTTGTGTCTCCCTATGTTTATGAGGATTTCAATCATATCTTATTTTATGCTTTCAAAAGAAATTATGCTTGGCATAATTAAAATGTTTTTATAAGTATATGGTTTTCAAAGAGATGTTTTCAAAGAGTTATTTTCAAAGAGCTGTTTTCAAATAGCTATTTTCAAAGAGCTGTTTTCAAAGAACTATTTTCAAAGAGATGTTTTCAAAGAGCCTATTATTTTCACAATATGTCTCGTGCTGTAATGCACAATATGAGTTTTATCAAGAGCCGTTTTATAAAGAAGCTCTATCAATGCCCGTTTTATAAAGAGCCGGGATTTATGTGTTTAATCATCTTATAAATTAAATTAATTTGCGATGAGTCTACTGAGTATTTCCCCCATGAAATACTCACCCTACTTTTTAACAGTTTTGCAGATTTCGGAGACGGTGACGAGCGATGAATGATGGTGGCAATAATCGTTAAACGGTTGAAAGTTTGACGTTAATGATTTCCGTATTTTTCCAAACAATCGAATAATTTAGAGAAGTTCATTTATTTGAGAAATTATGACATTGTCAATTTCTTTACAAAATTAATGGTTCGATTTACTATTTCAAATGGTTTCATAAATGTTTCAATTTTATCGGCCATTACAGTTTATTTAATGTTGCCAAAAATGAATTTCAATTATTTCTTCCGCAAAAATATTATTCGAAAAATTTAGACAGAAAATGACGTAGTGAATCGGGTATACGGAACTCGGGGCGCTACAGGAATTGTGCTATTTTATTTAATTATTTATTTAGTTTTAAACATTATTTTTAATTTCTATTAAAAGCAATCACTCGTTCTTAAAATTAGCATTCTTAAGACCAAAGAGATTCAATATTTCGACGATTCTCGTTGGTGAAAGGCCATTCACAACCTTTCTTGGGAGGAAAGTGGTTCTTATTTATCATCCCTTAAAAAAAAAGGCTTTATACCAACATAACGTTTAATAATGTGTCCCAATATAAAAACGCAATTTTAATTGAAAATCATAATAGTAATACGTATAACATAAACGATTCAAGGTAAGAAGTAAGAACCATTTTCCCCACCCCCGTTCACTTAGAGGGTGGGCAGAGAATTTTGTTATCACTAGGTTTGATATTTTAAAACTTCCACGAGGTTAATGGTAAATTTGAGATTGTATTCCATTATAAAAAATTATCATTCTTACAATTTAGTGCTCTCAATTTGATTATGTCTAGTATACCTAATAATAAAACTCAAATTTCAATCTAATGAGTATAGTTACTAAGCATACGTTTTTAATGAATAAATGAAGTTGACTGAGAAAACTATTCGAACGGTGACAATAAAGTCTTACTAGTTTGGACAGTAACGAGATTTAGATATTAATATAATAATAATAAAAAAGGTTTGGACAAGTCGATCAAAGTCATAGTGAATTATCATTTTGTGATTTGATCAAAGGTTAATATGCTAAACTAGGTATGAGTATTGATGTAATCACAACTTTGTATCTAAAATCATTATCATTAAGGAGAGTTACAAGAAATTAAAAGGAAAATGATTATGAAAAATTAAAGGATAATAAATAATTTTGCAATATGTATTTCAACTTTCACCTATATGAAATTGCTCAGTTACCGTCACGGGTACATAAAATTGTACCCATATATTAGAAGAACCCACAGGTTGGTTCTCAATCTCTTGTACTCGAGACGGGTAATAGAGCAGAGTTGTACACCTATATTAATGAATTCTAGTCCAAGTCTCCATAAGGGATAATAACTTGATCTGAACCTTATAAAATATTTATGAAAACTGTCAATAAAATAGTTTGATTGAAAACTTCCATATAATTATTGTAGAATTTTTTAAAGAAAAGTCCCCTTTCATATAAAAATCATCTAAGTAGTTCCTTTTAGGATGTGAACACTATAAATAAGGTAAGGTGTTTGTAATTTTTAAGCAATGGAAGCAATAATGAGAAATGCAAAGCTTGAGTACACTTAAAATTCTCTTTGTTGTTTAAGAAAATATACTTCGTGAGATTGTGAAACAAACAATAAGAAATTGGTAAATTGCTTATAATCACAAAGATTTTTGCATATACAATATGAGAGTTTTATTAATGAATGAGTAATGTGAGATGGAATCATCTGGTTAAAATCTAATAACTCGTGCGATGCAAACTAATCTACAACTTATTTTTTATCATCGTTTACAATAGTGTGGTCTTGTATGACATTGCACCACAAGTCAACTTCAATTATTATAAGAAAACTTTCCAGAGTCTAATATAATGATTTGTAAGATGATAGAGTTAATTGAAGTAATTCTTACTTGGTGATAATGAAACTCTTGTAAAAAGACGTGTCGAGAATTCAATATAAGTTCCAAGAATATTGAGATCGAGAAGATAAAAATGAATGATGTTTCAAGACATTTTCATGCCCAAATAAATTCTGTCTTGAAATTCTGTCAAGTTAAAATGGCTTCATATAACATAATTCACAAACAAATACTTAGTCAATACTACTTTATAAATAATGAACATAAGGCACCAAATATAAACCAACTACAATTAATTCACCAGAGATTCAACTACACCAATCATTTTCTTTCCTACAAATTCAAAAACTCATAGACGGAGAAGTTCACCATACAACATTCCAATCATTTAAAACCCACATTAAAAGTAACAACATACACAGAATCCTAAAATTTATCAAGGTCTAATGAATTAGAAAAGAACGTAAAAAATCGTAAGATAAAATTCGCACAAGCATCAGTGATTAGCAAATGATGAATATAAAGATATATAGATTTCTTCCATGATAAATTGTTGTCTTTGAAGAGCAAAATAGAAACAAATTAGGTAGTATTTGATAGCATCCATTTGTCTAGGAAGTAGGAAAATATTTTTCACATTTCCACTTTCATTGTTGTTTGATAACATTTTTTTTGCCTAGGAATTCATTTGTCTTCCTTTGTTGGAGTTTGTGCACCCCTTTTTGTTATTTATTTATTTATTTATTTATTTTTGGAGGGGGGGGGGGGGGGGGGTTAGGAAAGGAAAGGAAAAAAAGAAGGGATAGGTGAGCTTGAATAGCACTTATTTACTTCATCTATTGTCTTATTTTGTTATTGGTTTATGCTTTGATGCATGAGACAAGACAAGAATATCTCTATTGAGGTAAAAATCAAAATGTGGTTATGCATGACTTAAATGTTTTAATGCATGAGATAATGATGTGGTTATGCATAAATTAAATGTTTAAATGCATGAGACGAGACTATCCACACCCTATGATTTTTAAAGAGCTTATGATTATAATGATGTAATCATTGTATTAGTTGCATGATTATATGTTCAATTATTTTGTAAAGTAATTATTGGCGATGAGTCTACTGAGTATTTTTTTTGAAATGCTCATTCCATTTTTAACAGTTTTTGTAGATCTCGGAGATTGCGACGAATGAAAAGCAGCGGTGCCAAACCATTAGTAGAAATCATTTTAATGTCATGATTTGTGAGCTTTGTTATTTCATACGGTCGAGATTATGAACCTATTTTTCTTAAAGTCAAGTTTTATGAACATCATCAATTTAAATAATTTTTTTGTTACTTTCTTTGAAAATTAAGATTTAAATGTTTTTATGAATTTATCAAATTTAATTTATTTATTGTTGCAAATTTTAAAATAAATATGATGTTTAGAATTCAATAATTTTCTGCAATAAAATTAGATTTAAAGGAGAAGTGGCGTCCCGAGTTTCGCGGAACTCGAGGCGTTACAGCTTCAATAGTCGTGCTTGCTAACGGCACCTCCCTGTCCGATAACTTCAGCAACTAGGTATGTCAATGAGTCGAGGTAAGTCGTGGGGCGGTGAGACTCTTCCATGACATTATTTCCCATATTATATAATTTTATTTTTTTTTTGGTATTTTTATTTTTTTAATATATTGATGGTTCCCCGGGGCGGAGGATTCGTCCCAAACCCACCTCACGGAGCCCCGATTATTCATGGAGGGTGCTCCTAATGGGATCGGGTCTCGGGTATATCAGATTTTTTTGCCATCCTTATTGCATCGGGACTATGTTAGCTGGATATCCGACGAGTGAGTTGAAGACAATGGTGGAGACTATCTGAGATGTTAATCAAATGTAGACCTGAGTTGAGTTTATGAATGCGTAGTTCAGAGTTGGGGATCCTAATGTTCCTTTGCCCAATCCACCCTTTTTTATTCTCCTTGATTGATTTTGTGGAATTTCCTTTATTATTCAAACAACGGAAGTTTATTCTAGCCCAATATTCACAATCTTGACTTTGATACCATTTTTATTAAGAAATCAATACCAAGAAAATCATATTCAACCAAGAAAATGCTTCAATCATGGAACCATCACAAAAAATCAACAACTTTCCCTTTAAATTGCAACACCTTGTTTGGGCTCAGCTTTATGACCTCTAGTATATTGCACAACATTCCAAGAGAGATTCAAGATAAAGGGAAACACACTTATGATCGATTATCATTTTGATCAATAATAAATCTACTCTCGTCCTAATCTTGCTAATATTTCAAGCCAAGATAATAACATATTAGTATGACATAAAACCTAGAGAGATCCCCTGTCTGGTACATATTATTCAAAATCTCATCTTTTCAGAACTCATTTTCAACTAAACATTCTACTAATAAAATAATCTACTTTTTAACAACACATTATCCTGAAATAATGGGTCTCAAAAATGGGTAAAGTAGAATGATTAATTCTTCAAACTAATAGTTAAGTAACTAGTTAAATGAGCCTTGTAATTGACCAAGTTAATAACAGTCATTGATCAAGATCAAGAGATCTACTCTAATACAATCCAAGTCACATTTTCTAAACAAATCAAACACAATCAACTTACCATACCAAAAGTGACAAATGTATCCTCACATATGAATCAATGTTGGTGAGACATGTGATTACATCAGTCCTCTTTTTTTTTCCCTCTTTTCTTTTTATTTGATTATTTGTGTGTTAGTGACATGACTTCCACATGGGAGAGTGATAAGTGTATTTTATACACTTATTTGTACGTCTAAATTAGAATAAATTATTGTCGTTTTAAAATATATGCTCCTTAATTTGTGTTTATTTGTTTACTTTTCAGAAAATGTCTCAATCGAAGAAGAATGAAGCAATTAATGGAAAAATGACACAATTGGATGTTAATTAGAGCTAAACTGGACAAGTGAGGAGTTTGTAACGTCAACCGGGAAGGTTCATGGTGCTCAAGTGAACAAATCAGAGGTTGAAGGACCCAAGTGAAGGAATTGAGAGCTTAAATGAGCAAATCGAGAAGAAGATAAAGTTTGGGGACTAAATTGCAACAATTGGAAGTTGAGGATTGAAGGTGCAATTAAAAGTCAAGGACCAACTTCCACAGGCGGAAAAAGATGGAAAATTGCATTGCAACGTCCTTCCTCGTGATCGCGGGATTTCTACCACGTGATCGCGAGGTGCCTCGAATTTTTCAACAGAGAGTTTTACATATGCCTACGCGATCGCGAGGTTTTATACCACGTGATCGCTTGGCTTTCCGGCTGGGCTAAATATGGGCTTTTTCTCGCGATTTTCAACAGCATTCTCGCTTTTTGACCTAGGTTTTCTCCAAAACCTATAAATACAACTCATTAGGCACGAAATAAAGACTTTTGCCTCTCCAAAGAACGAGCCACAATCGAGAAATCAACATCAAATTCTTGGGTAATCAAGCATCGAAAAGGGGCGTGAATTAAAGATAATTGAAGAATCAAAACTTGGTGCAAGATTTCCATTCTTTATATTATTTTTAATGAACGTTAATTTTTATTGTTTTTGTTATTTATTGATGATGTGTAACTAAATTCTATGTTGGGATGAACGATGTAGCCTAATCAGATTATTTTAATTCCAAATTTCGTTGTTTTAATATTTTGTTGCATGTATTGATTTATTATCTTTATCTTTATATATATAAAAGTAGAAGTGAGGAGAGAGAGTCATTTTGGAGGGAAAATTGCATTTAATGATTCTCTCTCCTCAATTCTACTTATATATATATATAAATAAATAAATAAATAAAAGATAAAGATTTTTGTAGGAAAATTTATTATTTATTACATATTTAATAAGAGTTATAATAAATATATTATGTGTAAATGTATTACATTGGAAATGAAAAAATTAGATTAATATATTTGAACATAAATAAATGTGATATCTATTTAATTGAGTTATGTAGGAAATGAAAAAATTGTATTAATATATTTGAGCATAAATAAATGTCATATCTATATAAATGTGTTATATTGAAAATGAAAATTTTGGATTAATATATTTGAAAATAAATAAATACATGCTATATAAATTTGCTAACATAGAAATTAAAATTTTGAATTATTATATTTTGAAAATAAATGAATAAAATAAATATAGAAAAGATAAAGATTTTGTAGGAAAATTTATTATTTATTACATATTTAGTAAAAGTTGTAGTAAATGTAATATTTGTAAATGTGTTACATTGGAAATGAAAAAATTAGATTAATATATTTAAATATAAATAATGTGATATCTATGTAAATGTGTTATGTAGGAAATGAACATAAATAAATGTGATATCTATTTAAATGTGTTATATAGAAAATGAAAAAATTGTATTAATATATTTGAATATAAATAAATGTCATATCTATGTAAATGTGTTATATTGAAAATGAAAATTTTGGATTAATATATTTGAAAATAAATAAATAAATACGTGCTATATAAATTTGTTAAGTTAAAAATGAAAATTTGAATTAATATATTTTGAAAATAAATAAATTAAATCATTGAAATTTTACTTCCTCATATGTCAATAAATGAGTAGGTTCTTCAATAAGCATATTACAAAAACAATTAATTATTTGCTATCAACCTTTTACAGCCAATGATAAGTTGGTAGAAAATTTAATCCTTTCATCATTTTGACAAAAATTGGTATGTTTAAAAAATAAGGAAAAATAAAATATATGTAAGCAACATATTAAAAAATAAAGTTAATTAAAAATTATAACATATTAAAAGAAAAATAGGTGATAAGGTGGGCAAATTTTCAGAGAAAAACGTAAATAAAAGTCAAAAGAAATTTAATATAAAAAATTTAATTAAATGTCAAACTTTGAATGGTGCAGTACACTGTGTGTGCACCATTTTTTATTTTGATTAGTTTTTTTTTTTTTTTTTTAATTTTAAACTCAATGACATGTGTTATGGAGGAAGTGGAAAAATTGGATTAATGTATTTTAAAATAAATAAATATATGCTATATAAATTTGTTAAGTTAGAAATTTAAAAATTGAATTAATATATTTTGAAAATAAATAAATAAAATTATTGAAATTTTACTTCCTAATATGTCAATAAATGAGTAGGATCTTCAATACGCATGTTACAAAAATAATTATTTATTTTCTATCAACTTTTTAACCACACATATTTTTCTCTCCAATTTTCAGCAATTATTTTTTACCTCAAAATCATTTATACAGGTTTATAAATCAAAAAGTATTACCAAACGGAGGCTTAATCTTTACATCATTTTGACAAAAATTGATATGTTTAAAAAATAAGGAAAAATAAAATATATTAATTAATATATTGGATTTCAAATAAAATATATGTGAGTAACACATTAAAAAATATAGTTAATAAAAAATTATAACATATTAAAAAGGAAATAGGTGATGAGGTGGAAAAATTTTAAGAGAAAAATGTAATTAAAAATCAAAAGAATTTTATATAAAAAATTTATAAGTGCCGAATTTTGAGTGGTGCGGTATACTTAGTATACATGTAACATTTTTTTTATTTTGATTAGTTTTGTCTTTTTTAAAGTTTCAAATTCAACAATATTTTGTATTGAAATTTTATTTGATTTATGTTTTTTTTTTATTTGATATGATTATATAATCAAGAAATTTTCAAAATTATGATATAAAAATTATATATTCCATACATCACACGGGTAGACAACTAGATTAATCTATTTGAACATAATTAATGTGATATTTATGTAAATGTGTTATGTAGGAAATGAAAAAATTGAGTTAATATATTTTAACATAAATAAATATAATATCTATGTAAATATGTTATTTTATTTATGAAATCAAAAAATTGTATTAATATATTTGAACATAAATAAATGTCATATCTATGTAAATATGTTAAATTGAAATTGAAAATTTCGGATTAATATATTTGAAAATAAAAAATCCATGCAATATAAATTTGTTAAGTTAAAAATGAAGATTTTGAATCAATATATTTTGAAAATAAATAAATAAAATCATTGAAGTTTTACTTCCTAATATGTCAATAAATGAGTAGGTTCTTCAATAAGCATATCACAAAAATTATTACCAAATGGAGGCTTAATTATTTCATTATTTTGATAAAAATTGACATGTTTAAAAAATAAGGAAAAATAAAATATATTAATTAATATATTGAATTTCAAATAAAATATATCTAAGTAACACATTAAAAAATATAGTTAATAATAAATTATAACTTATTAAAAGGGAAATAGATGATGAAGTGAGCAAATTTTCAAAGAAAAATGTAAATAAAATTTTTTAAAAAAAATTATATAAAAAATTTAAATGAATGTCCAATTTTGAGTGGCGCGGTATACTAAATGTACATGTAACATTTTTTTTATTTTGAATAGTTTTATCTTTTTTTAAATTTCAAATTCAATAACATTTTGTATTGAAATTTCATTGAGCAACTGCTCGAGAAATAGCTGTCCACTAGAGCAACTGCTTGAGAAAAAGTCCACACAAATTCAATTCGTTACATAATAATCTCAAGTCTAGGACTGGGCCAAATCAAATTTTCGGACACTGGTCTGATCCTCAACTAGCCCGTGTACCGCATAAAAATAATTAACATGAGCCAAAATTGACCAGTGTTGTGCTTACTTTTTCTAGGTAGGCACCAGTTTCGAATTCGAACATTTTTTATTAAATGAAAATTATTTTTCAGGTATTGAAAAATCAGTTTCTCAAGCATTGAAAATCAGTTTAAATTGTGATAAAATTGAAATTAATGTCATTTTTGAATTGTGATTAAATGATATCAAAATTGCTGACTTATGAATAGCCAACCCCCATTCTCGTTTGAAACCACAAACACAAGTGGAAAAGCAGTACAAGTTGAAAAGCAAATTTCAGTTTCTTCTTCCCTCTTTTTCAACAGCTTCAATTTTGTTCCTTTTCTTCCTTTCCAAATTTCTTTGAGAGATAGAGGATAAACACAGCTAGTACATAGGTGATTAACGTAGTGCAGCATGAACCGACAACCATTGTATCCTAGGAATCGAACACTGATAAAAACCTCGAGGCGAGTCGGTGAATTCGATTTAAGGAAACTATGAATACATAGGCCTTTGGTTTGGTTTGATTTAATTCTCTAATATTTTCCTACAAGCTTAATCCGAATTTTCCAGTTTCTTGAGTTTTTAGAGATTAGATTTTTTGAAGTTTATGTTTATGTTTACCTTTTTTATCATTTCTTTATTGTTCATATATACATGCAGTAAGGTTGATAATATGTATGTGATTGGACCATTTTCTCGTCATCTCAATGTGGGCCTTTGATTTGGAATACACTGGGTCGGTACATCTCGATAACATGGTCGACCATATTGCCCGACCAATCTCTTTCCCGACCTCATTAATTTATCAGGTATAATTTTTCTCAGTTCAGAATAGAAGCTCGAGCTAATCTCCCTCAAAAGGTCAGGCATACCCGGCCTCATCAAATTCTTCATTTGTGACATGTTGCGTGGTCGGCCTAACCCGGTCACTTCACATTAGTTAGCCCGACACCAACGGGACTCTAGGTATTTTTCGTTTATGGGTCTTGCCAATGGGCCTCCCTTCTTGAGCCCCTCGGAGGAACAAAGGAGTCATAACCCACGAGGGAACCTCCTGAAAAGGGGGAAAATCACTCCTTGTAATAGTGGAATTCTTCATAAAAGGTAAGTTTATGTCAAAAGGACTCCTTCTTTAACCAAAAGAGGTTATGGGCTTTTCAGCCTTATAAATACAGTTCTTTTGATAACAAATCATTCATTCGTTATTCTCTACATTTTTCAGTTAAATATTCTCTCTCTACTTTTCTCCAGAAAACGGATTCTCACACCGGAGGGGAGAATCCTCCTCGCCTTTTTTGCAGGTCATCCAAGGCGAATTCATTGGTCTTTTCCAGCAATCAAGTATCATCAGATCTTGCCACGTCAAGGTTAGGATCTTTTATAGCATCAATTGGCGCCGTCTGTGGGAAAAGATATAATCAGCCATGGTTAATAGACGTCAAGCTCATCCCTCTGCATCCACTGGTCAACCCCTTCCAGAAAATACTTCGGCTGAGGAGGAAAATCCTCCACCTCTTGCAGATGTTGGGGAAGAACAAAACCCAGAAATCACTCCAGATAATGAACTCGTTAGTCGAGAAGATTTTAACGAACTTCAGCAGCAGCTCCGCAAAACCCGTCAAGCTCTTCAACAATAGAATAATCATCAAGCACAACCTGAACAGAACACTCCAGGCACGATTCCCAGGGAAGATCGCAGGCCAGTCAATCCCGTAGCTGACAATTCCTCGGGAATCGGGGGTGTCCATCCCATGACTGAGGGATCTTCCAACTTGACACAGCAAGAGTTCTCAAGAATCATTCAGGAAGGAATTGCTGATGGAATACGGCAAAACACACAGGGTCGGACGTCATTCATAAGAAGAACCCCTTTTACTCCTGAAATAACATCATTTCCCTTGCGGGACAGATTTAAATATCCTCGGATAAAGGAATACGATGGAACAACAGATCCAAACAACCACTTGAACACCTACACTGATGTCATGGACATGCAGAATGCTCCCGATCAGATTTTATGTAAGGCCTTCCCGCAAACCTTAACAAATTCAGCCTGAGACTGGTTTTATACAATACCTCCAGGGTCCATCTCTTCCTTCGCTGATCTTACTGAGAAATTCACGGCTTTCTTTGCAAGTAGCAAAAGGATCAAGAAAATCACCGCTTCCCTCATGCAATTAAGGCAAGCACAGAATGAAACACTGCGAGAGTTCATGACTCGCTTTAACCTGAAAGACTTCAGATTCCGGATCTTCACATTTCATCAACTATTTCAACCCTAACCTTTGCCATTCGAGGTCCGGAATTCATAATTTCCTTATCCAAGAATCCACCCTTGAATGTCAAGGAGCTTCTCAGAAGAGCCGAGAAGTACATAAATATGGAGGAAACACTGTTGTCAGTTCGGGCACAAGATTAAGTGCATGGACAGTAGCACAGTCTTCACAATCCGTAAGGCAGGGGAATAAGAGATCAAGGCAAGAGGATGAAAAGAATTCTCCCCGGCCTAACGCGAAGGGAAATAACTATGGGCATCAGAGTTTAACTCCATTAAATGCACCTCGATCCCACATTCTCATGGAAATCAAGGGGTGCGAAGACTTGTGTTGGCCCAAGCTTATCAAGGGGAAAATTGACGAAAAGAATCGATATAAGTATTGTGACTTTCACAAGAGCCCGGGTCATACCACGGATGAGTGCAAAACATTAAAACAGGAGATAGAAGCCCTCATAAAAAGGGGCGCTACATAAAGAAAGACGATAAAGAGCATGGAAAAGGGGAAGAAAAAAATAGATCCGCTGGCACCATAAACTTTATTGTTGGAGGAATAGCATCTAGAGGTGATTCAAATAATGCAGGCAAGAATTATACCCGGACATTAAGTGATCGGGAAGAAAGGTCGAGAGATCATGACCATAAAGTTTCAAAAAGCATTAGCTTCAATAACGCTGATATGGAAGGAATTTCGTATCCTCATGACGATGTCGTTGTCATCAGCACCATAGTCGCAAAATTTGATGTAAGAAGGGTGCTAGTTGACAATGGAAGCGCATCCAATGTCCTTTCCTTGGAAGCCTTCAACCAGATGCAACTCCCCAGAGATCGGCTTCGACGGGTCATTACTCCGCTAACTGGCTTTGGTAGAAGAACTGTGAAACCCGAAGCCCTAATTGACCTTCCTACTTCACTGGGATCAGAGGAAAAGCAGGTAACAAAGATGACTCCGTTCCAAGTCGTCAAGACCCCTATGGCCTACAATGCTATCTTAGGAAGACCATTCCTAAACAGCTTAAGAGCTACAGTATCGATATATCATCTGGAAATCAAGTTCCCGACTTTCACAGGAATAGCGACAGTACAGGGAAATCAATCGGTAGCCAGGAGTTGTTACATTAGCTATATTGGAAAGGGTAAGACAGATCTGATGTAAATTGAACTTCCTGTGGAAGAAAGAATGTCGCCAGTAGAGGAGCTGGAAGAAGTTCAAGTCTCAGAAGGAAAGAGCTTTACAATTGGGAAGGAACTCCCCAAATTAATGAAGGAAGAGCTATCACAGTGTTTAAGGAGAAATACTGACATATTCGGATAGAGTGCTGAAGAAATGCCCAGGATTGACCCCGCCCTCGTTGAACACAGGCTTAACGTCATGCCCGACAAGAAGCCCGTAACACAGTGAAGAAGATAGTTTGCCACAGAACGGAGGCAAATAATAAAAGAAGAAGTGGATAAACTCTTGAAAGCAGGATTCATCAAGGAGGTTAAGTACCCAGAATGGCTAGCCAATGTGGTCTTGGTGAAGAAGCCAAATGGAAAGTGGAGAGTTTGAATAGATTTCACAGACTTGAATAAAGAATGTCCAAAAGACAGTTATCCTCTTCCCAGGATCGACAGATTAGTAGATTCCACATCCAGCTCTGAGCTTTACAGTTCCTTGATGCATTCTCGGGTTATCATCAGAATCGGATGGCACGGGAAGATCAGGAAAAAACTTCCTTTATGGCATATGAAGGTATATATTGCTATAAGGTCATGCCCTTTGGATTAAAGAATGCTGGAGCTACTTATCAAAGGTTGGTAAACATGGTCTTCTCTAAACACATCGGGCTAAACATTGAAGTCTACGTTGATGACATGGTCATAAAAAGCTCAAGTAAGAAAGACCACATTGCTGACCTAGAGGACATATTCTACACACTTAGAGAACATCGAATGAAACTGAATCCCGCCAAGTGCGCCTTCGGAGTAAGCTCGGGAAAGTTTTTGGGATTCATGATCACTCAGAGAGGCATCGAAGTTAACCCAAATAAAATTTTGGCCCTAACATTAATGGAACCTCCCAGAAATATCAGGGAAGTACAGAAGCTTACAGGAAGAGTGGCAGCATTGGACCGATTTATGTCAAGGGCAGAGGGCAAATGCTTTCCCTTCCTCAAAACTCTCAGAGGAAACAAAGACTTCAGATGGGACGAGGAGTGCGAGGTCTCCTTCAGGAAGTTGAAAGAATATTTGGGTACTCCTCCAATATTGGTGAGGCCAAATCCAGGGAATAATCTGTTCTTATATCTAGCCGTGTCTGATCATGCTGTGAGCGCCGTTTTGGTTACAGAAGAAGGGAAGGCCCAAAAATCGGTATATTACGTCAGTAAGATGATGTTGGACGCAGAAACCCGATACACATTAGCAGAACAGCTCACACTTGCCCTGGTTACAGCAGCCAGCAAGTTAAGACCTTACTTTCAAGCATATGCCATAACTGTCCTCACAAATCAACCCTTAAAGCAGATCTTGCAGAAACCGAATGTCTTTGGTCGTTTACTCAAATGGTCAATCGAGCTTGGGGAATATGACATTGAGTTCAGACCCCATCCTTCTATAAAAGCACAGGTCTTGGCTGACTTCATCATCGAACTTGCCCCAAGACCTCGGGGGCCAACAGGTCATGACATGGAAGATGTCACATGGACTTTGCAAGTGGATGGAGCATCGAATTCCGCAGGCTCGGGGTCGGAATCATACTAAAGAAAGATGATGGGACAATGAAAATTCAGTGTGCAATAAGGTTTGATTTTCCAGCAACTAATAATGATGCAGAAAATGAAGTTGTTATCACCGGACTTCAACCAGCTCAACACCTAGGGGTTGACCACGTCAAAGTCTTAAGTGATTCACAGTTAGTGGTAGAGCAGGTGAATGGAACTTTTGAAGCAAAAGATGAAAAAATGTCGTCTTACGGAATGATGGTTCTGAACTTGTAGAGGAAGTTCAAGTCTTGCCGCATAGACAAAATTCCAAGGTCCGCCAATCACAAAGCAGATACTCTGTCAAGATTAAGTTTTTCCAATCTTGATCACTTAGAGAGAACCGTATTCGTACGAACTCTTAATGAGCCCAGTATTACACATCAGCCCGATGTTATAGATATTCCGGATCATGAACCCAGTTGGATGAATTCGATCGTTGAGTATTTGACATCAGGAAAGTTGCCGGATGACAAGGCAGAAGCAAGAAGAATCAAAGCAAGGGCCCTGAGGTATACCTTATTACAGAATACCTTGTTCCGACAAAGTTTCACACTTCCCTACCTGCGATGCCTAACTTCGAAAGAGGCAGCTCTTGCTATGTCCGAGGTTCATGAAGGAATTTGTGGAGGACACCAGGGAGCAAGAGCTCTGGTATTGAATTTGATACGATACGGGTACCATTGGCCAACCATGAAGAAGGACACACTCAATTATGTAAAAGCTTGCGACAGGTGCCAAAGATTCGCAGCCCGATTGCATCAACCCGCTTAAGAACTATCCTCGATTATGTGTCCATATCCTTTCGCTCAATGGGGAATTGACATACTTGGGCCATTCCCCATAGCTCGGGGTCAGGTCATGTTCTTAGTAGTTGCTGTGGAACATTTCACAAAATGGGTGGAAGCAAAATCGCTTGCCGTAATTACAGAACAAAAGTTGGAAACATTTGTGTGGAAATCAATAATCTGCCATTTTGGTCTTCCTAAGACATTAATCACTGATAACGGGCGTCAATTCGAGTGCCAAGCCTTCAAACTATTCTGCAAGAACCTGGGAATATAACACAGGTTGACTTCTGTTTCGCACCCGCAGAGTAATTGGTTAGCTGAAGTTACGAACAGACTCATCTTGCAGGACTTGAGGACTCACCTCGACAGTGCCAAGGGTGATTGGCCCGATCTCCTCCCAGAAATACTGTGGACCAACCAAACAACATTCAAAACTGCAACAGGGGAGACTCCTTTCATGCTTGCTTTTTGGAATAGAGGCCGCTGTCCCAGTAGAAGTAACAATTCCAAGCTTCTGTACTATGGCTGCAGGATCACCCGACCATATTGAGGGACAGAGAGAAAGTCTGGATCTTCTAGAAGAAGTCAGGAAAAATGTATCACTAAGAATAGCAGCTTATCAATAGGCCATGACCAAGAAGTTCAATATCCAAGTAAAGAAGAGAGAATTCAGAATGGGAGACCTTGTCCTTCGCCGAAGCGAGGCTATTGGTCGTCAACTTGGAAACTGGGACCTATTTGGGAAGGATCGTACGAAGTCATCCGAAAGGTGGGAAAGGGCTCATACAGCCTCCATACAATGGATTGAAAACCTCTTCCTCGGCCATGGAATGTAGGGAATTTGAAGTCATACTACAAGTAGTCATGTTTCTATCAAAGTCATCAAGTCGTAGAAAGGTGGGGCCTGCGCGCCCATTTTTATCTTTTTACTTTCGGACTTGCACGTCCATCAATAATCACTAAGGTCGAGCCGCGCTCCCATATTACTTTCTTTCAGTATTAGGGAATGGTACTCTTTTTCCCAATCCAGATTTTTTTCCCACTGGATTTTTCTGGGTAAGGTTTTAACGAGGCCCATAGTTCAGTCCCCTTCAATAAAAGTACTTCTTCCAAAGAATGAGCACCAGAGGACTAAATCTTGAAATGACCTACAAGGTCATCCACGTGACTTTAAAAGTTATTTCCCATCAAATAATTTACAATATCTCATGGCAAGACTTTACAAATTATTCTTCCACGAATAGTTTACAAGGTCTCATAGCAAGACGTTACAAATTATTTCCCATCAAATAATTTACAATGTCTCATGGCAAGACTTTACAAATTATTCTTCCACGAATAGTTTACAAGGTCTCATGGCAAGACGTTACAAATTATTTCCCATCAAATAATTTACAATATCTCATGACAAGACTTTACAAATTATTCTTCCGCGAATAGTTTATAAGGTCTCATGGCAAAAGACGTTACAAATTATTTCCCATAATTTACAAAATATAGAGGTCGGTACCACCCGATCTTGTCAAACACTTCTCGCTAGTCTTACTAGTCAATTGACTAAAAGGGTTGGATATACCCGGTCTCACTAGTCAATTGTATTCAACTCAAAGTCTTGATGCTACAAAAAGTTAGGTCCATTCTTATAACTATGATATAAGGTCGGCCATTACCCGACCATATAATTATCAAGATACGGAATGAAGATAACTTAATATTTGTAGAAAACTTACGTACTCAGAACAAAATACATGTGAAAGGCGTAAAAATCAAGTTCATTTACGAGGAAAGTTTTACAAAAGTCTACGGAGCATACCCTGGGAAAAACGGCATAGATTTACATTGAATAATTTACATTGTCTCATAGCAAGACATTACAAATTATTCCTCCTGCGACTTATAAAAAATCGACCCAATAAATAGAAAAGAGGTGGGTATTACCCGACCTTATAAAATATTTCTCTCAATTTTGCTAAGTCGAAAGCTCAAACTATTTGGTGAACTGTCGGAAAGGTCGAGCTTCCCCGACCTCAATGGTCAAACATCATCGATTAAGAAATTAAACCTTGAAAATGCGATTAAAGGTCGTCCATGCCCGACGAGGTTTTTGTATATATAAATAAATAACACGAGCTTTGACAAAAGATTTCATTAACAAAAACTTGTTACAAAAATTCCTCAAGGCATACCTCGGGTTATACATCAACAAGTGTAAATTGTTAACAAAAAAGGCGAATTTTTCTACCGGTGGTCGGGGTCGCTGGCCTGGTCGGCCTCATCATCAGAACCAACCTCCACTTCATCTTCCTCCAACAAAGGAGCGAGGTCGAGATCTTCTGTGCCCAAAGGAAATTGAGAGAGTGGGCTCATGTCGAGGTCGGGCGCATGTATTTTAATCCAAGCCTGGGCTTGCCTCATGCCCTGGGAGTATGACTCCAAAGCATAATTTCCCGCGGCAAGGTCGTATTCTTCAGATTTCTTGTAAGCCTCGACCATCTCCACCTTTGCTGCTTCAATCACTTCCTTGGCCCGGCGAAGATCATCCAAAAGTTTGGCGTTTTCAGATCGAGCAACATTAGGGCCAAGTCAGATTCCACCTTGGTTAATTTTTCTTCAGCGATGTTAGCCCGGGTCGCCTCGTACTGGACAGAATGTACGAACTGACTTGAAGTCTCCCCTCGCTTGACGCCTTGAGTAAGGAGACCCCGGCCAATACTAAGCATTTGGTCGAGATAAATAATTGTGTTATTTTAAGATCAAAATGTAACACTAATAAGTAGGAGGGAGTGGTCTTGAAATTACCTCGACCGCTGCATTTAAAAAATGTTCCACCTGTTCAAGTGAGACTTCATCGGAATATTTTCCAGAAGCCCGGGGTGGTCACTCTCCTCCAGCTTCTTCCTCAGGTCGGTCAAGGTAGGGCCCTCTGGAGCAACCTCTGGGGTGGGGGAAGATCGAGCACTCCCTTCTCGAGGAGGAGGGAGGCGAGCACCATGACTGGTCTCGCGTCCAAGAGGAACCTCAGTGTTCCTCCTAGAAGTTTCACCCGACCCGGACTGGGTTTGGCGTGGCCTCTTCTGTGGTCGTTGTCGGACAACCACACCGTCCTTCCTCTTCTCGGCAACTTCCCGGGCTCTCTCCTATGCCGCTTTCCTTAGCCTATCCCCGTCAAAGGCCATTCCTGTAAAGGTCGGAAAAATCCAATTAGACGCAAAAAGGTAAGCCGGGAAAAGCGACGTGTTTTAGTGAAAGAATGAAATCAAATATTACTTAATTTACAAGGTCGGGTCCTATCGGGCTCCAAGTCAAGGCCAACCTGACCTAGGATCTCGTTTGTAGTAAGATCTGAAGCCTCCTCGGCCAGAAGTCCGAAATTACACACTCTTATGGCATTGGCCAAAAGGTCGGCCATCTGTTCTTCCCCTACGTTACCCATCCTATTAAAATTATCTACTTCCGGTTTTCTAAAGGTTGGCCAAAAAATATTCTCGCCTTCCCGGGTTTGATATAAAAAAGATTTTCCTTCCAATATTTCAAGGAAGAGGGGACCCAAGGTACCTCGAACCTTCCCTTCCCGTACAGGTACACAAAACAGTTACATCGAGGTAAAAACTTCAAATCTAAAAGGCATTTATAAAGATTTACAGTGGGCTCGATCCCTAGACTCCTGCACAAAACAAAAAAGTAAACTAGAATCCTCCACCCGTTTGGAGCGAGCTACCCGGGGAGAATACTGGCCGTAAAAAGGAAGTCTACAAAAAAATGATGTAAGGGGAACCTAAGGCCGGCCACTAACGAGTCATGAAATATCACCGTCTCCCCTTCCCAACAATGATACGAGACATCATTGTGCTCGGGAACCCGGGAAGTATACCTATCAAAGAGGCCAAACTTCCTCATGTTTACCTCGACCATGTGTTCTTTCATCCTACTGTGGAACGTTGGTAAATCTAGGTCGGGATATTCCGGTCCCCCATCAAATTCAGGGTTGTTGTCCACTTCCTCGTCGTCGCTCGACTCATTACCCCCAGAGGGTGGCGGGGGTTGGTAAAATCCTATTGGCTCGACGTCTAGTGCCTCGTCCAGGTTTTCTACCTCCCTAAGGTCGGTTATATTCACTTGCCTTGCCATTTTCCTAACAGTAAATTACGGAATAAAAATAAGGTCGGGAGAGGTCGAGCTTACCTAAAGGTAGTTCTTTGAAGTTTTAGTTCATGCTAGGTGCTCAAGGATTTGTCTGGTTTCACTAAAGTCGCAGAGTAAAAAGAATGAGAGGATAGAGACCACGTATATATAGGAGATAAAAGGCGGGAAATTTTTTGAATCCCCACCACTCATCATTGAAATGTGGCGGCAATCTAGTAGCATGCTATTAATTATGATACGTAAATCAAAGGAACACAGTTGGCAAAACACGTCATAAATAAATATGACAACTGTCAAGAGAGATACATGCATTCAAAGATCTGCTAATGATCTCTGATGCATAGGGGCCAATGATCGGACCATTTTCTCATCATCTCAATGTGGGCCTTTGATTTGGAATACACCGGGTCGGTACATCTCGATAACATGGTCGGCAATATTTCCTGACCAATCTCTTTCCCGGCCTCATTAATTTATCAGGTATAATTTTTCTCAGTTCAGAATACAAGCTCTAGCTAATCTCCCTCAAAAGGTCGGGCATACCTGGCCTCATCAAATTCTTCATTTGTGACATGTTGCGTGGTCGGCCTAACCCGGTCACTTCACGCTAGTTAGCCCGACACCAACGGGACTCTAGGTATTCTTCGTTTATGGGCATTGCCAATGGGCCTCCCTTCTTGGGCCCCTTGAAGGAGCAAAGGAGTCATAACCCACGAGGGAACCTCCTGAAAAAGGGAAAAATCACTCCTTGTACAGTTGTACTAATGGAATTCTTCATAAAATGTAAGTTTATGTCAAAAGGACTCATTCTTTAACCAAAAGAGGTTATGGGCTTTTCAGCCCTATAAATAAAGTTCTTTTGATAACAAATCATTCATTCATTATTCTCTACGTTTTCCAGTTAAATATTCTCTCTCTACTTTTCTCCAGAAAACTGATTCTCACACTGGAGGGGCGACGGGGAGAATCCTCCTCGGCTTTTTTTCAGGTCATCCAAGGCGAATTCATTGGTCTTTTCCAGCAATCATGTATCATCAGATCTTGCCACATCAAGGTTAGGATTTTTCACAGCATCAGTTGGCGCCGTCTGTGGGAAAAGATACAATCAACCATGGTTAATAGACGTTAAGCTCGTCCCTCCGCATCCACTGGTCAACCCCTTCCAAACAATACTTCGGCTGAGGAGGAAAATCCTCCACCTCTTGAAGATATTGGGGAAGAACAAAACCCAGAAATCACTCCAGAAAATGAACCTGTTTTGAACACATAAATAGAGCTTATTATTATTCTAAACATCTTGTTGCCGTTCTTTAAGGTTCAATGGCATCACATGGAAATGACGATGTGAACAACTATGTACCAAATCCTACAATGACCACTATTAATCAATGTTCTAAAAGGCGTAATGTGTTACGAGGCGTCGAGGTCGAGAATCAAGAATCACAAGTTTAGGCGTGTCAATGCGAAGAATAAGTGTCATAATGCGTTTCATATTTTTAATATTATTTTAATTATTTAAAGACATTAAATATATTTTTATATAAAAAATAGATTTTTTACCTTTATATATATATATATATATAAAGGATTAGGCGGGATTAAACACGCCTAGGTGAGATTAAACGCACTTAGGCGGTCAACAAAAAACTTTGACCTCGTTTTTACGCGCATACCATTTATTCAACGCGTTTTGGCAGTGCATTGCGTCTAGGCAACGTATTTTCGAGCATTTTAGAACACTGCTATTAACCCAGTGGAGATCACGACTGATATTCCTCCCATTGATGGGATAATTGGTTACGGGATTCCTCATATTGGAATGAACATGACTTTGCCTACAGCTGCTGTCTCGACAATGCAATTTGGAAAAATACTTTTTCCAGTGCCTAAGGCTATGACCTCAGCACCTTTGCCATTGTTTCCAGCTCCATTTTCGATGAATCATGCAATTCGACAAAATAAGTTCCCTAGTGCTGATTTTAAGACATGGCAAAACAAGATGATTTTCTATTTCACTACTTTAGGCCTTGCATGTTTACGAAATGAGGATGTCCTTGTCATGGATGAAAATGACACTTATATGCAGAGGCTATAGCTTTGGGTGCTTGGAAAGTTGCTAATTTTTTGTACCGCAACTAAGTCCTAGACGGTCTACTCTGTATCATGTGTATGTGGTAAAGAAGTCTGGTAATGAACTCTAAGAGTCCTTAGAAAAGAAGTACAAGACTAAGGATGCTGGGTCTAAGAAATTCTTGGCCAGTCAGTATATGGGTTTCGAAATGGTAGATTCATGTTCAGCGGTGAGTCAACTACAAGAGTACCAAGTGCTTTTGCAAGAAATGCATGTTGATGGTCTATCTCTCTCAGAATCTCTATAGGTGGCTACTACTATACACAAACGAGGTGAACCTAAGTCTGAGAATTCTTACTCTGAGAAGGCTAATGTATTGGAGGGTAGAGTCCTGGTACCATGAAAGGTCATTCCTTTAAATCCAAATAGGGTAATGGAAATCAGAAAGGATAAAAAATAGACTACGAAATGGTCTCGGTTGAAGCCTATAGATGTGGTAGGAAAGGAAACTAAGTTCAAGTTCAATAGAAAGTGCTACAACTGCGACAAATTTTGATATCAATCAATAGACTGCCTTCAACCGCGAAGCTATAACAAGCAGCATCCTCAGGCTAATATGGTTGGAAATGAGGTAGTCCATCTATCATATGACATGTCTAACCTAAACCTTACAACGATAATTAGTGAGGTTAACCTAGTGGGGTTTAACCAAAAAGAGTGGTGGCTGGACTCTATGGCCACTTACTATGTCTGATTCAACGGGAGCATGTTCACTACTTGTGCACTACGTGCCAAAGATTTGCAAGAATCTGGTCTCTAGGTCTCTTTTGGGCAAGAACAGTTTTTGCATGGTCTTTGAGGCTGATAAGTTGGTGATTACCAAAATTTGAGTTTATGTTGAGAAAGACTATATGACTGATGGCCTGTTTAAATTGAATGTAATTACTGTAACCTCAACTATTATGAATAATGAGAAAACTCATTCTATTTACTTGCTTGAGTCTTCTAATCTGTGGCATGGTAGATGAGGTCATGTAAACTACAATGCATTGTGTAGACTAAGCGAACTCAACTACTTGCATGGGTTTCAAATCATAAATATGAAACATGCATTGAAGCTAAGCTTACTAGGTCTTCGTTTCATAATATTGAAATAAGTATCGAGCCATTGGGACTAGTCCAAAAATATGTGTGTGACTTGGAAATTTCCCAAACATGAGCCGGCAATAAATGATTTATTACTCTTTTCGACGATAGCACGAGATATTGCTATGTGTACTTGCTTAAAAGCAAAGATGAAGTTATCGATAAATTCATTCTTGGTAAGAATGAAATTTAAAATCAACTTAGCAAGAAAATAAAGGTGCTACGGATAATCGTGGTTGTGAGTATGAATCACCATTTGGTGAACTTTGTGTTAAACATGGAAAAACTCACCAAACTACTACACTTTATTCACACCAAAAGAATTGAATTGCTGAGCATAAGAATTGAACGTTAAAAGAAATTATTAATGTTATTTTGATTAGTTCTGGATTACCACAACCTGTGGGGAGAAGCTATTCTTATTGCAAACTACATTTTAAATGAAGCGTTAAGAAAGAATATGGATAAGATTCCTTATGAACTTTTGATTAGCAGTACATCTTTATATAAATACATATGAATGTGCGGGTGTCTTACAATATATATATATATATATACACACACACACACACACACACAATTTAATTAGTTGCTATTTGATTACATTTCAAATTTATTCCCAGAATCAAGAGAACAAAGCAAATTGAGGAAATTTATGAGCAATTGGATGACTATTTGAAGTTAAATTGCACAATCGGGAGTTGTTAAGGTCAACAAGGAAACATGCATGGATCTAAAGTGAAGAAATCAAAATTTGAAGAACCTAATTGAAGAGGTTGAGAGTTTAAACTAGCTAAATGAGAAGATTCTAAAGTATGGGGATCAAAGTGCTCAAATTAAAAGATGGAGGACTTGAGTTACAAATAAAAGATGGACTTACTTGAAAGGAATCAGCAGTTGGAAATTGTAATGGACCTTATAACCATGTGGCCACACGTATTTGTACTACGTGCCCACACAGTGTCTCCTAAAATGGTCATAATGGCTTTTTACATAACCATGTGTTCATACGACTTTTGCTTGTGCAGCCGCACAGCTTTCTAGCTGGGTCGAAGTTTGGGCTTTTTGTGTGTAATTTTAACATGTTTCCTCCTTGATCAACTAGGTTTTTCCAAAACCTATATAAACAACTCATGAGGCACGAATTCAAGACCTTTGCCTCACCTAAGAACAACAAAAAACTCATATTTCAATGTCAAATTCTTGGGAGATGGAAGCAAAGCAAAGGGTGAGACTTGAAGATTACATGAATAATTGAATCTTGGTCCAAGCTTTCCTTTCCTTTATGTTATTTTCAATTAACGCCTATTTTTATTGTTTTTGTTATTTGATTACGATTTGTTACTAAATTCTCATGTTAGGATGAACGATGTAGCCTAACTTTATTAATTTGATTCCGAACTCCATTGTTTAATTATTCATTGAATGCGTTGATTTTATTTTGTATTTAATGGATGAGTTAATTGGCCACTAATTCATGATTTCGTGGTTTATTTTCTTAATCTGAGAGGTGAGCTAACAAAGTAGATTTATGAATAAAATTCGGTAATTGAATGAAAGATAGAGATATACTTTTGTTACTACTATGGTCGTGTGTGAATTCTTGTATTCTATGCACTTAGTTGAGGAATAATTCAGATCTGCTGTAGATATACATGGTTAACTTAATCAAGTAGAATTGATTTAAACCCTAGAGATAAATTTCAATACGCATGAGTAAATTCGACTTATTGCATTGTTAGGAAATAAAACTGGAGTTTGATTTAATTTAATTGTTTAGGTAAAATCGTGAATCCCAACACTTTTACAATCGTTTTAAAAATAAAATAATCCCATTATTTATTTCTTTAGTATAATTCTTAGTTTAGTTTTAATACAAAACACTTTCAAATAAAGTTTGGAATTGACAATTTTGATTATTAATAGCAATACTCATGGAAACGATAATTCGGGCTCTTAGGTCTAATTTATTACTTTTCACTATCTGTACACTATCAGGTATATTTTGTGTTGCAATATAAAGTGATCAAGTTTTTTACATCGTTGTCGGGGAATGTTTTCTATTAATATTCTATAAAACTTAATTCTTACTTTAGTTTTAATTTTTATTTAGTTTTAGTTTATTTTTATTTTTTATTTTATTTAGTTTATGTTAAGAAGGTCTAAATCTTGTGATTTGTTTCCTTTTTTATTCAAAACTCGAACGCACCTTTCGATAGATGTGCGGATAACAGTTTGAAGCACCTCAACAAACTGATCTTCACATGATAGAAAACAGAGTTCCAATTAATCTGGTAAATTCAAATAATCTACCAACACCTGTTATTGAACAACAACAACAACAAAATTATAAAGGGTGTGCTTTAAGAGACTACATGGTTCCTCCTATGGAGATAATTGGAACTTGTGTGGTGCCGCCGGCAATAACTGCGAATAACTATAAGATCAAGACTTACTTGATTTCATTGATCCAAAATTTGGCTGTATTTCATGAGTTACCATCTGAAGACCTACATGCACACCTTCAAGTTTTACAAGAAATATATGATATATAGCGCATGAACGGGGTTCCGCTGATGTAGTTGAATTGGAGTTATTTTCCTTCTCACTGGCCGATAAAGCAAATGCTTAGTTCTATTCCTTGCCTCTACACTCTATTACCTCGTGGGCTATTCTAAGTCAAATGTTTGGTTCTATTATGTATTCTTGATAGGTTCATTCACTGAATTTTAGAATAGGCCTCCGGTTCTTGCTTCTTTCTTTTCTTCCTAGGTGAGTTCCTACAAGGCAATAGGAATTAGTTGAGACGTTGTAATAGATAGAAGGAGAAAGAAGAAGGTGACTTCCCAAGTCTACTGACCATCCTCTAAAATAGGTGTGATAAAGTCTTAAATCAGTCATGGGTATATGGGTCCGACGAGAAAGAGCTAGGGGAATCAATTTTTGAGGGTTGGGAAATGTCTCATACGATAGTGTCCAACACGTGAAATCACAGACTCGATATATGTGCAAACATTCTATAATGGGTTGACTTGTGATAACAAGAAGCACGCAGATTCAGCAGCAGGTGGTTTAGTAATGGACATGACCTATGAAGAAGCGTCATGAATATTAGAGAAAATGGCTGCAAACAGTTACCAGTGATACTCAAATCTCTTTACACCAAAAGCTAGAGGAATTGATGCTGTTATTCACAAATATCTCACGACGCGAGATATACCCGCAAGTGTATGGATCATGAAATGTAATAAAGTGGACAAATGAGTCCGGATTATCGTTTCTACGAGGACTGCTATTAAGTACCGAAATATTTTAGTTCATAACCCTATTTGAACAAATGAATTGTTTTGAGAATATTAAGCTAAAATTAAGAAATAAACTAAAGAAGTAAATTACGAAATTGTTTTGTTTTAAAATGATTGTAAAGTAGTTGGGATTAACGATTTCACCTAACCAATTAAATTAACTCCAATTCTATGTTTTATTTCCTACTTATGTACTCGGTCGAATTCACTAATGTATATTGAGATTCCTCTCTCGAGTTTAAATCAATTCTACCTAAGTAAGTCAATCATGTATCTATACAGCGGGTCCGAATATTCCTCATCTAGATGCAATAAACACAAGAATTCATACACGACTGCAACAATAAAAAAAAGTATATATCTATCTCTTGTTCAATTACCTGATTTATTACCACATTCTAAATTATTGACTCACCTCTCGGATTATGAAAATAACTCAATATATCATGAATTGATGATCAAGCAATTCAAGTATTAAGAATAATAATAAATCAATACATGCAACAAAATATTAAAACTATAGAACTTGGAATTAAAATAATATGACTAGGCTACATCGTTCATCCCAATATGGAGTTTAGTTATACATCATAATTAAAGAATAAAAACAAAAATAATAAACGTTCATTGAAAATAATATAAAGAAAGAAACGATTGCACCAAGTTTTGATTTTTCAATTATCTTCAATTCACGCCCCTTTGCGATACTTGATTTTCCAAGAATTTGATGTTGAATTCTCAATTACAGCTCATTCTTTGGAGTGGCAAAGGTTCTAATTTTTGTGCCAAGAGGTTATATTTATAGTTGGAGAAGAGACCTAATCGAAAAAGGAAAGCAAATTGTCAAACACGCGCGCGTCTTTTTTGGTCTCTTCCCAACATTCATTATTTCGACCATATCTGTCTATTTACTTATCCGATTGAGGTCATTCAAAATGAGTTAGAAATTTAACTTAAAGAGATATAATTCTACTTGAAATAGTATTTCCCCAATTCGAGCTTTTACTACCCCAAAATTAGGTCTCAAAGTCTGACTAGAAATCTGTCCAAAATCTTATGCTGTTGGAATCAATTTTATGGCAATATGGTTATCATATCCCATTCCTTTTTTACTTCTAATTGCATCCAATTGACTCCTAAAAATCCTCAAAGTGTCTTCTTGTGATCCAAGTCAATCATTGGATATTTGCAAGTTGGTCCCTCATGTTAATTTGTTCTTCAGTCCTTCAACCTCCAATTGCAACAATATAGCCTCATACTTTGAAATCTTCTCAATTTGCTCATTTCAACTCTCAATTCCTTCAATTGGATCCTCCAACTTCTTATTCCTTTACTTTGGCACATTGCATCTTTCCCTGTTGACGTCATTAGCCTCTCGATTGTCAAATTTAACTCCAATTAACATCCAAATGCTCATTTTTTTCTCAACAATTGCTCAATTCTCATGATTTGGGATATTTTCTGAAAAGTAAACAAATGACCACAAGTTAAATAGTAATTATTCTAAATTGAAAATATAATATTCTAATTTAGACATACAAATAAGTGTATAAAATACACTTATCAAATACCCCCAAACTAGAATTATTGTTCATCCTCGAACAATGTAAAATAAAACTAATGGATTAAAATAGAAAAGTAACAAATCTTTTTGTCATGTCAACATGTTTACCATACACCTCAATAATCCAAACCAATTCATACCACATCATAGAGTTTTGAACAACAAAGTAAAATAATTATAGTTGTCTCATGCTAGATTTCTCAAGTGTGTGCGGGGGTAGCCAAATTCAAATTCCTTCTCATGCAAAGGATATACTTAACACTGTGTAGCTTGTTATGTACAATCGAGCCCGAATCCCATGTGGTCACCCTAATGAATCTAATAATTTTCCTTGCATCGCTCATGGATTATCAAAACTTACTGCTTTTCTCTCCAATTCCAAGGTTCCTTATATTCTTGTGGTTTCTAAACATAAAAAATGTGCATTTTTCACACCAGGTGGTCAGAATTAGCTAAGTCTGCCCAAAAAAATCAATGGTAAGCGGTTTCATGATTCATGCCTTTAGTATCAAAGTCTCAATCAACAAACTTATACTAAGCAATTTTGTTTTTATGGACGACTCTTTCTGTTCTTTTTTCTTTCATGTCCTTGTCTTTTATATCTTTGTGCAGAACTTTTCATACTTGCTTTTTATATGACCCTTGTAGCGAGCTTTAGGTCGGTGACTCCCTGGTCAGATGACTTTAGGGCACCAGATTTGAAAGACCCCTCAGACTTAATTACTCGAGTCATAAATGCTTAAACAAAAAAGTTAAAGATATTTTATTGTCTTATATGTAAGTCCACTCTCCGTACTTGCTTTCTAATTGACCCCTGTAGAGAGCTTTAGGTCAGTGGCTCCCAAGCCAGACTAATTTAGGGCACTAGGTTTTAAAGACCCCTTCAGACTTAATTACTCGAGTCAAAAAGGATTTTGAAGAGCAGAACAAGACCTTCAACATTTTTTTGTTTTTATACTGGCAATGGTTTATACCCGTTGACCAAGACCTCTTCGATCAATGACACATTTCAGGAACTACAAACCCTTAAAATTTCAAGCCTACCTTCACCACTTCTAACCACCCCCAAACTACTCTTGAGCAAGTTTAGTTTCTAAGTTTAGGGAAAGGATGTCTAATCATCTAAGTTTAGGGATTATCCAATCATTCTTAAGTTCAAGGTGCATAAAACTTGCCCCACGCGTGTTAAATAAATCCATACACAAGTATTTATCCAATAATGGCTATGTACGCGATATAGATGAAATATAGCAAGTGATAACTAGTTCATAAAATTCATATTTTCATGTTGTCCAAAATTCAAGCTAAAGTAAGATTTGATTCATACTAAATCCTAGGCAATACACATGTTAACAAAGTTTTCAATTCTTTTTTTTCCTTTTTTTTTGGGTATCCCTAATAAAAATCGAATTAATGCCAATAAAAATAATGAAGATGACATGAATGAGACATGAGAGAAAATCTCCACCCTCAAATTAGAAAGAAATATTGTCCTCAATGTTTGTCAAATAGAATAACAATATGCAGAACAAGACAAAAGAGAGAGAAAGAGAACTTCCTAGGTGTAGATGAGATGTCTTATTGCTTTGAAGCCTCCTTTTGATAGCACGTTGGATGAATTTGACTCTTACTTTCTTTGCCCAACTTGGTTCGAGGTGTGTTAATTGGTGTACTCCTTGCAAACAATAGATGAATGACTTCAGAGGACATGAACACCAATAAGAAACTATTCAAGTTCTAATAGTGTATGCGTGTGTGCTAGGGATGACGATGAATAATTAAACTACTAAAAATGCACAAACCTAAACATGCAAAATAATGTAACTACGTCCACATGGGATAGTTGAAAATGTTATAGTCAAAGTGGATAAATTCTTTTTCCCAGAAGATTTTGTGATCTTGGATATGGAAGAGGACAGTCAGATGCACCACATCTTTGGAAGACCATTCCTCGCTACTGCACTAGCTCTGATTGACATTGAAAAGGAGGAAATCGTCTTTGGAGTGGAGAATGAACAAGTCACATTCAGCATCACTCAACGACATGGTCCTAAAGTTCAAGTTGAAAGTTGTTGCAAAGTGGAGATAGCTATGAAAGAAAATGGATGGAGCTACAAGAAGGAGGATAATTCAAACGATCCCCAAAACAAATCTGCAAAAGCCACTAAAGAACTCAAGAAATTGGGAAAAAGAATGGATAGGTGCAAGGCGGGGAATTTTCAGCATTGCAAGGAATTGAGAGCTTCTTTATTGCCTCCATGAAGAAAAGTGCAAATGAGTAGTTGCATGTTTAAATGTTTTAGGAGGCAACCCAATTCTCTACACTTTTATTTTTTATGATTTCAGTATTTGTTTCACATTTATATTTAAGGTGCATGTATGACTTGTTGCATGTTTGCATCTTAGGATAACTTTGCACATTTCACTATTTTTTCATGTTTAGGTATGTTTTTAATTTTGCATGTTTTAGATAGACTAGGCTATTATCGGCATCCAAAAAAAATACACACCCACACGAGTTTAGATCGTGAAGATAATGTTTGGTAGAGCATAGCACGAATAATGAAGTGATTCAGGGTTAAAAACGGATTTGAAATTCAAAAAAATGGAAATTTTGACCCTCTGCTAGAACAACCGCACGGCCTCAAGCCCTTTTGCGTGTACGGCCACACAAGTATATTCTAGGTAGATTCGGCAGAATTTAATACTTCATTCATTCATTCAATTTATAACATAATAAAATCATTTTCTCTCCCCCAAATCACTCCATTTTTATCCTTAAACTTTAGTGCATATCATCTATACTAAATTGCATCAAATGCCTTGCTCTTATCACCTCGTAATCCACTAAAATGAATGAATTCTTCAACTACTTTAGAGATTATCCAAATTGTTAAGATTTTCTATGAATTTGTGATAATTGAATTCATAACGGTTGAAGTATGGGTTTAGGTTAGTCATTGGGTTATGTGTATTATGCTTATTTAGGTAAAAATTTTGGGTTAATCTATGTTTCTAAATCTTTGCGTACTCTTTGATTTTAACAATGCACCATAAGTGTTAGATGGAATGCCACAAAGAAATTTTGCTCGTTTTTAAGAAATTCTTCCGAGCATATATCTTCATCACATGTTTATCATTGAATGTGTGTCATTATTTCATTAATTAGTTCACTACATAGCATAAAACACGTGAAAACTATGATTACACCATGCTACCCACATGCAGGGCCAGGCAGGTCACTACATCTGAAACATTTCACCTAATTCTCTATATTGTTTCACGACCCTATTGAACTTCAAATGCTATGAAATTTTAATATGTTGTATAACATTTTATGAACTTTAACATACCAAAAGATGGCTCCGAAAAATTTCTATTTTTTGAGGTGATGTTAGGGCCTAAATATGTGTGTTGAAAATTCAAAATTGTGCTTTATCTTTAGTTTAGGGGTGCTTGTATTGAACTTTCTTAGTTTCTTTATGGTGTTTATATATTCTAAAGTTATTTATCTTTTATTTTCAAGGAATACACCATTTAAAATACCTCGAACCAAGCTGGGAAATGCAAGAAAATGGTCAAACTCATCCAAATAACATGAAAGAAAATCTTCAAGGTGATGAAACACCTCCTATACACCTAGGAAGTACTCGTACCCTCTCTATCATGTCTTTTTATTTACATCAATTTGAAAAACATTGAGGGCAATGTTTTTTTCTAGTTTGGGGGTGGGAAATCTCATTCAATATTCATTATATGCATTCATTCGGTTATTATTGTGATAAATAAATAAAAAATTCAAAAAATTTAGTTGATTTGTTTATTGCCTATGATACAGTTCGTATTGAATGTGTGCTTTATTTGGAATTTTGGACAGCATATTTGCTTAAATATTTTTCTTATTGCTTATACGTGTTAGACTTTTTCAAATCTAAGCACATAGCCTAATTGAATTATTACATGTGGAGAGATTTATTCAAAATATGTGGGGCAAATTTTAAAATTTTTGACCTAGGTTTGACGCTATGATTCCTAACCTTAGATCTATAGACATCCCAAACTTTAAACTTAGAAACTAAACTTGCTCAAGAGCAGTTTGGGGTGGAAAGTTTGGTATCGGTAAGCTTGAACATTTGAGGGTCTGAAGTTCCTAAAATGTGTCTTTGGTTTAAGAGATCTTGGTCAACGAGTATAAGCCAGCATTAGCACTCAATAAATAAGTCTTATTCTTCTCTTCTTAGCCTTTTTTACTCAAGCAATTATGCTTTTAAGGGTGTTAAAACATAGTAACCTAAATTTATCTGAATTGGGAGCTATGAGACTAAAGCTCGCTACACGGTTCAATTATAAAGTTTAAGGGAGAGGCCTTACACATAAGATATAAAAATATCTTTAACTTTTCTTTGTCACCTTTGTGACTCGGGTGATTAAGTCTTTAAGGATTCTCTGAACCTAGTGCCCTAAAGTTGTCTGGTTTGGGAGTGACCAACCCAAACTCGCTACATGGGTGGTCACATAGAAAAAAATAAGAAAGGTATTGCACAATGATTGGTAAGAGATAAGGTCATAAAAGGGGGGGGGGGAATTGTCCATAAAGAGTAAAATAAAGTGCATAGTATAAGCTTTGAGACTAAGACTTGAGAAACTAAAGGCATGGATTAAGGAACTGCTTACCATCTATCGTTTAGGCAGACTTAGCTAATTCTGACCTTCTTGTGTTGGAAAAAATTCAAGGTTTGATGTTTAGAAACCACATAAGTAGAAGGAACATCGAGATTAGAGAGAAAAACATAAGGAAGTGATCATACCCGAGAGATGCAAGATATTGAAAGAAAAGCGTTGTCTTACCATTTGGGATATGGGTTTTTGCATATTAAGCCACACTATGTTGAGTTTATTTTGATATGAGTATGCATTTGATTTTAGCTATTCACACTCACACATGAAGAGTTAAGCATCGGATAAGTAACAAATGATTTTTATCATGTTGTTTGGTTTTCTCTTCTAAAATATATAATTAATACTAACTTTGAGTTATATGGTAGGAAAACTAGATTGTTGAGTTTATTTTATTATTTTGGGTGTTGCTTTGAGTTTTACTTTAGTTTTACTTTGTTCGAGGGCGAATAATGATTCTAGTTTGGGGATATTTGATAAGTGTATTTTAAATACTTATTTATGCTCTAGAATTAGAAAGTTATATTGTTGTTTTGGAATATATACTATTTAATTAGTTGCTAGTTGTTTACATTTCAGATTTATTCCCATAATCAAGAAAATGAAGCAAATTAAGGAAATTTATGAGCAATTGGGTGACTATTTGAAGTTAAATTTCACAATCGGGAGTTGTTGAGGTCCATTGGGAGTTAATTGAAGAGGTTGAGAGTTGAAACGATCCAAATGAGAAGATTCTAAAGTATGGGGCCAAAATGCTCAAATTAAAAGATGGAGGACTCGAGTTGTAAATAAAAGATAGGGACTTACTTAAAAGGAATCATAAGTTGGAAATCGCATTGGTTTATAACCATGCGGCCGCACATATTTGTACTGTGAGTCCCCACGGTGTCCCCTAAAATGGTCAGAATGGTTTTTTACATAACCATGCGGCCGCACGCCTTTTTCCTGTGCGACCGCACAACTTTTCGATTGGCCAAAATTTAGGCTTTTTGTGCGAGATTTTAACAGGTTTCCTCCTTGATTAGCTAGGTTATTCCAAAACCTATATATACAACTCATGAGGCATGGATTCAAGACATTTGTCTCATCTAAGAACAACTAAAAACTCAGATTTCAACATCAAATTCTTGAGAGATTGAAGCAAAGCAAAGGGTGAGACTTGAAAATTATGTGAAGAATTGAATCTTGGTGCAAGCGTTCCTATCTTTTATATTATTTTCAATGAACACTTATTTTTATCATTCTTGTTATTTAATTACGATGTGTAAGTAAATTCTCATGTTATTCAGAAATAGATGCTAGAGCAGAGTTGAAGAAGCTCTGCCCCGAGTGCAAGCACCTAGAAATAGGTGTGAACGGAGGGCGGAAGAGGCCCATTCGTAGGGTCACATGCCTAGGAATAGGTATGGAGCGAGAGCTGAAGAAGCACACCGACCGACCCATGAGCCTAGAAACGGGCGGGAGAGAAGAGGTGCAAAAGCTCACTCCCAAACCCAGGGAAGTCAGTCGAACTACCAAAGGCCGAAATGTGGCTAGGCCTTATCACCCCAAGGTGGAACCAGCTATAACAGCTCTATGGCCAATAAAATGGTGCAGCAAAATTAGACCATGGCGAAAATAACAGTGAACTTCTGTCGTATGAAATAGACGACAATGAGGAAATGAGCCTCTTCTCTGAGGGTATCCAGAGATGTCAGTGCCTACTGACTTTGAAATTTCGGAGATAACAAAGTACTTCGGGAGAGGTGATCTTGATGACCACATACTAAATTATCGAGCCAATATGGAGATATCAGAGGTTACTCTTGCATTAAAGTGAAAATCTTTTGCTCTAACACTTGAAGAGAGTGCCATACGATGGTACAAAAAACTCCCGCCTTGAAGCATCCACAATTGGAGGGACCTAAAGACAGCCATTAAGAATGGCTTCGTCTCCTCAAGACCATGTCAACTCCCACTTCAACACCTGTAAGATCTAAGGAAAGGGAGAAATGAATCTCTTAAGGGCTACTTAGCTCGATTCACCGAGGAGATGCACAACTGCAAAAACATAACAGAAGCAGAAATGTTCTCCGCCCTAAAAGGGGGTTTGGACATGACGAGCATGTTCTGGAGAGATGTACGGATTCATAAACCAAGGGATTACAATGCCCTTGTATACCTGATGAAGGAGGAGACTATCGTGGAAGAGATGGCAAGGGCCAGAGATAATCATCCTCAGGAGAGGTATGAAATCGGATATCAACCCGGTGTGAACCCCACGATGGGGAGCAATAAAAACCAAATTGGAAACCGCCACGATGCTTATTTACACCCTTTCCCTTGGTTCGAATCCAGTTATGCAGCTGAAATCACGGAGGTCATCCCTAGTTTACACTCTGCACTACCCGCAACAGCACCCCCCACCGCCTCGAAAGGTGCAGGTGGAAATCGAGGTGGTAAGCAACCCATGACTGGAGCCTATTGTGCGTACCATCGATTTTATGGGCATGCTGCAGAGGATTGTAGAGACGTGCAAATTCCAGAAGAACAAAAGGCAAATGAGAGAAAGGGATGAAATGGTACCCCAAATAGGGGAAGGCCAAACAGCCCTAATGAGTTCGAGAACTAAACTCATCACATTTACGTTGGACGATGCAGTCGGGGTACATATTTTGCATAATGATGCGTTCGTAATCTGGATGGTGGTCGCCACGAATGGCCTATCCCGGATGTTGGTAAATGACGGGGCTTCGATAAATGTAATTTATGGGACCACTTATGACAAGATGAGGATTGACAAGTCGCTCACCCCAACTATGGACTCCATTTATATCTTTACTGGGGACTGCATTGTCCCAAGAGGATCTGTAATCCTCATAGCAGAAGTGAGGTGAGAACCTACCATTTCCAAGATCCCGATGGAATTCTTGATAGTTAATAAAAGCTCATCATATCATGGCTCTTTTAGGAGGCCAAGTCTGATTGACCTTGGTCACCTACACAAAGTACATATGCATGAAATTACCAACGGAAAATGACATGGAAACCATTAGAGGTAACCAGACTGAATCCAGGTCATGCTATACTAATACAATTCCAAAATCGGATAGTCAACAAGATAAGCGATGTAGCCCTGACAGATGTAGCTCCCAACCCTGAAACACTGGGTGATGATCCTAATGGGAGCACGGATGTTGTAATGCAAGAGGAGGAAAGTATGATAGATATGGACCCTAGGATGATGGGTGCAGACTTTAGAATGTCGGACCGCTCTAGCTGAAAAGCTAGAATCCTTTTCGGTTGACCCCACTAATCCTATTAAGGAATTACATATTGGGTAAGATACCTCTCCCCAGTTCAAAGAGTAGATGAAAAGTTCTCTCCTAAAAAACCTTGATGTGTTTGCATGGAAGCACGATGACATGGTGGGCATCCATCCAAAAGTGGTCTGGTGTGTTTACATGGAAGCATGATGACATGGTGAGCATCCACCCAAAAGTGGCCTGTCATTATATCCAAATTGATCCGGCTCACCTAGGGCATAAGCATAAAAGAAGGCATATGAGTCCAGAAAAGTACGAAGCCTTGAAAGAAGAGGTATCTAAGCTATTGAAAAGTGTCTTTATCAGATGATCCCGATATCCGAAGTAGGTCTCCAACCCGATGCTAGTTCCCAAACAAAGTGGGAAGTTAAGGGCGTGCATTGACTTTTCAAATTTGAATCAAGCATGCCCAAAAGATAGCTTTCCCCTACCTCGGATTGATCAACTAGTTGATTCCACCATAGGGCATGAAGTTTTGAGCTTCATGGAGGCATATTCGAGGGTACAATCCTATGTACAAGTTTGATGAGGAGCACACTTCTTTCATAATGGATAGGGGTCTCTACTACTACCGGGCTATACCCTTTAGATTGAAAAATGCCGGAGCAACATATCAGAGGTTAGTAAATCATATGTTTGCACAACAGCTCAGACACACGATGGAGGTATATGTAAACGGTATGCTAGTGAAAAGCATGATCGCGTCTAAACATGTGGAGCACTTGGCTGAGACCTTCTGTGCTCTAAGAAGGTATAGGATGAAGTTGACATCAAATAAGCATTCGGAGTAGGATCTGGAAAAATTCTTGGGATTCATGGTGAATAGCAGAGGTATTGAAGCCAATCCAGACAAGATCAAAGCATTTCTTGATATACGATCCTCCTGAAATCCCAAAGAGGTACAGAGCTTAATGGGGAGTGTGGCGGCGCTAAGCAGGTTCATCTCCAAATCCATGGATAAATGCTCACCTTTCTTTAAGGTCCTTAAATGAGGGAAAAGGTTCCACTAGACCCCGAAGTGCGAAGAGGCCTTCGCGAAGTTGAAAGACTTCTTAGGGAAGGCCCTGCTTTTTTCAAAACCAAAGGCTAGGGAGCCTCTGTTTCTTTACTTGGCTTTCACAAAGGAAACATTGAGCTCCGTCTTGATCAGAGAGAAGAATGGGAATCAACTTCCCATGTATTACATCAACAAAGCCTTGTTGGATGTTGAAACATGCTATCCAGATATGGAGAAACTGGCCTTGGCATTAGTCACAGTGACTCGTAAGTTGCGCCCTTAATTCCAATCACATTCAATCCAGGTACTCACCAACTTTCCCATGAGGCAAGTATTGCGAAAGCCAGATGCGTTCGAAAGGATTATGAAGTGGGACATGGAGGTCATTCAGTTCTACCTCCAATATGTGCCCAGATCTGCATTGAAAGGCCAAGCGTTGGAAGACTTCGTAGCTGAATTTACGCACCCACTCAAGGTAGAAATGATTGAGAGTGTGGAAGAGACTCAGGAGTGGAAACTATTTGTTGATGGGTCTTCCACTGAAGGAAGATCTGATGTGGGCATAATATTAGTACGCCCGGAAAGACACAAGTTACATAGCATTGTTCGCTTCGGCTTCAATGCTTCAAACAATGTGGCAGAATATGAGGCACTTCTGGCTGGATTAAGATTGGTGATAGCTTTGAAGGTTAAGGTACTGATGGCGAACATCAACTCCCAACTCATCGTAAGCCAAGTCAACGGGCGTTTCGTTCTTAAAGAACCTGTGATGATCGCATACGTGAAGAAAGTAAAAGACCTGGTATTTAATTTAAGAAATTTGAGCTAACTCATATTCGTAGGTCTGAAAATTCAAATTCAAATGCAGATGCCTTGTCCAAATTGGTGAGTAGTAGAGATGTCGAGCTCCTTAATATAATTCCTATTGAGCATTTTTCAGTCCCTTCAATTGAACCTGAAGCAGAAGTACTTACGGTAGAAGAAGAGAATTCATGGATGACCTCTATCCTTTCCTACTTAAAACATCATACTCTGCCAAATAACTTGGAATCAGCCAGGAAATTATGAAGGTACACTGCAAACTTTGTCCTAAAGGATGGAGTACTCTATAAGCGAAGTTATAACGCACCGCTGCTATGTGTGGGGTTGGCAGATGGCCAGTATATAATGATGGAAATTCATGAAGGCATAAGCTACGATCACCCCGAAGCATTGTCTCTAGCTCGAAAAGCCCTAAAATAGGGGTACTTCTGGCCTACAATGAGAAAGGATGCACACAATGTCGTCTATAAATGCGACAAATGCCAGCGACATGCCAATGTACTGCACCAACCCCACCACAAACTATGGGTTGTAACAAGCCCATGACCCTTTGCAAAGTGGGGAATCGAAATCATCGACCCTATGCCCAAAGGTAGTGGGAACAATTGCTTTGCAGTTGTGGCGACATATTATTTTATTATGTGGGTCAAAGTCGAACCACTGATGAAAATCACCGAAGGTAACACTTCAAAGTTCATCTCAAAGAATATTATATGCAGTTTTGGATTTCCACACTCCTTAGTGATGGATAATGCTAAGCAGTTCAAAAACACGACGGTAGCCGAATTGTATAATGATTTGGGTATTTGTAAGGTATTTTCTCACCACATCATCCACGAGCAAACGGGCAAGTTTAGGTGACCATAAAGAACATGTTAAAGAGAAAGCTAGAATAAAAAAAGGGCGCCTGGGTGGATGAACTTCCCCAAGTGTTATGGGCAATCAAAACGAACTTCTAAAACACTTAAGCAGAGCGATGCAATAAAATTTATCAAATAAACAAGTAAAGTAACCTTGGTATTCTGTTTACAAGTTCCAAAAAGATACTGAGTGCTTAGGACGACCTATTTAAGACTTTACACTGACCTATCATGCAAACCTAACTCCAGAGCATAAGTGTTCCCACTTAGGTTTGAGGGACTATCATATAGAGATTTCTACATCATATCCTGCTATATGAGGAAAACATCCATTATCATACATCCAGTTTGGATAAGTGGTAGTAGAAGCCGAGGAAACAAATCACTTCACAAAGCATAAAAATCACTTCAAAGAATAAAGGAGTCATTACAAATAACAAAATATAAAGAATAATGCTATGTATCTCGAGGTTGAGAGATAAATCTCAACCCAGTTGGCACTCTCTCATTGGAAATTGAAGAGGTGGCTTGTGCATGTGCACATGGGCACGTCTTCATTTTCCAATCAATGTGTGCCAATTGAGTTGAGATTGATCTCAATCTTGAGATAAATAACATTACTCAAACATAAAAGTCAAGAGGCAGGGAAATCCTTAGCACCCCCATCAGTTGCAGGAGTATTATCAGAAGGGTCGGCAGGAGAATCATCCTCAAAAGCATCTTGGAAGTCTGGGAAGCTCTCTTTTACATCCTTCAAAGTCATCCGGGCCCCAATATTGCAAAAGACCCTCTGCATTTTCTCATATTCTGGGGTATCTTCAAAGGTGTCTTTGAAGTTCTGAACTGCCTCGGACACTTTTGTCCAAACAACCTCCTCCACCCTAGCCTCAATGTTCCGCTCCAAAACTTCCTTTATCTTAGCCTCCAAGTGCAACTCCAGGGAATTATAGTCCTCCCCGACCTTCTTACGAGCCTCAACCTGTCTTTCTAACTTACTGGTAACCTCAGTAAGCTCATCCATCAATTTTCCCTTCAAGGCATTAGCTTCCTGCAAAGCCTTGGCAGTGAAGGCATGGGCATTGTTGGCATTGTCCTACCTCTTGCACAAATTAGCCACGTCTGCCTCGGCAATACGAAGGTTTCTCATTATCTTCCTAGAGGCGCTTGGCGAAGTTTTTGTCTTCTAAAGAAGATTTACGAACTAAAAAGAGTTGATCCTTAAGGCCATTAATCTCCCTCGACATCCTATCAGAATGGCGAAGGGTTGTCTCGACATCTTTCTTATATTGCTCCATCTCCAAAATTGTAGTCTCTCCCTCTTCAATTAGAGCCATGGCTCTAATATTCATTACTTTAGCAGCAAGCAGCCGGCAAGCTGGGGAGATGATCGAAGAATAAGCCTGCCACCATTCCATCCAAAATTGCTCCATGACCAAGGCGGATCTGGCTGGTGGAGAAGATGGGGAGTCTAGGAGGCTTGGATAAAAAAACAACATCCGTGGGCAGAAGGAGAGATTTGATTTGGCTGACCTCGACAGCAACATCAAGGGTAGCATCATAATTCGCCTCGGGAAGAGAAACAGAGGGCATGTCCTCCTCTCCTAACTGATCAGAAGGAGGGGGCAAAAGAATCGAAGAGGAGCCCTTACCGGAAGGCGATGGTGGAGGGACCAAAGGAGCATCTCTAACCCTCTTTAGTCTTTTCAAGGGAGCAGGTTTGACATCTGACTCCCGATCCGACCTCTTCCCCTTGCCCTTCGCCTGAATTTGCTTAGATCCAATTTCCTTTTTTTACCTCCAGTAGCTGGGGCGCTATTGGTAGCAAGGTGGGTAGGGGTAAAAGCACCAGAAGAGGACCCTCAATTTGAGCAGTGGAAGCTACGGAGACCTTTTTGGCTACATCCACTTGAAGGCCTGCAAGGATAGATTTTTTATTCCTCTCTTCATCACTGCCATGACGAAGAGGCTGGGGCACTTCTGGTCATGAGGCCCCTCGAGGAGATCTTCGAAAAATCCTTTGAACCTAAATACAAGCAAACAACCATTATGAGGGTCATTCCAAACTCAAGAAAGTGAGGAGTAACAGGAAGACAACTTATCTATAGCTTGTGCAAGCCCTTGTTTGACAAAGAACCTGTTCCATTGAATCACCCCTTGAAAGGTGCCTTGAAAAGCAAAAAGCTTCCTTACTACAAACAAATCCTCTTCTGGGAGTATGTAAGCTAGAATCTTCCCTGCAAAGGGAAGAAGCAAGATAAGTTAACATGTGGAGAGGAAAGGACCGTAGAAACCACACAATCACACATTGTCAACAAGAACAAAACAGGAACTTACGAGGCACGGAAAAGCCCGGGGAACTATGATCTCAGAGCAGGGTCAATAGGTGAACTCTTATATTCTCCAGCAACCTAGAACCATTGGTTTCTCTAGTTCTTTATAGAAGAATGATGTCCAGTGATGAAGGGAGAAAAAGTGCCTTGGGGAGATAAGTAATACCAATCTTTTACATTAGACCTCACATCTTTTCCCCTCCTCACTAACTTCTTTAGGATGTAGAGAGTGTGGAAGACATGGAGAGAGAGGGGGGCGATCCAGGCTGACCTCTTTCCATATCAACCATGAACCCATCGCCTGGGTCCAAAAGTTAGGGCCAACTGATAGGGACATAGATTATATCTTCGTAGCAAGGCCCTAAAGAAATGGTGGAGAGGAAGTCTCATCCAGCATACAAAGGCATCATAAAACACTGCAACTTGACTTGAAGGTGGACTACATGGTCGACAGGATGGGTGGGATGTATCAAGCGAATCCCCTCCGGCAGCCTGAGTTTTGAAGGGCACCCACCAAGTCAATCCCCTGGATTTCGAATTCAACCTCACTGCTCCACAAATTCAGATTGGGTTCGAGGTCGATATGGTACCCTGATATTTTTTTAACATAGTCAACCCAGCCTTCGACTTATGTGGCTTCCTCCTCAGATAACCCCAACTCCTCCCCATGTCCCTTAAAAGGCGCCCTGACGCCCAAATTAAGTTCTGGTGCCTCAGATGTAGGAATGACAATTGGGCAGGTTCAAGGCAGGGATGGGTCTGGGCGGGAATGCCCATAATCCTCGTTTACATCCTCATTTATTATTATTATTATTATTATTATTATTATTATTATTATTATTATTATTATTATATATTTGTCCATTAGTGTTTTTTTATAATGATTATCTAATGTCTTAGTTATACAAATTCTTTTCTCAAAGTATGATTATTTTACAAAATTCACATTTAGGCCCCGTTCAGCGGCTCCAATTTATTTTGTTAAAAGACAAATCCGACCAAAAATTTAATTTACACAATTTTCCAAATTACTTTTTAACCATTCACATTTTATCTCTCCAATTTTTAACCCCACATCTTACCTAGAAAACACAAATAAATCAAAAAAATAATTTAATTTTTTTCTCTCTTCATTAATATGTAGCCGAACAGAGGCTTAATAGCTCTAAAGAATGATTAATATTAATAAAAAAAATCATAATAGCTTTTATAGAGTAGTACAAGTTTAATTATGTTAAGAAGTATGTTTGGAGAGAATGATTTGAGATTTGAGAGTGATAGATGAAAAGTAGTATAGAGTTGAAATGTAGGGATTGGTTTTGAAATTATATATTTAGGCGTCAGGTGGTTTATGACACTTTTAATTTGTTTCAATTTTTTTAATTGAACTTATTAATCGGGGATGGTTTCGGGGCGGGTATGAGATGGAAACTTGATAGCAATCCCCATCCCCACCCCATCCCTAGTCAGGGATACTTTTTCATCACCGTCCCCACCCCATCCCCGCCATTATCTGGGATTCCCCACTCATTGCCATCCCTACTCAGAAGAGAATCCCATCACCTCTTCCTCCATTAAGTCCCCACGTCGTTTATTCCGAAGTTCTTATAATGATGTCTCCTCCTCGGCTGACAGCTGGGCCATGTAGGGCTGGTTATTTTCTTCTTCACTGTCAAAATCATCCAAACATATTATACTACTACATTTCATTTCCTCCTCCTCACACGTTCCCTAAAAAAAGGGGAACTAAAAACCGATTTGGACAAAAGGCAGAAACCTCTGATAGGAATCGCCATTACCACTAACTCCTGAGAACCCATTCCCTCGATTCTTTCCTTTTTTCCCAAATTCCAAACTTACCCAAAGGAAAATACAAAAAGAAAGTGAAAATCTCAAACAAGCACTCATAAGTTAAAAGGTAAAAATAACAAGCATGCAAGGAAGAAGAGGATTACCTGAAACAAGGAACGGTGAAGATAAACGACCTTGAATTTGGAAGAGCAATGCGGTGGTTGAAAATCTCGATTAATGGAGGCGTCAGTGACAAGAAACTCTTGAAAGTCGTGGTGAAGCTCTCTTGTAAAAGAAAGTGGGAAGCAAGTTATCACAAAATGATTCTTAATGGATTTTGAAGGCACAGGACAGCAAGAATTGTGGGGTGAACGGAGCTTATAGAAGAGCCCAGTCAATCCAAGCCCTTCATCCTTAAGCTAGAAGATTAATCCGGACGGTCCAGGTGTCTCAATCGAAATAAGTTGAAGCGCTAGCAGTTTGAAATGCGTAAAAGAAATAACCATTCATTTGCTAGAGTGTGTTTCACGCGCGTTAAAGCATGCTTACTTGAAGCATTTCTTGAAAGTTGAAGCCAATCATTCTTTTGTCGTGAATGCGCCCATAAGAAAAAACGGTGGTGGCCATATCTGCTGCTTTAAAAGGAAAATAAGCCCAAAATCCCCTTTAATGAACGTACATCCTAACTCACCCCTGGATTGCCCAAAATATCGAGATATTACAAAAATGACCTACGCATTATCCACAAAATATCGAGATATTACAAAAATGACCTACGCATCGCAAGATCTACAATGGAATTAGAGTTCATCGCTTTAGACAAAGAAACTGAAGAATCAGACTGGCTTCGCCAGTTTGTTGAAGATATTCCAAGATGGTCAAAACCCCATGTCTGCAATTTGTGTTTATTATGATAATCAATCAGCAATTGGTAGGGCACAGGGCAATATGTATAATGACAAGTCTCGGCTTATTCGAAGATGAGATAATATCATTCAACAACTACTCTTACAAGGTATTATCACTTTCACTCTAGATTATGTGTAGTCAAAGGATAATATTTTGGATTCACTGACTAAAGGTTGACTCGAGAGCTAGTTGTAAAAGCATCGAATGGGCCTGTAGCCTATGTCGTTGAAAGGTATTGATATGACCACGCCTAAAATAAGCTTGACACGTCACCTATGGGGACCCACATGGGACCCACCGGTTGACATGTACACTAGAGACCTCACAAGTTACTGTATCGCTAAGGTGGAATATTGTCCGAGGTCCTTGTGTCCGAGCCGCTTGTTTCGAACTGATGTTATCTGAAGCCATACCCCGATTTGGTGACATGGCTAGTCAACATGACAGAAGGATGTGATCATCCTACACGTGGCAGCTTGATGGGATAGCCTCTTTATGGGAGATATAATGGCGGACATAACTCTACAATAAGTAGTGATGATTATAATTAAACAATTGGTTTACATCTGTAACGGTTAGGAGTTTGACATGTGTAAAACACAACAAGTGTCACCATCTAGGGCGATTGTTTCCGCAGTGAATAAATCGTTGGTGTCTCCAAATAAAAGGTTGGAAACTTTCTACCCAAACTTAATATACAAATATCACTCCCTTTTCTTTCTTTTACATACTTATATTTCCCGCAACCAAAGTGCAAACGGGCCACCTCGGTCCCCTTTGCATACTTATTGTTTGTCCTAGTGCGTAGGAAGTCCACGTGCTCAAAAAAGATGAGCTAAGATGTATTGATCCAAGATTCCACCAAATTTTGTGGTCAATAGGTATCATGATGGAAGCCCATCCTAAACAAATGGAGATCCCAGGATTTAGGTTGAAAGGGACAACAAAATAATATATATCTTTGTCATTCACTGAGAATGTTCTCCTTCTGCTCATTCCTATGATGTTCACGGTGATTGGAAGATGTAGGTTAAGCTATGTTTTTAATGACCATTAAGCGTTGTTGTGAAACACTGAGTTAAGAGGTCACCTATTCGTATGTGAATTGAGGCCGGTTCTATAAGGATTGCGAAGGTTGCATCCTTGAAAAAACTCTTGCAAAACTAGGCGACGTGTTCATGACAAAAACGAAGAACTATATTGTTTGCTAGTAATACTTGATAGGCTTCACAAGGGAGCGTTCAAAGCTAAATGCTACATATCCTATACAGGATTGATTCCTTTTAGTCTCTCTCTTTCTCTCTCTCTCTCTTGAGTCTGTTTTCCACAAAATTTCATTCATATGAAGAATTGTTGGAAAACTTCATAAATTTCAAATTTCATACTTCATGAGTTTCAAATTTGAACCGTTTTTGATTGAATGAAGATTAATTTTTAGGCATTGAAAAATCAGTTTTGAATTGCGCCAGTAGATTAGAATTGGAGGAGAAAATTTCAGGTGCTACTCTCTTTTCCAGCAGTTTCAATTTTCTTCATTTTCTTCCTTCACCAAACTTTCTTTGAGAAAGAGTATAAACACAACTAGTTCGTAAACGATTAATGTAATTCAACGTAAATCAACAATTAATTGTATCCTAAATATTAAACACCGATCAAAACCTAGTGTGCTCTTATGAGGCGACGGATTCGATTTAAAAAAAACGGTAAATACACAAGCCTTCAATTTGGTTTGATTTAATTCACTAATATTTTCCTACAACTCGTATAATTCTTCAAACGTAATGGACATCTTCCTAAGAAAAAGCAGTAATCCATTTACCAATAGTCTCAGTTATTAAGTGTCACATTACACTGCAGAAGCTAATGGAAACATAAAAAGTAACAAAATCGTTGCGAATTATACATTTCGACGGCCAAGAAAGAAAAGGAGAAAAATCATTTACACGCAAAAATACATATCAATCTTGTCTTGTCTTGCTTCATGTTATTCCGTTAGCCAAAATACAGCTATAAGCAAAGGCGGATCCGCTGCTCTTCCCTCTCGTCCCGAGTTACTGCTGAATCCCTTTCTGCTAAACATCTTTTATACGGTACAAAACCCTTCTTACAACTTACAGATTTCAGTCTAGCTTTCATACATAATTTGTAAGAGGATGGAGTTTTTCTCTCTTTTTCACATGAGAGAAGGCTGCTCTCAGCCTCGACTTCTGTGCTTTTTTCTTCAACTGATGCACCAACAATGTCTGTGTTTGAACCAGTCGAAGATCCTTCTTTCTGTTCATCTTTATCGACCTTTTCTTTCTTATTATTATCATATGATGGACGTCCCCTGATTGGAATAGGATTATGCACCTGCAAAGGTTGAAGTGATGCACCCGTACAAAGTGTCAAACATGGGAATGGAACCGAACAAGCATTCATACTGTTCGATTTATCATTCTTCAAACAAGGCCACCCAAACTCAGAATCACTCGAAGAAAAGGGCGTGAAAGTCCATGGCAGTGTCTGTATATATGTTCCGTCAATTCTTTCTAATGACTGTGGTTTGCACTTGCTTAGAGTAGGACAAGACGGTCCATGAGAATCTGCGACTAACAATGTCTTGCCAAAAAGCTTCAAGTACTGCGTGGAAGATTCATTTAGATCTTCTTTGGCTATAGTGTCATTTTGAGATAATACCTCCAGTTTCTGTACAATGAAGCAAATATGTTAAACTAATTATTTCACACGTATACAAATATGTCAACTAATTATTTCACACTTATATGCAATATTTAAAATGACACGAGCAAGTACCATAGGAGCTTCAACATCTCGACTTGAACGAGCATCATTCTGGCCAGGTGACCCAAATCTTGTCTCTATAGTACTGTCATTGACAGCAACAGCAGATGAAATAGGTGATGAGCCGCCGCCATCAAGCGTACTAGAATCTGTTTGGCCCAAAACATCTGAACCAATTGTAGACAGTACAGATGTAGGAGATAGATCCTCTTGCTCTTGGACCGAGAGATTGGAAAATGTAGACCTTGATGGTTTTTCAGATGCTGAGATTCCAGTTTTGACTGGAGAAACCATCTTACGAGGATAGGGATGCATCGGCTTTCTTTTGGGTCTAGGAGGAGGAATTTCAATCGGTTTCACAGAGCTGGCAATTCCAGTGTCCGATTCACGCACAACCTACGCACCATATATCGAAATGTAAATCTCAACATTACATCAACCATATGAAAAATACGACTTACTCAAAAGGCAGCGTATAGATATAATGATAGAGAATGGACAGATAAAAGCAGTAAAAACCTTGGAGAAAAACTTTTGGGCGTGGCTTCTAATTTGCACTGCAGTTTTTGTGCCCACGTGCTCTGAAGAAGTTAAGAATCAATTTAAAATATAGTTAAGAATATAAAATAAATTCAAGATAGCATCAATGCCAAACAATAGCTACCTTCTATACTTCTCCATGCTCGACCATATAGTTTCAATGCCTCAAGAAACTTTTTATGCTCTTCTTCAGACCATCTCTCTCTTTGTTTCGTAATTGTGTACGATTTCCTAACCTAATCATAGAAGGATATAAGGATGGAGGGCAATTGGATAAATGCAAGATAGTTGGATATTGAAACTAAGAACATGTTTGGTAAGCACTTGAAAGCTTTGCCAAACACACACTAAAACTCTCCATAATATCAACAAATGGGGAAATATATGGTTATATACCTTTGGAGCAAAGTCATCCGAATGGAGAACAGTGTCTAACACAATCCCTCCACTTTGATCCTGCAGTTGAAAATGCAAAACTGTCAAGAAGAAAACTCTTGAAAAGATGCACTTTAGTATTTTTAATGGCACGTATACTTGGACATTTGCCGACCCTTATATGGTTTGTAAGCAAGCTTTCAAGTCCCACGACAAGGCTTTTTCTTATTATAAAAAAAAAATTCTTTCCTTGTCACGCCCATAAAGGTTCCTAAAGTCAAATAATTTGGTTTCAAATATTTTGCTATCTGAGATTATGTAAATGGCCATCATCTACCATACTTGTGTTCAAGTTGAAGCAAAACACTAAACTAAAAGTAATTTTAATATATTTCTTTAATGATCTATTGCTAAATTTGCATATACTTCTTAATACCAATAATCAATAGGTAGACATGAAAATATTTACAGCTTTTCCCCCTTAAATGTATCCAATACTGCGTTCGAACGAGCACTTAAGTTTACACGATAACAATCAGCTTTAAACTTGAAGATCGGTGGCTTAATCGCTTAAAATAAGCACTTTCACATAATCAACTAAATTAATATCATTAATTTTTTTTAACCTAATCAAGGGATGAAATTCTGAATCTAGATATGCAATCCATAAACATATCGAATTTATAAATACCTAAATTAACTATCAATAACAAGAAATCAATCACTTCTACTAAAATTAATAAAAAAGAATTAAAAAATAGCTCACCTGTACAAGCATAGCTGCAGAAGCCATCAATTATCCTAGATCTTATCAGCAGATAGAGCTTTTCTTCAAAGTTTAAGCCAGAAAATAGTACAATATAATAAATTACAGAACCTCTTCAGTCCGCCATGAAAATAATCAAATCAAAGTAAAAACAAAACTCAGGAAATTAAGCAGCCCACTGAAAATGCAAAAAAAAAAATGAAGAAAAAGGTATTATTGAGAGTGAAAAATGAGCAGAAAACATCTCAGAAGCTTGATCTTCATCTGAAACTAATTATTGAAAAACAAAGAAAAAGAGAAAAAGTGACTAGAATTTCCAAGAACAAATTCCTTAACAAAAGCAAAAGAATGAGAGGACAGATTTTTTCATTCAGATAATTAGAGGAAAATGAAAACAAATACTTCCCACACAGGTGAAAAGAAAAGGCGAAAGTCGTATAGGGGTGCCACGTCATAGGTATACTGGAAAGGTCGAGAAATACAATAATCTTGTGGCTCGTATTCAAAGTAAAATTCATGGACAAGTGGCGTGACTGAGTTGGCCAACAGACAATAGGACCAACACTTTTTCTTTCTTTTGTGAACTTACTCTCGCGTGAATGGAATGAGGCGCTGTACTGTACTTTCCACGGAATGATAAACACGTGTCATTACATATTGGTGAAAAATTTTCACGGGTATACGTATATTGGCTCTTGTTGCGGTTCACATTTTTTTTTTTTTTAATACTTCGCAACGGTTTGATAAATTTGTTTGGGAACAAGTTTTTTCTTCACATTTTTTCAAATAATTATTTAATCACAAAATCATTTTTGCACAATATATTTTACATTGAAAAATTACACTTTTGTTTTTTATAAATAAAATTGGATTAAAAAACACTTATCTTTTAGCAATAGTACTTTCTCTCTCTAATTTTGGGGTGAGAAGGGTGGAGCGTCCAGTCCCATTTAGGTTCTTCCACCATCCAAAGGATGCTGGTTTTTGGTGCAGCCGTTTACATGTTTCTTTCATATCCTGATAGTTTACGTAGCTCCCCTTAATTTTCTTATTACTTTGGTAAGTTTTTTATTTTTTTCCCCATATCTCGTCACTTTCTTGCGCAAGAAGTAGGGTTCCTTGGTGATTGGTTTGCATGGCTATCCCAGACTTACAAATCTGTGTGAGAAGTTATGGCTTTCTGAACAAGAAATTCCTGCTCATATCATACCGCATAACACTCTGGACAAAGGGGCTGGAGCGCATTGACCACTGCCTCTTTGGCAAAGTATTAGGCAGCCGTGCAGTTAATCGCGAAGGTTTCATTGGAGTTCTGCGTCTCATATGGCGAACAGAGCATCCATTCAATGTGGTTCAAAAATCAGGTTTCAATGTGTTCCTCTTTACTTTCGGCTCTTCCAAGGATCATGAGAGGATTATTACAGGTGATCCATGGACTTTTAATAAGAATCGTATTATGTTTGAAAAATCGGCTGGACTAGGTGATTTTTCATAGGCGTGTTTCAACTTCACCTCATTTTAGGTTCAGATCTGTAATGTCCCATTAATTATGGAAATAGAATCATGTGTGCGGCAATTGGGGAGCAAGATAGGGAAGGTTGAAGCAGTTGAACTTGGAGGGTCATGTGTTCAATTGAGGGTATGTATTGACATCTCCCAACCTTTACAACGTTTTTTTCGTGTACTTATTGGTGATGTTCAAACTGAAATCATCCTTTTGGTCCAATATGAGAGGCTATTGGACTACTGCTACAAATGTGGATTTTTGGATCAGAAGGTGGGGGAGTGTACTAATGGTGATGACGTGTGTACTATTCCATTGTTACGTGGATGGGGAACGAGTGGGAAATCCTTTCCGTTCATTCCGGTAGACACACAGGAGGGAACTTACAGGTTGATGATTGTTTGGAAAATAAGGTAGGGGCAGCGATGGGATAGCATGCGCCACATCCTTCGATTCCCATGTGTCTGGTTCGCCCAAGGAGGATGGAAGTATGCTCTTAGAAAAGATGGCAGTAGGAAAACAGGGTGGGAGAGAGGGGTTAGCGAGAACGTTGGGGGTGGTGGAGAAGAAGGCATCAGTAGGGCATGAAAGCGAAAAGTGCAAGGGACAAAAATTTTGGATTGCAACTAAGCCCGCTTCCTAGAAACGGCGAGCTCGAGCAATCAAGGGGTGGAATCTATATCCATTATAGGGGATGAGGATGGTCAGAATGGGATGGTCTTTGAGGAGAATCCAAATCAGTCCAGAAAATGAACGGAGTCTCTCCTAGCTTATGATGGATTTGGTACAAAGAGAATAAAAAGGGGTGGAAGATGAAAGAAATGCAGTTATTACTGATGATACTTCAACGGTGGACTCCGCTCATCGAGGCCGCCGAATGCAATGAGTTGCCTATGTTGGAACGTACAGGGAGCGAGCCCAGTACGATCCATATAGTTCGGTGCTTAACCCGAACTTATTCCCCGAATCTAGTCTTCCTGTGACTCCTGTCTGAGACTAGATTAACTTGAGAAAAGGCAGATAATTTTAAATTTAGTGTTAGTATTGATCGCAGGTTGGTGGTGGATAGTAGGGGGCGAAGTGCAGGTCTAATGTTATTATGGAATGTTGGTTGGGATATCTTGATTTGAAACTTTTCAACAAAGCATATTGATGCGAGTGTCACTCAGACATGTGGTGTTTCTTGGAGATGTAAGGGTTTCTATGGTCATCCAAGGTCTGAACAATGATTTACCTCTTGGGAACTTCTCCGTAGGTTGAAGGAGACTAGTTCGGAGTCCTCTGGTGTGTGGTGGGGACTTTAATGAAATCTTGAGTCAAGAGGAGAAGGAGGGAGACATGAGCAGGGGATATGCAACCATTATGGGGTTTAGAGGGGTACTTCAGGATTGTGAGTTAAATAAGATTGCTTATGTTGGACCCCATTCACCTAGAACAACAAAAGAGTAGGTGTACATAACATCCAGGAAAGACTTGATTGCTTTATTTGGAACTTGGGCTGGCAGTCTTTATCTCCATCAGCAAAAGTGGAACACAACACCTGGATATGTCATTAATAAGCTCATCTCCAAAACAATCTCTAACTGTTTGAAGCATGTTCTACCAAGTGATTTCCCGGAGTGCTTTTGTCCCTGGCCAACTGATAATGCAACTGTAGGGTTTGAGTGCATCCACTTAATAAATCAGAAAACGAAGGGAATAAAGGGTTATTTGGGCCTCAAACTTGATATAACCAAAGCTTACGACGAAGTGAAATGGAATTTTATTATCGCGTTGATGGCCAAAATGGGGATCTCAAAAAAGTGGCAAGATTTAATTATGAATTGCATGAGTTAGGTGAGATTTGGTTTTCTTATTTATGGGTATGTCCGAGGAAGGGTAGTACCTACAAGGGGACTTCGACAGGGATGCCCTTTATCACCCTATCTATTTTTGCTATGTGCGGAAGCTTTGGATTATTGACGCTTGGAGACCGGGAGAGCAAGATGGAGGGTCTTCAATGTGCAAGGGGTGGTCTGAGAATTAATCACTTATTTTTCACGGATGACTCCCTTATTTTTCTTCAAGCTCGTGTTACAGATTGTCAGACACTACTACAAATTTTGGAATGCTATGAACAAGCCTCTGGTCAGCAGATTGATTTTGAAAAGACTTCTATTTCTTTCAATCCAAAAGTCACACCCCCACTTCAGGATGAGATTGAAGCTCTATTTGGCGTGAACTTAGTTGGACTTCAGGGGAATTATCTGGGATCCCCATTGTAGTAGGGAGAAATAAGAGAGAGGCTTTTGTATCAATTAAGGTCTGGAAACGGGTGAAGGGTTGCAAATCTGGCCTCTTTTCAGCAAGAGGTGTCGGTGAAGTCAGTTTTACAGGAAATCCCCACTTATATCATGAGGATTTCTCAACTTCCACGTTCTTTATGCAATGATATCCATACTATGATCCGTAACTCTTGGTGGGGTGGCTCAAATTTCGGAAAGAAGATTCCTTGGATTGGGTGGTCCAAATTGTGTGAACATAAGGGGAAGGGTGGACTTGGATTTTGAGAGCTTAAGGTCTTCAATCAAGCCATGGTAGCCAAACAAGCCTGGATTTTGCTACAACATCCTGAATCTCTTGCTAGCAGCCTATTGAAATCTAAATACTTTACAAATATGGACTTTCTTGATGCCCTAAAACGTATGTGGAACTTCGGCCGTATGGTCTAATATATTGTGGGGAAGAGAACTTATGGTTAGAGGATTGAGATGGAGAGTAGGTGATGGCAAGCGTGTCAAAAATTTTGGGTATCCTCTGATCCCCTAATCGGGAAATTTCTTGCCTTATACTCCTCGATCAGAGAGGGTTACTCATGTGGAAAATCTAAGAATAGCCTTAGGTGATTGGGAAACATAGCTCATTCATTCTATTTTTTAGCCGATAGACGCAGATGTTATCAGTTCTTTGCCCCCTTAGTTCTGGTAATTAACCGGATAAAATTATATGGCATCATGAATCTAATGGGAAATATTCTGTTAAAAGTGGTTATAAGGTGGGGTTGGAGGATAGTGGGAGATTGAAGAGCAATCGGGCGAAAATGGATGGTGGAAGCTATTTTGGCACCTCCCGACTCCTCCTAAGATTCGGGTGTTTGTTTGGCAACTATTATTGAACTCCCTTCCTACTGGACAGAATCTAGTTAGAAGATCCATCCTACTTGAGGGGCAGTCCCGGTGCTATGCGTGCAATGGGGTGAAGAATGGGATGTATGTCATTTTTCTTTGTCCTTTTGCTCATCAAGTATGGAAGGTTATTAGCATGTGGATGGAGTTGAAAATGCTAGTAGGCTGGGATAACATTCAACTATTATTGTGGGAATTGGATCAGAGGAAATCTCCTGATGAATTGGGATGGTTATGTGGATTATTTGGGGTGAATGGAATCGTGTTGTTCATGGAAGAAAGAGGCAACCGACAGAGGTGCTAGTGGAGGTTGTGCAAGGGCTATATGATTGAGACAGAAATACGATGCAGGTGGGCTGACCCATCTAAGTAGTACATTCGAAGCACGCAGGGTATTGCCTCCATCCGGGTGGATTAAAATCAACACTGATGCAGCTTTCAAGATTAGGATGACCATCTTCTATGTTGGTGTGGTCCTTAGGGACGAATTTGGTGTGGTGGTTGGAGCTCAAGTTAAGCAGTGTATAGGTGCACTTTCAATGGAGGTGTTGAAGCCCATGCAGTAAAGGAAGGTATCCTTTTTGCACAAAATATGGGTTACACACAGTGCTTGGTGGAGACATACTCTAGTCAGGTGGTTCATGCTATTTGGAATGATCTTTCTTATGGTTCAGGCTCTTTGGAATGATCTTTCTTATGATCCCAATGTTGAAATTTTTCTAGATATCACTTCCTTACTTCAATCTTTTAATTGCTCATGTTCTTGTGTCCCTTGAAGTAGTAATAAGGTAACTCATGCTCTAGCAACTTATTGTTTAAATTGGTCTGGTTCTTTTTCTTTGTCTGATTGTATTCCATATTTTTTATCTGCCTTAGTAAGGGCAAATATTAATTAATCTACTAATAGTTTGGTTTCAAAAATAATAATAATAATAATAATAATAATAATAATAATAAATTGGGTTGTTGAACAGAATTTTAATCATAACTTTTATTGAGCTTACTTATGTTTAATTTTGATAATAAAAGTTAAATTTTCAATATTTTTTGAAATTTATCAACAAAATTTCAATTAGATCACTAAAATTTAATTCATTGCTATTGAGTTTAGATTTAGTTTAAGTTAATTAAATTCCCTCGTAAGTAGTCTTCTACTTAATTGATGTGTGGTACCCTATAAATAAACAAGAATGATAAAACGAGTGTTATAATAATGCATGAGGTAAAAAAAATAGTGATTGAAAATTGAAAAGAGAAAATATGTGTGATAAAAATTGAGAAAATGTTATAATGCACCCACTACGGTCATTTGTCACCCCCTATTGAAAGGTATAGGCGGGGCCTAACATCCCATGTCCACCCATCAAGTGGTGGGTAGACATTTTTATTGTGGGCAATATAAAAGGATTGTATAAAATAATAAGAAAATTTGTGTAATTTATAAATTGGTTTAAGTTTAGTTAATTTAAGTTTATCAAATTCCCACCTAAGTAGTCTTCTACTTAATTGCTGCGTGGCACCCTATAAACAAAAATGATAAAACAGTATTATAGGCTATGTCTGTTAAAAGTTTTATATTTAAAAATAGGTTTTTTTATATTTTTGAGGTAAAATATTTGATTAAAAAGTTGAGAGAAAATGTGTGTTGTGTATTTTATAAACTGATTTATTTATGATTTTGAGGTAAAAAGTAGTGGTTGAAAATTGAATAGAGAAAATGTCCGTGATTAAAAAATAATTTTGAAATTGTGTAATTTATAAACTAATTTATAAATCAATTTATTTTGTTTATCAAACATTTGCATTAATGTCTTTCGAACAAATATGCTTTCTTTATTTTAGCATTAGAATCAATTTATAAATATCATATTTTTTTAAATTACTTTTTAATCACACATTTTTCTAAATCACTTTTCAATCTCATATTTTACCTCAAAAATATTAATTTTTTTTTTTTTATAAATAAATCTTTTTACCAGGAAGAGGCTGAATACTTTTTATCATATTGAGTAGCCGTAAATTGGCATATGCATTAAGTGACGACTGTGCAGAAGATCCATTATGCATGATATTTGATTACGAAAAATCCTTTTAAGAGACGGTAGTTGAATTTGAAATTAGCACGTGTTTGGTAATTTTTTTATAAACAAATTTATAAATGACATGTTTGTGCAAATAAATTTAATTACACACATTTTTTTCAAACAATTTTTCAATCATATTTTTACTTGAAAAATTAAAAACTTGTTTATAAACAAACTTTCCTACGTCAAACATGACACTTAGTTAAAGTCCAATTACAAAACATGGATATGATCTCTTGCTCACGATGGACAAGGTATATTATGTCCACTACACACATGACAGTAGATTGGACTTCGAGACTCCACCATATGGTCCAAGGTGGTGGCCTGGTATGCATCGATTAAGGATGTCCTATCACGTGGGACGTGGGACGGTTAGCAAAATAAGTTGACCCACCATGAATGGAAAATTATTTTCTATTTGATAAAAGTTTTTCATTTATAAATAAAGAATGTGATGTTTTCAAATTATATATGTGATTGAAAAATGATTTAAATTTTTTTTTGTGATTTAAATATGGCTTGAAAAAATGCTATTTATAAACTTGTTAATAAATACAAACGGTGGGAGAGAAAAATTGACTCATTTGGCATATATAAAAAAAAAATACTATTATTATGGACTGTTCGGCTGCTACAATCGTTTCTTTTTCTTTTCTTATTTTTGGTTTATTTTGGTATTTTTTAGGTAGATGTCTAGTTAAAAATTGGAGAGAGAAAATATATGTGATTAAAAAATAATTTAAAAAATTATATTATTTATAAATTTGTTTATAAATTGTAATTACTGTGTAAAAGAACGGTGTGTATAATATCACATCGTACAACTTGAAACAACTGGCTGCAGATGGATGAAATCGACATGAAGTACTATTTTGAAAAGGGCCGTTTACCAAAATAAAGGAAAAAGTGCACAAAACACAAATATACACGCACTTTTATTTTGATAGATATTTTCAAAGAAGAAATATCTTATTTCCAGAGAATAAAGAAAATTATTGGTAAATATAATAATAATTAATTTCCAATAAAGATGTAAAATTGTGAATACTATTTGTCTATTTCAATATAAATAAGCAAGTGACGTGAACAGGGGCGGACCCAAGAATTTGGTCCAGTGGGTGCGAGATATTGTAAAATGGATGAATCGATCAATAATATGTTGAAAATTTGTTAAAAAAAAAAAAAAAAAACCAAAAAATGAACAAAAAAAAGAAAATAAAATGGGAGCCAGTGGGTGCAACTGCACCCACTGGTCCCTTCTTAAGTCCGCCCCTGGACGTGAACAATAGATGATAAGTTTTTTTTTTAATAATATCTGAGAACCTAAGGAATTACTTTACAGAAATAAATAAAAATAATCAAAAGAATTGTATATATTTTGATAAAGAAAGAAGATAAGGATTAGGTACTGACGTGTCACCATTAATTTATTCAATTGGCGGTGGCTATTTGCTTTTTGCACTTTTCAGCCACATCATCATTTTTCTTTTTATTGCCGTCCACTATTCAAAGAGGACAATATGAATAGACCGAGAAATAATGCAGCTGGTGGTGGATGCTTCTTGACCACATATTTTTCATAGTGGAAATTAATGGAAGATTTTTTTTTTTGTTTGTAGATAAGGGCGGATCTATACATCGCCAGGTGTATTCGATTGCTTGGTTTTTCCAACTAGGGATAGCAACGGATATGACATTTCGCTAGAGGTTTTCGATCTGAGTCTGTCCGGCTAGTTTGGAAAAAATACAAAATTTAATTTACATAAATTTTTATACAATTTTTTAATCACACATTTTTTCTTTCTTTAATTTTTAACCTCACATCTTATCTGTAAAATACAAATAAATCGACATTATAATTTAAATTCCTTTCACACAGACACAACCGCCCAACAAGGCCGAAATGGGAACAAGATGGACATTCGGTTGTTTGCTAAAAAAAAATTTTGCTTATAAATAAAAAAATGATGTTTACGAGATAAAATATGTAATTGAAAAATGATTTGAGGACATGTACTATTTATAAATTTATTCATAAGCAAGTTTACCTTATAAACATTTTTTTATATACATTTCTTCAAACTTCACTCGTTATAAATTTCTTGCAATTAGATCATTCAACTTTAATTTATTTGAAAGTCTGACCACTCGTCTTCAATTTGGTCCAATCAAGTCATCTAACTTCAATTCGCTTGCACATTTGTCATTAATTCCACTTCTTTCAGGTTAGCTAACGAAATATGTTATTTTACAGTATTTAGAAATATATATATATATAAGATGAGCGATTTGCATGGTTGCGTGACGTAGATAGTCAAAACATAGATATATTATATATAATTATATTTGGTAGTCAAAGTTAGGTGACTCAATTGCTCCAATACAGGTAGGTCTTGACATTTTAAGCGGAATCAAACTTCTCGAACCGAAATCGATCAGAAATAGGAGATTTTGGTCCGATTCCAAAAAATATATATTAGAAACCGGAATCGAAAATCGAAAACCAATTAGGTTCAAGTAGGTTCTTAAAACAGAACCATGGATACCTTAATGAAATCGACTTTTATATAATTTTTAATTTTTACAATTTATACACTGAGTAAAACTATATATATAACTCAAAAATCTAATTTAGATAGTAATTTTTCTAAAATTCTAGACTATAACAATAACAAGATTTGCTCATACTCTTTTACCTCTCGTCTTACATTAGATTAGTGCATTTAATGAGTTGATTTAATAATCTTTGAAATTTGAGATTATTATGAATCAAAAGTTCAAGATTGAGTTGTAATTTAAGTTGATGAATTAAAGATTTCATTTTTTTTACAATTCAGACTTTACGAACTTAAGTTTTTTTTTAATAATTCATTACAATTAAATTTAATATATTCATAATTTGGACTGTAATGTACATTTTTTGTTATCTCGAGTTCATTGTTCTTTATTTAAAATATAATTAGTTTTCATTATTGAGTTAAGTAATTGAATTTCTTAACCAAATTTTCTCTCTTGCACAAATATTGTCGAGTAGTAACGTATTCGATATACGTATCGAAATAACTTATATGAAAAATATTTATTTAATGTGTATATAAAGAAAATATTATGTGTAGAATCGAACCCGAATCGGAACCGAAGATTTGAGTTTAAGTTTGGTTCCAATAATTATAAGGATTCGAATGGTTTCAATTTTAAAATATCTGAAGTATAATGGATGGTTTCGAGTATTGAAATACTCAGACCCACATATTCAACGCCTAGACCTAAAGACTGAGTAACTAAATTTATAAGCAAATCGAAATCATGTGATTTGATTACAATAAATTGACAATTAATGACTTAGATGCATCTCCACAAAAATTTAGATAACCCACAATACTATTGGTAATGGTACTAGCGTATAGAGTTTTGATATTTTCGTGGAGTTGGCATGATTTGTTCAAATGAATGGCAAAAAATAAAGCCTAAATGCATTAGATGATGATTATGATGACCCTCTACTCTTCAACTGCAACCGTCAATTTATACCCATAGCCGATATATTAGGCCTCCAAAAATAGAATGTTGGGTTCAAAAGGGGAAATTAGGAATATTTAGGGACAACTCTCTTTATATTTCGATTTTGAGTTTTGAATTTTATTTTGAATTTTGAATTTTGATTGTTTGTTTTGAGATTGTTGAAAATATGTTCTCTTTGTAATTTTTTGGAAAACTATTTTCAAAAATAGAAAACTAAAAAATGTATTTACTTTTAAATTTTTTGATATACTTATTTTGTGATTTTAATATGTAAAAAAATGATTTATTTGTTGAATTACATTAATTTTAATATCAATAAATCAGTCAGTTCTTTATTCAACAAACATTTTATTATTCTAGCACCAAATAAAACTTGAAATCTAAAGTAATTAATGTATATTAGTTCATATATTGGAGAGTAGTTCAATTGTAACAACATCAAGCCATTGTCAATGGACAAAATAAGCAGGTTCGCTGATTATACAAAAAATGTTAATTCAAAAGACAAATTATTTTAATGCAATTAAACGCGTCTCCTGGAGTTCTCATTCTACATCTGCGTAGCTATCTCATTTCTGACTTGTGTCATTTGACCTGTTTCACTACCATCAAATTGTATAGCTTCTTGATCTTCACTGGATCCTGACACTTCTGAGAATATTATGTTCTCTATTGAGTACTTGGTGAACAATCTGTCTAGAGCATGTTCCTAGCGAATGAAATTATGTATTGCGCAGCATGCGGTTGGAATTTGTCTTTGCCTTGTTAGCGGGTAATTGGTTATATACTTCAAGATAGGAATCTAGCCTTTAGAACTCCAATGCAACGTTCAATAATGTTACGACATGAGGAGTGTATCCAGTTGAAGAGTTTTTTTTTTTCCACGCGACCTTCCACGGCCTACATAATCACGGAGATGGTATCTATGTCCTTGATATGGAGCAAGAAAATTAGGCATATTAGGATAGTCAGAGTCCACAAGGTAAAATTGATCTATCATAAAAATGAAATGATTAAATACTGTTTGACAAAGGAAAAATATTTATGAAAGCAACGAAAATATTATGTCATACCTCCTCGAGACATTGGAAAGTTGTTTGAATGTCGTGTCACCGCGTCAATGAAAACCCTCGAATCATTGACAGTACCCTTCTATCCAGCATAAACGAAAGTAAACTTCATATCGAAATCACAAGCCAGCATGATATTTTGTCTGACATTGATTTACCTCCCACGAAATGATGTCTGCTTCGAAGCTGGTGCATAGGCTGCTAGTGTGTTCCATCTATCGTGCCTATGCAATTTTTAAAGTGTGGATATTTTTGTAAAATACTCTCATGCACACTATTTCGACTTATCGGGCGTATTATCTCCATTCCAAATGCACAAACAGTGTATAACACACGCTTAAACCATTTATGAATTGTATTGTTAGAATGTTGAAATCTATCCCCTATGACACTAAACTGTGTTGTATACCCCACAATCATAAGAACATGGCTACCCCTCCTTAACGGTAACCTTTTTACCTTCCAGCAACAACCCCCTCTCCTTCAAAGCATCACAAAAGTTTAAGTACACATGTTTCTGCATGCAAAAAATTTGATGGCAAATATCTGGATGCCCATTTATGATTTCCATTACGTACATTTTACTAGTAAGCATAGATGTCCGACATCATCTCCTCTTGAGTATAGTATTCTCACGGCAACAAATATGTGCAACATCATCAACTCCTTCATAACGACGTCGAAGTCCTTTGTGATAATTTCATTATTGTCACTGGATGACTCTAAGTCGTTGCTCATAGACATCCTGTATGACACATGATTTCAATGATAGTGAGAATGTCATATTATGAGGCAAAAAAAATTCAAATAAACATACATTTAATTATAATAAACGCTTCATATATGAAACCAAACGATACCATCCAGTACTACATAAATAGTGAAACATTGATAGTCCAACAACAGTACGGATATATGAGGAAAAGAACAATCCAACAATACAATCCAACAATACATAAAAATTCCGAAAATGGGTTCCATACAGTTCCTCATAAAAATGGTCATGATCAGGTTAAAAGATCTCCACAATAAACACCATCTTAAACATGGGTAATGATGAAGCCCGACAAGTTCCCAATATTGTTCATGTGTTTCACATAACCCAAAAACTAAAAAAATTGACAATGAACTTTAGTTGATGGAGAATGAAAGGATTTAGACAATATAGTTACAACACATCTTAATCGATAAAACAAAAAAAATGTAAAATCTACAACGAAAATAAAGAAATCTGAAAAAATAAAGTTGAAAATAAAAAGGAATCAATACATATATCGTTTGCGGCAGGATGGACGGCTTGATGGGTGGTGTTTCGTGTGAGACGGAGGAAGATAACGGCCAGAGAAGACGGAGATCAGAGGCAATACGAAGAGCGGCGACAAAGGATGGAGTCGTGCACTCTTGCCTAACGTCTACCTCTTCCTGCCTGTCCTTTTGGGGGGGGGGTGTTGAAGGATCGCGTTTTGGGATTTTTGAAGATAAAACATCCAAAACGATAAAAAGTCGTTTTGAATTTTGTGTACAATTTTTTTTTTTTTTTTTTTTTTTTTGGAAAACTCATTTTTAAAAATAGGTAAGAGAACACGTTTTGAAAATTTTGGAAAATTGAAAAGTAAAAACGACCTCAAAACGGTAAAGAGAACGAGGCCTTAAACTTTAGGCTATATTTCCACCTTTGTGTGAAAAATATTTTTAGCAAAAGGGTAAGTGATGTGTGCTAAATTGTAAGTGTATGATATCACATCCAAATAATAAAGTGGACTTTTGAGTTCAAGTTGTCGTCCCAAATAGATTGTAATTAAGTACCAAAATTGTATTAGTTCTCGCTTTATCTGAACGGTCGAAAAGTAATGGATTATCTAAACTAAAATAGAAAATTAAACAAAAGAAAAGAAAAGACTACAAAATTAGAATATCTAAATTGATGTTTGTTAGTATTGGGACATCCGATTTCACATTAATCATTACTTTTAATTCCATTTAGCTAGTTTTATTCCTATTTATATGCTCAATCGAATTCACTTATGCATATGAAATTCCTCTCTCGAGTTTAAATCAACTCTACCTAATTAGTTAACCGTGTTTTTAGACAACAGGTCATAATAAACTTATATCTCTATCGTTTTTCCAATTACCGAATTTTATTCTTGGATCTAGATTGTTAATCCATCTCTCAAATTATGAAAACAACCCATTAAATCAACGAATTAGTCACAAATTAGTTCATACATTAAACACAAAATAAAATTAATACGTGCAAAAAAAAGCTTAAAATTAGAATTATAGAATTTAGAGCTTAAAACTAAGCTACATCGAATATCCGAACTATAAAATTAATTGTTCATCAATAAAGAAATAAAAACACAATCAAAATCTAAACTACGCATGTAGAGTTTTTCAAATTAAAAAAGAAAATGAAATCTTACACCAAGTATTTTGCTCCCCATTCGTAATCTTCAATTCTCCCACTCTTGTCTTCATTTTTTCCTCCAAGATTTGAATGATAGAATAATGAATTATGAACTTGAGAGGTTGTGAAAAGGTTTCCAAAGGCTCCCTAATACGTACATGAGAAGTTTTATTTATAATTGAAGAGGAAAACCTAGTAACCAAGAAGAGCCCTGTTGAAATTCGCAAAAAAAGCCCACAGTCGGTGCAGTCGGAAAGACGCGCATCCGCACAGTAGAGATTCACGTGGCCGCGCAGTTAAGCAATTTTCGATTCTATTATTTTTACTATTTTCACGCGACCGTGCGATAATGAAGCTCGTGGCCATGTAGTAAACTGGGTAAAGAGCAATTTCAACTTTTGATCTTATTTACGTTGACCCTCATTTTTTATTTGCATTCAAATCCTTCAACTTCCAATTATGACAATTTAGTCACAAATTTCTTTATTTCTTCATTTAACCTCATCTCTTCCTCAATTGTCTTCATGCACTTCTCTAATAACGTACAATTTAACTCTAATAATCAACAATTTGGCCTTTATTTGCTTCTATTCCTTCATTTGATCAACTTTTAGATATTTTCTGCAATATAAACAAATAAACAACAACGAGCTAGAATTTATTCTAAAACGATGCATATTATCATAATTTTGGGATATAAATAAGTTTATAAACTACACTTATCAGTAAGAAATTTTTTTCTTGGAAAATAGGCATATATGTGCTTTATGTGATTGTACCTAGAAACATTTTCTAGGCCAAATGCTACAGTCAAACAAAAAATATTTGAAAACATTTTCTGATTTGACCCAGACCACGAATACAAGCCTGCACAAAGAGCTGTTGACGATCAAAGAAGAACCGATGACTCGAGTGCAAACGAAGAGGGCCAATGAAGCAATGAACAAGTTAGTATAAAAAACAATGGCTAAGACAATGTTCGTGTTATCAAAAGAGGCAAGTTCCATGTTGGGACCGAGTCGAGACGACGAGTGGATCAACCTCATTCAAGCCTTCGAAGGAAATTTTGAAGTTTCCAAGTTACGGCCGTAACATATATTTCTTACGGTCGTAACGAACTCACTGCTGAAATTGATATTGCGAGAAATAAGGGATTACGATCGTAAATGCTGAGGATCACGGTCGTAATTAAGGCACTGCTCAAAAACTGGAATTTGGACATTTTTTTGACTTATGGCCATAAGAATATATTCACGGCCGTAAAAGTGAATCAGTAACAAGGTTACGACCGTAAAGAATAAGGTCATGACCGTAAATGTTAATACGCGTAACTTTATATTTTTATTTCTTTCCTTATTCTTAGCAATTTCTTTCCTAGTATAATTAAAACTCTTAAGCTATGTTTTGACCATATTTATAGGGATGTAATTTTCATTATTATTCAGACAACTTTGATATTATTATTGTGAGGCTGTATTGCTTTCAACAACTTTATTCTTCATTGAATAAAATTCGAACTTGCGAGTTATTCTTGTTTGTTCAAACTTGGGTGAGATTTATTTTTATTGTGATCAAGATGTCAATATATCAATCGATTGTGTTGGTTGCTTGGTTCAATTAATTTGAATCAATCTCTAAATCGTGGTTTTTTTGGCATTCTTGAGTCGATTCCAATATTTTGTGGGTTGCGTAACTACAATTGTTACGTGGTTTGCATCATTTTCTTTGGTACAACTAAAAAGTTAAATTTTAATCTTAGTTAAAGTCAACATTTAATCTTAATCACTCCTTTTATGGGATCTACAACTTTTCTATCATACATCTCATCAACTTTTATCAAAATCTACTAAAATCTGATTTTTATCTATAACGAACAGGGCATATTTAGTACAACTAGATATATAAGGCTCGATAACTGTAGCATGTAACATGGAGAGGAAAATAAATCTTCTATTAAATTATTCGTATTAGACATGTTAAATTTAGCTAACCATACAGGTAAAAAATTAGATATTAAATGACAATTATATATGTTAAAGTTAATTACTTATTATTATCACAATGAATGTGTTAATTTCTAGTTAAGTCCAAGAATATGAGTACTTATTTTTAAAATAATAAAATTTATATATTAATATGATACTCATTTTTAATATCTCACTAAATCATATAATATGAAATCAACAAATTTATTATTATTTTTTTATCGATATTAAAAAGATTAAGAAGGGAGAATAAAATGAAAAAGTAAAGGGATTGGTAGGTGAGTGAGTGGGGATTAGGTGTGAGGTGAGATGTATTTCCGCTATTGGAAAATTTGAAGACAAAATTGTCTCATCAAATGTTAAAATGTTAACTAAATTTAATAAGAAAATTAACATGTTGCTAAAACGATTTTTTTAGTAAACAAGTTAATATATTCAATGTACATATAAAATTGATTATTAATTAACATCTTCCACTAATAAATACTTCAATACATTCAATATGGACGCTCTAAGAGCATTTAAATTCTGAAACATTGGAGCATCATTAAGAACCTCTTAAAATGAAAGATAATTGTCATGTCAGAGAGTAATGCTAAAAGGGGAGGGGGGGGGGGGGGGGGGGGCTTTAAATCAATAATTCTGTGTGGACAATTTTTTGACATAAAAATTGGACATTAATGATGTGATTCATCTTAATTGAATGATGCAGATGTGCCTATGTAATGAATCACATATTTATCACTCAATTCACATGTGTCATCTCGACATGTCCTATTTTTATTTCCCAAAAAACATATATCAAAGAACTGTTTTAAAATAGGGAGTGTGGTTCAGGCTACCATATCTCCGATATTATCTTCTAGTGATTGAATTAAGTAAGTTACTACGGAAATTATGTAAATAAATTAGGGAGAATGAATAAATATTTTCCAAAGAAAACAAAATTAAGAGTCTTCATATAGAACATCATCGAGTGTATAAAAAAATATTCTCTAAGCTTTAAGATAATCTTTATAAATAAAGTCTATTGGAGTGCTCCTATTACATTAAGGGCTCGTTTGATAACTGTTTATTTTTCATGAAAAACGCATTTTCAAGGTGATTTTTTAACTTTTGCGTTGTTTGATTGCTTAAATTTTTCATAGAATTCGTTTTTCAAAATAATCCTATTCAAAATAAAATGAATTCTTAAACAAAATAAATAACATTCACAAATAAGAGATAAGTTCATCATTTATTAGTTTCTTTATTGGGAGGATTTTGTTTTTCCAGGGGGATAGGATGAAGTTTTATTTTTCATGAAAAATCTTTTATTATTTTCGTCACATTTGATCACATTTATTGTTGTTAATTGATTTTTTCCAAAAATTAACATTATTATCATCAAGTACAAATGTGTGAAACAATAAATTTTTTTTAAAAAAAATTAAAATAGCTAAATTTTGCTTTATTTTCCATAAAAAATAATGTTAATCAAACAACAAAAGTTGATCTCCACTTTTTCCACCTAAAAAATTAAACTAATTAAACACTTTAAACTTCAAATTCTCAAAAATTCAATTCTTTGTAATTCATTTTCTCTTCACCCGAATTCTACCCTCGTTATCAAAAACAACCTAACTCTTGTTATAAGAGGAAGATGTCAATACAATAGGCCACAACAACTCTTCATGTGCTACTATCCAATTAATTAGTCACATTGGTGTTAAAAAATCAGTCTAACATTAATGAACTTTACTGCACAAACAACCAATTCCCCACTCAAATGGTTTTATTTAGCATTTTTCAACATTAATAAATGAATGAAAAGTTAGATTAAATAATCAATTAATGTTATTGACGATACTAGTGAATCATCCCGTGCGATGCACGAAAAGAAACTTCTAAATAAAAATAATCTTATTCAAAATTAAATGAATTCTTAAACAAAATAAATAACATTCACAAATAAGAGATAAGTTCATCATTTATTAGTTTCATGTATAAACATCAACCTTTTATGAAGAAGTCATACATGCGAAAATAATTGTGTCTAACTCTTATTGATAGTCATGGCATATGACACCATCAATGAATTTTTTTTTTGAAATCTAATAATCATCCTAAAATTCGAATGGCTCAACGATATCCTTGGAATAAAGAACTTGTATCCTGCATTACTGTCAGATAGAATTTGACTTTATAGAATATGATCTTCAAGTTTTGTAACGATTATTCACTATCTCCTTGAAACAAAAATTCGCCATGCAAAATGAACATTTAAATGTAGGATCTCTAGTATTCATGTACTCTAAACATTCAAATAATAGATGAAAAAGTTAATAATAGAGATCATGCATATAAAAGATAAAATTCAATATTTTGACCATTGACAACGAAAAACAACATAATAATAATAATAATAATAATAATAATAAAAAATTGCGAGGTTGAAAAAGATATTGCATCAAATTTATGATATTTTAGGTTTTCAATATTTATACAACGTAATTATTTTCTGATTGAAACTATAATTTAATATTGATCATCTCAATTTTTAGTTAAGTAAATTGAGAGACAATTTATATATTATTGTGAAAAAATATCATAAAATTTGAATTAAAATATAACAAAGAATATCTTGGTATGGTTAATTATTTTTTGAAATTTTAAAATTAACAGTTAGGACAAAAATCATTAATAACTATATCATTTCAAAAAAAAAAAAGATAAATTTGTTAGCCGTTAATGTTAAAAAATGTGATATGAGATTTTTTGGAATAAAGAATTAATTAAGAATTAAATGTAATTGTTATTGAAATAATTTTGATAAATAATGCAACATAGGAAAGAACTTTAATATGTATATATAATAAATAACTTAAAAATAGGATTTAGTTATAAAAATTTCAATACAACGTGATTTATAAAAATACGAATGTGCATAAATTTTAGATATAATTTTAATTGAGAATTTGACATTGGATCTGTATGACTGAACCAAATATTTATCCATAAAATTAAGACCAATAAAATATCACAATTATTATAAGAAATTAATTACGTATTAAATGTAATTATCTATAAAAATATTTAATAATTTAATAATATGCTATAAAAAAAGAGCTCCAATTTTTAGATGTACTAAATAACTAAAAATAAGATTATTTATAAAAAAAACTATATGTATGATGTGATTTATAATTTAGTACTTCATCCGTCCCATAAAAATAGTCCTCTACTTATTTTCACACAGATTAAGGACAAAATGGAATATAAAATATTAATTTCACTCTTAAAAAATAAATTAAACTATCTTTTTGAGACGGACAAAAAAGAAATAGTGGACTATCTTTGTAGGATAGAGAGAGTATTATCTAGTAATAAAATTTCAACATAATTTTTAACTAAAAATTTTACTTTGAATTTTTATAAATGAACACAAATATTTATTTGTAAGATTGAAAACGTTAGAAGAACACATTTTTTTTATGAAAAGAGAGGTTTTGATACAAAAAAGTCAAATTTAAATAAGTAAAATCAAACAAATTATTGTTCTTATATCATAAAAAGTAAAAAACAACTTCTCGGTAAAAGCAAACTTTAAAAAAAAAAAAATTCTATTTTCTTATTTTTATTATTTTTTTATACAATGTGATATACAATTTCATCAAATATATATACTGACCCATGAATAGTATGTTTTTTCTTCACTCAACGGTCGAAACCATTAAAATATCTATCAAACCCAAAACTATTCTAAATAGTCCAACATTAGTTAACACATTGCAACCCCAATAGAGAAATCTATAACATAATATAAATAGACTATTAACAAATCCTCTTATTAGTCTAAAATAATTTTGCATTCTATATTGTTTTCGAAGATTTCTCTACAATATTATTATTTTAATATTTTTTCATTTTTGTTAGAAACCTAAATCTATGTTCAACGACTCAAAATATCACAGGTTTTGAAGAAAAGAGTAGTGCCAATCATTTTTACATTTTCAAAAAATAATTTACTATTTTTTATTTTCAACTGGTTTGTAATATAAATAACTAATAAGCATTACCACCGCACCAGAAATTTTGAATCATAAAACACGATAAATAGAAGGTGGAGTGGAGCGGTCATGTTAAACAGTACACATTTTTTCAAAGAAATAACCCTTTAATTGAATCTTTTATTATTGTGTATATCTTCATAATAATTATATATAACATAAATGAAAGAGGTTGTATATAAGAAAATGAAAAAAAAAAAAAAGGATATAGAAAAAAAAAATGAATCAACAGATTTTGAAAAATGGGAAAAAAATGAAACAAATTCTGAAAAAGCAAAGAAGGAAAAAAAAAAACTGGCTTTCCAGTGTAATTGGCGGCGGGAAATAAAAGCCATGTAAACACAACAAATATTGAAGACTATAAGTAGATGTCAGCGATTTTGAAAATAATAAATAAATATTGAAGGCCCAACTAATTTTGAAGTGGGTTTTGAAGTTGATTATTGGATAGGGAATATAAGTAGTGTGAACATAATAAATATTGAAATCCCCAAAAATTGGAAAAATAAATAAATAAAACTCGCACATAGTACAAGAGTTTTGGAGGGAAATAGTGAAATTGACTGGGGTTAACTCAGCTACTTTTATATATTATATAGAATATAGATAGATATAGATTTGCTTTCGATATTTCCCAATCTGCAACTTTCGTCATTTTCTAACCTATTAACATTCAACGCCTCGTAAAGGCCTGGTGGGCTGAATATCTTGTAAGATACTCCGTCAAATATTGAAATTATTTTGATGAAATTACATGTTTTACCCTGTTTTTGAACCTGTTTTCAAAAATACTCTTATAATTAATTTTGACTTTTAAAATAGGTAAAAATATAGTGTATAATCTCAAAACCTTTCAAAAGAAAAATTCACTGAAAATACACATGATGGGCCACAGATGATGCTTATTGCCCAGTACCTTGGACCCTCGACCGATATAATTATTGGATTAATGGATTTCAATTGATAACCGATCGTTAAGTAGCCAATTTTTTAGTCAAATTGTACCACAAGCATTTGTAATTTTTACCATTAGTCTAGATTTGAAGAGTCTCAACTCATAGAATTAAATTTTATAACTCATCAAAAAAATAGTACCATCAATATTCACCCTATAATTTGTCTCCCCGTGGTAACACTGTAGCCAAGAAAATGGAGCTAGATCAAACACTCCTCAAATGGTGAAAAAATCGATGTTAGCAAAGATGTATCTGCTACCAAGAGAGCTAGTTACTGTTCGACATAAACCATGTCTAATCACGTACATGTAAAATTTCTCGCTAAAGAAGATGGTATAGAGAAATATTTGGGAAAAGTACATAACTATACAACTAAAACTTTCACTTTTTAAACATAACAAACTTAAGATTTTTTACAAAAAATCAGGTATTAATTAGTTAATTAATTAATACAATATTATAATAATTATAATGAGTTGCCAAACAACGATAAATATTAAATAATAAAATCAAAACAATACATAATCAACAATAACTCCATCCCATCCCAACCCAACCCCGCACTCACCCCCACCCACCCCGACAACCCACCCACCCACCCGACCCCACCCACCCCATAAAATAATTTGTTTCCTTCTACTTTTCCCCACTCACCCCCACGCCCAACACCACCTTACCCACCCCCCACTCCTCCCCAACCCAACCCCACCCACCCACCAACCACACCGCCACCACTCACCCACCCCACCCAACCCAACCCACCATACCACACCACAAGAATGATTTTACTTCTATTTTTTTCTCATCTCACCCACCCACTCACCCCACCCACCCACTAGTCCCATCCCATCACACCCACCCTACCCCAAAAATAAGTTTTTTTTTGAGATATTTTTCCACACTTCCCCACTCCACCCGACCATACCCTACCCCACCCCACCTCATCTCACCAACCATGAATTTTTTTTTCTACTTTTCCACAACTCGCCCAGACCTACCCTATTCTACCCCGCCTCCCCCACCTACCCCACCCAAAATTAATTTTTTTCTTCTAATTTTCGACTCCCCCACCAGCCTCGCCCCATACCCTACCCCAAACCACCTCATCCAAAATGATTTTTTTTACTACTTTTTCACGACTCGCTCATACCCTGCCACGCCACCAATCCCCAACCCCACCCTACCCAAAATTAATTTTTTTCTCCTAATTTTTCACACCCCTCCCCGACCCTACCTCGCCACCCACCCCACCCAAATATGATTTTTCTTCTATATTTTCATACCCCACTCTAACAACCCCACTACAACCCACCCCACCCAAAAATGGTTTTTCTTCTATTTTTTCACACTTCCCTCCAACCGCCCCACCCGATCCCACCGCACCCCGCCACCAACCATACTCCATCAAAAAATTATTTTTCTTCTATTTTTTCACACTTCACACCAACCACCTCATCTCAACCCACCCTACCCCACCCCACCCACGCACCCACCAACGCAAAAAATAATTTTTTTCTTTTACTTTATCCAACCTCCAACCGGACCTCGACCCTACCCTACCCACCCACCCCACTCCAAAAAATTATTTTTTTCTTCTACTTTTCCCCAACCTGACCCACCCCACCCTATCCTACCCCCACCCACAAAAAAAAATGATTTTTTTCTTCTACTTTTCCAACCCCGATCCTACCTCACCATAAAAAATGATTTCTTCTACTTTTTCTAGCCCCACCCGACCTCTACCCCACTATCCCCACCCCTAAAATCACAATCAATAACGTAAGTTGACACGAGATCGCAATTAAGTCACGTAAGGTCACACAAAGTCACAATTACAAATTTAGTTGTAAAACCCCACCCTTCCAAAGTCACAGTTGGTCACACAAGGTCAAAGTTCGGTCACACAAAGTTGTAGTTTGGTCAAACGAGGTCACAGGAGGTCACAATTAGGTCAAACGAGGTCATGGTTAGATCACACGAGGTCAAAGGTCGATCACATAAAGTCACGCTTCGTTCTTACTAAGTCACAGTTCTGTCACACATAGTTATATTTGACATAATTGTAGGTCACATCATGTAACACCCCAAGTTTCAAACCTTAAACATAGGCGTGTTAACTTCCATTCACATTAAATGCGGAATTTAAATCGTTTACACAATCAAAATGTTCATTTATCTATTATAAAATTTTACAGAAATTTCGACAGAGTCTCATCTATAAATTGGACATAGCCAACCTGTAGAGAGACATCAAAATCATTTTAAAGTACACATCTCAACTCATTCAATCCTAAACATCATCTAAACCATTACAATAAATCCCAAACTCCTCAACAATATAACTCCAAGTAAATAAACTTTAGCAAATGAAATAAGAGGTAATTTAACCTCAATAATACATGAATTAAAGAATAAATAATGAGAAATTGAAATAAATTCTAATTTAACTTTTTTTAAAAGGGTTGAAGTGGTTATAGCCTGAGTCAGCTGCCGAGTGCTCTCCTCGGATCACCTAACTTTCATCACCTGAAATGTTGGGGAGGGATTGGAGTGAGCTAAAGCTCAGTAAGTAAACTTTATGCATGAATGCATGCTTATGACATGAATGCTTTAAACTTTGAAATATGTATCCCCATTCACTTTAACCTTTCAAAACTTTCAACATTTCGAACTTTCACTTAACATTTCAAAACTTTCACTTCATTTCCATCGTGAGCTCACTTGGTGTATCTTCTAGTCAATCAGATAACAGTGGGCAATTCTTATTTGGAACCAGATTCACATTCACATTTCCACCGCAAAGCGGTTTAACATTCGTTCCACCGCAAAGCGGCTCATTCACTTCATTCCACACCGCAAAGCGGCTCATTATATTCGGGTACGCCGGTCCCCCGCGCCCCATTTCTCACTCGCATCTTTCATGAACTAGAAGTACACCCATTCTTTCTTAAAAACTTGGGATACATAACTTTTGAACAAACTTGCACATTGACACATTTCTTTCATTTAAAAACATTTCACTTCCCAATTTCAATATCAATGCATGCTTGATGATGCAATGACATGATAATGTGCATACTTTTACATTCTTCATAATAACATATACTTTCATAAAGTAAATGAAATTCATCAAAGCAAATAAATTGCAAACAGTCATTTACACATTCCACATTTATATTTAACTTCTATGAAAATAGGGGAAGTTTACTTACTTGACGTCCTTAGTAATTTACCGTTTCTGAATTTGCAAGTGGAAAAGTCTCGGATGCCCGTGATGTCAATGTACCAAAATTCTTAATTATATCCATTCATAAATAAGGTATAACTTTAGATTTGAAACAAACACGTTCATCATCCAATTCAATATTATAAACAAAACTCACAACTGAGGTTAACATTTCTATTAGACTCGCAATTTAACTCAAACGTGTCCTTAAATCATGTCAAGCACATATACTAACACATTCGAAATAAGTGTTTAAATTCAAGGGTAAGAAACATCGAACTCTTACTTATCAAATTATTCAAAAGTCAAAACTACTCAATATTATCACAACTTAATTGTCACATGGACAATTTCAATTAGCGTCCTAATTACTCAAAAATCTGAAAATAACAATTATAATAAAAATGTACATTAAAATTCAGTTCAAACAACCTGATTATTTGAAATCCCTAAATTTGAAATTTTCCATTTAAAATCAACATTGAACCAATAGAAAGTCAATTAAATAATATTATCATTTAAAGTCTGAAATTTACATACATTCGATATCTATATTTATAGATATTAGTATCATCGTAAAATTCTCCGATTTGAAATTAATAAATCTGAAATTAGTACACATTTACATAATCTACCCTAAACTGAAATTATAAAGATAACTCTAAATTAACTAACCGAAATCAATTATCAGTTACCATAATTAAAATTAAATTTCCTAAGTCTGAAAATATAATAAATTTCCAATTTAATTAGAAATCCAACAAAACCAATTTATTCTCTGAATCCATAAATCTGAAAAAGTACACACATATGTATACACACACGCATATATATATATATATATACCCAAACCTGAATTTCACTGTCAAAAATACGAAATTTAACCAAAACCCAAATCTGAAATCTTCACATACATACATACATTTAACATATATATACATCAATACATATAAACATGTGCCTATGTGCGTGTAAAAGAGTGTGCTGTGTGCGTAAATTGTGTATGTGCGAGTTCGGGTGTTATGCGTTAGGCAGGGGAGAAAGTGGCTTACGGCGTGGTATGGTGGCGGTGACGGACTGCCAGCGAGAGGGAGAGGGGAGGTCGCCGGTGAGGTGCCCTGAAAATCGAGTGGCGGTGATTTGTGTGTGAGATGAGAGAAAGACGAGAGACCGAGAGACGGAGGTCGCAAGTCGTGAGAGAGAGATGAGAGTCGTGAGTGAGGGAGAGGTATAATGAGGGTTTAGGTTTAATTTTAATCTTTTGAAATTTGCAATTTGGTCCCTCAAGTCCCCTCCTTTGCAATTCAGTCCCTTAGCTCCCATAAATTGGTAATTTAAGTCCACGACCCTCAAATAAATTTCCAAAGTGTCACCAAAATTTTCTCAACTTCAATTTAATGCAATAAAATAGAAAATAACATGTTTAGGGAGTAAAACAATTAATCACATAAATTACACGTAAACTATTAAAATAAACAATTTAGAAACTTTTAATTGGTACATTGATCGAGACGGCATCCAAGTCCGTCCACTGCAAAATAATTCAAATTATCGACATTAAAAAATATCATTTTAAAATTTATAACAACATTAACATAAATATCACGTAGGATTTCAGAATTGCCCATAAAATGAAAAGCGGTCTTACACATCACGTCCTCGTCCAATGGTCACACCAAGTCACAGTTGGTCACAATCTATATAATTGGTCACAATGATCCATTATTGACTACATATTATTTATTTAGTGGTCATAGTTACCTAATAATTGGTCATAGTCATCAATAATTGATCACAATTTATTTATTGATTGATCAAAACTTACTTGTTTTTCTTGATCACATTTGCACTTATCATAAGTCGCACAAACTCAGAATTAATCAATATTTTGATCACATTTACCTATAATTGATCAAAATTATCATATAGTTGGTACGTATTATTATTTATTGGTCATAATTTACACGTTTCCTCAATCACAATTAGTTAAAATTTTTGTTACAATTACCTAATATTTGGTCACATTCCGTATTCTTAGTTTTCTTGGTCACATCCCCCATTTCTCACAAGTCACAATTAGTAAATATTTTGGTCACATCCCGTACTTAATCACACAAAGTCACAATTTGAACATACAAGGTCACAGCTCGATCACAAAAAGTCTCAATTCCGTCATACAAGGTCATAGTTCAATCACACGATGTCATAGTTCGGTCACATGTGTTACCAAACTATGACCTTGTGTGATCGAACTGTGCCTTCGTGTGACCAACTGTGACTTTATGTGATCGAATTCTGACTTTGTGTGACCGAATTTTGCAACTAAACAAATTGTGATCTAACTGTGACCTTGTGTGATCAAACTATGACCTTGTGTGATCAACTGTGACTTTAGGAATGTGTGGGTATGTGTGTGAGATTTTTCAACTAAATTTGTAATTTGACATTGTGTGACCAATTGTGTAACATGTTGTGACTTTGCATGTGAGGGTGGGGTGGGTAAGGTGGGGTGGGGTGGGGTGATCGAATTATTAGGTAAGTGTAACTAAAATGTCGATTAAATGTGACTTTGTGTGACTTATGACGAGTAGGGAATGTGACCAATTATTAGGTAATTATGACAAAAAATATTAACTAATCATGAAAAAAAAATGAGTAAGCTGTGACCAATAAATAAATAATATGTGACAAACTATAACTTTTTGTGACCATTGGACGAGGAAAAGTATAAGAAAAAAATCATTTTTGGGTGGGGTCGTTTTGTTGGGTGGGTAGCGGGGTATGGAAAATTAGAAGAAAAATCATTTTTGGGTAGGGGTGGGGTTGGGGTTGGTGGGTGACGGGTACAGGGTTGAGACGGGGTGCGGAAAAGAAAAAAAATTATTTTTGAGTGGGGTGGGTAGTGGCGGGGTTGTTGGGTAACGGGCGTGGAGTCGGGATGGAGTGTGAAAAAGTAGGAAAAAAAATCATATGTGGGTGGGGTCAGTTGGTTGGGTGGGTGGCGGGGTAGGGTCGGGAGCGAGGTGGGTGGGGGTGTGAAAAATTGAAGAAAAAATCATTTTTGGGGGGTGGGTAGGAATGGGATGGGTGGATATGGTGGGGAGGGTGCAAGGGTAGGGTCTTCGTGGGGTGTGAAAAAGTGGAGGAAAAAAATCATTTTTGGGTGGGGCCCAGTCGATTGGTTGGGTGGGTAGTTGGTAAGGGCGGGATGGTTGTAGAAAATTAGAAGAAAAAAATCATTTTTGGATGGGGTGGGTGGCAGGGTAGGGTGGGAAAACATGGAGAGATAAAAAAAATTCATTTTGTGGGGTGGGGTGGGCAGGGTGGTGTTAGGGTGGGGTTGGTGGGGAAGTGAAAAAGTGGAAGGAAAAAAAATCATTTTTGGAGTGGGGTGGGATCAGTAGGGTGGTGTCGGGCTGGGTGGTGGTAGGTGGAAAAGTAGAAGGAAAAAATTGTTTTTGCCGTGAGGTGGGGTAGGGTGGGTGGCGAGGCGGGCAGGGTGTGTCGTGATCTGTGGCTGGGATAAGATCAATTTGTCACTTTGCGATGAAGTGGGGTAGGGTGGGATGGGATGGGATGGGGAAGTGTAGAAAAATATCGGGAGAATATAAAAATAAACTTATTTTTGGGGTGGGATATAATATGGGTGGTGAGGTTGGGTTGGTGGGTGGGGTTGGGGGATGTGGTTAGGGTGCGATCAATTTGTCACTTTGCGATGGGGTGGGGTAGGATAGGATCAAGTGGGGTTAGGTTGGGGTGGGGTGGGGTGGGGTGGGGTGGTGTAGGAAAACATCGAGAGAAAATAAAAATAAACTTATTTTTGGGGTGGGGTAGGATATGGATGGTGAGGCGGGGTAGGTGGTGGGGTCGGAGGATGTGGTTAGGGTGAGATCAATTTGTCACTTTAAGATGAGGTGGGGTAGGGTGGGGTTGGTGGGTGGGATGGGGAATGATAGGAAAATATCGAAAGAAAAAATAAAAATTATTTTTGATGTGGGGTGGGTGGGGTGGTGGTCTGTGGCTGGGATAAGATCAATTTGTCACTTTGCGATAAGGTAGGGTATGGTAGGGTCGAGTGGAGTGGAGTTGGGGTGGGATGGGATGAGGAAGTGTAGGAAAACATTGGGAAAAAATAAAAATAAACTTATTTTTGGGGTGAGGTAGGATATAGGTGGTGAGATGGTGTGGGTGGGTAGGGTGGGTGGGTGGGTCTGGGTGGGGTCGAGTAGGATTGGGTTGAGTGGAGTGGGATGGGGAAGTGTAAGAAAACATCGAGAGAAAATAAAAATAAACTTATTTTTGGAATGAGCAAGGTGGGTGGGTGGGTGGGTGGGGTCGGGGGATGTGGTTAGGGTGATATCAATTTGTCACTTTGCAATGAGGTCTGGTAGGGTCGAGTGGGGTTGGGATGGGGAATGATATGAAAACATCGAAAGGAAAAAAATAAAAATTATTTTTTGTGGTGGGGTGGGTTCGGGTGGGGGTGGGGGGGTAGGGTGGGGTTGGGGTTGGGGTTGGGATGGTGGGCGGGGCGGGGCGGGGTGGGATGGTGGTAGGTTGTGACGTCAAAATTTGAAATTTTGATTTAATATTATATTAGTTTTAATATAATATATAGTAGATAATTATGTTTATCTTATATATATCATTATATTTATTTTTAATTATTAAACATCTAACTAAATGAATTAATACCTGAATTTTAAAAAAAAAGATTTCCTTCACATGATTTTTGAATTGTATCTTTGAAATATAAGGTTTTATGTAATTTTCCCGACATATTTTGTATCTCAAAATTCAAAAAATTCTGGGCTTGTTGCTTTACCTTTAATTACAGTTAAAAAGTTTTAGAAACGGGTTTTGTTTCTATTGTTTTCATTTAGATGTAAAATTCTGATTCAGAAGCTGTGAAATTGTTCAATATTTTTAGCATTCTTTATAAAATAAAAAAAAAGTAGAAAAATGTGATAAAATGTGACATAGTGTCACATTTTAGTTCATAGAAAACGTGATAATTCTCACTTTTTTAGTTCAAAGAAAAAGTGACACAGTGCCAATTTTTTGAGATTGTGTAATGAATATTGCAAAAATTGAAAAAGTGACATGCGAGTAGAAAAAAGTAGTAAAGTATCACTTTTTAGTTTAAAGAAAAAGTGATAAAAAGTGACATTGTGTCACTTAATTTTAAAAAAGTGGCACTCTATGTCACCTTTTTAGTAGAAATTTTCTTTTAAAAGTTGTATCTTGTCAATTTTTTCTTAAAAAAAGTGACATTGTACCACATTTTAGTTAAAAAAAGTAGCATTTTATCACCTTTTTATTTTTTTAAAAAAAGTGATAAAGCGCTAAAAAGTGACATTGCGTCTTGTGTCACTTTTTTATTAAAAATTGAAAAAATGACATTCAAGTAACAAAACGTCACTTTGTTTTACTAAAAAGTGACACCATATCACTTTTTAATTAAAAGAGAAGGCGAATTAAAAAAAAAAGTAGTATTGTGTAATGTATCTATTAATGTTTGTGGACTCGTATAATTTGTTAACCAATGATGAATATTGAAAAAAAATGAAATTGACCTTCAAGTAGAAAAAAGTGACAAATTGTCACTTTTTTTTTAAAAAAAAAAAAGCAAAAAAAAAAAGGCACAATTATTCCAATATCTTGAATAAAATTAAAAAGTCATGAATTTATTCTAAGATTTTAATTTATGTTTAATTGATAAAGTAACGTACATATCAATTTTTTAAAAATAAGTGACATTATATGTCACTTTTTAAAATAGTGACAAAAACATTAAAAAAGTGGCACTCAAGATTTACAAAGTATTTTTACTTCCTAGAAATTTCAAAAATGCATTTTTGTAAATTGTACAAAAATAAGGGTATTTGTGTTAATATTTTTCCAACTCAAACTTGGAACTTTACATTATCTCCGAACACAAGGTAATTACTAGATGTGTCAATGTGGATGTGCCAGGTTGGGTTGGCTCGCCAACATATGAGCTTGATAATGGTCTGCATGAAAAAAGCTTGCCCGCAACGGGTTTACGGGCCAATTCAGGTCGATCCACAAATTTTGAACTACAATCCAAAACCACCCATTGGCCCATATGGGTCGAGTCCATGCGGGTCGTTGTCCGTTCTGATTTGATTTGTATGAATAAAAATATAGAATTTTTCATATTTATTGCAAAAATTTTTGTTTGTTTGTTATATTGTTAAATATGAAATAAGCAAAACGATGAATTTATATTTATATAAAGAAATATTTACATAGAATCTAAATTTATATCTTATGTTACATGAATTACTTATAACTTTATAAAGTTAAATGCAATATAACAATTAAATACATTTTTAATTACTATAATCAAAAGAACATTATGTTTCTTAATTATTAAGGGGAAAAAGAATATTTACACTTAGGGTTTGAGCAATTAATAATGTCCATTGAATGAGAAACTATGACTTTTAAAAACCCAAAAAAAATGAACCTTAGGAAAGTATCAAACTGGTTCCCCGAAATCTCGAAACTTAAGAGTGATGAAATTTAAAATGGGTAAATATATTAACACCAAATTTTTTGTTAATCTCACCACATTTTAATTGTAATAAAGATCCCTGATTTTTTCCTTTTTCCTTTTTTACATTTACCCCCACCAAATATTTTTTTTAATAATTTTTTATTATCAACTCTTTATTAATTTCTACATCTTATCTTTAGAGATGATTTTCGTTTAAAATATTTGTCACGAGGTCAAAAAATACTTATTTATCTCTCATACTTTTAAATAATTAAATATAAAAGTTAAAAAGAGTATTTGCACATCTTTTCATTGTAAATTAGCAAAATATTTGAATAGAAATCATGATTAGAAATAAAATATGTTAATTAATTGAATGTTATGCATAATAATGAGATTAAAAAAAGTTGATGACATAAAAGCAAAAGTAAACAGACAATGAAGATCTTTCTTGCAATTAAACTCTAGTATAGATATAAAAAAGTGTTGTGTAAATATAATTACCCATTTAAAATACACTTCCCAACTCAATTGGTTGGCTCATCTAAAAGATTATGAGATTCACAATATCTTTGATCGATATTTCAAAAGTATTTCTCACCATTTAGAACGTTGGATCTTTTCATCAAGATCTTCTCTTGTCCTGCAAACAAGTTGTTCCGCGCGGGTGTTGTTTCCCTCGTGGTAACAATTAAAAAGGGATCAGACGGATGTGTAAGAGGCAAACATCTTGAGATAGTCCCAAAAACGGTATTTGTACTTTGTACTAAACTTGGATTTACAATATGCCTCCAAGATGTGCAAGTACACAATTGAACTAAGGAAAATTCTAATAAAATATAAGATAAGTGATTATTGTCCAATTTTACTTATTTTAAATAGGTAAATACATGAAAAATGCAATTTTGGGAAATGAATTAGGTTATTAAGAGTAAAACTTATAAAAGATTCAATTTTAATTCTTAAACTCAAAATTGACTTTATTTGCTATTAATTTCATTTATTTAATTGTAGGGACACTTTGGACAATTTCAACCAGAAAACCCTAACTTAGTTGATCCAAAAAAGCTCAAAATGGATGAACTCACCTTCAACTTCACTAGCCGCCCACTACACACACTTGACAAACTCTCTAACAACCGCACACCCACATCCTCCTCTTTCACTCACCTTCATTCCTGCAGCCATTATCCATCCCTCACACCAACATCTGCACCACTCACTCTAACATATAGCAACACCTCTCCAGCCGACATTCATCTTCCCTAACTCTCACAATTTGCTCCAGCCAACACAGCAACCAATCAAGCAGCCGTTCCACAGCAGCAACTTCAACTTCCCTGACATAGCACCAGCCTATCCATTGCTCAAGCTTAGCAGCAACCTCAACTCCTCTCTCGGCTAGCCTCCAATAATTTAATCCCAACCATTCAGCAACCTTTGGCAGATTGAGGAGAATTGCGATTGGTGGTTTCAGGTGATTGGTTCCAGTTTCTATTCATATTTTTTGCTTAGATTTTGAATTGTTTCAATTACTAGTTTTCATGAATTTAGATTATTGATGTTAGTTGATTATTAGATAAATTTTAGTTATTAAATTTTTATTTCCAAATTTGAATTTCGCTTTCTTGTAATGGTATTTGCTTGGTTGAATTTTATTTCATTTAATTCGATCATGTTCGGCTAAGTTATATTTAAGATGAGTTATTCTTAGTTTCAATGGGTAAATGCTAATTTCCTATTGATGAATTCTTGTTATTGATAAGGGTTAATTATTTGTTTTAAATTTTTAGATTATTTATTTGAATTAATGTCTCTGAAGTGGTATGTATTGAATATGCATACAGTATGCTCGACAAAATGCCGCAGAATAAATTAACTAATTTTCTTACTAATATGTTTAAATCTTATCAATCTCAAGAAATTCACACTAATTTTATTTGCAAAGCCCAATTGATAGCGAAAAGAATAACTCCACTCAAATTTCACTTTCTTTGGAATTTAATTATATCATCTTTAAATTCATTTAAGCACAATTGAAATCATAGTTTAAGATTTGAATTTAGCAAACATTATTATACCAATAAAATTCTTAGGAAGAATGACTTCGGATTATTGCTAGGCTATAACTTGGCCTCTTTATACTTGGATGGTAGATTTTTCATCGAATCAAGTTTTTGGCGTAGTTGCCGGAGATTATTTTGGTATTAATTGATTTTTGCTGAATTTTTTTATTTTTGTTATTATTCTTTTCTCTAATACTATTCATGATATTTGTTCTTTATTTATGTCCGTTTGGTTTCGAGATCATGCTAAGCGATTAATAAGATCGGAACCCACCGTCCATTTTTTAATTCTTGGAAATCAGCAGGTAGAAATGGAAAATAATGGAGAATCAAATGAGTTTCCAGTCATTCGAAGTTTTAGATATTTCATTTTTCGAACGATGACAAGCATTCCGTCATGCATACTGATTCCTGTAAATGCAACGATCTTCTACTTTAAACCGGGAATGATAGATCACTTGCCACACTTCTATGGAATGCCATCTGAGAGTTCTTATCACCACATCCATGAATTCAAAGGGGTTTGTTTTACTTTTCTTGAAAGAAATTGAATTGAGGAAGTCATTCGACTTAAGTTTTTCCCTTTTTCACTAAAGATAAAGCTAAGTCATGACTTAACTCTCTAAGGCCTGGTTCAATCAAAAATTGGGCAAATATGCGGAAAGAGTTCATTAAAAAAAAATTCACCACAAAGAACCACCACTATCCAAAGACAAATCATGAATTTTTCTCGAAAGAATAATGAGAATTTTTACACTAGTTGGGAAAGATTCAAGGATTTGTTATTATCTTATCCCCATCATGGTTATTAACAATGGATGTTAACTAAATTTTTTTATGAGGCTCGGACTGGAAATTAGGCAATTTGTACAAACCATGAGCAATAGTAATTTCTTTGCAAAAGACCCTAATGAAGTTTTCACATTTTTTGAAGATTTAGCTGAATATGCCCAATATTGGGATAATATTGATGAGTTTGATATGGGGTGTCCCATTGAAAATCGAATTTCAAAAGATTGCATCTGGAAATTGAATTCATTCACTTAGAGGAGATGATCACATAAATGCCCGATTGACTGTCATCACTCGAAAGCTTGAAAATTTGGAAACTAATAAAGTGAATGAACTCCATTCCTCTTCCACTATTTTAGTAAAGTGTTCAATTTGTGAAGATGTACAACATGTAACTTCTGATTGTCCTGCACTTCCTCTATTAAAAGAAATGTATTTCGATCTATCTGTTGCAGTTAATATGATTTCGAAACCTTATTTTAATCCATATTCGAGTACTTTTAATTCAAGTTGGAGAAATCATCCAAATTTCAGCTAGAGGAATGATCAAGGAAGAAACAATAATGCTGGACCTTCACAGTCAATACCTTATATGCCACCACAAAAGAGAAGTTTTGAAGACCAAATCCAGCAATTCATGCAAAGTCAAGCTGCCATCAACAATCAAAATTCTCAGGCCATTAATGACATCCGATCTCAACTTACAAAGTTGACTGCTCAATCAAGTGCACCAGAAAAGGGTAAGTTCCCAGCTTAACCAATGTCAAATCCTGAAACTCAACACAATGAGGTTGATGAGTCCAATTTGAGACATGTGAAAGTAGTGACTACTTTGAGAAGTGGTAAGCAAATCCAAGTTCCACAACCTAAAGAGAACTTGGTTGGTAAGCAAGTTGAACCTCCTGTTGATGATATTATGTTAAAATCTCTTTTTTGATGTTCATGAACCATCTAGTTCAATAGTAGGTATGCCCCTTACCCATTTTTCTCAAAGATTACAACCTGGTAATAAGACCAAAAATCAAACAGAAATTCATGAGATTTTTAAGCAAGTTAGGATAAATATTCCTCTGTTAGATGCCATTCAACAAGTTAATGCTTATGCTAAATTTCTTAAGGATTTGTGTACAGTGAAGAGAAAGCTAGCAGTTAAGAATAAGACCTTTTTTACTAAACAAATGAGTTTTATCATACAATGCCAAACTCCTCAAAAATTTAAAGATCATGGTTCTCCAACCATTGCTTGTATGATAGGAACCACTCGTATTGGTCATGCCTTGCTCGATCTAGGTTCGAGTGTAAATATTTTGCCTTTTAGTGTGTATACACAATTTAGTCTAAGCTCACTTCCATGATTTTACAATTAACACATTGATCTATTAAGATGCCTAGAGGGATAATTGTGAATGTTTTGGTTCAAGTTGATAAATTCTATTATTCAATTGATTTTGTTGTTATTAATGTTCAAAATACACCTAAAACTTCCCCTCAAATCCCTGTTATTCTTGGTAGACTATTTCTTGCAACATCAAATGCTTTGATAAATAGTAGGAGTGGTAGTTTGAAGTTAACTTTTGGTAATATGACTTTGGAACTTAACATTTTCAATACTTGTAGGCAACCAAAATATTTTGATGAAGTGCAAGAAGTTAACACGCTAGAAGAGTTGCCAGTTGAGCTACAAGTTCCTAATGAGCAAACAGATCTTAATTTTGAATTGGAAAGCATTGAAGACACTTCAAAAAGTGAAATAATAGCAACTGTAAGAGCTTAGCAGCCAAGCATTGAGCCTCTAAATGTCAGTCAGACACCCATGCAAACGTTAGCAGAGAAGATGCCTCTTAAGCTCAAACCTTTTCCATCGGAACTAAAGTATGCATTTTTGGGACCCAATGAATCATACCCAGTGGTAATATCCTATACTCTTGCTTTTGATCAAGAAAATATAATGTTAAAAGTGTTAAATGATCATAGATCTGCAATAGGTTGGACTATAGCAAATATTAAGGGAATTAGTCCTTTAGTGTGCACTCATAGAATTTTCCAAGAAGAAAATGCTAATCCTTCAAGGGAATCTCCACGAAGGCTAAGCCCCTATATGAAAGAGGTTAAAAATGAAGTTTTAAAATTACTTGATGCTAGTATCAATTATCCTATTGCAGACATCAAGTGGGTAAGTTCTACTCAGGTAGTTCCTAAGAAAATTGGGTTACTGTTGTTGAAAATGAACAGGGAGAAATGATAATTAAAAGGGTACCCACTAGTTGGAGGATGTACATAGATTATAGGAAGTTAAATTTCATGACTAGAAAGGACCACTTTCCTTTACCATTTTTAGATCAAGTGCTTGAAGTTGAGTTAGCCAACCAGAAAATTAAAGGCATTTTGACAAAAACAGTGAATTCAAATAGAAAAGATTGGGCTATAAAATTTGATGATGCTTTATGGGCTTATCGGACTACTTTTAAAACAGTTCTTGGAATATCTCCTTATAGAATTGCGTTTGAAAACCCTTGTCATTTGCTAGTTGAGATTGAGCATAAAGCTTTTGGGGAAATCAAAACACTTAACTTTGATAAGAAAAATTTTAGAAAATCATTTTTTCCTTCTAAAAAAGTATTACTTTATGACTCTACGCTTCATCTGTTTCCTGGTAAGTAGAGAACTAGATGGATACGTCCTTATATTGTGCAAACTGTTTATCCATATGGGGCTATTGAGATTTTGTATCCAAAAATTGGTACTGTTTTTAAAGTAAATGGACAACATCTGAAACCATTTTTGTATAATTTTTCTGTTGAAGTTAATGAACTATCTCTGCTGGACCCTGATTCCAGCGGCTGATTTTCTTGGAGCTAACTTGTTATTATCATGTATATATTTTATTTTCTTTTTGCAAATTTTATTCTTTGTTCTTCATTTTTTTTGTTTTTAATTCTTGAATAATTGCTCATGTGCATAGGTCTCCTCTCAGGCACACTCTTCTTCTTTATCTCGATTTAATTTTGAGTCGTGTCTATGAATTACTGTTCATTTTTCTTCTCTTTGAGTCATTGAGGACAATGTCTGGTTTTAATTGGGGGGAGAGTAACTCAAATGTACTTGTTTTGCATTAATCTTTTTGTGATCGTTGAGCATTAAAATTAAGTAAATCTTAAGTCTTGAATTATATCTTTGTTGTTCTGTAAAGACCTCTTTTTTTTTAATGCTCAAATTTAAACCTTGTGGTAAGATGGATGGTCAACACATGCAACTAGAACTCTCTCAAGTTTAAGTGATTTTATTTGTTCATCATGAGAGTTGAGTGATTGGTGGCTTTCTTATATTGCCCTTGTTTGATATTGTTACTTCCATTGGGCATCATTATACGGATTGTAGATTTTTGATTGTTTATACTTAAGAAAAAATGATGGTCAACGTCAAATGAAATTTGAGCCTTTGAAGCTAACCTTATCCTCTTCTCTTCCCATCAGAAATCACTTCATAGCCACAAATTCCTTTCATCTACTTCACACTAAAGATGACATTGTATCCATAAATATATAACCTTGGCTTCCACTTTCAAGTATAAGTGAGGATGATTTTTTTTTTCTCATTATATGAAAAACAAATGTTCGGTGTATGAAACAAAAGAAAAGTGGAGTTTGAAGGTGTTTGATAGTCATTGAGACTAGAGGAGAATGTTGAATAATTATTTGAGAGGAATTCAAAAAAAAAAGAAAAAAAAAAGGAAAAGAATGCATTTGAAAAAAAATGAGAGAGAAAGAAAGAAAAGGGAAATGTATTGAAAAGAAAGTTAAGGATGTGAAGAAGAAAAGTAAGCTTCAAGTGTGATTAAATGTGAAAATTATTATCTTTGCTTATATTTGGAAGTCCTCAATTTCTATTCACTTCTTTTATTTCCTTATCCTATCCAAAAAGAAAAAAGAAAAAAAAAAGAAAAGAAACATTCTTGCTACCATTGTATCATATACTTCCAATGGAATTCCTTGTTCTACTATTATCACTAGAACATGTAAATCTTTACTTCTACCACTATTTATCAGTTTCCTTGATAACACCATTATCACCTTACATTGACATTTTGATCTTAAGTTGGCTTGTGGTAAGAACGGTTGAGTTCCAATGGTTGTGAGTTTTTCATGAGGTCAATATTTGCATCGCTGCTATTCACATATGAACCATACTACATTATCAGATTGATTTACCGACTAACTTACCTACAATACACTTGGCAAACATCCATCACTTTACCCATCACATCATCTTTAAAATCAACCACCATAATTATGCTAATACAGAAATTGGTAAATCAATCTGGCTAATTAGATTAATCCATCTACATATATATGGCCTTTTTTGAATACTTGAGTGATTAGTTTTCAAACTCCATGAGTGATCCCCTAATGAGTTAAAAAAAAATACATATATCAGTGAGTATATGGAGTTTATGCTTTGCTTGAGTGAATTATGGAGATTGTATATGTTGAGGTTAGTGGTTTTATGGATTGGCTTAAAACACACAAACACACAGAGACGAAAGGGGGAATGTTTTTATGGACTAATGTGGATATGATGTTTGATCTCTTGATTTTGCAAAGTTGATGTGCTCGACTATCTAACTAAATTCATTATTGACTTTGCATTTGGAGTTTTCATAGAGGTGGTCATGTTTTAATTCGCTTGAATTGCTAGAGACTAGCAAAAAGCTAGTTGGGAAGTGTGATTATTGTCCAATTTTACTTATTTTAAATAGGTAAATACATGAAAAATACAATTTTGGGAATGAATTAGGTTATTTAGCGTAAAATTTATAAAAGACTCAATTTTACTTCTTAAACTCTAAATTGACTTTATTTGCTATTAATTTCATTTATTTAATTGCAGGGACACCTTGGAGAATTCCAACCCGAAAACCCCTAACTTAGTTGATCCGAAAAAGTCCAAAGTGGATGAACCCACCTTCAACTTCACCATCCGCCCACTACACACACAACACAGACTCGGCCAACTCTCCAACAGTCGCCACCATCATCCTCCTCTTTCACTTACCTTCATTCCAGCAGCCCTTATCTATCCCTCACACCAACAGTCGCACCACTCACTCCAACACACAGCAATACCTCTCCAGCTGGCATTCATCTTCCCCAACTCTCACACTTTGCTCTAGCCAACACAGTAGTCGTTCCACAACAGCAACCTCAACTTCCCTGATGCAGCACCAGCTTATCCATTGCTCACGCCCAGTAGCAACCTCAACTCCTCTCTCGGCCAACCTCCAATAACTTTATCCCAACCATTCAGCAACCTTTGGAAGATTGAGGAGAATTGCGATTGATGGTTTCGGGTGATTGGTTCCAGTTTCTATTCATATTTTTGCTTAGATTTTGAATTGTTTTAATTACTAGTTTTCATGAATTTATATTATTGATGTTAGTTGATTATTAGATACATTTTAGTTATTAAAATTTTATTTCCAAATTTGAATTTCTCTTTCTCGTAATGGTATTTGCTTGGTTGAATTTTATTTCATTTAATTCGATTATGTTCGGTTATATTTGAGAGGAGTTATTCTTAGCTTCAATGGGTAAATGCTAATTTCCTATGGATGAATTCTTGTTATTGATAAGGGTTAATTATTTGTTTTAAATTTTCAGATTATTTTACTTGGATTAATGTCTCTGATATGGTATGTATTGAATATGCATACAACATGCTCGACAAAATGACGTAAAATAAATTGATTAATTTTCTTACTAATATGTTTTAATCTTATCGATATCAAGAAATCCACACTAATTTTATTTACAAAGACCAATTGATAGCGAAAAGAATAACTGCACTCAAATTTCTCTTTCATTGCAATTCAATTTTAACCTCTTTAAATTCATTTAAGCACAATAGAAGTCATAGTTTAACATTCGAATTTAGCAAACATTAATATACCAATAAAATTCTTAGGAAGAATGACTATGGATTATTTCTAAGCTCTAACTTGACCCTTATACTTGGAGGGTAGATTTTCCATTTAATCAATAAGAAAATTACATCTTTATTTGAGAGTTTGATTGTTTTTTTTTTTTTTAACGTTTAAATTTCTACAATAACAACTATTGGTAGATTATTCGGATTTTCCTGATTATTTTGAACTCTGTCGTCTGCTATGTGAAGATCTGTTTGTTGAGCTGCTTCCAATTGTTGTCTGCACCTTTGTAGAAATGTGCATTCAATTGATCTAATTTAACTTTTGCTAAGCTTTGATATTTTAACTGTGCTATGTGTTGAAATCTGGCCCAAAGAAAGGTACAGTGATCCACCAGCGAAGGCCCAACAGTGGCCCAATGGACCTTGACCCACAGATAAGACCTAAAATATCACCCTGAGATGAATGCCAAGGTGGTACGTCAAGCAAACCTCTTTAGCCGACTTGGTTAACGCCTAGCCGATATGCTTTATACTAAGCCGGGGCGCTTTATGGCGTTGACCAGAAAAGAGATGGAGTCAGTGATGGGACATTGCCTTTACCAAGACGTGACATGCGCCCATCCCCTACGAAATGTAGCAATGATTACGGTTGAAAAGTAAGGTTGTCACCTCCATGAGCTAGGGTGATGACAAGTGTAAAGTACGCCACGTGTCGTGAACTGAGATAACAAGTTCCTCTATAAATAAAGCACGATTGTCTCCAAGTAAAGGGTTAGTAATTTCTCACTCTGAACAATATACTTCTCTCACTCCCTTTTCTCTCTTTTACACACTTATATTTCCCGCACCCAATAGATATATTCGCCTAAAATGAGTACTGACTTAGGCATCGGAGTGCAAACGGGAGCCACCTCGGCCCCCTTTGCAAGCTGATTGTTTGTCACAATGCGCAGGAGATCCACGTGTTCAAGAGGGAGCAGCTGAGACGTGTTGGTCCAAGGTCCAGTCGGATTTTGTGGTCAACATTTTGGCGTCGTCTGTGGGAAGCCATACTGCTAACCAAGAAAACACATGGTAAAAAGCCACACATAGAAAGGTTGGCCTTGAAAAAGGTAAGAGCTTTGAAAGATAAGCTGGTTGGCCTTGAAAAAGGTAAGAGCTTTGAAAGATAAGCTGGTTGACCTTGAAAAAGGTAAGAGCTTCGAAAGATAAGCTGGTTGACCTTGAAAAAGGTAAGAACTTTGAAAGACAAGTCCGTTAACCTTGAAAAACTTTGAAATATGAGTGTGATAACCTTGAAACATAAGTTTAACACCCTTGAAAAAGGCGTAAAGAGCTTTGAAACATAAGTTCAGTGACCTTGAAAAAAGGTAAAAGTTTTGAAACATAAGTTTATTCACCTTGGAAAAGACGTATAACTTTGAGGTATAACTTTAGTAACCTTGAAAAAGGCGGGGATTTTTGAAACGAAAGTCCACTCATCTTTGAAAGACAAGATAGGATTAAGGAATTTCCCTAAACATGAACGAAAGTGATGGTGATGTTAACCCCCGTAGGGGAAGAAGTGGCCAACACAGCGAGGGCGAGGTTCCTCAAGGACTCCATGAAAACGCCAATGAGAAAATGGCACGACCTAACCCGCCTCTCCGGCACCGAAATCGCCACATGATGCGTGACATGACACACATGGCGGCTCAAATGCTGGAGATGCAGAAGCAACAGATAGAACAGACTGCTGCAATGAATGCCTTTATGGCCAGAGGGTATGTTATAAATGAACCCGTGATGCCTCAGCAATACCCACAGCCACATTATTCACCATCCGAGGCGGCCACTGCCTCATATTATTATCAAGTTCCACAGGCATATGCCGAGGTAGAATCCGAGCCATCCTACGAGCTAGTTCCGGAGCATGAAGCACATGAAGAACAAAACCCACTCCCACCTAGACACAGGGAGGCTTCTCCCGCAAAATCCGGCAGTGTCCTCAGCCGAATAGGAGGGTTATTCAGGGGCCAACGACGGGGGCAAACGGACCCAGGTCGGCACAATGCCACAGAGCCTAGAAATAGGCGGGAGCGACGCGCTGAAGAAACCTTTTCGCATGGTCAAATGTATAGGGACCAACATGGTATGGGAGCAGAAAGGTTGGCATCAGCACATGAGCCTAGGAATAGGCAGGAAAGAAGAGCCGAAGCAGTTCGGACAAGATCTCGCAACGAGTTACCAGCCCACGGAAGGTTAAACCACGGCCATGTTTTGCCATCACAAAGGCAAGAGTATGCTCTGCCGCTCCACGACCAATACCATGGTCCAATGTATTCCGATCACGATGAAAACAGTGAACTGCCCTCTTACGAGTTGGATGACGAAGAGGAAGTAAGTCCCTTCACAGATGGCCTCCATAGGTGCCCCGTACCTCATGACTTTGAGATGCCAGAAATAGAAAAGTACTCTGGGGGAGGTGATCCTGATGATCACCTGTTAAATTACCGTGCCAGCATGGAAATAGCCGGAGCCACTCCGACATTGAAATGTAAAGCCTTTTCTTTAACCCTTGAGGGAAGTGCCATACGATGGTATAAAAAACTCCCTCCTGGCAGCATTCACAGTTGGAGAGATATGAAGACGGCTTTTAAAAATGACTTTGTTTCCTCCAGGCCTGGCCAACTCCCGCTCCAACGCCTTCAGGATCTGAGGCAAGGAAGGGACGAGTCTCTGAAAAGTTACCTAGCTAGGTTTACTGAAGAGATGCATATCTGCGAAAATATCACAGAAGCGGAGATGTTTTCGCTTTAAAAGGAGGGCTAGATATGACCAGCATGTTCTGGAGGGATGTCCGGAGCAGGAAACCAAGGGATTACAATACCCTGGTAGACCTGATGAAGGAAGAGATTGTATCGGAGGAAATGGCTAGGGCCAGAGATAATCATCCCCAAGGGAGATATAACCTTGGATATTCCAATGAAGCGGACCTCAAGAAAGGAGGAAACAAGGATAGGGTCGGCGGTAACCGAGGTGGCGCGCCTCGTCCATTTCCGGGGACAGGATCTAGCTTTGCCGCAGAAATCGTGGAAGCTATCCCTCACTTGCACTCTAACACCCCTTCCCAAAATCCTCCCATGGCTCAAGGGAGAGTGGAAAGTGGCCGAAGTGGAAAGCAGCCCATGATTGGGGCTTACTGCGCCTATCACAGATATTACGGTCACGCAATGGAGGATTGCAGGGAAATCCACATGTTAGCTGACCAAAAGGCGCAGGGGAGAAGGGGAGGTGACTATCCCCCCGACACAGGGAGAACTCAAAAAACCGGTGGTCAGAAGTTCAACCGAGCTGATAGGAGAGCTCCGTGGAAGAACTCAACTAAGGAAAGAATTGATAATCTCCAAAGAGACAGGAATAAGGGCCAGGATACCGCCTCGGAGCATGCTAAAGATACACGGGAACCACCTATGCCTGTGTCCGACCTCCTCATTCGTGAAATCGACACAATACTGGGAGGCCCCCACCCAGGTGGGAGCACAAACAACTCCTAAAAGAGGCACATCAGAGAGGCCAAACAACTTGCCAATGTGAATTACCATATCCATTCACATCCTTTAGGGATGCCTCGGACAGAGCCAATCACATTCACCCAAGACGATGCCATTGGAGTACATTTCCCCCACAACGACGCATTGGTTATCAGGGTAGTGGTGGCTCGAAATGGGTTATCACGGATGATGGTTGATGATGGTGCCTCGGTAAATGTGATTTACGGGGTAACGTTCGATAAAATGGGGATCAGCACTCCCCTTATTCCGGTCCTGGATCCAATATATGGATTCACGGGAGACAGCATAACCCCCAGAGGGTCCATAACCCCAATAACTGAGGTGGGGCAAGTACCAACTATTTCCAGAATCCCCATGGAATTTTTGGTTGTGGACAAAATATCCTCCTATCATGGCTCAATTGGGAGACCAGGTCTCATTGACTTGGGGGCTGCAACGCATACGAAATATATTTGCATGAAATTCCCCACGGAGCATGGTGTTACAATTGTAAGGGAAGCCAAACTGAGTCGCGGGCCTGTTACACGAACGCAATCCGAAAGTTTCAAGATCGAAGCTTGAACATGATTAGCGATGTAGCCATGGCCGAGCCTGCTCCAGAACCTGAAAGATTGGGTAGAGAGCTCTTTTAAAATAAGGACATCACTATGACACTAGAAGAAGACTTGGAAGATCTGGACCCAAGAATTGCAGGAGACAATTGCTCCACCTCGGCAGAATGGCTAGAATGCTTCGGCATACACCCACATGACCCAATCAAGGAATTGCAGATTGGGTTGGATTCACCAATTGAATACAAAGATCAATTGAAGAATTTCTTACTTAAAAATCTCGATGTATTCGCGTCGAAGCATGGCGACATGGTTGAGATTGATCCTAAAGAGGCCTGCCACAGACTCCAGATTGACCCTCGAAGCCCCGGGCATAGGCAGAAGAGAAGACCCATGAGTTCAGACAAATATGAGGCCTTGAAAGACGAGGTCATGAAGCTGTTGAAAAATGGCTTCATCAGAGAATCCTACTATCCGAAGTGGGTATCAAACCCTGTGTTGGTACCAAAACACAATGGGAAATTGAGGGTATGTATTGATTTTTCAAACTTGAACCAGGCATGTCCAAAATACAGTTTCCCACTGCCCCGGATCGATCAGTTGGTTGACTCAACAGTAGGGCATGAACTGCTGAGCTTCATGGTGCCTACTCCGGGTACAATCAAATCTCCATGTGTGAATCGGACGAGGAGCATATTTCTTTTATAACAGATAGAGGACTCTATTGCTACAAAGCAATGCCATTCGGCTTGAAAAATGCGGGAGCTACCTATCAAAGGCTGGTGAATCGCATATTTTCAGAACAATTGGGAAACACCATGGAGGTGTATGTCGATGACATGTTGGTTAAGAGCATGGTCCCCGCGAATCATATCCGCCATTTATCAGAGACCTTCGAGGTGTTGAGGAAATATCGAATGAAGCTCAATCCAGCGAAGTGTGCATTTGGGGTAGCGTCTGGAAAGTTTCTTGGATTCATGGTGAATAAGAGAGGAATCGAAGCTAATCCTGACAAAATCAACGCTTTGTTGAACATGCAATCGCCTCGAAGTCCAAAAGAAGTGCAAAGCTTAACGGGGAGAATTGCGGCCTTGAATCGATTCGTCTCCAAATCTACTGACAAATGCTTGCCATTTTTTAAGGTCCTCAAAGGGGAAAGTGATTCCAGTGGACACCGGAATGTGAACAGGCTTTCGCCGACCTTAAAGCATCTTTGGGACGGCCCCCATTGCTATTAAATTCAAAGGCCGGCGAGCCTCTCTACTTGTATTTGGCTGTATCCAAAGAGGCTGTCAGCTCAGTGTTGATCAGAGAAGAGGATGAGAATCAGTTCCCAGTGTACTATGTGAGAAAAGCCATGTTAGATGCGGAGACACGATATCCAAACATGGAGAAACCAGACGCATCTGGAAGGCTACTGAAATGGGCAATAGAAATCAGCCAGTTCGACCTACATTATACGCCTCGGACCGCTGTAAAGGGCCAAGTGCTGGCGGACTTTGTAGTTGAATTCACACATCCCCCTGAGGTTGAAATGGTAGATAATACGGATGACAGCCAAGATGACAGCCAAGAGTGGAAATTGTTCATTGATGGGTCCTCGGTTGATGGGCGATCCGACGCAGGGATATTGTTAGTAAGCCCAGAGGGGTTTAAATTACACAGCGCAATCCGCTTCGAATTCAAAGCCTCAAACAATGTTGCCAAATACGAGGTGTTATTAGCCGGGTTAAGACTTTCGAAAGCCTTGAAGGTTAAATTCGTAGTGGCCAATAGCGATTCGCAGCTTGTTGTGAGCCAATTCAACGGGCAATTTTCTGCCAAAGAACCTTCTATGGTCGCTTACTTGAAGAAAGTAAGAGATTTGGCTGTGCACTTCAGAAAAATGGAGTTGCAACACATCCCCAGAACAGAAAATTCCAACGCCGATGCGTTGTCCAAATTAGCAAGCAGGAGCGATTCAGAGTTACACAATCTAATCCCAGTTGAGCGCATGTTGACTTCGTCTATTAAGCCAGGACCGGAGATTTTAGCGATTGAAGAAGAGGGGTCCTGGATGAACGCCCTGGTCGCATATTTGAAGCACCAGATAGTGCTAAATGAGCTAGAGGAAGCTCGGAAATTACAAAAATATGCTGCAGATTTCTTGCTCTTGGATGATCTACTTTATAAACGAAGCTACACCTCTCTGTTACTAAGATGTGTGGGGCCTGAGGAAGGTCAATATGTAATGAGAGAAACCCATGAGGGCATATGTGGCAACCATGCCGGGGCGTTATCGCTAGTCCAGAAAGCCCTCAAACAGGGATATATTTGGCCTACCATGAGAAATGATTCCCATGACTTCGTTCGCAAGTGCGATAAATGCCAAAGACACGCAACCATACCACATCAGCCACATCACAAGCTAACTGTGGTAACTAGCCCTTGGCCTTTTGCAAAATGGGGGGTTGACATTATTGGTCCTATGCCTAGACGAGCTGGTAACAATTGCTTTGCGATAGTAGAAATTGACTACTTCACCAAGTGGGTCGAAGCGGAACCTTTGATGAAGATCACCGAGGCCAACACCACCAAGTTCATTTGGAAAAATATCATATGCCGGTTCGGGATACCACATTCGCTGGTTAGTGACAATGCGAGACAGTTCAAAAACAGAAGCGTCGATGAGTTGTGTGACGATTTGGGAATTAAGAAGCTGTTCTCATCTCTACATAACCCACGGGCCAACGGACAGGTCGAAGCGCTGAACAAGACCATAAAAAATACCCTGAAAAGGAAGTTGGAATTCAGAAAGGGTGCATGGGTAGATGAACTCCCACAGGTGTTATGGGCGCTTCGAACCACCTCGCATACCGCTACTGGTAAAACACCTTTCTCGCTGGCATACGGAGCCGAGGCGGTATGCCCCGTTGAAATCGGAATCCCTTCGCTTCGTCAAATTCATTATGACGAAGTTAGGAACGAGGAAGCGCAAAGGGCCGGTTTAGATTTCCTCATGGAAAAGCGGAATGATTCCCAAGTGGTAATGACCAAATACCATAAAAAGATGGCTCGATACTACAACAAAAGGGTGAAGAGTCGACGCTTTAATATTGGGGACTTGGTCCTTGATAAGTGTATTTTATACACTTATTTGTATGTCTAAATTAGGATTAATTATTATCGTTTGAGAATATTTGCTATTCAATTTATGTTTATTTGTTTACTTTTCAGAAAATGTCCCAATTGAAGAAAAGTGAAGTAATTAATGGACAAATGACACGATTGGATGTTTATTGGAGCTAAATTGGACAAGTGAGGAGTTTGTGACAACAACTGGGAAACATGCTTGGTGCCAAAGTGACTAAATCAGAGGTTGGAGGACCTAATTGAAGGAATTAAGAGCTTAAATGGTCAAATCGAGAAGAAGATAAAGTTCGGGGACTAAATTGCAACAATCGAAAGTTGAGGACTGAAGGTGCAATTAAAAGTCAGGGACTAACTTGTACAGCCGAGAAAATTGCCAAGTCGCGATCGCTGGTCACATACCAAGCGATCGCGAGATGATGCAAATTTACAACTCGAGAGTTTTAACGACAAGCACGCGATCGCTAGGTTTTCTACCACGCGATCGCGTGGCTTTCCGGCTGGGCCGACTGTGGGCTTTTTCTCGCGATTTTTATCAGACTTTTCTTGTTTTGACCTAGGTTTTCTCCAAAACCTATATATACAACTTAAGAGGCACGAGATCTAGACCTTTGCCTCTCCAAAGAACGAGCCACAACAGAGATTTTACATCAAATTCTTGGGGAATTAAGCATCGCAAAGGGGCGTGAATTGAAGATAATTGAAGAATTGAGACTTGGTGCATGCTTTCCTTTCTTCTTATTGTTTTCAATGAACGTTTTACTTTATTGTTTATGCTTTTTAATCATGATGTGTAACTAATTTTAACGTTGGGATGAACGATGTAGCCTAGTTAATTATTTTAATGCCATATTCCTTGTTTTAACGCTTTAATGCATGTGTTGATTTATTATTGTTCTTAATGCTTGAATTGCTTGATCACCAATTCATGATTTCATGTGTTATTTCCATAATCCGAGAGGTGAGTTAATAACATAGATCTAGGTAATAAATCCGGTAATTGAACGAGAGATAGAGATATACTCTTGTAATTATTGCGGTCGTGTGTGAATTCTTGTGTGTAATGCATCTAGTTAAGGAATATTCGGACCCGCTGTAGAGATACAAGGTTTTACTTTGAACTTTATTTTGCTTATTTTTATTTTTATCTTTATTTTCAGTTTTTGTTTTCAGTTTTTGTTTTATTTAATTTATGTTAAGAAGGACTAAGTCGTTTGATTTGCTTCCTTTTGATATAGAAATTGAACGCACCTTTCGACAGAGGCGTAGACAACAGTTGGAAGCGAATCAACAAAAAGACTTAGCCATGGCAGATGACATAATTCAGAATAATTAGGGAAATCAACAAAATCTGCCAGCAGCTGTGAATGGACAGCAACAAAATCATGGAAGGCGCGTTTTGCGAGATTACATGGTTCCTCCTGTGGGGAACATTGGAACCTGCATTGTACCTCCTGAAATCCGAGCCAATAATTTTGAGATCAAGACTTCCTTGATATCCTTGATCCAAAATTCGTGTGTTTTTCATGGACTGCCATCTGAGGATCCTCATGTGCACCTTAGGACGTTTTTGGAACTATGTGATATACAACGCATGAATGGAGTCTCAGAGGATTCCGTGAAATTAAAGCTATTCTCATTTTCTTTGGCGGACAAAGCAAAAGCCTGGTTTTATTCTTTGCCCCTACATACAATCACCACTTTCAAAATCATGAGTCAGAAATTTGTAGATAAATTTTTCCCACCTGGCCGCATGTCAAAGCTAAGGCGTGAGATTTTATCATTCAGTCAACAGCCTGGGGAATCAATTTTTGAGGCTTGGGAAAGGTTCAACGAGCTCATCAGACAGTGTCCTACACATGGAATCGCTGATTGGATACTAGTTCATACATTCTACAATGGGCTGACAAATGAAAACAAGAGGTACGCCGACTCAGCAGCTGGAGGATCAGTAATGGATATGACATATGAAGAAGCATCTGAGATCTTTGAGAAGATGGCTACGAATAGTTATCAGTGGTACTCGGATAGAGCTACACCTAAGTCTGGGGGAGTAATTGCTGTTAATGAGATTACATCATTAAATGCTAAATTGGATGCGTTGACGAAGAAAATTGACAGAATGGGTGTGCAGACAGTCAACTCAGTTCAAACAGCGCTATGTGATTTTTGTTTTGAAAATCACACTGTAAATTTCTGTCCCATGCAACAGAGTCAATCAAATCCAGAACAAGTCAACTTCATGGGCAACAGGCAACAGGGTGGTCCTTATTCACAAACCTACAACCCAGAATGGAAGAACCACCCCAACTTCTCCTGGTCTAAAAATCAAAATGTTCAGCATCCACCTGGATTTCAGCAACATCAACAGCAACAATCTCAGAAAAACATATCCGAGAACATAGAAGAGTTAATTCAGCTGGTCAAGAGTCAGAATGGTGAGATTATGAATCAAGCTGTTGAAATAAAGAATTTGAAGAGACAAATGGGAGAGCTGGCAGCAAGCAGTTCAACAAGACAGCCTGGACAGTTACCAAGCAAGACTGAAATGAACCCTCATGAGCATGTTAATGCAATATCAACGAGGAGCGGGGTTCAGCTATCTGAAGTAACTGTAGGGGAATATGAAAAGCAAAAGAGCAAAAAGGAAGATGTGGTGGAAGAACAGGAAAGCGAGAAAGAACAGAGATCGACTACTGAAGTTCATGAAAAAGTCGAAGAAGAAGTTCGAGTTCGACCACCGGTCAAAGCTTATGTGCCCCCAGTTCCTTATCCACAACGATTGATAAAGCATAAGTTGGAGCAGCAGTTTGGAAAATTTTTGAAAATATTCAAGAAACTGCACATTAATATTCCTTTTGCTGAAGCATTGGCCCAAATGCCCCTCTACTTAAAGTTTATGAAGGAGATGCTGTCAAATAAAAGGAAGTTGGTTGATTTTGAGACAGTAGCACTGAGTGAGGAGTGCAGCGCCATACTTCAAAAGAAATTACCACAAAAATTGACCGATCCAGGGAGTTTCTCTATCCCTTGCACTATTGGTAATTTCACTTTTGATAATGTATTGTGTGATCTAGGGGCCAGTGTTAACCTAATGCCTTTGTCTGTATACAGGAAACTTGGTTTGGGAGAGCCTAAACCAACAAATATCACACTAAAGCTTGCTAACAGGTCTATACAGTATCCATATGGGATAGTGGAGAACGTGATTGTGAAAGTGGACAAGTTCTTCTTTCCAGTTGACTTTGTGATCCTTGATATGGAGGAGGACTCTCAGATGCCCCTGATATTTGGAAGACCATTTCTTGCTACAGGGCGAGCTCTCATAGACATCGAAAAAGGGGAAATCATTTTTCGAGTCGAGCTTGAACAAGTCAGTTTCAGCATCAAGCCAAGACAGGATCTCGAATATCTAAAGGAAAGTTGCTTCAAAGTGGAAGGAGTAATTCAGAAACCAGAAGAAAATGAGAAGCAAGGGATTAAGTTCGAGGAGGATCTAAGCACAAAACATGAGTTTATAAAGGCTAAAGATGGATGGAGGGACAAAAAGGAAGAAAAGCCTAACATCCCTCAACAATTGGCTAAAAGTGAGGCTTTGGGATTCAAGAGAGTGAGAAAACGAATAGAGATATGCAAGGCAGGAAATTGCAAGCTGTGCAGGGGCTCAAGAGGATCATTCAAGCCTCCATGATAAAGAAGTGCAAAAAGTAGAGCTTTAGACGTAAAACGGAGCGCTTGTTGGGAGGCAACCCAACCTTTCTTCCCTTTTATTTACTATGCTTTCATTATTTAGTTTATTGTTAAAATTTTAGTTATATGCATGGTAGGAATTGTGTTTGAGTGTTTTGCACGTTTTATGTTAAGAGCACTTATGCATAATATTCTATTATTGCATATTTAGGTATGTTTTTGAATTTTGCATGTTTATATTAGACTAGGTTTCTATCGTCATCCAAACTCACACACACTACTTTGAATCATGAAGTTAATGTTTGGAAAATCATTGCATAAATCATGAAGTGATTAGGGGGATAAAAACGATTTTGAAAATCAAAAATAGGAAAATTTTTCATCTCTACCGTGAAATAGGCGATCGCGTGACTCAGGCCTCGGCGATCGCGACTTTGCATTAAAAAATCAACAGATTTTTTTACCTTGAACCACGCGATCGCTGGCACTCCAGCCAGGCGATCGCGTGGCTGTACTGGGACCAACTTCGGCAGTTTAAGTTCTTTTCCTCATTCTTTCAACTTTAAACATTACAAACTCGTTTTCTCTCCCCTAAACACCTTGTATTTGATCTTACATCTTGTGTGCATGTCATCAACACCTAGTTGTATCAATATCATTGCTATTTCCCGCTTCAAAATCCAATCGAAGGTATGATCTCTTCACTTAAAATCAATTTTTAGTCAAAATTGTGACTGTCTCTTTAAATTCTTCTACCTAGAAATTGTGAATTGTGAAGAATGGGTTTAGGTTAGAAGTTGGAGAATGTGATTTGTGGTTTAATGGACAAAAATTTTGGATTCACGCATGCCTCCAAATCTATGCATATCTTTGAACTTTTGTAGTGCACATTACGTGTTTGATGAAAGGCCACAAAGATGTTCCTGTGCTAATTTTAGAAATTCATTCCGGCATTTATCTTCATGACATGTTTATCAATGTTTATGTGTGTGTAGTTCATGAATTAGTTCACATCTTGACATGAAATCGATTAAAACCATGTTTGCACCAAGGCAGCCCCATTGCAAGGCCACTGCAGGCCATTGCACCTGAAAATCCACTCACATCACCTACTTCTCCACATTGATTCATGACCCTATTTATCTTCAAATGAGCTGAATTTTTAATATATTGTCGATCATGCTATGAACTTTAACGTATCAAAAGATGGCTCGGAAAAATTTATGTTTTTCTAGGTCATGTCAAGGTTGGAATATGTGTAGTCGACTAAATTTTGAAAATTCAAAATTGTGCTTTAACTTTAGTTTGGGGGTGTGGCACTGAACTTCCATTATTTCTTAGTGATGTTTATAACTTTTAATATTACTTATCTCTTATTTGCAAGGTAAACATCAGTCAAGCCACATCCGATCAAGTTGGGCAAGGCAAGAAATAGGGTCAAATTCATCCAACATTTCAAATTGAAGCATCAAGACTACAATGAGACATCTCCTCTACACTTGGGAAGTTCTCGTTCTCTTTCTTTTGTCAAGTTTTGCATATTCTTACTTATTTATGTGGCAAAACATTGAGGACAATGTTCATTTCTAGTTTGGGGGTGGATCTCATTATTTCCATATTATTACTCTTCATTCTATTTTATTGGGATAAAAAAAAAAGTTGAAAATTGAAAACTTTGTTGACATGTTTATTGCCTAGGATATAGTATGAATCAATTTGTGTTTAAGCTTGAAAATTGGACAACATGAAAGTATGAACTTATTTTTGAACTAGTTATATTTTGCTAGATTCATACTTATTGCGCACATAGCCAGTGTTAGATAATTGCTTGTGTGAGGGATTTTGTTTAATACATGTGGGGCAAATTTGTGCAATTTGAACTTAGGAATGTCTTAAAAATAAAAAAGCCCTAAACTTAGATCGTTAGACATCCCACCCCTAAATTAGAACCAATCATGCTAAAAGGCAAGTTTGGGGGTAAAATGGTTGGAATTTGTGTGTATTGACGGATTGGAAGTCTGTGGGTCTTGGTTTTGCACTTTAGTCATTACAGTTTGATCAACGGGTATAAACCATTTCCAGCATAAAAACAGAAAAATGCTGAAGGTCTTATTCCGCTCTTCAAATGCCTTTTTGACTCGAGTAAGTAAGTCCGAGGGGTCTTTCAAACCTGGTGCCCTAAAGCCAACTGGCTTGGGAGTCATCGACCTAAAGCTCGCTACATGGGTCAATTAGAAAGCAAGTACGGAGAGTGGACTTACACATAAGACATTATAACATCTTTAACTTTTCTGTTTAAGCCTTTATGACTCGGGCAAGTACGTCTGAGGGGTTCTCTGAACCTGGTACCCTAAAGCCGTCTGGTTTGGGAGTTGCCGATCTGAAAGCTCGCTACAGGGGTCATATAGAAAGCCCGTATGAAAAGTTCTGCACAAAGATGGTAAAAGACAGGGACAATTAAAAGCAAAAGTCGTCCATCAAAAAAAAATAAAAAAAAAATAAAAAATATACATATATATATTATTGCATGGTATAAGCTAAGTTGACTGAGCCGTGGTGGTTAAGGTTGTAGAATTGGGGACTGTTTTCTTTTGATTTGTCATGCACGCATATTTCTGATTCTGATTACCTTGTGTGGAAAAAGCAAAGAATATTTTTAGAACCCACATAAATAAAAACCCGGGATGAGAGAGAAAAGCAGAAAGTGGTGATTAGTCATGAGCGTTGAAAGGAATTTCATTAGAAATCATAGATTGACCACATGGGATTCGGGCTGGATTATGCATAATGAGCCACACAGTGTTGAGTATATCTTTTGCATAAGTATGCGTTTGACATTGGCTATTCACACACACACTTGAAAATCTGGCATGATTTAACTAGAAATTATTTTGCATTGTTGTTCATGACGCTTGCTTAAAGCTTAACTTGGTTTGGACTTTGGAGGCATACGGTAAACATGTTGACACAACAAAAATATTTGTTCTCTTATTTCTTTGATTTTTGTAGTTTAGTTTACATTGTTCGAGGACGAACAGTCCTCAAAAAGGTTCTCCCTTCAACACAGGAACCAGGAGTAGGGACTCTAGGTCCTAACTGGGAAGGCCCTTACAAAGTATTTGTCGAGGTGGTGCCTGGAACATACATGATTGAAGACCTGTCTAGAGTACCCTTATGCAATCCTTGGAATACGGACCACCTTCGTCGTTATTTTCAATAAACTAAATTCCTCCTCAATGATTGCAACATTATCATATGATTTCATAAAACTGTAGGTCAGCTGCATTGGAGATATTGCTAATTTTTACATTAGACAAACATAACGGATAAAAGGTGTTAAAAAGCAAGGGACTTTTATCATCTCACACTGCGACCTCTTCGTAAAAATTGAAAGGGTCCATGCAAATTCGCTTGCATAGGTCCTACAAAATGTGATTTAAGAAACGTTCAAATGATTGTCAAAATCAGATATAACTGGTACACATAAATGCCTCGAACCACTCAGATCTAAGGGACTATACTCGCCATGTCATGTCGCCATATAACACATTTTAAAAGATTCAAATTTAGCCAAATATTGTCGTATAAACCAAAATTCTTGGTACGTTAAGTTAGTTCATACATACGGAGTGCTCTCTTGGGCGAAGTGTTGAACGGTTTCGTAAAATTGTTAATACTCCCATACATATACTTAGACAAAGTGTTTGCAATCAGGCATAAAGGATAAACATAAAACTCCTCGCACGTTAACGGTTTCAAATTTGAACACAAAATTTCTCACCCACTGCGACACTAAAATCTGATCTTAGTCAGCCTTCCGATCCCACTGTGCTTACAATTATGAAAGTACCAACAAGTTTAAAGGAACCAAAACGAAATGCAACAAATAACACAAAGCACACAGGAATCCTTCCCAAGTTTTACTGCCTCAATATAAGAACAATCACGTTTTTGCAAGGAACTCTCCCAGGCTGCCCATGTGACTGCTATACATGTGCTAATCCGATTTTTCACGTGTAAACAGTTCTAAATACTTGTTACACTTACAGGAAAAATGTGGATAAGTCATTTCATTCATAAAAATTAAGGCATTTACAAGTTGAAATGAGTGTTACAATATCAGGTGCCGGGGCACTTAAAAAAAAAACTAACTAAAACTAACAAAACAATCAGCAGTGAAGCAAAGGCAGAAGAAGATTATTGTGGAGGAGGGACATCTTCTAAAGAACCCTTGTCAGATGCATCCCGAAGGTCGGTAGGAGCATCTTGGGGCTCGGTGTAAAAGGCTTCAATGGAGGACAAGTCCAAGGTCGGAAAAGTTTCCTTCACGTCCCCCAAAGCCATCCTAGCCCCTAAGTTCCCAAAGACCCTCTGCATAGCCCGTACTCTGGGGTGTCTTCAAAAGTATCCTTGAAGTTATGAACTGCTTTCGACACTTCTGCGTCCAGAACCTCCTTCACCCTGGCCGCTATGGTACGCTCCAAAGCCTCAGCAATTCTGCATTCAATATGCTTCTCCAGGGAAGTATAATCTTCCTCAACCTTCTTCCTAGCCTCCAGCTCCCTCCCCAGTTTCTCATTGACCGCCGCCACCTCAGTCTCCAGCTTCAACTTGGCTGCGTTAGCGACGGCCAGGGCCTCAGAGGCGATAGATTGTGCGCGGTTGGAATCATCCAGCTTCTTGCACAAGACCGCCACGTCTGACTCGGAGGCCCGGAGGTCATGCTTCAGTTTGTCGTTGTCCTCCTGGAGGCGCTTCGCATTAGCCCTCTCCTCTGAGGAAGATTTACGGGCTATGGATAGCTGGGCCTTGAGGTCATTGATCTCCTTGAGCATATTGTCCACGTGCTGGAGAGCAGTCTCAGCATTCTTTTTGTCCCTCTGTGCCTCATTCACAGACGACTCCACCTCGTCAATAAGGGCCAGCGCCCTAGCATTCATGGCCTTGGCGGCGAGCAGCTTCCGGGACGGACTGGCACTTGAGGAGAAGGCGGACCAGCCCTCCGTCCAAAATTGGTCGGTTATAAAGGCGACCCGGGCTGGAGGAGAACTGGGAGAGTCAAATAGCGAAGGGCTGAAAGTGACATCCCTGGGGAGAATGCTGGTTTTGATGTGCTTGATCTCCTTTGCCCCCCTCCGGTGTCACTTCATAGGCCAAGCCTGGAATGGGCATAGAAGGCTCATCCTCCAGGTCTTCAATCATGGGAGGCGGAGGTGTAGAGGTGGATTCCTTGCCCTTACCTCTTCTGAGTCTCTTTAGGGGGGCGGGCTCCTCCTCAGGGGCATGTTCAAATATGTCCCCGGACAAAGGAGGCGGCACTGAGGCATCCTTAGCCTCCCTGTCTCTCTTGGATCCGCCCCTGTCAGATCATTTCCCTTTCCTCTTTGGAAGGACTCCCTTAGGGTCGGCCTCCTTTTTGTGTTAGGCTTCTGAGGGCCCACAGGCAGCAGAGTAGGTGGTGGCATTAGGGCTGGAAGAGGGCCCTGAAGTTGGGCCGTAGAAGCCTCGGAGACCTCCTTTGTCACCCCAACTTGCAGGTTGGCCAACACCGCCTTCTGTTTCCTTTCAACTTCACTGCCATGGCGAAGTGCAGGGGGAATCTTCGTAGCCATGAGACCCTTCAGAGAAATCTTTGGAAAATCCTTAGAACCTAGGAAGAAAAAGAGGGAAATGAGGTTACGAACGGAAAAACCATGAGATATAAAAGCAGTAACAAAGCAAACTCACCCATGGCTCGCATAAGACCGTGTTTGACGAATAGTTTGTTTTGTTGAATAACCCCTTGAAAGGTACCTTTGTAAGCGAACAGACGCCTAACGGCCGCTAAATCCAGGTCAGGGAGTAGGCGGGCAAAAATATCCCCTGTCACAAGTCGGAAACATGTTAAAAACCAGCAAAGGAAGGTGAATGGAAAATAAAAACAAGTGACACATGACACTTAAGGATACTAAAGCAAATGCAAGACTTACTAGGAAGGGAAAGAGTTCGGGGAACAGAAATTTTCGGACAATGGTCCACATGAGAACTCTGCCACTCCCCAGCCACCCAGAACCATTGATTCCTCCAGTTCTTTATGGAGGTAGGTTGGCCAGTAATAACAGGAGGATATGGCCTTGAGGAGACAGATAACACCAGTCCTTCACATCGGCCCTCACGTCCCTCTCCCTTCTCACTGACTTCTTCAGAGTGTACAAAGTATGAATAATGTATAGTGAGATGGGATGGTCGGGGTTGACTTCTTTCCATGCTAGCCAAGTGCCTACGGCCTGTGTCCAGAAATTAGGTGCTAACTGGTAGGGGGACAAGTTATAGCTCCTAAGCAGGGCCCTGAAGAAAGGATGCAGAGGTAACCTCATACCGCAGGACAGGGCATCGTAACATATGGCCTCTTGGCCTGAGGGAGGGCTGCATGGTCGGCAAGAGGGCGTAGGATGCACTAAACGGACCCCTTCTGACATCCTGAACTTCACCGAAGCCCCAGCCAAGTCAACTCCTCGGATTTCAATAGCGACCTCGCTGCTCTCCCACAAATCTGAGTTTGGATTGGGGTCCACATGATATCCTGATATCTTATTTACCAGGTCCACCCAACTTTCGACGTGGGCTATTTCCTCCTCTGAGAGCCCCAGCTCCTCTCTATGCGCCCGGCAAGGGGCCCTGGTGCCCAAATCAAGATCCTGTGGGCTAGAAGAAGAACCCGTTGCTCCCTCTCTCCCCATGTCTCTATCACGTTTGCTTCGGAGTTCTCTTAGCGCAAATTCCTCTTTGGAAGACAGATGGGCCATGTAGTTCTGGTTCCTCTCTTCTTCGCTGTCAGAATCACTCAAATAAATTATACCGCTAGTTTTCCTATTCCTCCTCTTAATCTGCTCCCTAAAGAAGCGAGAACTAAAAACCGATAAAGAGATGGGGCAGAAACCTCTGACGGGAACCGCCATTGCTAACATTTCCTGTGAACCCGTTCCCCCAACTCTTTCTATTTTTTTTCTTTTGTTTTAAAGGTGGGTCAGACTCAACAAAAGGAAAACAAAATGCAAAAACAAAAAATTTCAAACCCACAATGGGAAACAAAAAATAAGAAATTCTTGCATATACAGGGACCAAGAGATTTACCTTCAAAAGACGAATGCGTGAAACTGCGCACTAGGAATGAATAACTTGCCAAGAGAAACTGTGAAACGTCAAGGGCGGGTGCTAGGTAGAAAATCCTTGAGGAGAAGACTCGAAACTTGCAGGAAGAAAAACGGAACAAGCTTTTGCCAGAATATTGCTGCGAAAACTTTTAGAAAGTGGTAAAAGGGAAAATAATAAAATGAAGAAGGATTTATAGGGATCCCAACGATCTAGGTTCATTGATTTTTGTGAGTCGTATGATTAATGTGGTTAACCCATACTTCTTGAAGAATGGGCTAATCAAAGCGCCAACCGTCAAAGGGAGGGACAAAATCGTTCAGCTACCACAGTGAATACCACGCGCTGCGAAATGCTACTCCCCTCCCATTTTATACATATATATTTTTCTTGGAAATAGACACCAATAGCCCCTCTGAATTAAATGCGCCGCCTAAGGAACGCGCTAGAACGATCCCGACCCCATTTAGGAGGGAAAATCCGAGGAAGAAGATCGGCTATAATATGGATCCGAACCTTACATAAGGAATTTCATTATCGACTCCCTAAGAAGTTAATGATGTGAAATCATGGCAAATCCTACACGACCATGAATGATCCCTTCGGATTTGAGGGACTAGTGTTGAAACCTGGCCCAAAGAAAGGTACAGTGATCCACCAGCGAAGGCCCAACAGTGGCCCAACGGACCTTGACCCACAGATAAGGCCTAAAATATCACCCTGGGATGAATGCAGAGGTGGTACGTCGAGCAAACCTCTTTAGCCGACCTGGTTAACGCCTAGCCGATGTGCTTTATACTCAGCCGGGGCGCTTTATGGCGTGACCAGAAGAGAGATGGAGTCAGTGATGGGACATTGCCTTTACCAAGACGTGATAGGCACCCATCCCCTACGAAATGTAGCAATGATTATGGTTGAAAAGTAAGGTTGTCACCTCCATGAGCTAGGGTGATGACAAGTGTAAAGTACGCCACGTGTCGTGATCTGAGATAATAAGTTCCTCTATAAATAAAGCATGATTGTCTCCAAGTAAAGGGTTAGCAATTTCTCACTCTGAACAATATACTTCTCTCACTCCCTTTTCTCTCTTTTACACACTTATATTTCCCGCACCCAATAGATATATTCACCTAAAACGAGTACTGACTTAGGTATCGGAGTGCAAACGGGAGTCACCTCGACCCCCTTTGCAAGCTGATTGTTTGTCACAGTGCGCAGGAGATCCACGTGTTCAAGAGGGAGGAGCTGAGACGTGTTGGTCCAAGGTCCAGTCGAATTTTGTGGTCAACACTATGTATAATGAATTAGGTGATTAGGCTTTTTGATTGGATTGTAAGGGAGTAGTACTCCTTATTTCATTGAGTATTTTGCATATTAGATCTTGACTCTGCTACATTTGTACTAGGCATGTTAAACTGGAGGTTAGACTTTTCGTCCCCCTCTGTTAGGTGTAATGTTGAGCTCTTTTTAATAAAAGGGTAGGGGAATCCAAAACCCCCCCTCATGGGGTGGAGGTGGAGGAACTAACACGACACCAAAGCTCATGCAAGAATTCTCTTAAAAGAAAAAAAAAAAAGGTTTAGACCTTCTTAACATAAGCTAAATTAAATAAAAAAATTGAAAGCAAAAAGTAAACTAATTATTTTTAAGAAATAATGCAAATAATGTTCAAACTAAAGAAAGAACTAGATAGTATTGATATTAATATAAAATAGTCCCTAAAACTGGCATTAAAAACTTGTTAACTTTTTTTTTTTCTTTTTTGGCAACACAAAATATACACAAAATTGTACGGATCATGAAAAGTAATAAAGTGGACCTAAGAGTCTGAATTATCCTTCCTATGAATACTGCTATTAATTATCGAAATTTTTAGTTCCTAACCTTATTTGAACAATGGAAAGTATTTTGTATTTTAAACTAAAATAAGAAAATAGAGTAAATAAGTAAATCCATAGATTGTTTTGTTTTTAAAATAATTGTAAAATAGTTGGGATTCACAATTTCACGTAACCAATTAAATTAAGTCCAACTCTAGTTTTATTTCCTAACAATTCATTCAGTCGAATTCACTCATGTATATTAATATTCTTCTCTCAAGTTTAAATCAATTCTTCATAAGTAAGTCAACTGTGTATCTCTATAGGGGGTCCGAATTATTTCTTATCTAGACGCCTAGAACAGAAAAATTTACATACGACTGCAATAATAACAAACGTATATTTCTATCTCTTGTTCAATTTCCGAATTTTATTCAAAAGTCTAGTTTGTTAGCTCACCTCTTGAATTATGAAAACAAACCACGAAATCATGAATTATTGGCCCAATTAACTCATGCATTAAACTCAAAATAAAATCAAGACACTTAACGAATAATTAAAACAATGGAGTTTAGAATTAAAATAATTAACTAGGCTATATTGTTGATCCCAACATGAGAATTTAGTTACAAATCGTAATTAAATAACAAAAACAATAAAAATAGGCGTTCATTGAAAATAACATAAAAGAAAGGAAAACTTGCACAAAGATTCAATTCTTCATGTAATCTTCAAGTCTCGCTCTTTGCTTTGATTCACTTCAATCTCCTAAGAATTTGACTTTGAAATCTGAATTTTTGGTTGTTCTTAGGTGAGGCAAAGGTCTAGAATGCGTGCCTCGTGAGTTGAATATATAAGTATTGGGAAAACCTAGTTGATCTACGAAGAAACCTGTTGAAATTATGCACAAAAGCCCAAAATACGGCCCAAACGAAAGCCCGCACAGTTGATTGGAAACCAATTCTGACCATTTAACGTAGCTTCGTGTGGCTGCACCATTATACTCTGTGAGGCCGCACCATGCTAATTTCACCAATAATTTCCCATTTTGAAATCCGTTTAAGTTAGTCCTTAACTTTTATTTGCACCTTCACTCCTCCACTTTCAGTTGGAGCATTTTGGTCCCCAAACTTCTGAATCTTCTCAATTAACTCGTTTCAACTCTCAACTTCTTCAATTAGGTCCTCTAAATCTTGGATTTTCACTTCAGCACCACGCATGTTTCCCGATTGACCTCAATAACTCCCGAATGTGAAATTTAACTTTAATTAGTCATCCAATTGCTTAATATTTTCCTCAATTTGCTTCATTCTCTTGATTTTGAGAATTAATCTGAAGATCCGTGCCAATTCCTTTTTCATTTCTATTATTACCTGAAATATTAGATATGTCGTGGAATGAGCATACACTTTCCTGTTGAGTGGAGTATGGTGTACATGTGCTATTGCATGTAGACAAGTTAATCTCATATATTCAAGATTCGTGCAAGTTTTACTTATTAAATTAGTCGAGCTTATATTCATGTCATGTCAAGTCATATTCAATTTGCCTGAAGTTCAAGTAGAGTTCTATATTCACGTCAAGCCATATATTCAAATCAAGTCCAGTCCCAAGTCAAGTCAAGTCAATTTAGATTATATGTATTTCAAGCTATATCCAGTCCAATCCAGTCGAGTCAATTTCATGTACTCAAATCAAGTCAAATTCACATATTTTAGTCAAGTCATACTTCGTATATTCTAGTCAAGTTATACTTCATATATTTAAGATCAACGTACATACATGTCTTACATACTTAAACCAGTTAATTCCTATACACAAGTCATATAATTAAAATAAGTCGAGGCGAGACATATATTCAAGTTGGGTCAAGTTAATATATTTAGATTCATATATAGTTGCATATTAATCAAATCCAGTAGAGTCAAGTTCAAATAATCATGATAGGTGCACATGCATGTCAATTTAAGAAAACATGACTTTTAATGGGACGCGTATTACAAATCAACTACTATCCCGAACGTGCAATAATTCACAAAGGGTATACAACCCCAATTCAGATATTTCATATGATCATGTAGGGTATCGAATCATATACTTTTCACATGATGTTCACATAGGACATCAACCCCGATACTCTTCACAAGATACAAGGGTTTCACGTAGGGATATTCCCCGTAGTTCAAGCATGATTGAGTGACTGTAATACCAAGAAATTCCTTTCTATGTAATGCATAATAAATGCACGAAAATCATTTCAATACCACGTGTAATGAAAGCATGTCACAAAGTATCATTTCGGATTGTGTAATCACGTACCAGTCAAGTCAAGTCAATCCAAATCAAGACAAGTCCATATATTCATGGATTTCACATAAACAGGTATATTATTATTTAATCAAGATTGAGGTAATATTCAAGTTATTTTAAGTTCATATTCTCTAGTCAAGTCAAATGGATATAATCATGTATTGTGTCAAGTAGATGACGTATCAATTTATTATCTTTATCACATTGAAGAGTCTAAGATCACGTAAACAAGAACAACGATTCCTTTAAATGTCAAGTTAATACTGATCAGTATATTATATATCGATATAAAACGAGGACAGAAACTGTTTAAGTATTCAATGTATCGATTCATCATACTATGTCAGTAATTATCATATGATGATACAAATATAATCAAGGGTACAAATTACTCAAGGTACTCATGTTCAAATAACAAGAACAATGGTTACGCCAAGAAACTAATAATTATTAGGGTTTTAAATCGTTAAATCACGTTTACCATTTTACAAATAGATGACAAGTCAAGAACCATCAAGGTTATAGTACCATTTATTTTGATATGTTCACATAATCAGATATTACGTCATTTAACAAGTACATGTTATATCAATCATTGTAAGGTCATTTTACAATCTTAATAAGTTTAGAGACGTATAAACAAGAACAAGGATTTCTTTAAACGTCTAAATAGTCTTGATTTAGTATCTCATGTATCGATACATGTTTATATGTATCGATACCTTAGAGAGCAGGAACTTTAATAATCTTCTTTATGTTAATCATATGAATGTCAAAATAATATTAATAATAATATAACAATTATATGGAAATTAAATAAGGAAGCTTATCACGAGATCATATAAATAACATGACTACATAATAATCATATGGGCTTTATAACGAGATCACAAAAATATCAAGATGATAATACTATTGAACTTATAATGAGGTCACAATAATGTCACGATAATATTAACAACAATATAACAATTATATTAATTATTGAACTTATAACAAGATCATGAGTATTCATATATTTAACTCCTATCAAGTAAATCAAATAAACATATTCCACTCACCTCAGTCCAGAAGTGCCTAAAACGAGGTTCTATACTTTCTGCTTATTGACGTATCGATACTTCAGGAACATGTATTGATACATTCAGTCGGTTCAGTACTATCAATTGGATTTTTGGATTTTCTCAAGAGTTTTACTATACTTGTTTGAGCATAATTTCATTTAGGACATCAAGAACATGTTATTACATTAACAGGTCTTGATCTTAACACAAGATTCAAACATGTTTCTAACCTATAATTCTAACATAATACCACCAGCGATTTCTTAGTTACTAGCTCCTGGCCCGCATGAGGATAAACTGTAAACGGCCCGAAAAAAAAAAAAAAAAAAAAAAAACTATTTCTTAGTTACTGATTTTAGTGTGAAGAAACTAGTATCAGATGATGGCTATTTATAGGGTAATATGGATGCATTAAATGGTTGGAGGAAACAGCTATATCATAACATTATTTTACAATTAAGTAAGAAGTTGGCCAAGCTTTGAAGCAGGAGGTAGAGATGCTATTGCATGCAAATTAGGAGGTGGCATGTTTAGGCTGGACATGTAATGATAAATAGGAGGTAGCTGTGTTGAACATAGAGTGCCACCTCATGCTCTAATTTCTCCAAAATTCAGTTTCAAGGAGGCCAATGATGAGAATCACGGCAGGCTTGACATGAAGATGAATAATTAAGCCAAACAAGAATTCCAGGGTGTTCACAGAGCATCAAAGATCAAACATTGTATGAATGAAGCAGGTTTAAGACTAAACCAAGCGAGCAACCGAAGAGACAAGCCAAGCATCGAGTTGAAAACCAATAAAATAAAAAAAAGATGTAGCCGTACACTTACGGGCATGGCCTAAATCCCTTACGTTCATAAATACTTCTCTGTTTCTAGTAACGGTCATAACCAACTAACTTACGACCGCAAATCAACTTCTTTTTCAAGTTACGACCGTAACAAACGTATTTACGGCCGTAAGTCAGCAGAATTAGCATTTTCGCATTTTTTATATAATTTTTAGTTTTTGGTTATTTATTTAGGGTTTCGCGCCCCTTTTGCGGCCAGACCTAGTTTTAGGTTGTTTTACTTATGGGTGGTTATATTACCACCACAATAAGTGTTTGATACCACTGTTTTCATACTTACTTAAATAACCTTGAATAAAATGACATAAATATCCTATTTATTAATAGATAAATTTATTACCACCACTATTTTTATTTAATAATACACCTATATTTACACATTACTTAAAATATGATTTTGATAAATGCACCACTATAAATATCATTTCTTTCTGCAATTCCATATCATGGAATTCAAACAGAAAAAGGAAAATATATTATACCGTATATTGGGGCCAATAAATAAATTTATTAAAGGAGATAGAAAAAGAAAGAGGGACAAAAACCAAAGAAACAAAATCTCGTTTTCTTTTTCAAAAATGACCAAAGGAATTGAGAGAAGAAGTTTACAAAGAAAAAGGAGGCTGGGGAGAAGAAATTTGTGGTGAAGGAGAAAGCTCGGCAGTTGAGAAAAACTTAATGCCAGGAAGAAGTTAATCAACAGTAGTGCAATTGTCGGATAGAAGAAAAGGAAGAAAACCAAGAAGAGTGATGTATGTGGGTTGTTTGGTGGATGTATCAAATTATATTGTTTTGGCCAACAGATAAATGTTGAATGATTCAAGGCTATGATTGTAAATTTGTTGTGGTGTGTTTATTGAAAATATAGTTTAATTGTGGTGTAGTTAAAATGTGGTGTAATAATTAAAATTTTTAGTGGTAATATAATTACCCTTTACTTATTTATATCTTATTTTTTCAATGTAATAGACAGTTTTTGCTGAATAAACATTTTTATTGAGTGATTCAATAACAAAAGTGAGGATTAACAAATCGAACTTATCAAGATTCAATTCTCGTGTCATTAAAAACCTGAACTTATCAAAGATTAACAATCTTTGAGCGTTCAACAATTGAACTTATCAAAGGCGTGGACAACCTTTGTGACGTTCTTCCATATTGGTTCTTGTTTTTGCATCATAAAGGGTCTTCAGTTTGATACACCCTTGGTTCTTGCATCATGAGGCTCAGGTCTCCATGTCACGGTCCGTCTCCAATTTGAATTCGAAACTTTCCCGGCGTTCAATCAATTATTCTGTGAGCGTCCCTCTCGGGATCACATCATTTGATGTCAAATCTGGACTTTGAATTTGGGTTTCTTCTATCCTATTTTGATTCCTTGTGTTTATCATCAAGTCTGTCACTTGTGAATCATTCATATCTTGTTTTCTTTGTTGTTTCTTGTTTTTCATGTTTTTCATATTTGTGAGTCTTTATTTTTCTCATTTGTCATCCAAATTAAGTCTCGTTTTTTTTCCTGTATTCGTAGTCGAGTTTTCGCTATAAAAAAATTTATTATTTTTATTTTTTTATTCTGAAAATTCATTAACCATTCAAAAAAAAAAAACTAGAATTCAAGAACCACGTTCTTGAATTTCCTTAAGTTCTTGATATTCTTTTCCTTCCAAGTCAAAATTACAATTCATTCTTGCTATTTGATGTTAGATCCTCTTATTTTGAGTTTTATTGAATTCTTGAAATCCACATAAAGGGGATGGATTATGAGTTTAATTATGTTTTCAAAACTAGATGTTATGTGGGAGATAAAGTGTGTAGTTTGGCTATTGACATGGAGTACATCTCTGATTTTGCTAGTATCACCATGGTTGAGATATTGGGATTGCCTCTACTTCCGTATCCTAAGCCTTATAGGTTGACATGGTTGAAGGAGTGTGGGAAGTTCAATGCGACCAAGCAAGTTCTAGTGAATTTCACCTTTGGGAGGTATAACGATGACGTATTGTGTGATATAGTACCTCTAGAGTCTAGCCATATCTTGTTGGGTAAACCATGGGGGTATGAAAGGAGGGCAATTTATGATAAGGGTAGGAACAAGTGTAGGCTTCTTAAGGATGGAAAGAAAATCACCCTAGTTGGTCTAACACCAGAACATGCACCTGAAGATACAAAGAAGGTGAAGAAGGAGAATGACCCAATGTTGAGTTTGAAGAGGCAATTAGAACGTCTAGACCAAAAGATTATTGCACAGAAGGGCAAAAAGGTAGTTAATTGCAAGAGAGTCTCGAGATAGGAATGTTGAGAAGGAGGAGGGGGAGTTGAAAATTGAAATAGTTGAACAAACTCCAAATTTTGAGATAAAAGATGAAAAATTAGGTAATGAAGAGGTGGTGAGTGAACCAGAAAGTAAAAATATTGATGAGAAGACGTATGAGGATGAGAATGAGATTATGAAAGAGTTGGTTGAGATTAAAAATGTGGGAGAGGAAGTTGAAACGAAAATTTTAGAAGGGGAAATTGAGCAAGAAAGTGAAAACAATATTAGAGGCGAAGGGAAGAACCTCGTGGCTCTAAGAGAGGAGGTGGAACTGTTGCATCACGAGTACAAGGATCTATACCTTGTACATGGAGAAACTAACATTCCCCACTCTATTTTGCTTAATTCTTTTTAGCAGGTTAATTGCACTTGGGAGTTTGGGCTACACCACCTATGGCCAAGGAAGCTCATGATTCGATTGATTAGGGATGACAAAAAAAACCCGAAGGACCCGAAATGACCCACCCTATCGGGTCACAGGGTGGGTTTTTCGCTCCGTGGTGGGTTTCGGGGTGGACCCGCCCCGTGACCCATTTTTTTTGTGGGTATGAGAAACTAAAAATAAATTTAATGAGGTTTAGAAAAATTGAACTTTGGTGGGATTTAGAGGTATGAGAATACACAACCACTATACTGTTATGTTGTTTATTGATTTTTTTTTCCTTCAAATATATGCATATTACCTTTAAAGTTCAAACTTAAAAACTCTAACTAGTTCGACGCCTAAGTTTTTCGCTTAAAATTTTATTACCAATTTTGAGAAGGAGAAGAAAAAAAAATCTGGTCATTGGCAGGGTGGGTAGGTCACTCCACTACGACTCGCCCCGGGAACAATAGCGGGGTGGGGTAATGGGATTTCGGGTTCGGGGCTGGGCAACCCCCGACCAGCCTCGAACCCGACCCATTGCCATTCCTACGATTGATCCATGTCACCCAAGTTACAAAATACTATTGGTTGTTCCCGTGGCATGGGTGCAGAAGTCTTCCATTTGATCCAGGTGGAGAACTAATACACCATGAACAAAACTGTGATTCAAGACGATTCATCCTAAAGAAGGAGGTAATGATGAGAATCATGGCAGGCTTGACAGGAAGATGGATAATTCAATCCAAATAAGAATTTCAGCATGTTCAAAGAGCGTCAAAGATCAAACATTGTGTAAATGAAGTAGGTTCAAGGCTAAACCAAGTGAGCAACCCAAGAGACAAGCCAAGAAACGAGTTGGCAACAAAGAAGATAAAAAAAAGATACAGTCGGACACTTACGACCATGACCTAACTCACTTACGTCCATAAATACTTCTCTGTTTCCAGTTACGATCGTAACCAACTAACTTATGGTCATAAATCAACTTCTATTTCAAGTTACGGCCGTGACAAATGTATTTAAGGTAGTAAATAAGCCGAATTAGGGTTTTCGCATTTTTATGTCATTTTCCATTTTTGGTTATTTATTTAGGGTTTCGCACCCCTTTTCGGCTATACCTAGTTTTAGGTTGTTTTACTTATTTATATCTTATTTCTTCAATGTAATAGAGAATTTTTGATGGATAAACATTTTTATTGAGTGATTCAAAAACAAGAGTGAGGATTCACTTTTAACAAATCGAACTTATCAAGATTCAACTCTAGTGACGTTCAAAACTTGAACTTATCAAAGGCGTGGACAACCTTTGTGGCGTTCTCCCTTGTTGGTTCTTGTTTTCGCATCGTAACGGGTCTTGATTTTTTAACACCCTTGGTTCTTGCATCGTGAGGCTTAGATCTCCATGTCACAGTCCGTCTCCAACGTGAATTCAGAACTTTCCCAACGTTCAATCAATTATTCCGCGAGCGTCCCTCCCGAGATCACATCAGCAATCTTGAGCTCAAATTTGAGGTAACAAACCAAGTTGAAATCTTAGTTTCTTGGTACCATTTCGAAGTACTAACAGATTACTTTAACGTGCAATTTACGGGGCAAGAAATGAATAACCGAGGAGGAAGTTATAGTCTTCCAAAGTTGGCCACTCAAACTATTTTCTGGTTAACCGTTTTTACTGTCCTAACTTTAAAAATTCATCGAGGCCTATCCATTGGTCGGAATAAAAAACTATTTTCATATTCTTGAAGTTCACTATGATAACTTGCCCGTACATATATGACATGTAATCAAATGAGGTCAGGAGTGCTCTAAAAAGTATCGAGAAAAGGGACACTCGAATAAGCTCTATAAATACTTTTATTTCGTCATAATGGATTGTTAATGAAGTTAAAATTCATGGGTTGTTGCACCCACGTTCTTCACTAACTGCTAGAATTGTAATAATTGCTCATGTTCTTAATAAGTGTCCATGTTATGATAACTACTCAAAATGGCTCCATTGGATAGTGGGCTGAGTTGTAGAACTGCTTCTCTTGTATCACTCAATATTCCTTTGCCCAGATACTGCTCCACTCGTCCAATCGCCTAATTCCTCTGCATCGCCCTGATATTTGTAACTTGGAGTTCTTATGTTTTGGGCCTCCATGTTGGGCCTATTGACTTGGGTATTTTTATGTGTCAAAGTTATCCTCAATATGGCTGAATTAATGTGTAATTATTAATTTTGTCATTTTCAAAGTAGTTGCACGTGTTTGTATCCTAGAATTCCAAAAAGCGCAACATCCCTTGACTTTGAGCTTTAAAAGAGGCTAATAAGCTTTTTTCTCCATGCGCAATTGGAGATAAAACGCCTTCGGAAGTTAACTTGACCCAAAAATTGTTGTAACTCTTTTTTATTGCTGGGAGGCTTGGCCTTTATTATGGTCTTTGATTTATTTTTATCCAGCTCAATTCCCCTCTTCATCGAGTAGCTGGCTAATAAAGGTTAGACGATATTCTCCTTCATCAACAATGTTTACTCCCACCAATGGATCTTGTACTTGAGCATACCCTAACTTTGTGATCCTCATCAAATTATCCCCCAAGTCTGTAGGAGTCTATTCTTCCAAGCAATCTACCTTGTTGACTTCATTTTGTAAATTGTACTCCAGGCAGAACACAATCATCTAATCTTTCAACAATACAAATACTTTTTATCCGTTTATTTTTCTTCAATTCTTCTTTATAAACGATTAATTTGACTTTAAAGGCCGTAACTTTGGCCTGAATATTTGGTGATTGGTTTTGTGTCATACCTCCTTGATTATATTTTTTCTAATTACTTGCTCTTCAAAGGCCACTATTCTTGTCCTAATTTGAGTAAATAATTTAGTAAGAGCTTCGTACATGAATAGTTCTATCGAGTTTGCTTCCACAACAAAGGGCCTTTGATCAGCCTGCGTGACTTCAGTCTCATCTTTATCGTTCTAGAATATTAAACATTGATGGATCGATGAAGAGGTACACTTACTTGTGGATCCATTTATTGTGAAGAAAACAATTGTCTTTGTTGTATTCTCCACTGTTACCTCCAAATGCATCATCCTTTTGGCTGAAGTTTCCCTTCTATTAAAGTTGATCAACAGTACTTCTGTTGGGATAATATCAGTGTCTAACTTAGTAAACTTCCTTATCATTCTATACAAAATATTGTTATGGCTCTCCCATTATTAGTGAGAAGCTTTAATACTGAAATGCCATAAATTAAGGCATGTACAAGGGCCTCAATGTTCAGTTAATCTTAATGGAGGTTTTTTGAACATGATATTTTTTGTTGATTCTACCTCCATGTTTTGCTTATCTTTTTCATCCCAAATATGTTTGATATATCTACTTGTGACATTTTCTCGCTCTAAACTTTCTTAGTTTTTCCTACTTGTATGGCACTTTCTGGTGCTTCTCCCAACCCGTGGATGAAATATTCTTGAGGAAGACCCATACTTTTCAATGCGTGGTATTCTTCTCTTCTTCTTGGGAGTCCTTTATAGAACAAGATAATCAAATGGATGCTCAGATGGTTCGCCCAACAAACCTACTACTAGATTACCTTCTTCATACAATTGCTTGAGGAGTTTTCCATGTGAAACCCTTCTCATTTTGCATTCTGCATCTAAGTCAAGCTCTTCTTCTATGTTGGTCATCCCACCATCATCCAGCTCTCCTAATTCTCTAACTCGAGCAACTACATTATTATAGGCATTCCCTTCACATTCTAACGTATAAGCTACATTTTTATGTTCTTCTATAACCATTTCACTAATTTCCTTATTTTTAAACTCATTAGCCAATGTGTAGTCGTTGGACATGGTTAGGGATAAGGTACCAAACTGGATAGTGGTTGATTGTCCAGTGTCATCCTCATCCTCAACCTTCTGTCTATGCTCAAATTTTGATTTTCCAACACTTTTTCTTGATGATGTTTTACCCACCGATTCTTCTGGACTTGGCTTTAAGAATGTTTTGGTTCTCCACATGAATGAGATTTGTAACCTTAGATTGTTCTGTACCTTGCTATTGTCTCATCATTTGCCCATAGTTCCTTTGGAAATGCTTCTATTGTGTCATTGTCGTCCAACTAAATGAGAACACTTTCCTACTTTAGGACTGAATGAGCGACACACATTTGGGTGATATGGTTGTGGTATTAATGTTTTGATATTCTATGATGGGCTCAGAGATCTTCCAAACGTCCTGGGATGCAACCATGGACTATATAATCTCCCAAGAATTGGCATTACTTCCTCCCTGACAGGTTGTGGTCCAGTTGCCTTGGCTTGGTGTGGTTGTTGCCTGTATGCTCTTGCTTCATCTGTTGCTTTTCCAATTTCTTTTTGGAATCTAGTACCCAAATTTTCCTCTCCTTTGTCAACAACTTCTCCTTTTAATCATGCAAAAGCACTGGCATGTGGTTCATCCTCTCCTTCATCTACCACCAACTTGAACTTTGAGAGATCAAGTTTGTTGAACTTAGGATACCCATGTCAACATCCACTGGCTGTGGGAAAAGATTCTCATCCACTGCCATCTTTTTCTTTGATTCAAAAGTAATTCTCCCATATTCAATAGCATCCTGCAACACATTACGGAAAACCAAGCAATTATTAGTTACATGAGACCATACATTGTGTCACTTACAATATATTTTTACCCTTAATTTGCTCAGGGTTTAGAAATCTATACTTGTTACTCAATTTTATCTGCTCATCTTTATATAACTGGTCAAATATTGCATCATCTTTTGTTACATCAAATGAAAAAGTCCTAGCCTTTTTCTTTTCTACTTTTGCTAGTTCGTCTTTATTTGATGTTTCTAACTTGGTTAATATGTGACAATCATAAGTGTCTACTTTAACCAATTTAGCCAAACATACTTCAACCTCATCTTGACCAGTATCAATGGCACTGATGTCAACATTAGGGCCTCTATAATAAGTCCCTACACTAAAATTCTTCATTTGTTCCTCTTCTTTTAACAATCGCTCATATCTAATGACATTGGTGCTAAGTTGAAAGAGATTGAAAAACTCTCTTTCTTGGAACTTCTTTTTATGTTCAAAACTAAAACAACTTGGGGCAATATTTTGAAAAAATCCTTTTCAAGCAAAGGAATAAAACATTTATTCCTAGCTGTTTAAACCTTTGAAGAAAAGATTTTACCCATTCATTTTCCAGTTGATGCAAGTTTGCTAAATCTACCAATGTAACCTCTGATTCAGTTTTATAGAATTGTGCATGAAATAATTGCTCCAATTGTTGTTGATTTCAGATGGAATTTGCTGGAAAGTTAATGAACCTTGAGAAACCAACCTCGATTAGTGAACTTGAGAACAATCTCATCTTATGGTAATCAGTAATTTCACCATATTGTAACGTAAAATGCCACATTTGCTCAAAAGTGGACAGTTCTCCTAGACCAACTGTAGCGACCGAGATTTTCATGACTTATTTAAATGAATATTTTAGTTTAAATCGCGTCGCTACAATTTTCTCCATTTATATGTTTATTTTAAACACGTAGGCGTATAGCCAATGAAGTGAAATTAAATTAAATTTATTCTAAATTTATCCAATTCCAAAATTTATTATATGATGTCCAAGCCCATTATTTATTTTAAAGTCCAATTTTCAACTAATTGCATTCAAATTATTTTGAGCCCACAATTTTAAGTATGATAGTTCCAACTCCTTAAGCCCATTTAAAATCCAATAAATCATCTTTGGCCCAAAATTTTGACAGCAAGATTTAAGATTTTCTAGTTTAACAGATTTTAGTTCCAAAATTCTTCAACAATGTTTCCAATCTTCACAAGCACTTTCCATACCACATATACTCAGAATTTTCAACGGAATTTACATTGATTCCCCAATTACAGATTTGACCTAAGTTTCCATGTTTAACACACTACCAACCATTAAGTAGAATCATCAATTCATTTCCCACGACACACACACAAACCTGCAACTCAAGGTATGCACTTCCCTATCTTCATTCTCACAACCACCACAAACCGGAAACCACCAATCGAATCCAGCTGCCTCAATCGAACCTCCACCACCCTTCACCATCGAAACCACCATACACTGCTGTGACTTCCATACAACAGTATGCATAATTCCACACCTCCACTGAGCTCATTGCCCCGACTCCAAGAATCCAAAAGTCAAAACTCGCAACTACCAGCCGCCACCTCCAAATCAATCTCACAACCAAATTCGCTGCCTTGATCGACCGATGCACGTATGCACCCAAAACTGCCACCCCTTCTCCCAACTCAAACCTCCACGAACAAAGCTACCACCCTCACACCACCACCACGCCACCACGCAAATCGCTCAAGCCGCCTCCACAAATTCGAGAGAATCACCACTGCTGCCCACTTCCAAATCAACCTCCAAATCAAACCCAAATTAGAACTCAAAATCAAAGAATAAACCCTCCAAATCCCTTACCTTCGACCGCCGCCTGGTTGGTCGGATAATCTCCTAAAATTGCCACCACAAATTCAACCCTCGAGCCTCGGGGTTCATCCACCAATCATCCCCAAAACTTTGCCCTTTTCTACCATATTTTTAACCCCTTGTAGCGCCACCCAACCGCCGGCATTACCACCGGTGGTTGGTGTCGCAACGAGAGGACCAGCTTCCTCTCTCTCTCTCTTTGTTAGCGAAAATGGGGAGAGTGAGAGAGTTGTTTTGATATTATTGATTTGAAATTTTCATATTTGCATTTTAGTCCCCAGCCTTTGTAAAATCTTTTAATTCAGTCCCTAATTCCAAGATTTCATATTTGCACGAACAGTCCCTAGTTTTTCCAATTTTCACGATTTAATCCCTAAAGTTCTTAAAACTCTATTTTCTTTTACACAAATCTAATTTTAAAGCTTTCTTTGTCTAAAAGTCTAATATTAGTCATTTATTTATAGGGCTAGACGAGGCGCAAGAGAATTAGAAGTATTTATTCCCGTTTGCTCAATACTCAAGAAATTAAGGTAGACTCTTATTCACAAATTTACGTTTTTCAAAAGTGCGCATCAATAATTATTTGGATTATAAGTTTAGCATGTATGATTGTGTTCATGAGAATTACTTGCTTTCTAAGCATGAGACTATGTTACGAGGATTTACTTGCTTAAATGCATGAGACTTGAACTTGTATGTTATTTACTTGTTCATGAGAATACTGGTGATCATTAGACACCTGAGACTTGAATATCATGATTATGTGTTTTAATTTATGATGTTAAATGATTATTGTGCGCGAGTCTACTGAGTATTTCTATGAAATACTCACGTTTTCCAAAATAAAATTTTGCAGATGATGGAGTTGGCGGCGAGGCGTGCGATGGTGGCCATTATTGAGATTTTAGAAACGTTTTATTTGAAATTGAAACTTATTTATTTCATGTTTGTTCCAAGTTTATTTTTTTTTCAAGTTATTTCAATATTCGAATTGTTGACCATTTGAGTCAAACTTTATAAAATTATGAAATTGATATTTCAGTTATTTTCCGCTTAATTATCGTTTTGAAAGTTAGTTGAGATGATGAAGTGGCATCCCGGGTGTTCAGAACCCGGGGCGTTACACCAGCGAACAAGGAAAATCCAGGCACTCTAAACCCTCTATACAAAGAATATGCTTGATCTACCCAATCTAGATGAGGTTTTACGTATGTTGGAAGGATTATTGATTGAGTCCCAAAGGTCTTTTGATCTTGTAAGATTTTTTTTATTTGCTCCATCAACATGGCATTGGGATCCAATGAAACTCATATTGGATGTGGTACATAAGGTATTGTTGGTGCCATGAATTGACCATTATTTGCTTCATTATTACCATTGAATGGTGGGTTTGCTCCTTCATTGGTACTGCATCATTTGGTCCTATGTTTTGGACAACATTTGGTCCTAAATTTTGGATATTTCCCCCCATATTAAGGGTACCCCCTATATTGGGTGTTCCAACACCTCCCTTGTTAAAATATCCAAGACCACCCATGCTGGATGGACCAATATGTGATACTTCTAATCCCTGACTCATGTTCAAGTTGGTAAGCTTGTATTTGTGTTTGCATTTGGCGTGTCATTGCCTATTGGGTTCCTAATTTGGAAGTAATTACCCCATCCTATAGGATTTGTTTGACATACTTGGTCTGCTAGTTTATTCATAAATTCGTTCAATGTGCCCAACTATTTAGCCATACTGTCATAGTGCCTATTTTCATTTTGAGCAAGTCTTTCTATAGAATGGATTCTTTATAAGTTTACTTACTCAACAATGTCCTTAGTGATTTCTCCCAGCATTGCATGCATATTACGGGGGCTCAACTCCGTCGTTGGTTCATAACGACGTCGATATCCTTCTATCTCTAGGGTGCTTTGCTAACCCTTAAATAGCTCGATTACAAAAGGAACATATCGTTGTGTAACCAACTCCTTGTAAGAATTTTTATAAGACATGATGCTTCAAGCATTTTTTACAACAATTATCCCACAGGGCGTGCCAAATTGTTTCTCACGGGTGTTGTTTCGCTGGTGTTCACAAATAAAAAGAGATCAAATGAATGTGTAGAGGAAAAATATCGAGTTTAAGTCCCAAAAAAGTGTTTGTACTAAGACAAACTTGATCTACAAGATGCTTCCAAGGGGTGCAAGCATTCCAAGGGGCCCAACACAAATTAATTAAGGAAAATCTAATAAAATCTCAGATAAAAAAATTATATCCCTGTTTGAGAGTTTGATTTGTTGATCCTTCTAAAGAAAGTAAGGATATGGAAAAAGCATCTTTTTGGATCGAATAAGGTTTTGTGATAAATGGTAGGTTTTTATACATGGATGTTTATGTAATGAACACTTTGAAGTGCTTGTGAATGTTGTACGACATGGGTACTTCCCAACTTCTTGAGGGCTACGACAAGGGTTCCAAACCAAGCCATTTTAGCTAAAGAAGTACTAAGTCGAGGCCTGAAGGAGTTGATATCATTGAAAATGATAACACCTTACCAATTACCATGCTTCGAGATCGTGCCCAACACTCTCCAACTTTACTTTCTCTTTGTGAATGATGTTATACATAATATTATTATATAATAGCCATAAATGGAATGTTAAGAAGCTGGAAATATTTCTGGAATCAAGTAAAGTAAGAAACTAATTGTAATGTTATAATGGCCAAAAGGTCAATTTCGAAAGGAGCCAGTGTTTCCTCTGAAATTGCGCTACTCAGAGAAATTTAAGAGGAATATAAAATGGTAGTTTTCAAATCAAGTACCTAGATGTTTTCTTGTCTCTCAAGAGAATAAATTCCTCTACTGGAGAAAATAAAAAGAGAATCTCAAGTTGGAAAAGAAAATTGTTATCCTCAGGAGGTCGATTAAGGCTTATTAAACATGTTCTAGTCTGCCTATACACATGTTCTAGTTTTTCCTTAATTAGCCGACCTGGACTTTGGCTACTAATAAAGAGATAAGACCTTACAACTATATTGGATATGATCCATTCTCTCTAGTAAGTGCAGTGAAGGACTCTCACCTCAGCTGCCCATTTGACTTATGGAATCATCGACTTGCTTTTCAATTTAAGTGTTTTCATAACCAGAAAGAAATCTCTCTTTTAGGATCAGTCCCATCCCTCTATGTAGTAGGCAATCAACTGGACATTCAAAGAAGCTATGTACCTTTACTGGATGTTAATGAAAGAAATCTTTTACATCCTAATCCCGTCTACTGAAAGGAGAGTTGGGCCTAGCACCTTTTTTTGTGGACACATAGGATATTATATTACAGATAAATCATTAAAGACTTTTTTAAGCGCAGAATCCTAGAATGGAATCATTGCAAAAGAAAGTTATAATGTTTTTGAACTGGAACATGATTAAGCCTTTAAGCATGCAGATGAGTGTTTACTGTTAGCCCTAATCCTTTAGTTTTCGAATTGGAATAAGGAGTTCAATCTTAATACTGACGCATCACTTTATTCTATTGTATGTATGTTGGCACAAGAAGGGTTGCTTGATCACCACTCCATCTACTTTGAAAGTAGAAGACTTTTCGCTTGGGAATTATATAACCATCGAACCTTCTTTATCACGATTCAACCCATACCTAAGACCCAAGATGAGCTCCAGATTTGCTCTTAACAATGTACCTGAAGGAAGAATGGGAAAATCCTTTATTATCTAGATTCAACTAAACTAGGTAGTGAAGGTTGAAAAGAGTATAAGCTACCTCGTTCGTGCTCCTGTCTTCCCCACTGCCATCTTTAGTGGATGCCTCCCTTTCACTTCTTTCACTTAAAGGCAAATAGGTGCATGTGGTGGTGCGGTGGGCGGAGGTGATGGTGGTACAAGTGGTTGGTGATGGTGTATGTGCTGGCGGCGGCGGCGGCTTGAGTAGGAATTAGGGGAGAGACTGAGTTTTGGTTGGAGAAGGGGTGGGGTATGGTAGGTGGGTGGGATGGGTGAGGTGGGGTGGGGTGGGGTGGGGACAGGGGCAGGTAACTTGTTTGTGACAAATTGTTAGTGATTGTGACTGATTAATAGATAAATTATGACCAATTAACTTGAAATTTGCGACCGAGATAAAATTGTGACCTACAAAATTCAAGATTTGTGACCTATAAATAAGTTGTGACTTAAGAAATTTGTAAATTGTGACTGAAAAATAAATTGTGACAACAAATTGTAAAAATTGTGACCTACAAAATTCGAGATTTGTGACCAATAAATAAGATATGACTTATGAAATTTATAAATTGTGACCGAAAATAGGTTGTGACCATAAATTGTAAAAATTGTGACTTATAAATCCGAGATTTGTGACTGAGAAAAACTTGTGACCTACAAAATTCGAGATTTGTGACCGATAAATAATTTGTGACTTATGAGATTTGTAAATTATGACCGAAAAATAAGTTGTGACCTAAATTTTTAGAATTTGTAACCTAGAAAGATATTGCGACCTATAAAATTTGTGACTTGTGACCTATAAGAGAGTCGTGATCAATTAATAATTTATGATCGAAAAATAAGTTGTGACCTATAAAATTTGTAATTTGTGATCGAGAAATAAATTGTGACTAATTAATTTGATAATCTGTGACCTTTAAAATTTGTATCTTGTGACCATAAATAATATAATTGTGACCTTAATTATTTAATTATCAATTTAATTTTATATATTTAAAAAAAAAGACACCTGATTTTTGCACTAAAAAAAAAAATATTTCTCATGTAAAATACCTTACTTTGCCCATTTTGTAATCGGGGTTGTGAAAATGGCCCTTGTCCAAATCCATTTCCCATCCGGACTACTCAAATCTGAAGGGCCAGCTAATTTCGTGTTTGGTGCTTGAGTCAATCGTTCGACTTTGAAGAACAAACCCTCCTCCCGTCTTTCGTCTTCACGGCAGCAAGCAGCTGCAGCTCCGCTCCTCCTCCTCGCCCGTCACCGCTAGCAGTCTTGCACAGCTGACAGCCGCACAGGTTAGGGTTCCTTCTTTTTCTAACTTCTTCGTGTTCGTGGACAATTTCATTTTCAGCCGGGGTTGGGGAAAAGCCGAAAATGTTTTTTTTTTCACGATTAAAATGATAGAACCTGTGATTAATTGTTTTTGAGAATTTGATGATATTGTTTTCATCTATAGTTCGTCCATTGGTGTCCATTTCGATTATTTACTTAAGAATGTGAATCTGTGATTTAACTTGTTCTAATTGTTACTGTTTCTTGATGTTTCAACAGGTGCAACTTGCAAGTATCTTACGGAGAGTTACGGTGGTTTCTTCAGACTTCAAAGTTCAAAGAAAAGGTTGGTGCACTCTGCAATGTCATTTTAGTTTCATTTTGATTTTGAGAATGTGATTTTGAGATTGTGCATTTGAGAATGTGATTAGATAATATGATTTTGCTTGGTCAATTTTAGATTATTGTGATTTATATACTAGAATTTAGATTATTTGATTTTTAGAATGTTATTTGATTTTGGGAATATGGTGTAGAATGTAGATTATAAATTTATATCGCATTATGTGATTTAGATTCTGATTTATAGAATTCGAATAATAATATGATTTGGTATTGTTCAGTTTTAGATTATATGATTTAGATATTAGATTATCAGATCCTAGAAATGTGATGTAGATTTTACTAACTTATTTCTTTACGGTTGAAATTTTTTTTGGGGAGTGCTGCCCTGAACCCCCTCGGGAGGGGCCCACACCCCTTTCAACCTGCACACGAGCACTCCTCTCTAAATTTAGCTTTGTTCAATAAGAAATCCTGGATCCGTCACTGGGTGGTGGATTGGCGGGGAAGAAGGAGAGCAACAGCAGCGTGCGTAAGCGGGGGAAGGAGATCTGTTGCAATGTATTCTTTAGATTTTTGAGGTTGGAACGTATTATTGAGTTTAGATATAATTTAACAGTGTGGCGCGCAATTATCCGAAACTTAAAACACCTATAACATCATTTCGAGTGTTATAAAAAAAAAAACTCCCCAAACGATTCATTAGCTCATCTCTCTCTCTCTTAGAAAAACTCTCGCAGCTGAAAGGGAGAAAATACTCCAGCTACACCAAATCACTCTCCACTGGAACAATTTCTAATTAACGAAGGAGGCAAGCAATACATTTGGAATTTTACGTCTGCACTATTGTTGTTTGCCATTAAATTGTTATTGCTGTTGTTTGGATTGGAACCACCAATGATGGAGGTGATGGCGACGGCGAGAGCTGTAGTGAAATTAGGATCGGCAGTGATGGCAGCGGTAGCGGCGCTAAGGGTGTCAGCATAGGATATGTGTTGTTGCGCCTGTGGGGTTGGGACTCATTTGGAAATGAGGTAGCTTCAATGACGCATTGTGAGACATCTGAAGCCTTGAAAATCTTCATTGGTTAAGCCCAAAAACTTGAGGAATTTGCGGCGGAGCAGCAACGGCGGCTAAAAGGACTTGGAATTGGGTAGGGGCCGGGGATGACCGTCTTTGGAATTTCAATGGGTTGGGTGGCTGATAAGGTCCAACGTGACGGTCGAAAATGGAGTTGAGGTTGAAATTGTAGCATAGAAGCATATTAGCTGCGGCAGAGGTTGTTGATGCCATGGCAACGGCTGCTGATGGCAATGGATGATTGTGGGTTCTTTCATAGGTTGTAATCAAAATTATTTGGTGATATCGACGTCGGTGATGGGGTTGAGGGGGTGTTGTCGGCTCCAAGGGTGATGTCATCTCCGAATGAAGTTAAAGTGTTAGTTATAACTTGCTAGTTGTACTCATTTATACTAGGCACTAGCCCTAGCTTAGGGGTACCCTAATTTGTTGTTGATAGTGTGGGGGTATACACGACTAAAAGGAATGCATGTAAGCATTTTCAATTCATCATGTTGGTCTTATTTTTTAATTTTTTGGTAACTAAGTAAAGATTTATTCGCGTGGAGATCATGGGTGGTCACAGAGGTTCTACTATGGCATTAATGCAGTGGACCGATACAAATGATTGCAAGAAATGATGAAAGTGAACTACGACAGGTTTACCTGAAAGAGAAGCTTGCACGACTTCAAGGGAAATCATCTGTTGGTACTAGTGATAATGAAGCAACTAGCCAGGATCTTGAACAACATTGAAGGATTGAGTGATGAGATATATGTGAAAGCCATAAAAGTGTTCAATGATATAAATTTCAGGATGCAGTTTGTGTTGATGCCTGAAATTAAGGATCTAGTGATGCATAAACATACTTGGCTTTCTTGCCTCTTATTGAGGATGTCAATATCATCTACGTGATTATGCTGGAAGAGGAAGACGAGGAAAAGAAGAGATGTTCAAGTATAGATACTCCTCATGCTTAACATAATCGAGCGTAGCATTGGAGTGTTAAATGCCAGGTTTCCCATTCTGAAATTAATAAGCAGTTTCCCACTAATTAGGCAAATTTACATCCCTACTGCGTATTGCACAATACATAACTTATTCGTCAGGAGCACACATTAGATGAGTTATTTACACTATATTTAGTGGAGAATATGATTTTTGATTATGTGCCCGAATTAAGTGAAGCTCAAGAACCTATACAGTTTGATGTCAAGTAAACAACTCAAATGGGATGAGTGCATGAGGAAATTGCTACCCAAACGTGGAATGGTTACCCAAGAAGGACAAGCATGGTTTAAAAAGGCGAGGCGTAGGCGCGCCTCAAAGTGAGGCGCAAGGGTTGTGCCTCGAGGCGGAAAGTTTAAGGCGAAGAAACTGATGTGGTAGCCTCAAAACTTGAGGTGCACGCCTCAAAGCATGTGCCTCACAAGGCATGAGGTGTGCACCCCATAAGAAGAAGAAATATGGATTTTTCTTACCAAGTTTCATGTACGACTGCTCTGCGGAACCCTAATTTGCGAAGAAGAAGACGAAGGCAGAGCTTTGAGTCTGACGGGTAAGTAAAAGTCTACATGGGCCTTAACAGAAATTTATTTCATTAGTCAAGGACTTAAGTAAATAGAAAGGAGAGCCCAATAAAACAAAATGGAAGCAGGATCCGATCCACAAGGCTGAAGTTTCAATGTGTTTAAATGGGCTTTCTTATGAAGAGCAATAAAGACTACAAAAATAAAAGAAAAACTTTTTACACTATTATAATGAAAAATAAATAGATAAATGAAAGTTAAAAATTAAATAAAAAAATATTTAAAATAATTTAAAAATAAAATAAAACTATTTTACAATATAAAAATAAAACAAAAATTAAGAATTAAACTAACTTAAAGACAAAAAAAAAAAAAAAAAAATTAAAAATTGTTTTACACAATAAAAATAAAAAAAATATTTAAAAATTAAATTAAAATATTTTAAAGATTACAAAATAAAAATAATAATTATCTACACTTTAAAAAATAAAAACAAAAATTAAAAATAAATTAAAAAATATTTTAATATTATTATAAATTTACTTATCTGCTATTTATGTCCATCACGTGTCTATATACTATATATCCAATTGATCATATGGTATTTGTTTTGTATTTGTATTTTTTGTATTATTTTATATAATTTTTAAATTGAATTTTTGATATTTTGCGAGGCTTATGCCTCAATCCGCCTCAAGGCTTATGCCTCGCCTCATGAAGGAAAACTGCCTTGGTACATAGTTCCGCCTTTTAAACATTGAGGATAAGATGACAATGAAATTTATTTTGTTGAGCAAATCTATTTTTGTAATATTTTTCTAGCCATCATTAAATTAGCCCAACAAAAATTAAATAAGCTAATTTCTTATAATAGAGTAATTTCAAAACACGAGATTTTATAATTTAATCCATAAACAAATTATTGTACGTGTTTGGTATTGTTTAAAAATAGTTTTTTGAAATAAATAGTAATTTTTAGAAGAACGGATGATTGAGATTTCGTTGAAAAGTCAAATATTGTGGGCTTGACTTTTAATAGATGGTTGATATTGAGTACTGTAGAAAAAAGAGAAAAATTTAAAGAGAATAAAAAAAGGGCATTATAAATAGTCAAAATATTATTCTGGAAAATTTGAATCAGAACGTGTTTTTCAATTTTTCAATTTCAGAAAAAGTTTTCAAAAATGGCAAACAGAATGTGTTTTCAGCAAATTCGAATACAGAAAATAAAAATAGAAAATAAAAAACATTTTGGAAAACAAAAATAGAAAATAAAATAAAAACAGAACGCAGCCTAAGATAGTGACTTACTCAGTATTTTGAAGTCGGCAGCCATGTTTATGTCCATGACTAGATCATCCTCGAATAATTATCAATGACTAGAGACCAAGAACTAATGGATCTTCCATTCCCTGATGGAGTCTAAAAGATCATTAATGTGGTTTCCCTCTGCTAATATCCGGAGTCCTCCTTATCATGTTTAAAATTATATAAGGAATGGAACTCCTTTACTCAACTTCCCAAAACCTAGGTGATCCCAAGGCACTATCATCCCAAGCATGGTCTTCCACCCATTCGGAGTAAGTTGAAAGAGAGATATTCTCCATGATTGAAAAAATTTCCTTTAACTATTGGGGAGAGAGGTAACCTAAACTTGACCTCGAGTATATCTTTTTTAATTGCCACGTGACCTACTGGAAGAGATCACAAGCTTTCCTCAGAAAGTGGTACTGCGAACTCGATCTCTTTTAGAATCCTATACTTTTTATGCCAAGTCTTAAAATACCCCTCATTATATACTTTCTCATACTTTTAACCTCCCACTTAGGCTCACTTGGAAGACCTGCTAAGATCTCCTTATCACTTTCTATTAACTCTTTGGTGTTTCTACCTATGATCTCGCGGTAGGATATGATGATCCTCTCCCCAGGGAATTCAACGCAATCAGTGGAGAAGCCCTAATGATCTCCCCAGGCCACTCCTGAACTTGCTATGCTCCTCCTTGCTTATCTTAAACGATCACTTAAAACTACCAATACCTCAACCTCTTCAATAATTATTTTCCAAAGTTCTCAAGAACTGTTACTATCAAAATCGATAGTAGAATTGTTGAAATAGAAAAAGAAGTAGGGAAAAGAGCTGAAGGAATCAGAGAGAAGAAAAAATCTGTGGTAAAAGTACCTACAAAAGAGCTAAAGGAACTGATTGGAATCTCGTCGGAAAAAGCACACTATTGCAAAGAAAGTAAGATGAATAAGGAGGCATATAGTTTAAAAAGAGGGAACTAAGTACATAAGTGGTTTTTTTCATGAGGTGAGGCGTAAGCCTCGAGGCGGATTGAGGCGTAAATCTCACAAAAAATCAAAAAATTATAAAATAATACAAAAAACATAAAATAAGCCTCGAGGCAGATTGAGGCGTAAACCTCACAAAAAATCAAAAAATTATAAAATAATACAAAAAAATAAAAATAAAATACAAAATGGTGAACATAAATATCAAATAAATCAATTTGCAATAATATTTACTTCATATATTATATAGAAATAGAATTTATTTATATAATATTTACTTCATATATTATATATACAGAATTTATATACACAAAATTTATTTATATAATAATATTTACTTCATATTATGGGTTATTTCATATTATATGGACTGAGCCCATTAATTACCCAGCCGATCCATCTTAGTGACCTCACCCCCAATAAAGCTCTAACCCTAATTATACAATAATACATCGCACAGAGACTACCCCAGGTCCCCAGTCACGCAACTCCTCCTTCGCTGGGTTTCTTCGGAGTTCTTCTACTACGACCACTTCTCCAACACTATTTTTAACGCTGCTCCTCCAACGCAGGTTAGGCAGCTCCTAAATCTTCATTTCTTCTTCTTCTTTTTGGAGGCGCATGCCTCATGCCTTGTGAGGCGCAGGTTTTAAGGCGTGCGCCTCGGGTTTTGAGGTTGTAGCCTCAATGTTTTCGCCTCTGAATTGCCGCCTCAAGGCACAATCTTTACGCCTCAAAGTGAGACGCGCCTCCGCCTCGCCTTTTTAAACTATGTAAGGAGGAACAAAAAGGTATGTAACCTTTTTGGAAATTAGCCCCAGCCGTAAGATGAATAAGGCGCGTCAAACATGCCCTTATCATTGACCCTCCATTTTGCCACGTTCATAAGAAGTTGATGTAATGGTTATCAATCATTACCTTGAGAAGCGCAAAGCTTGCTGAAAAAGAAATACAGTTGTCGACTAAGATCAGCCGATAAGGTTTGAACTAAACTCATACACTCCAAACCTTGGGGAAAACTGTTGATATGCTTGACCGCTTAAGGGGCAAGGTCAAAGCCCAATTGAATAAAGCCCATAATGCTCCAAACAAAGGGACATAACATCAGAATTGTAGCAACCACGGACCTCTACAATTACCGAACTCAACATTCAACAAGAACTTATTCGCAACTTGAGGTTATCCAAACTGAACCCACTCTCATGCTTTGGAATAGCTCAAAGTTCCCAAGATAATCAATACTTTGCTAGTTGATCAACTTGAACCTCAAAACTTGGGAAGACAAATTTCCTTCATGCCTATGCAAGAATGATCACGTACAGCCTATCAACATGTCTCATAAAAGGAGACTAGTTACATCAAATATTAGAGGGGCCCAGCCCACTAAAGTTTAAGAATAGTAGCTAATCATCATTTGTCTCGGGAATGAGAAAATGTAATAATTGTTTTATTTTGCCTATAAATAAAAAGCAATAATAAGTAATCCCCATGCAAATATATGAAGTTCATCCATAACTATTTATAAAATCAGTTGTATTCTCTAGAATCTTCTCCCAAAATACGAAATAAAGAACCTTTTTTTGAGGCTGTTTATTAAGCTTAGATTTTTCTCTCACGCGAAGCCCATTATTTACTTTTCTTTCCTCTTAAGTTGATCAAAAGAGTGACACATGTACGTGTCAATTTTTACGTCCACAATATTTAAATAGAACACTGTCAGCAAGTAAACCATGAACCTGTCCAATGCTAGTCTGGTCTTTTCGAGGCGGGCCTAGCCTGGTCGAGAAAATCCACTTGATTTGATATCGATTTAGCCCCTATTTGGTATATGTTTGTTAATAAATTATCACATGTCAAAATTTCATTGGTCTATTTTTTATTTTTTTAATTTTTTTTGGAAAAGTTAACAATTTTGACTGGTCAAATATTTTTCTCACACAATTTTCTACTTTTAAAAAAATTTATCAACGAAATGTTATCACGTCGTTATTTATGAACAAAATTTATAAGCAAACTTTACCAAACAGAGGCTAAATTTTTGGCGGCTCCTTTTTGTATATAAATAAGGAATTTGAGTTTTTTGAGGTAAAATGTGGTTGAAAAGTGATTTCAAAAAATACGTGTAGTTAAAAAGTAATGTTTTATACTCATTCTTCTAATAAAGATAGGCTCATTTCTAGTTTCATATGGATTGCGAAAACATAATTAATATATGTTAAAACATAAAACTAAAAATCTATATCTATATTCTATATCTATATAATAATAGGATAACCGTCACCATTTTACCCACATAGTTTCCCTCTTAAATTAACTTTCTAAATCGGGAAACTTTTTTACCAAAAACAAGCAAAAAAAAAAGGCATTAAATGTTTTGGGAAATGTTTTGAGTGCCATGCAACTTTAATCATTTCTTTAAGAAAAGTTGTCCATAATTTGGGACAAACAAAAAAGGAAAACTAGTCCAAGATGGACGGAGTAAATTTTTTTTTTTACCAAACACAGTTTTATTTTAAAACGAAATAATCGTGGTCCAAATTGCCAAACAATTTTTTCCTTTCGTTCTTTTAGCTTTTATAATATAATATAAATTACAATACGTGGTGTACTGGACTCTCCAATTTTCTAATTGCACATTTTTTTTCATTCTGAATCTGGTAATTGTGAAGTGACATTAATGGATTTTAAAGGAGAAGGAACAGAGGCACAAAAATTTGTGTGGGAAGGCGCTGTACCTCTCCAGATTCATCTCCACGATTTCGAAGTCACCACTCTTCCCAATCCTCCTCCTGCCTTGGTACTAAGTTTTTTGGTTCATTTTATTTTGCTTTTATTTTGCGTGTATAACAGTATAAGTGACTATTCGAAGTTTGATTAACTGGGTTGAGTATAATTATTGTTATAATTTAAAGGATTTATTTGTGATTTTGTTATGGTTTCAGATCTTGGCACCTCGTTTAGGTTACTTGCCTCTGTTAGTACCACAGATTAAGCCATTCTTCAGTAATTCGCTTCCTCCAGGTGTTGACACTGTTTGGTTTGAGTACAAAGGGCTACCTCTTAAATGGTATGTATGATTGCTAGTTTGACTTGAATAATGCTCTGTTATATATGTTTAACTAGTAAAAATTATAACTTAACATAGTTTGAATATGCTCTATTTTCCATCCCTAATTGAATGATTTGGAATGCAGCCTTTATAACATGAAGTACATCATGAGATGAATTTTGTTTTCAATTATGAGAATAAAACCTAAAACTAAGCTGTATTTTTGAAAGAATAGACAAACTACTTGATGATTGAGAAAATATAGAAATGTGAGAAACACAAAATGACCAGAATGAGAGCTATCATTTGAATCTAAGCTTATTATCTTTCTTTTGGTCCACAAAAGTCTGAATGCTGGCTTCTGATTGTTACCAAATCATTGTCGCTTTCTGTAAAAGATATGCCCTTGTCTTTTATTGCTTTTCATTTCTGTGATGTATTGGCTTCACTGAGATTCACATCTTTTAAGTCACATTATATTTAGATTTTTTTTTTTTTGAAAGTATTATATTTAGATTTTTGAAATACCATTATTCTAAAATAATACTTGTGAACTTTATTTTTTTAAATATATGCAATAAATTTGGTGTTTCTTCTAATATTTTCTATGGATATTATTCACATTTATTCTAGGTATATTCCTACTGGGGTACTTTTTGATCTTCTTTGTGCAGAAGCAGAGAGGCCTTGGAATCTAACGGTAAAAAGTTAAACTTTGATTTACAGTGGATGCTTTATGATCCTGTGATTTGTAAAACCATTATTGGAATTTTGCCATATCAACTTTAGGCATGAAATGTTAGAACAGGAATGTATTGTTGGATTAAGAAGTGAGTTGTTAAGAATATAGTTGCTTCAAGAAGTATTGTAATAAAACTTGCTCAACACAATTTCAATGTATATATAGATAATGGAATCAATATCTTTAAGAGTATTTCTTCCTTTGGAACAGAGAACTTACAAAAACATGATTTATATGCATTACTCTCCTTTTTCAAAATAATAATTGAGCTAAAACTTTCTAACTGCATTCTACAACAAATGGTTTCACACATTTACTTTAAGAATAAGAAAAGAAAATTCTATGTAGTTGACATGAAAGTCATAGCTCTCTGTCGATGCATAAGCAACTAGATTAGTATGCATGTGAGTGATACGATTAGAACCTGTTTGGTAATGTGAAAAATTTTGGTTTTTGTGGATTTTTATTTTTTATTTTCTATTATTATTTTTTATTTTTTTATGGATGTTTGGTTTAAAAATGATTGAAAAGTAGAAAGCTGTGGGCTTGACTAAGAATGAATGATTGAGATTAAGTTTAAAATGCTTTGGTGAAAATTTTTGTTTTACCAAACAAACTCTTATTGTTTAAATAACTTAGTTTTTTTTGTTGCCTATCATTGAAGTGTCTATACAGCCTGTAATGACATTGAAATCCCATTCGGTTGATGGAATAGTTATTCTATGTTCATTTCTTGTAGGTACATTTCAGAGGATACCCTGGGAACATTTTGACTCCTTGTGAAGGTGAAGACAGTGTGAAATGGAGCTTTATTAATGCATTGAAAGAGGTTAGGTATAAGCATTTCTTTTTAGTTTTGTAATTGAGATTCTTTTTAGGAAGTTTTTTGGAGTCCCTTCATCGTTTTCATCGGCGCTGTAACATCCCAATCCACTTGGTATGATATTGTCCACTTTAGGCCTATGTCGCACGGTTTAGCTAGTCTTTCACCCTAAAGGCCTCGTACCAATTGGGAATGGTCCTTTAAAGTTTATAAAATCGTCATATTTCCCTTATCCAGACGATGTGAGATTGTGACTACTACAATCACCTCACCTAAAAGAGTCTAATGACCTCGTTGCCCACACTTCCGACTGGACTTAGGCTCTCATACCATTTGTAACATCCCAGTCAACTTAGTATGATATTGTTCGCTTTGGATCTAGGTCGCACGGTTTTATTCTTAAGCTTTCACCCAAAAGGCTTTATACCAATTGAGAATGGTCCTTTAACTTATAAATTAGTCATATTTCTCTTATTCAGGCGATGTGGGATTGTGGCTAGTACAGACGCGATGCTCATTGATGAAGAAATATTTCTCTCTTTTGTTAACAATAACTGTGTCCTCCATCCACATTTATGGAAACCAATTGATGCTAAGATTGCGAGATTGTCTGTTGATTGAAAGTTGTGGCTTCTAACTATGAAATGTGTTGTGTAGTGTTGTGTTGTGTTGACAAAAGTTAGTTTGACCAGAAGCAATTAAATTATAACCACTTTCCAAAACATGTGTTATAGCTTTTAAAAATATTATTTATTAGTGAATTAATGATTGCCAATCTTGTGAACCTAATTGCAGTTACCAAGTTTAACTTTTTATCCTCCAAAATTTGTAAGTGGGTACACAATCAATGAATGGTGTTTGATTATTTCTATTTTCTTATGTGCTATGAATTTCTGTTAACTATTCGTTCTGAATTAGTTTGGCAAATATAGTGGATGCCTATCTTATTTTTTCTGAAATATTAAGCCCCTGTTTGTTTGTGATAATTAGTTTGTTTATTTTTTCTAAATTTTAATTTAAGTCAAAGTCGACAATTAATTTTCTAAAAATCTGATTTTAATCTGCACCAAACATGGGCTGTGTATACTCAACCATAGAAATATATTGGAATATAGAAAAATGACCTACAAGGACAACTAAAATTCCTCTCTTTTCTTTTGCTTCATCTGCCAAGTCCCTCCAAGAATCTGCTGCCCTCCAAGTCTTTATCCCCTCTCTCTTGCTCTTTGAGTTTGTGTCTTCCCCATTATATTTCGGTTTTTGCCTCTTTTTTCACCCCTGTTTTTTTGCTCCCTTTTTTCATTTAACTTATGTTTCTTTTCTTTTCAATGGCCAATATTCTCCCTTTCTTTTTAATGTGAAGCAGCAAACCTGTAAAACAATAAGCTTATGGAGCTACGCACTAACTGGGCCCACATTTCAATGCAATGGTTGAAATGCACTATTTACCAAAATCTTCCACTTTCTTATACTCCTAATATCATCTTTAGCATTAATATGCAATTCAGGTTTCCTATTTTTCCTTGTTTTTGCTCTTTTTCTTTTCTTTTTGTAGTCTTGTCTAAGTTATCTTCACTTGTTTCCTTTCTTTGTCATTTATTTTCTTCCTTCAGTTGTCATAATTTCTCTCTTTTTATATTTTTCCTTGTTGACATGTAACAAAACTAATCACATTGACTAAACATTATTCGTCAATGAGTTAACAAAAAACAAGGTTCACGTGTCATTGGGGACTGAGTGCTGGTAATCACGGTGATTCTTCTCTCTTTTATTTTCAGCTGATTCACGTGTCATTGGGGGACTTAAGTGGTACTGGCGTTGGAATTAGTAGTGAAAATCTTCAACCAAACAGGGGCAGATTGGAATGACCATATCTGGGTGAATTTCTTTGGTAGTAATGCCTGTTAAGGTAGTATTTCAATTATCCCACTTTAGCCATCTATGCTGCTTGTTATTAATTGTGGAGGGGTGACTATATTTTCAGGATTTTTGAAGCTATATGGTATAATGTTTAGCATTTGCTTTGCAATGGTGGTTATGATTGTGTGAGGGCTCAGTGTTTCTGAGGTTCTGATAGTGGTGGAAGGTTACATTGTCATGGGTTTTGAGAGAGGCAGTGGTGCAGGGGATCCTTGTCTAATGAGAACTTTTTCTTTATTTGGTTAATTTTTTGGCGCTGTATTGATGTGGGGGTGGGGTGCGGGTGGGGTAGTGGATCACTTGGTGACAGAAAAGTGGAGAATCATTGAAATCATAGACTTCTTGCTGAAACTTGTGCTAATTCAATGCAATATGCTTGTGACTTATGCTGCAAACTCTTTGCCTTTGTTATCATGCAATAATTACTGGTCTGTCTGTTGCTGTTGCTGTTCTTCTCTTCTCAATTTCTTTTCCTTTTCCTTTTGTTCAGCATCTCATTATCTTATTTTAGTTTTTCGAGTGAATGTGGGGTGGGGTAGCGGATCACTTGGTGACTGAAAAGTGGAGAATCATTGAAATCATAGAATTCTTGCTGAAACTTGTGCTAATTCAATGGAACATGCTTGTGACTTATGCTGCAAACTCTTTGCCTTCATTGTCATACAATAATTACTGGTCTGTCTGTTGCTGTTCTTCTCTTCTCAATTTCTTTTTCTTTTCCTTTTCCTTTTCCTTTTCCTTTTGTTCAGCATCTCATTAGCTTATTTTAGTTTTCCGAGTGAATGTGGGAACAGTAAAATGTTAACATGTTTGGTTCTAGTCTAAATTTTATAGTTGCTAAATCTTCTCTGCAGGCTGCTTATATAATAACTGGGAACTGCAAAAATATTATGAATATGTCCCAATCTGATCAGACAGAGCTTTGGCGCTCGGTCTTAAATGGTATGGAGCTTGTTTTTAATTACTTGGAATGCTAAATGATTTTTTGCTTTGTACCTCTTGACTTATCTTTGCTTTACTTATTTTCTTCTCCCATTTTTCATTTAATTACTTATCTATTCAATACGATATACTATATTTCCTGCATATTTACATTTTGAGAAATAGTCTATTTGTCTACTTAGTGTGGATTAGAGAATTAGAACTCCTTATGCTTTGGCTAATATTTTATATAAATAATAAACCTACTTTCTTGACTATAATCAGAAACCTAACTTACAGCTTCGGCTAGAAGATATGTTATGAGAACTAGAAAGTTTTTGGAAGTGCACTTCTGACAGAGATTAAGCAAAAGTTGATCAGACTAAATGCGAATGAAAGAAAGCCTTTCAGTCTTGAACAAAAACTAAATCTGACATATTCCACTGGAACTACTTTTGATACATAGATTTGTAAATGTTGATTGTACTAGTGTTTCGAAGAAAAAAAATAGAGTAGGGGAGTCCAGACAAAAAGGGTTTATGTTTTTATTTGTGTTTGTTTTGTTATCCTGTTAATTTGCTTGTGGGTTTTCTACTAAATCATGTTATTAGGTGACATGGAAGCTTACCTTCGAGTTTCATCGAAGCTTAAACTTTGCACTATTGGAGATGACTACTCCTTGAAATTCAACTCCACTTTGAAATCTCGGCAAAGCACTAGTGACACAGATGCTACTATCCCCGTCAGAACAGGTGAGACAATTTTAAGATATCAAGTACAGTTTAGAATTTGCAATTACACTGTTCTTTCTTTGTTCCTTTACAAACTGAAAGCTGAGTACCCATTGGAGAGATGAGAACCTAATGCTCGTTTTATATCACCTCATAACTGCTATTGTGGGGCTCGGATCATTGGAAACGATATGAGAACAACAGGTTGAAGTGACTGTTGTAATGATAACAACAGCAAAAAAACTAAACTATGCCATTTTCTGATAAATATAGAATTGATTGTATATATCATTTTTCACCACTCTTCAGTTCATCTGGTGGAAGATTCATAGAATTTAGCAATCATAACAAGTCATCGATCTACTATTCTGTCTTTTTTTTTTTTGACCTCGTCCATTGAGATCACATCACTCTTATGATAGAGATCCACCATCTAACTCGTCCATCCCTTAATCTAAAATCGCCATCATTTCCACTTGTTGTCATGTATTCTTATCTAGGTTGCACCGACACTATGTTGGGGGCTGGCTGTGAACGTAAGTACAAAAATATTCTGAGAAAATTAGCCGAGGTGTTATACCTCTGGGTAATGCATCTATTATATAATATTTACAAGAAACTATACATGGAAAGAAACTAATTGCTAAGATATCCTACCCTTATTATATTCTGTCAATTATGCTAACTATACAATGTATAAAAGGAATGATAGCTAAATTTATGAACAACAAAGCTGTCTGAAGCTGTCCATTGACAGCCCCCCTCAAATTGATGCCGGTTGATCAACAAGCATCAATTTGCTACTTAAGAAGCAATGTTGATGGCAGGTGAGGGCTTTGGTGAATATATCAGCAATTTGTAGTTCAGTGGAAATATGCAGAAGAGTGATAACTTGTGCCTCAAATGCTTCACGAATAGATTGACAGTCAACTTCAATATGCTTTGTGCGCTCATGATAAACAGGATTAGCTGTGATCTGAATAGCACTTGTGTTATCAGCATGCAAAGGAGTAGGACTGGTAGTAGAAAAATCTAGCTTAGCAAGCAAACCTCGTAGCCAAATAATTTCGGAACAAGCCAGAGACATTGCACGGTACTCAGATTCAGTAGATGACTTAGACACTCTGTCTTGTTTCTTACTCTTCCATGAGATCAATGCATTACCCAAGAACACACACCAACCAGTGATGGACCGACGGGTATCAACACAACCAGCCCAATCAGCATCGCTATAGGTGTTAAGTTGGGAAGAATTCCCTTTAGGAAAGAATAACCCACGGGCAGTAGTGCCCTTAACATAGCGTATAATCCTACGTACAACAGCCATATAAAGATGCCGAGGAGTTTGAAGAAATTGGCTAACCTGTTGTACTGCAAAGGAAACATCCGGTCTAGTAATTGTGAGATAGACAAGACTTCCCACCAACTTCCTGTATAAACTGGGATCAGCAAGTAAATCACCCTCCTCTTTGCGAAGCTTGACATTCAACTCCATGGGAGTATCCACAGAGGAGGCCTCTTGTAGGCCAGCACTAGCTACCAGGTTTGTAGCATACTTATGCTGATTAAGTGAAATACCAGATGGATTGCGATGTACCTCAAGACCGAGAAAATAAGTGAGAGAACCAAGGTCTTTCATATGAAAGGACTCAAAGAGATGAATCTTGAGCTCGCCAAGTAAAATAGAATCAGAGCCAGTAATCACAATATCATCAACATAAACCAAAAGAACTACAATTCCTGTATCTGATATTCGAAGGAATAAGGAGATGTCATACTTGCTCTGCTTGAATGAGAATTGTAATAAAGTGGTTCGAAACTTATCAAACCAGGCCCTTGGAGCTTGTTTGAGACCATAAAGAGATCGACAAAGCTTACACACGTGTGAGGTCGAAGACGATAACAACCCTGGGGGTGGTCTCATATAGATACACTCTTTAAGATCCCCATGAAGAAAAGCATTCTTCACATCCATCCGATGTAATGACCAATCATTGGAAGCAGCAAGAGCAAGGATCGTACGAACAATAGTCATTTTAGCCACGGGAGCAAATGTCTCTTCATAATTGACGCCGTATTCTTGATTATTTCCAAGTGCAACAAGACGTGCTTTGTAACGATCCAAACTCCCATCAGATCGAACCTTGACTGAGTAAACCAATTTGCAACCAAGAGGGACAATTGTTGGAGGGCATGACTCAATATCCCATGTGTGATTAGCTTCAAGAGCAGCAAGTTCGGCCTGCATAGCTTGTCGCCAACAATCATGCTTGGCAGCTTGTGAGTATGAGGTGGGAATATCAAAATTTGACAATGTAGTAGTAAGAGCTGAAGTAGATGTAAACTCATACCTATCCGGAGGTACTGACACTCGAGGAGAGCGACATACCAAAGGTGCTGGAGGTATTGGCACTGACATGTTCTGGTGCATGATAGGATTAGATACTGGGTGAGCCGTTGGAAGAGACTGTGTGCGGGATGTCTCGTATACGCTACCCCTGGTTTGAAACGAGAACTAACTTGAGAGGAATTAAAGCACTGTTGCTCAAAGGAGGGGAGTATTACAGTAGAGGTAGACGGCACAGGAGACACAGGAAAAAAATATTGATTTTCAAAGAAAATAACATTCCTAGAAATGCGCATACGATTTAATGTAGGATCATAACAGAAAAATCCTTTTTGACACATATTATATCCCAAGAATGCACATCGAACAGATTGAGCAGATAATTTATGTCGCTCATGCGGAGGCAAATGGACAAAGCATATACAACCAAAGGTACGAAGATTATCATAATTAGGTTGCTTAGCAAACAAACGGAAATATGGAGACTCCATGTGTAAGACTTGAGAGGGTAGACGATTAATCAAGTGAGTAGCAGTTTTCAGAGCCTCGACCCAAAATGTGGATGGTACAGTGGATTCTATCAAGAGAGTACGTACCACATCAAGAAGATGACGATTTTTGCGTTCGGCTACTCCATTTTGTTGTGGAGTAGCTGGACATGAGGGTTGATGAATGATACCTTTAGATGCCAAGAATGACCGAAACTCAGTAGACAGATATTCACCACCGGAATCTGTTCGTAATAACTTAATAGTTGCAGAAAATTGATTTGCAACATATGCTAAAAATTCAGTAAAAGTGCGAAACACCTCAGATTTAAAACGAAGAAAATAGACCCAAGTAAATCTGCTATAATCGTCAATAAAAGTCGCATAATATTTAAATTTGTCATGTGATTTAACAGGAGAATGTCCCCAGACATCACTATGTATAAGATCGAAGCAGTGAGAAGCTCTACTAGCCCGTAAGGGAAAGGGAAGTGTTTTGCTTTTACCAAGTTTGCAAGGAACACAATCAAGAGACAAAGAAGAACGTTCTTTATTACGAAGAAAACCAGAGTTTAATACTTGAGATAAGATCTGATTATTAGGATGGCCTAAACGACGATGCCGCACCATGGCCAGATCAGGAATATTATTACAAGCAAAAGACTTAATAGAAGAAACTAGAGAAAAAGTAGGAATAGGTAAAAATAGTGGAAACAAGCGCCCCACTTAAGGTCTCTCCCCCGTTACCTCGTCCTGTACAACACAACCATCACCAGAAAAATTAACAGCACAATTGTTATCAACTAATTGACCAACAGAGATAAGATTTGTTGAAAGCTGAGGTGCAAGAAAAACATCTGTAAATTGATAGGAGACATTTCCAATAGCAGTTATGGGCAAAGAACTGCCATTGGCAGTCTGAATAGACGAATGGCCAGCATATGGTCTAACATGAGATAGTGCAGTGAGACTATTCGTCATGTGGTTTGATGCCCCCGAGTCTACATACCAGAGTTTAGTAGAATTTTTACCTTGAAAACCCATTGTCGATAATGCCGAAATGAGCATTTGTTGTACCATTTCTGGTGTACAGTAATTTGCTGAGGATTGACCAGGTGCTGCAGAAGTCGGTGGTGATGGGACAATCACTGAAGTCTGAAGTGCCTGGGCTTGACGATTGGGCGTTGACGTCAATCTTTGATAATATGTCCTTTCTTCTTGCAGTAAGAACAAAATTTCTTTGTACAATTGGCAGCTATATGTCCATATTCCTTGCAACAGAAACACTGCAAGTTTTTAGAGTGAGGAGATGATCCGCGGCCTTGTGAAGCATAAGCCACATTTTCTATCCCAGAGCTACCATGAGATTGTTCCAGAGCAGATTGTGTACTAAGACGTTCTTCTTGAAGTAATTCACCAAAGCAAATATCGAGAGAAGGAACCGGAGACCTGTTCAGTAGAGAAGATCGAACAGGTTCATATTCGGGACGTAGTTTCATAAGGAACTGATCACGCTGACTAGTCTCATGGAGAGTCTGAATAGCCGAAAGAGCGGCTTCAGGAACATTAGCAGTAATCAAATCAGTATATTCATGCCAAAGAGTCAGAAATTCCGAGTAGTAGTCTTGGATGGAAAGGCTACCATGTTGAAACATGCCAATTGCATGTTCTAATTGAAATTGACGGGCATCATTAGTTTGATGATAAACCTTCTTCAAATAATCCCACATAGATTTAGCTGAGCGATGTGCTCTCAAATTGGTAACAATATGTGGCTCGACCGAACTGAGAAGCCAAGACATAATGCGAGCATCAAGTACCTCCCATGAAGGAGTAGTCCCAAGATCTTTGGCCTTATCAGTATTAGGTTTTGGGGTAACATCTGTGCCATCAATATGTCCCCAAAGGTCTTTTCCTTTGAGAAAAATTTCAAATTGAAAAGCCCAAGTTGAGTAATTGGTGCCCGTAAATTTAACACATACTGGTGCATGCTCCATCACACAAAAAAAGTCCAATCACACGTCAAAGAATAACAAAAGTAGAGACCGAGGGAAAAAATTGGAACTACCGAACAATTCACAACAATAAATTCTCAGGAGAGTCGTCAATACTCTATGTACCCAAACTCAAGGACCGAAAATATCAGAAATATGAGTCTGAAAAACACGGACCCAAGAGAGACTGAAGATGCCGAAACTGCTTTGAAGCCAATAACCACAAACCCGGGAGAAATTGAAGACACGAGCAAGTCAGAGATGTTGAGGAAGATTTATAAAGAAAAAAATTGTGTAATAACAGAAGAAAAGCTTCAAAGCAACTTTTAATATGCCGATGAAATAGATGAGCGATGGCTACCTGTATCATGGTTGAGTTTTAAATCAATACTAGTTTTGGTGTTTCCATTGCACGCATATTGTCAACATTTTTCTATCAGAGAAGCTTTGAATAATGATTTCTTGTTTGATACTCTTCATTTCTAATTTTACACGAATTAAGAAAACATAATTATTATATGTTGGAACTATAAATTTGCTTACATTTTACTTAATATATTCCTACGTGTTTAATTGGATGAATAGTATATCAAATTGTTTCCCCCCATAGTGTTTAATTGGATGAATAATGCCTAAATTGATGAAAATTTCGGGCAGTTTGCCCGCATAGTGTTTAATTGGATGAATAGTGGATGCTCGTATAGTGTTTAATTGCATGAATAATGCCTAAATTGGATGAATAGTGTTTAATTGCAATTGAATGAATATTGTCATGAATAGTACCTAAATTGGATGAATAGTGCATTCAATTGTTGTCTGCATAGTGTATAGTGTTTAATTGGATGAATGGTGCCTAAATTGGATGAATGATGTTTAATTTTAATTGAATGAATAGTTAAATTGGATGGATAGCGTTTAATTGCAATGAATGAAAAGTTCCGTGAATAGTGCTTAAATTGGATGAATAGTGTTTAATTGAAATTGAATGAATAGTGCCAATTGAGATATTCAATGAATCGTGTTTAATTGCAATTGGATGAATCGTGTTTAATTGCAATTTGATGAATATTTTCATGAATAGTGCTTAAATTGGATGAATAGTGTGTTATTGCAATTGAATGAATAATGAACAGTGTTTAATTGCAATTGGATAAATAGTGCCTAAATTGGATGAATATTGTTTAATTTTAGTTGGATGAATAGTTAAATTGGATGAATATTGTTTAATTGAAATTGAATGAATAGTACCAATTGAGATATTCAATCTTTTATATATAAGATATAGAGATTACCTTTCTGAGCTTACACTTGGACATATTTTATGTACCTGTCTTTTAAGATTTCCTCCTCTCTTCACTCATTAGGTAGAATTCCAGTTCGGTTGTACATACGGAGTATCAGTGAAGATATTGACGATTTAGAAGATGCACCTACTATTGATAGCTGGGACAAAATCTCTTACATAAATCGACCTGTTGAGATTCAGGGAGAAGGTAAACGTTACTTGGATTGCTTCTATATAAGTTCTTAACCCTATTTAATATAAATGCTTGCAAAATTGTAATACTTGTATCTTATCACAATCAGAGTGCTAAATTGAATTTTCAGTATAGAAAAAAAAATAAAATAAAAAATGAAGAGACCAGTCTCTAATTAAATAGTTAAAAAAAATGGTCATGATTTAGTAGGTAAATGGTTCATCATATGCCTAAGCTGTGCTTTTAAATTGCAGGAAAATGCTTCACTTTGTACGATGCCGTAAAAACCCTATTACCCGAGCTATTTGCAAACAAACATTCTCGCACTGATAATGTGTCTAAATTGGATGTGGAGGATGCACAGCAATCAGAAGAGGTAAGCAGCTCGAGAACCTCTGAAGAAGCGGAAGCAACCTCGACTGAATACATTGTGCCCTCATCAGACTCTGCTGAGATCCAGCTACTGCGTATACAAGGAATTGAACCAAAAATGGAGATTCCCTTCGGTTGGGTGGTGAACAACTTGATGAACCCCGAGCATAATCTTCACATTTGTGTATATATCAAAGCTGGAGAACCAATTACAATATGAGAAGTAGGTTCTCGTCTTCACTTAACCATTTTAGCCTCTGTTTGGTAAAAATTGTTTATAAATTTGTTTATAAATCGTCACATGGCAACATCTTATTATTATTATTATTATTATTATTATTATTTTTAGAAGTCATCAATTTCGTCTAGCAAAAAATTCTTGTTTACCATTTTTTACTTTTCGAAAAAATGAACTATCGAAATATTGACACGTTAATATTTATAAATAATTGTTTATAGGCGGTTTATCAAACAAAGGTTGAATGTGAATGTTGACACTTTAGTGTAGAAGAAACATGTACCGTATTTTGTACAGAACGGCATGATACGTCATATTCTCCACTTTATAAATCTGAGTAAATTTTTGCTAATTAAACAGTAAGAATGTCCATATCATAGGTACCTACCAGGAGAATTAATTTTTTTTTTTTTTTACCTAAGTAATATAGAGATATCCTGCTTCAAGTTTGCAATTTTGATTGGTGAAAAGAATTTGGTGTCAAATTTTTTTGGTGAATCATTCCAAGTAGTGATAATTGCAATAAGTTGTGAATCTAGCCATTCCAATGTTTTGTCACACAACATAGAATATGTAGGAACAAATAGAATTTAACGGCATCTTCTGAAATCCTCTTATATCTAAAGTGTTTACACATTTCGTCTCTTCCATAGAATTGATGTTCATTATGAAATAGTTGGATGATATTATTCTTCAAATGAAAATTGGGTTGTGCAAATGACGAATAGACAATGCTAGAATGCTTTTGAATGATCCGTGGAGATATGAAATCCCCAAGCTAGCATGTTCCCTTCATTATTGTTTCATTCTTCTGAACTGTCTAATTGTTCAACTCTTTGGTCATCTCGTTTTCCAATTTTTGGTCTTTTTGTTTGTGGTTATATTGTTTTTGTTTGTCAAAGATGAAATGTATGTTCAATTTTCGGATCAGCTGCTATGAGATCACTCACTGTGTCTTGAACTTTACATACAAAGACGAGAGAAGAAAAATAGAAACAATAAAAGAAATTGAAATAAATGAAATTAAATAAAACAATTAAAGTTCGATTCATGCAAGATAACTTAAAAGATAAATTCCTTCGCGTTGACTGATCGATTTCTCAGTAACAAAAGCACTTTTCTTTTTCAAAATAAGTCTTCGACAACGACGTAAAAAAAAATATTGCATGTTTATCCAAGTGTAAGTACACGGGTCGCTCAAATAATATAATTAATTTTTAATCAAAGTATCATACTCACATGGATTGTAATAGGTTTATTCCAAGAAATCTAATCTTTACCGAAACAAGAAAATTCAAGATGAGTTCTAGAACTAAATAATGAAACTACCTCAATTAAATGATTATGATTAGATTAAAGAGAAATTGATTGTGATTTGAAAGAAGTATTTGATTATGACGAAAATAAAACTAATAACTAGAATTCACTTTATTACTATTCTTTCTTTCGAGTTATTGAATTAACAACAATTCTTGATTATGAAGAATAATGTTCAAAAATTGTTTAACAATCTCTCTGAGTAAAATTAAACATATTCATGTATGTGACCTATCTACCTATATCTCTGTGGCGAGTGCGAACATACAAAAATGCATTAATAGATTTATGAATAATTAAAAATCACATAAAGTATAACGGTATATCTCTACTCCTATTGGGCTCTATGAAAATTAATATATGCCTAACTTATTTTTTCGATCTCTCAATTCTAAAAACAAGCCAGCCACAAAATATCATATAATCACGTCACACATAATTGTAGATGTAAGAAAGAATCATATTAATTGCTCAAGAAAATCGAGAAATTGTCTTTAATGGAAATTCAAAATCCTAGAATTAAAAGAAAATAACAAAAGTTTCATCTAAACCCTAGCAAAATTGAGTATTTAGCCACTCACAGGTTGATGTATAAATAGTAAAAAAAGTATTGAACAGCATCACCTGGTATGATTTTCTCTCTGTCTCCCTCTATTTTTCGTCATTCTTGCCATATTTGTTGTCAAAGAATTCGTGTCCATGATGGAAACTAAACATAATTTTAATTGGAAAAAGAAACAAAATAACGTTTTGCGACCATAATTGAGTTCTGCCTTGGAAATTGTGGCTTAGGCGATTGCTTGAGCCAACGTTTCCTTATAGTTCAGCTAGGTCCTCATGTTTTAATTGCAGGTTGATCCTTCTTCTGAATGAGTTCTATTTAGTCCTCCAAATTCTACTTTTCTTCAATTGAGCCCTTGATTCATTTTCAATACTAATCCTTCACTTCCAGAATTTTCAATTGAGCCCATCATGCTTTTAATCAATTACGATTTGCTTCCATATCCATCCAATGTCTCCAATTCAGGTCAACAACTGAAACAAACACAATTTATCAAAAATTAAATAGAAAATCTATCAAATGTCACGACAAAACCTTAGTTTTAGAGCCCTAATAAATATACAAAATGCACTTATTAATATGTATAGAACATAATGGAACATTCATATACTTGGTATTCGTAGAATAAAACCATTATATATAAGAGCATGTTAAATAAAATGTATAACAAAATGTGAAGTCTAAGATCAATTTTAGGTGACTTGAAAACCACTGCGAGAATAAAGTGCTAATTTTTGTCCATGAATTAAACAATTGAATAATACAATATAAAACATTATTGGCATGAGAATAAAAATTGTATTGGAATCAAAAAGAAAGCTAGCGATCTGTAACTTATCATTATGGGGCCTACTTTTGTCACGTGAGATAAAGAGTTCCTATGTTGCATAGGAGGAATAATATAAACTTTTCCATTTCATAATCCATCTTTTTGTGCTTTTCCTGTATAAGATTTTAGAAGGTTTCTTGTCCAATGTTGTATCTATACACAGTGTTTTAACTTTTACAACAATTAATCTCTTTGGTACTTGCAACTTGCAACTTGCAATGAACAATATATATGTTCACAAAAGAAAGTGTCCGTTTTCTGATTCTTGAAATTTGTTGATGCCAATTAAAAATAATATGTATTCTAAATAATTAATTATCTTCTTGGATATCAATGTTCAAATATCATAAAACCTTATTTTTAATTAATTGCTATTCACATGTATATTTTTCTACTATGTTGCATTTTACCTGTATCGATATATTTATAATCTTTTTATGCAAGTAATTCAACCAAGAAGTGGAGGATATGATATAGTTGCTTTTAGAGTCCCTATCATGAAAGTCTCCTTTTGTGATTAGGTTTCTTTCCACCCGGTAGTGTGTCCTTTTTTCCGTTAGGGTTCCACACCGTTACCCTAACGGTGGTATTGGGTCTCTTTTTTTTTCTCTCTCACATTTTATGTCTCTTCTACTATCCTTAAAATTATGTTCCAGCTGTTGTTTTTATCTTACCCGTTGACAAAATTCTCCAGTTTGGTGTTCATGGCACTTAATCCGGAAGAAGTGGCTGATTTGTGTGAACGTTTGAGTTGTGATGATGAAGGAAGTCCAATGTTTAATGTTGATCGGAACCTCAGCAATGAAGGACAGTGAATGATGGCGGTATCCCTAGTAGGGAAAATTATGGGATCAAAATCTACTAATAGGGAGGGGATGGAAAGGGTGCTCCTTAAGATTTGGAATACCAATTGTAACGATCCCGATCCCACTTAACGGGCTGTCCCGTTCATTAGATGACGACGTACTGTCCCCACTGTATCAACATGAATCTTTTTAGCATGCTTTGTCCTCACTCGCACACTCATCGAGAAAACGTTCAAGAATGTCACTCATCATAGAATTGCTTCAAGACAAGTACACTTAACTGTAGAGTCTCTAACGATAGACTTTTGGAAAAGAAAATGCACCTTGTTGGTATGAGTAGTACCTATCATATCTTTTAAGTTTTCCTGGTTGAGGTATTACACCAATTCTCGTTTCAAGATGGAATCCTGGGGTGAAAAAAATGTTTTCCTGTTCCAATTTGGATCGATCCAAGATCGGGATAAAATTCTTGCTGGCGGTCCATGGTCTTTTAATAAACAAATCATCTCGCTTTGTATCCCAACTGGAGTTGGGGAGGTATGTGATATGAATTTTAACATTGTTCCTTTTTTGGATCCACTTGCTTAATGTCCCTTTAGTTTGCTCCATGCTCGTGTATTGCATCCCTTGGGGGGATGTTGGAAAAGGTGGAACGTGTGGATTTAGATGGCCCGGTGCCCAGATTGAGGATTATGGTCGATATTTCTAAACCTATTCGCTGTGGTTTGAAGGTATACGTTGAAGCTTTGGAAAGGAGTTCATTTTTTCTTTTACAATATGAGAAATTACCCCACTTTTGTTTCTTCTGCGGGATGGTTGGACAGCGTGTTTGTGATTGTTCTCATACTTCAAACATTGGTGAGCCTGAGGGTGGTTTTAAATATTGGGATTGGATTCGAGCTTCTTCTTCAGGTTTCAAAAGGGGTGGAGACTGACCGTTTTAGTCGTAAGCATAGTTCAAACAGACACATCAAACAGGACATGCTATAGGTAATCAGGATTTTAGTGTGGCCAATATGTAGGAAGCAAATCTCAATCAGATGAATACTGGGATTAGGGAGAACCAAAATGTGAACGTCAGTAATGCAAAATCTCACGGCAAATCAGGTGATGGACGGCTTTCATCAAATGGTCGGCATTCTGGTACTTTTGTTGAGGAATCACAAAATCTTCAATAGTTGGGATAGAAACATTATGTTCAAAAAGACACAGACCCTTTGGATTGCAATCGTGGTATGGCAGTTGTGGTAAGGAAAAAATGGAAGATAATTGATAATTTAGGGGTTCGTGCTTCGATGAGTAGTACGAAAGGACTTGTTGTTCATTCTCCTTCGATGGCTTCTGGCCATGTCAAGCTGGCTAATAAATTAACATTCACTGGTCCTAAACGGAAATTGGTTCTAAGTGACAATGATGAATGCCCAGGCTCCAAAAGAGGCAAGGATATGGAAGGAATTTCGATGGAGGGGGATATTAATGTTTCTGTTGTGGCGGCGAGTCCTGCTTGGTAGGCCTGTCGAGACCAATGAGTTGTATATTTTGGAATGTACAGGGGATGGGGATTCCCTATACTATCCTGAATGTGCGGCGGCTTATCCATCAATTTTCCCCCAATTTAGTTTTTCTATCTGAAACTAAATTGTTCGATGCAATGGCAGTGAATACAAGATATTTTTTTGGGTTAATTGTGATGGGAGGAGTGGTGGACTTATGTTGCTTTGGAATGATGACTTGGAGGTAAACTATTAGATCTTATTTAGTTGGACATGTGGATGCTCTGATCAGTGGACTAGAAGGGATTATTTGGCGTTTCACCGGGTTTTACAGGAATCCAGTCTTAAATGAAAGTTCGGCATCGATGGATTTTCAAGATGCAATTAATATTTGTGGGCTTATGGATATGGGGTTCAAAGGACCAAAATTTACTTGGAATAACAAACTCCATGGCGATACTAATATTTAGGCGAGGCTCAATCGTGTTCCATCCTGTGAAAGATGGCGAAATTTCTTTCCGATGGCATGTGTTGAAAATCTACCTTTCTCTTCCTTTGGTCATCGGCATTTAATTTTATCAACTTCCGGCTTGAGCCATTTTGGATAATAGAACCTGAGTGCCAGGTTATTGTTAAAGATGTTTGGACGTCAACTGAAGATGATTGTGGGATAGCATCTAACCCCTTTTCCAGGATTAATTGACATTTGACAGTATGTAGTGGAAGGCTGGGGAAACGTACATTTTGAAAATTAGAGGAACAAGCTAAAAATGAAAAGAGACAGACTGGAATTTCTCTACAACTCCAATACATCGGACCACATGGAGGAAATTCGTAATCTTGAAGGAGAAATTGATAGCTTGCAAACAAAGGAAAAAAGTTTTTGGAAGCAACGATCAAGGGTTGATTGGCTAAAAGAGGGTGATAAAAATACAATTTTTTCCATATGAAAGCAAATTCAAGGAAGAGGAAAAATGCCATCCAACAACTGAAGTCAAAACAAAGGCACTGTAATCATCGTATCAATAAAATACTGTCATTACAATCTGCAATCTCTAGGTATAGCCATACCATAACAAATCAACCAAAAATATACCCTCTAATTAACATCTGTAATTTGGTCATACATGTATAGACTACCACTCAGGCTAGTCTTAAAGACCTCTGATAATCAATTCTAAAACACGACCATGACCGCTTCAGTGAACTATATCAAACATGGTCAGACCGCCTCAGAGTAATATCATACCCGATCAAGACCCCTTAGTGCAGTATAGAACAGCCCAAGGCTTCCTCGGTGAACTTGAATAAGTATATAATCACGAGTACTTTTCTGGCCGATTTTAATTTCACATATCTGTCTCACATTTCAATGAGTTCCATCACACGTCTTACATTTCTTGCAACATATAATCATTTCACAATCTTTCCAATTCCAAATAAATCTCATATTCTCATAATATTTCACAATAATCACAAAATTAGACATATAAATCACATAATCACGTTTTACGTAATTATATAAGCAATTTATCAATATTTGAAATTAATTAAATTTTTCCACTCGCGGTCTATGTACGTAAAAACTAATTCGGCTGGTAAGCTGTTTCAACCGATTCGTTACCGCATGGAAATAAAATAATATCTAAATCAACAACTAACCATATCAACTACCTCAATAGTTGAAAAAGGCAATAATAAAATATAATTTTTTCATTTTTAGGAAAATTCCTTTTGAATAAAAATTAAATTTAAATCATAATCTAACAACCCTAAATTTGACAAAACTTCGAAATAAATAACTATCACTTACCTTTTGAAATCGACAAATAAAAGCTTAACCGTATAAACCACGTTGTCGACGACGCTCTCTTTCTTTCTTTCTTTTTTCTTCCTCTCTCTCTCTTTTTTTTTCCTTCCGTCACTTCTTTCTCTCTCTCTGTTTCGATTTCTTCTTGTGTGTAATATGTGTATGTGTGTGTAATGAAAATGAAAAATTGATAAATATGTACAAAAAGTCCACCTCCTCAAGTTTTGGATTTTCTTTTTAACACCGAAGCTTGAGACCTTTGACCATTCAACAATTGACTTTTCTTTTAAAATAACTTGGTCATTACAAAGTCAAACCTCAAGGCACGTGCTGGTGGGACCCATGAAGAGATCCGATTGTAAAGAGGTTCAAGATTCGAGGCTAAAATAAGTGATTAAGTCAAGAAAAGAAGTCAAGAATCAAGTTGGGCTCAAAGTCATATAGATGGTTGAGAAATTTGAATTCAGCCAACTTCGATCGACCGAAAGTCTGCAGAGATTCTTGGTCCAACCTCAGTCACGTTCAGCTGAGCATTGTTCGACTGAAAGGGACACTTCAGTTGACCATTTGGTCTACCGAAACTGTTTCGGTCGATTGAAACACGCTGAATTAAAAAAAAGGGATTTTTTGTGCAATTTTTCCAATTTCTTTCTTTTTCTCAATTTGTACTGTAAATAACATTTCTCTCACAAACCCTAAGAAAAATAACTTGAATGTTCATGGTGATTGGTCTTGAGAGACTTCTCTTTTGGGTGAGGTAAACTCTTGTTCTTTTATCTTGTAATCTTTGGAAGTTAATCAACTACATTTTGAGTATATTATTCTTGTATTGTTGTTTATTTTCGAGACCTTGAAATTTGTTTATTTCTATCCATTGGGCTAAGTTCTTTAATATTTGAATTTTGGCTAGATTAAACTTGGGTTAGAGTGTTATTTTATCATTTTTAGCTTTCTTGGGTTCGATTTAAATTGTTGTGAGAATTTTTGGTCCAAGTACCAAAGGGGTTTGTTGAATCCGGGCCCAAAGAAAGGTACTGTGATCCACCAGCGGAGGCCCAATGGACCTTGACCCACAGCTAAGGCCTAGAATATCACATTGGGATGAATGCCGAGGTGGTATGTCAAGCAAACCTTTTTAGCCGACCTGGTTAACGCCCAGCCGATGTGCTTTATACTCAGCCGGGGCGCTGTATGGCGTTGACCAGAAGAGAGAGATGGAGTCAGTGATGGGACACTGCCTTTATCCAGATGTGACAGGCGCCCATCCCCTACAAAATGTAGCAATGATTACGGTTGAAAAGCAAGATTGTCACATCCATAAGCTAGGGTGATGACAAGTGTAAAGTATGCCACGTGTCGCAATCCGAGACAAGAAGTTTCACTATAAATGAAGCACAATTGTCTCCAAGTAGGAGGTTGGTTAGCAATTTCTCACTCTTAACTCTATACTTCTCTCACTCCCTTTTCTCTCTTCTACACATTTATATTTCCCGCACCCAATATACATTTGCCCAAAATGAGTACTGACTTAGGCATCGGAGTGCAAACGAGAGCCACCTCGGCCCCCTTTGCATACTGATTGTTTGTCACAGTGCGCAGGAGATCCACGTGTTCAAGAGGGAGGAGCTGAGACGTGTTGGTCCAAGGTCCATCCGGATTTTGTGGTCAACAGGGTTCGCATCATTTGGTATCAGAGCTTGACTCTAAATTGGTAAACCTATCTTTAAATTTCTCGTTGTTCATCTTAGCAAGACAGTTAACATTTTTTTCGACCCTTGGTTGCCTCGACCAATGACTTTGAAGCCATACACAGGACCGGTCATTTTTTTGCTTAAGAAAGTGATTCAATTACTGCTACTGGAAGTTGGAATGAAGATTATCTATCAAAGCATTTTTTTCCCGTGGATAAGGAGGCCATTAAATCGATCCCATTGGGTCGAACTACTATGGAGGATTGCCTCATTTGGCATTTTGATGCTGGAGGAGAATATACAGTTCGTAGTGGATATAGACTTTTGGTGGGGCTTGATAAATCTGAACAGGTGAGCACAAGCATTTCTAGCACTACCTGGTGGAAAAAAGTATGGTCCCTCCAAAGAATAAGTCTTTCCTATGGAGAATCCTTCATAATGATTTTCCATCCAGGGAAAATTTAGCACGACATCATGTTGAAGGTGAAGGAAAGTGTCCTATTTACGGTTGCTGGGAATCAAACATTCATGTGTTTAAAGAGTGCTTTTGGGTAAAAAATTTCTGGAGAATGTCCGGTTGGTGGCTAGATTTTGCAAGTTTCAGGTCGGGTGATTTGGTGATTTTTTTATTCATATTATTGCTTCAAAACCAGTGGAATAGGTAGAGTTTAGCTCTTTGTTATGGGCTGTTTGGAGACATCGAAATGATATTTTCCATGACAACACAACTATGTCCATTGAACACATTATTGAAGCTGCCTTTTCTTATTTGCAATGGTATAAGGCTGCTGTTGTCCGAACAGATAAAAATATTACATACCAGGGTGAAACCATCCAGGAACAAGGGGGTTTGGAGGTCTGGTATATCAGTTCAAAATGGTGTTTGTCTGTCATGTGATGCTGTTGTCCATGAGGCAATCATTTCTGAATGATATTGTTAGGTTATTATGCAAGATGTGGTTCTTACCATTATATTCCTAAAGATAGGAATTACGTGGCCCACAATCTTGCATCTTACGAATCTAGTATTATTGAGTCTAATTTCTGGACTGATTATATTCCTTTATTTATCTCTTCTCTTGTTCGGGAAGTGTTTGCTATCTTGTCATCTCCTAAAGAAGCATTTCTTCGATCTTTCAATTTTACAATAGTCCCTTTTTTGAGATGCTTGAGCTTGATAACATATACATACAAGGTGCACAAGGAGTTAAAAGGTAATACGTTCACAATTGATATTAATACTAATAGATCTTTCGTTGAATATTGTTAAGTGGAAAATAAAGTGAAAAAGAGTATTCTCACTTGGAAGATCTTGATGAATTTTGATATTTATCTGTGTTGGCTTTATTTGTGTATTGTAACCACAAATGGAAATGCTTGCCGAAATAAGCCTTAATGAGAAGGCACAATTTGTCTATGTTTGGCAGACCAAGCTGATAGTTGATAAGTTAGCTGATAGCTGAAATAACAGCTGAAAAACTAATTAGAAGCTGATAGTAGGAGTGAATGCGGTTCAGTTTGAGCTGTTTTTGACATATTTTCAAATCAAACCATTTTAAGCAGTTTGACATTTTTTTCAAACTAAACCAAACCATTTCATTTTACAAACCAAACCATTTTCTGCAATTTGGTTCGGTTTTAATCTACGGTTTACCTATCGACATAATATAATATGTTTTAGATGTCAAATTAATTCGTATTTTTTAATGTATAAAGGTAAATTAGAAGTTAGTATAAACTAGAAGATGTTAACATTCTTTGATTTATTCTTTACCTCGTTATTCTTGTACTAAATTGATAATAAAAGCATTATGATGAGTGAATAACTTCACTGAAATATGAGAGTATGATTTTCAGACTGTCAACTGTCGATATGTACTACACATCATTTGAAGATTTGATGGCTTTAGTAAAGGATTTAATTTTCACTTCATTTTTAGCAGTTTATTGTAATTACGACTTATTGTTGCATTATCTAGTTCAATTTTCTTGCTTAGTACAATTGTTTTACCTTCAATGCATACATGACCCAAACTATAAGGTAGAAAACTTCTATACATTTTTTTCAGGGATCATCATAACGCAATGAAAACGAGAAAAGATATATACGAGAATTTTATTTTTATAGTTAAATTTGACTTTTTTAGCAAAAAATGGTAAATTCAAATTAATAAAATTAATTTTTAATTAAAAAATAAAAGCAGATCGGTTAGTTTTTTGTGATTTTTGAAAATCAAAACCCAAATGAAACCATTTTAAAACAGTTTGGTTCGGTTTGAGGAAAAAAAAATCACGGGTTCATGCGGTCTCAAACCAACGAGTTAGGTTCGGTTTGCGATTTTGCGATTTTTTTGTGCACCCCTAGTTGATAGCGAATAGCTGATAAGTTAGTTGATTGAAATAGAAGTGTTTAAAAAAACTATCTAAAAAGTCTACTCAGAAATACAAAAATGGCATAAAAGGAAAATATATTTTAAATACCCTAATGACATAGGAGTGTAATTTAAAAAATAAAATAAAATAAAGAGACTAAAAATTGAATAAAAAATGAAAAAGCTCATGGAGCTTATTTGAAAAGTTTGTAAAAGAAGCATTTGAGATAAGCTTTAATTTCTCACATAAGCTTATCAATCAAACAGAGCTTATTTTAGTAGATAAAACTTATAAACTCTCAAAATAAGCTTTTGATTGAGCTTATTTTAGTAGATGAAACTTATAAACTCTCAAAATAAGCTTTTGATTGAGCTTATTTTAGTAGATGAAACTTATAAACTCTCCAAATAAGCTATAAGCTAGTGTGTACGTAAGTCAGTGGCAATAAAGAAATTCGAGCGAGTACGGACGATCGTTAGAAGGCATCTCAAGCAGTTGCCTAATATAAAGGATAAAGTTTTTATCTGGCGAAGGCAGTACGGATGGTCAGAGGGCCCCTTGTACGTATGTATAATATGGTCCTATTATTCAGTTTTTTTTTTTTTTTTTTTTCCACCTACGGAAAATTCTTGGATATAGTGTTAAAGAATAAAAAATATTTTCATGACGTCACTACATTTTCAGAATTAATAGTGCGACTTTGTAGTTACTAATTAGTACATTTTTTTCATTATATGTAATCCCATAAAGATCTCAAAGAAAATGTTTGACTATTTTTCAAGTTCATTTGGACTATTGGATATATTTCCGATGTAGATCTCAGAATAGACTTTGAGATAGCGTAGGCGATTTATGGATTTTGCTATTGCATGTACGATTGTCGACGAATTTTTAAAAGTTAGCTCGTAAAAGAAATTCTCGAAACTCTAAATTGAAATGGTCTACTTTGATGCACCATAACTTTTACTATGATTTGCTGTTTTGCGTGCCTTCATATGATGCTGAAAACTCGGCCGTAAGCACTCGAAATGATATCAAGGATACAAAGCCTCGATTTTGTTAATATCTATAATAATCCTAAAACACGAGATGAAAGCAAATGACTTTTCAAATTGAAAGTTTGCATTGATTGGTGTCATGTTTGATACCTATACCTAGCTTGCCAAAGAAATTCAAATCGAATTCTTTCTTAGAGTCTGTTTGGTGTAGGAGATTTGAAGAAAATTTTATAATTTTTGGGAGAATGTGTGGTTAAAAAGAAATTGAAAAACGTGACAGTGAATAATTCCATAAAAATATTGTATGCTTGAAAATAAGTTCTGGAGCAAAGTTGTTCAAAAACTCCTAAACCAAACATATCTTAAGTCTTCAAGACAAATATGTGCTTGCCACCACCTACTCGGTTCTCGATTAGCTGTCATTATATATATATATATATATATACACACACACTGGGGTCCTGACCCTTGTGCCCCCATATCCGCCCTTATTTTTCTTTCCTGTTCAACGGGTGATCCATGTTGTAATATTATGACTTCAATTATGCAACCAGCAACCCTAAAAGGCCTTGAAGACAAAGGTTATGTTTGTTAAAAAAAATGTGTTTAAAAATATGTTTTTTTTTTATGTTTTCTAGGTAAAATATGTGGGTGAAAAGTGGAGAGAGAAAATATGAATGGTTAAAAAGTAGTTTGGGGAATTGTGTTGAAAAAAAAAAAAGTTTTTAAACACTTTTGCCAAAGCAAAGATTCTTGAAACAGAAGGAACCCGTAATTAGCATGTGAAAGGAATATTCTTTTCAATTTAAGAAAGCCGCCAATTCGTTTCCCAATACAGATTTTCATTGGCAGTAAAGATTCTTTAAACAGAGACAGAATACATCTGATGATGTATTACCATGTGGATGCGGCAAGCTCAGATTCCAAGAAAGGACAAAATCGAAGCATGGGATAATTAGAGAGAGAGAGAGAGAGAGAGAGAGAGAGAGAGATTATTATGTATCTATATACGACGATATATATTTTCTTCAGGAGGAAGAATATAGAGTACAGAGCTTGAGAAGAAAGACAAATAAAAGCATTTGATGGGAAAAAAACTGATATAAAGAAAAGAAAGTGTGTGGGATTTGCTTTTCTCATCTCTTTTTGTTCTCTTATATATCTCAATCAATAAACCAACACTTGTCAATCTCCCTCACCCCTTCGCCTCCCTCTTTCCCTTCTTTGGATTTTGTAAGATTTCTCTCTTTCTCCCTCACACACAAACACGCACACATTCGACATCGTATGATGTTCGGATCACGATGAATCCGGTCGGTAGGGATTTTTAAGAAAGTGCTTGTTTCTATGATAATTATGTAAGTTTTTTGCAACTAATTTGTTTTAGGGTTTTTAATTTCCCTGAATCTTTTGCAGTTAGACTCCAAAGGGGGGCGCCGCGGCACTGTAAATTATTTTTTTGTTAGTTTCAAAGGGAGATCGATGGCACCTGTTTCATTGCCTCCGGGATTCCGTTTTCATCCAACTGATGAGGAACTCGTGGCTTATTATCTAAAGAGGAAAATCAACGGGCAGAGGATTGAGCTTGAAATCATTCCTGAAGTTGATCTCTACAAGTGTGAGCCATGGGACCTGCCAGGTATTCTTCTTTTTTTATCCATATAGCTTGAATTTTGTATTAATTAATTGTAGGATAATATTATTGGAAATTGATTGATCAAATTAGCTATGCAATATGATTCAAAACAAAGTGAAGATGAAGAAAGGTATATCAGATTTATTGGCCACAAAATAATCCTTTTTTCTTAGCCTAACATCAGACCATTCATTTCAATCTAATAATAATATTCGATTAAAAACTGGGTAAAAATCTCGTTCATCACTTATATATATATATATTTTTTTCCAGGTTATAAAGAAAAAAATTAGTATTTTCTTATTCCCTAAAGGTACAATAATAAAAAACTTGTACGAAATAATTATTTATAATCTTCTTCTTCTTCTAATTATGCAAAAGAAATTATATAGGAGATTCTTGAATTTATGGTTATAATAAATTACTGTGATTAATTAACAGTATTCAGCAATGTGCCAACGATGTGAAAATTCGAAGCTGCAAACTAAAGTTTGATTAATATTCTATGTGCAATGTGCATGCTATCTTCTTTTGGATGACATGAATATAAGCTATACTATATACTTTGAACACACTTTATCAGTCAATAATATCATACATATGTATATATCTACGTACATCTCACTTTCTTATCTTTAAGATCATTGTCACATAGTCCCTACATCTTTTAATGTCGTCTATTCTATTTAATCACAAATTAAGATCAAGATGCAGTCACAGTCAAAAAGCAAAGAAAATTAGCATTTGATTGCATTGTTTTTTGCTAATATATATTATCCAAACCTTAATCCCTTTTTCTAACTACTCAGATGCGAAATCTTCAAGAAAAAGCAATCTATACTTTATTCAATTCTTGATTTATTTTCTGTATGTATTTTTTTCGATGTTCTTATCCAAGACGTACAACCGCTCACTGAAAATTTTAATTGTATATATAGGGAAGTCATTATTGCCAAGCAAAGATCTCGAATGGTTTTTCTTTAGCCCTCGAGATCGGAAGTATCCAAATGGTTCGAGGACTAATCGTGCAACAAAAGCCGGATACTGGAAGGCCACTGGAAAGGATAGAAAGGTGAATTCACAAACAAGGGCTGTTGGGATGAAGAAAACCCTAGTTTACTACGGAGGTAGAGCTCCTCATGGAACTCGAACTGATTGGATTATGCACGAATATCGATTAGATGAAAGGGAATGCGAAAATGCCAACGGCTTGCAGGTGCAATCTTGTTTTAGTTGATACATATTCTTTCTATATTTCTGTTTGATAATCAAGTCAAAAGTCAACAATCAATGTCAATCATATATTTCATGAACCTATAACTTTTCAACCACATATCTTATTAACTTTATTCAAAATCTGATTTTAATCTCCACCAAACAATATTATCCGAATCTTGTTTATAATTTATTTATAATCCTATAAATAAAATCTTTCTCCTTTCTAACTTTTTCCCAGAATAATCTGTACATATATTTGTCTTGTTGGTTTCAATGTTTCTCAATTATTGTTAATATGTTATAAAAATAAATGGTTCCTTGAATGAGTTCTCAGGAAGCTTACGCGCTTTGCCGCGTATTCAAGAGGAGCTTGAACAGTCCGAAAATTGGCGACCAATATGTGACCACAGCAAGCGAGCGATCCTCCAGCATCAACATGTACTCGCAAGGAAAATGTGATGATTTTGATAGCTCAGACTATCCAATGCAATTTGGAACCTGCTCATCCAGTGCCACCAATGGCGCCTCCCAGATGAATATAAATGGCCCAAATGATGGAAGATGGACACAGTACTTATCAGAAGAGGCATTTGGTTTCGTCAACAATCCATATTCCCAGTGTTCACCAACATCATATACACCCTCCAAGGTAAGGAATTTCAGCCTCACTGGCGAAAAATTCGTCCTGTATCTTTCCGAAAATGCGAACCTTTCATTTAATAGCTGTTAGAGAAGGGACGCATTTATTTAAATTTAATCTTTAACGTGTCTTCTAACATCTACTATTATCAAATAATCTAACACGTGCACAACTTTCAGGTCGATTTAGCAATCGAGTGTGCAAGGTTACAACATCGTTTTACATTACCACCATTGGAGGTCCAGGACTTCCCCCAGTCTGGTTTGTCACATTCCAATGCTTTTCATCAAAGTACAAATCAACCTACAGATATATTGGAGGAAATTCTTTCAGTTGCTCAAGCTTCTCACGAATTTCAAAACCAAGAAACATGGGGCGGAACTTATGCTCCGGCTGACGATTTTTCCTTTCCGCCCTACAATAACCAAATACATGGTATTGGTTCCTTCGAATATACGAACAACTTAAGAGAAGAACCGAATCATAGGTCTATCAAAATTGAAGAAAAAAATGAAGTTTTCGCGTCAGAGAGAATGGTTGAAAACTTGAGATGGGTGGGGATGCCGAACAAGGAACTTGAAAAGGTAACCAAAATTGTGCTACTACAGTTTAATTCGAGCGCTTCAATAAATTTTACCTTCAAAATACCTTCAAGATGATCGCCTCTTAGGCCCCGCCCATGAAGCCTATATGATAGAGAATGAATAGTCATTGTCTTTCTAGAAAATGGGATATATCGAGGTGGCGCCTCGACATTGGCTGATAAGGAGGTGGGTTATGTACTTCATCACATATGCACCTCTTCATCATCCAAACAATAGGTGTCATGTCGACTCGTGTAGAATTTTTGATATCTATATTTTTTAGGATAAATAGTTCACTGTAACAGTAACCTTATGTTATTGTTTATCCTTGACAGACCTTTTATGAGGAATACAAAACAGTTCCAGTGGAGAGTATTTCTAATTTTCATGATTTTCAAGGTTTGCCACTTTGAGTTTTTCCTATCATTAATTTTTTCATTTTCTTGCTACATAATACCCATTCTTTTCCCCCCCTTTTTTTTTCTCCATTAGCTGTACTCAAAATCTACAATATTTCATTTGCAGGAGGAACCAGCAAACTAAACTTTGACACTGATATCATTTATACAAATCAAAATGAAGACATGTCAGCTGAATTTGTGAACGAAAATGCGACTGACAACTTCTTGACGGATGGAGACATTGATGACTTTTCGAGCACTCAGAGTTTTACGGTCTATGAAAAAACTGAAATGAACCATGGATTGCTCGTTTCAACTAGACAAGCCCCCAAGACTTTGTATCAACAAGTGGTGCCTTCAAGGACCGTTCAAGTATATCTAAACCCGAAGATGGTTCGTGGCAATATTCCTCCATCGAAATCGGATTCCATGAATAGAAGATTATGTGACAGTTTCCTCTCATTTTCAAGAAATATGTTGTTTGCTGTATTAAAACTCCTTACCTCACCCTTGATGTAGCTTTCTTTGTCAATTGGGTGCAATGCATATATACCCTCTTCAAATTGACTTATATTTTTATTCTTTCTTGTATTGCTAACCACAATTGTAATTTGAAAGAGGTAAGTTAGTCTTTACACATTTATTTAAATATATATATATTTTAAAAAATTCCTAATGCATTTGGAGTCGAATTAATTGAGCACATGACTTGTTATTTTGTAGTTTACATTTGTCGTAATCCCATAATTTTTTGGGCGAAAATCTTCAGTCTTGTAGTATAACTGAAATGAACCATGATTTTGCTTATTTGATTGGTCGACCAAGATATCCTTAATATGCCCCTACAAGATGAATCTAGCTACCATCTTCAATATTGGGAAGGAGAAACGTGAAGGCAGCTGAAGCTAGTGACTTGGTGAGGACATCCGCCAAAAGATGTGTTATTTCCTTGAAAGTGATATATTCTCTCGACAATATTATGTTATTTCATTTACTTGTATTAGGCAATCAACCCGAAGTCTAGAATAAGCGATCTACACGTCCTTGGTCAGTTCTTAAGGATTTCACCTTCCGTTCAACTTAATTATCTACCATATTTAAGAATTTGAAGCATTCTAATGCCCGTGACTTAGGTAAAACTGTTGGGAAAAATCCAATTTCCCGCCCACATCACTCTAATATCAATTTTGGGAACAATTAATCAATTTTCTAATCATACCATACAGAGAAAACACAAATACATAATAACAAAAACAATAGAGAGAAAAAAAAGAATTTAACATGACTCGGCTACCCGCCGGCAACTACGGGAGAAGAACACTTTTATTGATAATGAAAGAAACTCACTCATACAATTTTTTTTCTCATTCTCATAACTTCTCCCTACCCAAAACTAGAAATTAGAAGAACAACGCACAATATTCAATTCATTTTAATCACTAGCTGCAACTCCTATCTTGGACACTTCAAAAATCATTAATGACAATGAAAGACTCGTTTGCATGACTCGATCAACATAGCTACGCATCTGCACGACTCGATCACTGCAACTCCACCTTAGTTTGCTAGTCGATGTGACTCGATCACAACAACTCCTTTTGTATGACTCGATCACCATCACAACTCCACCTAAGTGTTAGTCCATCATCACAACTCCACCTTAAACAAATACATATCTTCTTCAATATCCCAATGTCCGAATCATAAGCTCTGACATCACTGTTGGGAAAAATCCAATTTCCTACCCACGTCACTCTAATACCAATTTTGGGAACAATTAATCAATTTCCCAATCATACCATACAGTAGAAACACAAACACATAATAACGAAAACAATAGAGAAAAAAAAGAATTTAACGTAGCTTAGCTGATTGCCGATAACTACGGGAGAAGAACACTTTTATTGATAATGAAAGAAACTCTCTCATACAAATTTTTCTCTTATCCTCATAACTTCTCCCTATCCAAAACTAGAAACTAGAAGAACAATGCACGCAGTACATTTACTCGTACCGTTTTCTTCTAATTCATCACATAAACATTTTATCCATTCGACAATGAATTCACCACGAAAGTCAATTTTCAATTACTGCCCGTGTGCAATCCATCTCAATAACACAAAATATAAAACATGCAACATGCACCCCAATAGTCTCTTTGGTCTCTCTATCGTGTGCCATTAACACCATGATAGACGAATATCATTCTCTACCCATGTATCTACTCCACCACAACATTGTCATCAAAACCATGGTAGACGAATCTCATTCTCTACTCATGTATTTTCCACCACGATACCCAACACAACACAACACAACACAACACAATAAAACAAAACATCACTCGTCAATGAACGTGCCGGAAGGCACGCGCCTTCTTTTTCCCCCTTTTTCTCTCTTACCCGCTGCCTTTTTTCTTTATTTTTACGTTGCTGCTTGTTTTGCTCTTTTTCACACACAGCGACTACCCCTTCTCTCTCTCTCTCTCTCTCACTACTACCCTTTATTCATTTCTAGCCAACTATGTAATTCCACCAATAAGCAAGAAGAAGTCAAAGCATGGAGAGAGACCCACTTACCTTTTTCCCAAGCTACTATACGTATAAAAGAAAGCCCAGCTTCTGTCTGTATTTTTCACTCCCAATAAAAAAATGGGAGACCCAACATCGCATTTAATTAGGTTAGGCTTGACTTCTTTAAAATTGCATTACTTGGTCCTTGAGCTTTAAACAAATAATGAAATAAGGATGTCCCATATATTATTTTGGGTTAAAAAAAAACCCCCAAGAAAAACCAAACAAACATAACTATATCACGTGATATCATCTACAATTATGATAAAATAAGAAGGTTAGAGCCTGTTTGGTAATGTGAAATTTTTTTATTTTTGTAATTTTTTTATTTTTTTTTATTTTTTTTATTTTATGAATGTGTTATTTAAAAATGTTTGAAAAGTAAAACATGGTGGACTTGACTAAGAATGAATGGTTGAGATTGAGTTTGAAAAGTTGTGATAATTTTTTTTCCTTTAACAAAAAAGTTCTTAATGTCTCACACACACACTCACACTCACACGCACACAATCACAAATATTTAATGGACTAATTGCAATGAAAAATCGACCATTAAAGTCTTACCAAATGGTTTTTGTGTTATTTTTCTTATGTAATGCTCATTGGTACAATGTAACCATAAAGATTGAACCTAATAGGCCTTTTTAGCTAGCCTATGGATTAAATCAATGGAAAAAAAAAAACTAGTTGGGGTCTAAATTTTTTAGACTAGAGCTAATGGATATAATTCTATCATAATTCTCTCATAATTCTATAGAGACTATGATTTCTATTCACCATTACTTAAAAAAGTGAGCCACCGGCCGACTCACTTTCATCCTTTCCCATTCGTAGTCCAAGGAAAACTCTTTTTAGGAGGTGTTGCTACAACAATGGGATAATTCGTATAACTCAAATACTAATTTCACCACAGCGGCGTATCTTGAACTCATAATATCCTTTGAATAAGACATCGTGTAGATTTAAGAATCCAAGGCCCTAAAAGGACCACTAATGAAGAACCACATTTAGAAGCCCATTTACTCTACAGTTTAAATTACTATACTCTTTCTATCTAGAGAAACCTTTCTCCCAAGTTCACAAGATAAGAGCCACTTTCATTATCTTTCTTTGATTACAGATCAAAATGACTTTATATTTATCTAAGTATTGTGCAAAAGCTCTATTTTCCTTGTCATTTCACGAGTCTCTTCCTTTTACGTATGACATCGCCATTATCTTAGGCAGTCTACTTTTGCCCAAGACATGTATGTCACAATCTAGCATGCCACACACATGTGTCAATAATTATATCTTTAGAAGAAGAAGAAGAAGAAGAAGAAGAAGATGTATAGAAAATTACTAAAGGAACCTAGGTTATAGGGGCAACAAATGTCGTCTCTATAAATATCAATGATGCCCCTATAGGTTTATAGGGATGACAATATCGCTTCTAACATGTGGTACCTACAACATTGTTGCTCTTGATCTATAGGGACGATAGGTGCCGCCCAACAGAAATAGCTACCTATAGAAATGACAAAGTTGTCCTTTGTTCCCTTGTCACAGAATTCTCAAGCACAGTGTGTCAAACACTTCTTCAATATTAGGCTTTTTGCACCAAAAAAGTTGTGTCTATATGATAGAAGAGAAAGTTTCCCACTAAATTTAACCTACTTGCCACTTGGCGGGTGGGGGGTTGGTTGGCAGGTGGGGCCCGGTGGATCACCTGCCAACCAACCAACAAGGGGAAGGGTGGGAATTCAAGAGGGCACCTTAAAATTTTCATATGATAGAATGTATAATCGTTGTTTAATTTGTGATATTTTCTCTTGGTTTAATGATTTTTAAATGCTTAAGTTGTGAATATTGACCATATTTCATGTTTTGTAGATTACATGAAGAAGTTGGATCAAATTGGACTCAAATATATCACAATTTGAGAAGAAGAAGTTTGAAACTCAAAAGGTGCACAAATGCGAATCTTGCTTAAGGCGTGGGCATGCTTAACTTTCCGACGTTTACTAATCAAAAGCAGTCTTTGCTTAAGAAGTAGTCACACCTTGTTGTTCCATGAAAATTTTACTACTTGGGAGAATTTTGGATGTGGAAAAGATTGCTTTTGGGCCCACACTTATCATCAAAAGGGAAGAAAATATTCAGAGAGATTATTTATATAATTAAAAGATTTTTATTATTTTATGGAAATATTAGAATTTTTATTAGAAGAAGGAAACTAAATCCTTCCTTATTTCTAGGAATCTTGCCATACAAGGATTCTCTCCCCTCTTTCCCTCCTAGCCATTTTTAACCCTGACGGGGCCAATTTTGGGAATCTTCTTCCACCCCCAAGCAGTACATGTTTCTTTGGCTCTCTAGATTATTAGACAATTTTGCTTTGGTCTTCTTTTCATTTAAACGTTTTCTTCGTAATGTTTATTGATAGCTGAATTTCTATTCTAGCACAATGATAATTTATTGAAAATGGTTATGGCACACACAACGAATTTAGCGAAATGCCTTGGACAAATTTATTTTATTCAGAGCCACCTTTTGATCATCGCATGGTTGTTCTTGGCTTTTATTATTAAAGGTTCCCAAAGTCGTAGTTTTCTTAATATTCGAGGCAAGTTATAAGCCCTCCCCATCCAAGTCTAGATCCTAAGCCCTCGTCCACCCGAGGCAAGCTTATAATCCCTCAAATCATTGAAATTATTCTTCAAAGAGAAAAAAAGGATTTAAGTCTTAACTTTATGGATAAGGCGATGAGCCTTAGCTCCAAATTTAAGACGACGAGTCCCTCAATAAGGTGATGAGCTTCATTATTAAGAGCAAGGAGACAAGCCTTAGTTCCAAAAAGGAGACGATGAGTTTCTCTACAAGGCAGTGAGCCTCAACATTAAGAATGAGGTGACTAGCCTTAGTTCAAAAATCGAGACAACGAGTCTCTCAACAAGGCGACAACCATCAACAATAAGAACAAGGTGATGAACCTCAGTTTCAAAAACGAGATGAGGAATCTCTCAACAAGGCAATGAGCCTCAACATTAAAAACAAGGCAACGAGCCTTAGTTCCAAAAACGAGACTATGAGTCTCTCTACAAAGCGACAAGCCTCAACATTAAGAACAAGGTGACAAGCTATAGTTCCAAAATTGAGACGACGAGTCTCTTAACCAGATGACAAGCACCAGCATTAAGAATAAGGCGATGAGCCTTAGGTTTAACAAAGAGACGACGAGCCTCTCAACAAGGCAATAAGCATTAATTCCAAATACGTGATAATATGAAAAAATATTATCACGTATTACAAAGAAAATATTGATCAATCAACTGATTTCATGTGGCCTCTACGACAAGCTTTGCCAAAAAATGACTGAGGCACAACATCCTTGCGCGATTGAACATGTGAATAAAACCATATGTCGAATCAATGCAACAAAGAGTCTGAAAGCTCAATAAATATGCATACCAAGGCGAAATGTTCACACCTCACAAAATTATGAGAATAAAAGAGAATTATTGCGTGTTGAAAAACAATATCGCTACTCCTTAACAATAAAATCACTAAAGAGTGGGGGCTTATGATGATATCCCATTATAACTACCCACTATCCATTACCATCACACACCCACTACCCAATGATACAGTTAGTGGTAAAAAACCACTTCCCCTCTATATAAGCAAGGGGAACATATTAAAATTTGATACACATTCAATCTATTATGTATATTTCTTTTTAGAGTATTTTAATCTCCTCTCCATATACTGATTCTCACACCGAAGCAAAAATGGGGAGAATTCCCGCCCCTTTTGTACGTAAACAGGAGCTAAGATGCTTGCTCTGATGACCAAATTTTTTAGTCATTGTCAATTGGTGCAATTCTCCACGTACTGCACCAACTCAAAGTATATTGCTTCATATATAGATGAAATTTTCCACGTTTAAGAGAATGGTAATTGAGCTTATTTGATTGCTGGAAATGAACTGTTATTCTATTGTTGTCCCTATATACTGAAAATGGTTGTGACAGACACAATGAGTTTAGAAAAATGCCTAGTTCGTATTTCTCTTATTCAGAGCCCCTTTTAATCGTCGCATGCTAGTTTGTGGCTTTTATTATTGAAAGCGAGCCCAAACTCGTGATTATTTTTTTAATATATTCGAGGCAAGTTATAAGCCTTTACCCATTCAAGTCGAGATCCTAAGCCCTCATCTTCCCGAGGCAAGCTTTTAAGCCCTCAAATCGTTAAAGTCTAAACTTTAAGGACAAAGGCGATGAGCCTTAGCTCCAAACTTGAGAAGACGAGTCCCTCAACAAGATGATGAGCCTCAACATTAAGAACAAGGCAACGAGCCTCAGTTCCAAAAACAAGACGATGAGTCTCTATATAAGGCAATGAGCCTCAACATTAAGAACGAGGCAACGGGCCTTAGTTCCAAAATTGAGATAACGAGTCCTCGAAAAGGCGACAAGCATCAGCATTAAGAACAAGGCGATGAGCCTTAACTTAAAAAATGGGACGAAGAGTCTCTAAATAAGGCGATGAGCCTCAACATTAACAACAAGGCGATGAGCATTTGTTCCAAAAACGAGATGACGAACCTTAAGACAAAAATATTGTCACAAATTACAAAGAAAATAGTAATCAGTCAACTGATTTCATAGCACCTCTACAACAAGCTTTGCCAAAAAAAGGGGCTAAAAATGCACAACATCCTTGTGCAATTGAATATGTGAATAAAACCATATGTCCAATAGTTTAAAAACAAAGAATGAAAGCTTCCACAGCAGAAGAAAGGTTTAATTTCGTAAGAGAAATTTCTGGTATTAACACACACAGATTACAATGAAGGCATGCTGCCAAATTTATACACTTCAACCTATACATACAGAAAATTACATATACAACAATCTAACTAATTTATCTTCTCTCTCCCTTGATTTCACAGACTTGGGAAACACTTCAGCATTTTACGGTGGATGATGAATCAGTCTGATTTGGCTCTAAAGAGTTTGTTGAGGAGGAGAAGCTTCTAGTAGAGCATTTGGTTTTCTATTCAATTCAGTCCCCCAACTTTCATTTTCGTCATTCTGGTCCTTGTTATATTGTATTGTTGCACCTGGGTCTGATCTTCTTTTACTTTTAACTCCCCCCTTCTACCTGGAAGTAGTAACTACCCCAAGCTTGTCATGCAAATATAGATGTCTAGAGTGTGTCAAAGGTTTAGTTAAAATGTCAGCTATTTGATCTGTTGTGGGAACATAGCTTATGGTTAATTGTTTTCCAAGGACCTTGTCACGAACAAAGTGTACATCAAGTTCGATGTGCTTTGTTCGAGCATGATAGACCGGGTTGTATGCCAAGGCACTAGCTCCCAAGTTATCACACCATATTCTTGGTATTTCCTCTTGAGTGACATTTAGTTCATGCAGAAATGACTGAACCCACGATATCTCAGCTGAAGTATGTGCAAGAGTCCTATACTCAGCTTCCGTACTAGACCTTGAGACCACCTGTTGCTTCTTAGAGCACCATGAGACCAGACTATCTCCTAAGAAGATGCAGTATCCCACTGTAGATTTTCTGTCATCCGGGCATGAAGCCCAGTCTGCGTCTCCATATGCAAAGATGTTAAGACCTTGGGCACCTTGAATGGTAAGTCCTAGGTCCAGAGTTCCTTGAATATATCTAAACAGCCTCTTAATCAGTTTCCAGTGGATATCAGTCGGGTTTTGAAGAAATTGGCTGACTCTATTCACTGCAAAACTAATGTCCGGTCTAGTATGTGTTAGATACTGAAGGGCAACTACTGCACTTCTAAACTGAGTAGGATTTTTCAACATTGATCCTTCATTTCTACTCACCAGTTTGCCTGCAGCAATGGGAGTGGTGCTTGGTTTTAGGTGTTCAAAACCAAATCTTTTTAGCATATCACTTGCATACCTTTTTTGAGACATATGCAGTCCAACCTCATCTCTAGTGAATTCAATTCCTAGGAACTTTTTTAAGGTTCCCATGTCTTTCAAGGCAAAGCATCCATTCAATTTTTCGATCACCTCTTGTAGTTTCTTTTTGCAGCTTCCTGTCAAGATGATATCATCTACATAGATGAGTAGATATATCACATATTCTGGTCTGGATAGATAGAATACTGAATTTTCAGCCCTTGAATGCTTGTATTCCCATTTCTGTAGAGTCTCCTTCAAGGTTTGATGCCAAGCTCTTGGTGCTTGCTTCAAGCCATATAATGCCTTGTTCAATTTGCACACATGTAAAAGTTTGCTCTTGTCCACAAATCCTTGAGGCTGTTCCAGATATACTGTTTCATCCAACTTCCCATTGAGGAAAGCATTGTTGATGTCTACTTGTCGAATTTCCCATCCTCTTGTGACTGCCACAGTTAACATTATCTTCAATGTTGGGGCTTTTGCTACTGGACTGAAGGTTTCACAATAATCAACACCTGGTGTTTGCAAGAACCCTTTAGCAACAAGTCTGGCCTTGTGCCTGATAATTCTTCCGTCCGAGTCATGTTTTAGTTTGTAAACCCATTTGCTTCCTATCACCTTCAAATTTGGTTCAGCTGGAACCAAATCCCAGGTTTGATTTCTGATCAGTGCATCAAACTCTTCCTGCATTGCTTTATTCCACTTTACATTTCTCAGAGCTTCTGTAGTATTAGTCGGTTCTGTCTCACATTCACTCATGCCTGCAAGGTAGGTTTTAGGCTTAAAGATACCAGCCTTAGCCCTTGTCACCATATGATGTCCCTCAGTGACACTTTCTCTTCTATTTTCATTTGCCTCAAACTCATCATTATCAGGTTCACTTAAGTTTCCTGATTCATTCTCTTCTACATCTGGTTGCCATGTTTCATGATTATCAACACTTGCTTCATTTTCATTTCCCATATCTTCATTAGAAGTCTCTTGTGCAGAGGTGACAGAGTGATGATCAATACCAGCTGGTTCTTCTGTGATATTAGGATCAAATGGAAGTTGGTACATATTTGAAGAAGAATCTTTTGGCTGATTTGTTTTATTTAGAAAACCATCTTTAAAAGGGAATTGATTTTCATTGAACACAACATTTTTGGAGATATAGATTCTGCCTACAGAGTTTAAACATTTATATCCTTTGTGGAGTGTACTAGGACCTAGATAAACACACCTTTGAGTATGAAAGTCGAACTTATGCCTTTGGTATGGTCTTAGGTTTGGATAACAAGTGCAGCCAAATACTTTGAGGTGTTTGTAGTTGACCTTTTTGCAAAACAGGAGTTCATATGGGGATTTATGATTAAGTATAGGGGTAGGCATTCTATTTATGAGGTATGTTGTTGTTACAAAGGCTTCCCACCAGTAATAAGTGGGCATTTGTGCTTGAGCTAACAAAGTTAACCCGGTTTCAGTTATGTGTCTATGTTTTCTTTCCGCTCTCCCATTTTGTGATGAAGTATAAGGACATGAATATCTAAGGGTAATGCCTGATTCATGTGCTAATTTGTCTAAGGCTCTATATTCCCCTCCAAAGTCAGAATGGACAGTTTTGATTTTGCAGTCAAATTGGTTCTCAACACGGTTTTTGAACTGTGTGAAGTGGTGCAGGACTTCTGATTTTTGTTTTAGTGGGTAGATCCATAATACCTAGTACAATCATCCACAAACAATAAGTAATATTTAAACCCTGAGACAGATTTAAGAGGGGCAGGACCCCAGACGTCGGTATGAATTAGTTCAAGTGGTTTGGATGCATGAGAGGTAGATAATTTTGATGGTAAGGCATGTGATTTCCCAAGTTTACATGCTTCACAAAATGAAACTTCTTTATTGTGAGGTCTAGGACTATTACATAATTTGAGTACTTGACACATTACAGACTTAGAAGGGTGTCCAAGCCTTCTGTGCAAAGTTTCGATTTCAGACTGACTATTACTGACTCTAGATGAGGTAGATAATTGGGACTTTGACTTATTTAAGGTGATGTTAAGACTGGCATTTTGGTTTCTGGAGAATTGATGAGGTTCAGATGTTGCTGATGCGCTGCTTGTGCTTGAGTTAGGTAGGTTCAGCTGGTAAAGGCCATCTCTAAGTCTCCCCTGCATCAGGATTCTCCTTGTTTGAAGGTCCTTAACATTGCAATAAGAAGGAAAAAATCCAACAGCAACATTATTATCAGATGTCAGTTTTGAAATACTCACGAGATTCTTCTTAATCTTAGGAACATGTAGAATATTTTTTAATACTAAGGATTTCTCAACATTAGTATCAAAGTATTTCAGACCAGTGTGAGCTATGTGAAGAGATTTACCATTTCCAACCGACATTTTTTTGTTACCTGCATAATCCTTGATTGCTGTCAGGTTTTCTTTAACTGGAGTGATGTGGTGGCTAGCTCCAGAGTCTGCATACCATCCATCATCTTCCATAGTGCTAGGATTGGCAACATAAAGTAGATGGTTGAGTGTTAGCAGTATAACCAGTGTTCCTGTTTCCACCATTTTGTTTATCATATCTGTTAAAGCACCATTTAGCAGTGTGATTATTCATGCTACAAATTTGGCATGAATTTCTATTCTCAAAACTCCTCCCAACTCTTCCTCTTCCTCTAGTTCTTCCCCTGTAACTAGAGTTTCTTCCTCCTCTGCCATTTCTTCCATAGTTAAACGCTGCCCGTTGTTGATTCCCTTGGGTCAGATTTATTGATCCGAAACTGCTCCTTACTTGATTTAAGTATTCCAATCTACCATCAAAAGTTAAGAGTAGGGATGATACTTCATGCCAAGTGATTTCCTCTCTGCTGTTAATTTGAATGAAAATGGGGGTGTACTCTTTATCTAAGCCAGCAAGTACTTGTGTTATCAGATCATAAGTTTTCACTTTCTTTCCAGCAATCTCCAGGTTATCAGCCAGTTGTTTCACCGTGTTCAGATATTGATCCATGGACATCGATCCTTTTCTTACTCTTTGTAACTCAACAGTAAGAAATGTTATCCTGGAACGATTCAACACTCCAAAATTCTCAGTGATGGCTTTCCACAATTTGCTGGAATTTTCGCATCCCATGACTCTCATAACTATTTCCGGAGTCATCGAGGAATACAACCAACCCATTAAGAGTTGATCAACTGAGTTCCACTTGGAGTACTCAGGATTAGACACAGTTTCAATAGTCATACCTGCTTCAGAGGTGACTTGACTGCTTAAGAATTCAGCCGGACATTCCTTGGTTCCCAGTAGGTAACCTTCCAGATTGTGACCCTTCACAATTGGCATCACAATATTCTTCCACAGCAGGAAGTTGTTCTTGTCGAGTTTAACACTGGGTATTTGAGTCAGACTCATACCAAATGGAGCGAGATTATTCAGCATAGGAGATGATTGAGAGGTGGAGTTTGATTCGGTATTGGGGGTATGATTACCAGAATTAATGGTAGTCATCTTTAACAAAATGATGAGGCTCTGATACCAAGTTTAAGAACAAAGAATGAAAGCTTCCACAGCAGAAGAAAGGTTTAATTTCGTAAGAGAAATTTTTGGTATTAACATACACAGATTACAATGAAGGCATGCTGCCAAATTTATACACTTCAACCTATACATACAGAAAATTACATATACAACAATCTAACTAATTTATCTTCTCTCTCCCTTGATTTCACAGACTTGGGCAACACTTCAGCATTTTACGGTGGATGATGAATCAGTCTGATTTGGCTCTGAAGAGTTTGTTGAGGAGGAGAAGCTTCTAGTAGAGCATTTGGTTTTCTATTCAATTCAGTCCCCCAACTTTCATTTTCGTCATTCTGGTCCTTGTTATATTGTATTGTTGCACCTGGGTCTGATCTTCTTTTACTTTTAACTCCAATCAATGCAACAAAGAGTCTGGAGTCTGGGGGCTAAATAAATACGTATATCAATGTGAAATGTTTATGCCTTCGCAGAATAATGAGAATAAAACAAGGAGAATTCCGGCCCCTTTCACGGGTAAACGGGAGCGAAGATGCTTGCTCCGACAACCGAATTTTTTAGTCATCATCATCTTGTAACCCATAAAATCATTAGTTATCTCTCACTTTAACTTCATTGCATAATATACTCTTCGATTGCCTTGCAAAAGGAAGTTTGGACGGTGTTTTAACGGTAGCTCGAGGCTTTGCCATGGTCTCTCTATTATGCGCTTAGATAATGTGATACTCTTTACTGATATATTCTCGACAGTCATCGTTAAAAGAAATATAGAGAGAACAAATTATATCAAGTATTATTGATGATCACCGATGGGAAAAACTGAGCTTTATTTCATTGTAAACATACAAACAAACTCATTAAATTTGGATTATTATGAACATTGGATTTTACAGTTTATTGTTTATTTTTATGTACACAAACCATGCACTCTTCTAAAACTTTGTGAAGTGATGGAATCCAGAAATCCAACAAAGGGGAATTGAAATTGTGCAGTGCATTTTCCAGTCTTTATTCCATGCATCCAAATCTTCATTCCCTAAACAACCTGGAAACTGAAATGATTAGTCACTAAATATAAGCAAAAAGCTAAAACTAGGATTATCATGTGGGAGTTTGTAATCTTACCGGAACCTGGACAGTGATCCTCTGAGACAATCAGAAAAAAATACATTTGTTAAGTAATTTTTATGTAAGATTATTTTCGAAATAAATAAAAATTTTACTTGAAAAGCTCCAAGCAAATAAATTTAATCCAGGATATGAAAAGCTATTTAAATGTACGAAATGTTGATCGACATGCCTTCGCGTGAGCTGTGGTTTAACCTCCTTTTGCTTTGGCACTGGTTGTGGAGTTTCTTCCTTTTTAGCCAACAGATTCTTTGCCTGTAACAGTTTCATAGAGGGGCTGTTAATATCTCACTCAATTTAAAAGAATTCATATCAGTAATGTTAATCTGAAAACAATGTACCAAGTTCCTAAATTGAAGATTGTAAAAAGTCTGAGTGTATCTCTGCCTTGCTTGCTTCTTATATGACTGTCTCCAGAAGCTGTATATGCACCCCATATTCAAAACTTTATTTGCATAGATCTTCCATGTATAGCTGCAATAAAATCCGATAAAAGATTTAAAATGTCCGAGTTATTTTCATGACAACGAGATGATTATACTGTCTATTCGAAGTTACCATTCATATATACGCCGTAGTCCCTGGACTGAGATCCTGTTCCAATATTCAGGATCCTCCTTGCACTTCTGGAAAAAGTTGGCAATCATGTTGCTAGACTCGTCTCCATTGTTGGGATCGACAAGAAAACCCGAAACCCCATCAATGATAATCTCAGCAGGTCCTCCTTGATTAGTTGCAAAAGTTGGTAACCCACAATTCATTGCCTCAATTACTGTAAGACCAAATGCTTCATATAAAGCAGGCTGCACAAATGCCCCCTTTGTATCAGCAATGGTACGGTAGAGTTCGCCGTTTCTTTTCCTGTCAGTTTGGGCTGCAATCCATCTTATCTGTCCCTTGAGTTGATATTTTTCAATTAAAGCGTGCATCTTTCTTATTTCCGATGCTTCTTCTCTGTCTTTGGATTTTGAAGGATCGAAGAAAGCACCGACAATAACAAGATTAACCAAGTTTCTGAGCCTCCTGTTCTTTCCGTACCACTCTGTTAATCCGGTAATGTTCTTCACTATATCAAGCCTCGCCATGGAGAAAATGATTGGTTTCCTTCTGTCTTCTAGATATCCACTGTTTGAAGCAAAAATCCCAAATCAATACTGAAGTATTTCAGCAAATGTGCACGTAAATTTATTAAATATAAGTTCACTTACATATGCTCGTCATTATCAACTTTACTAAAAAGAAGTTCTTCTATGGCTGGCTGAAATGTCGTAAATCGCTTTTGGCTTTCAGTTGGAGGGAAGTAGACGGTTTGGTCTGCCCCGGGAGAAGCAATGTTGAACTTAGGATCAAATACATTGATCCCCGAAACAACTCTGTACAACCCTGGAAGCGTAAATGCAGTATGGCTTTCATACTGCCCTGGCCTATCTTTGCTGCAAGCACAATATATATTAATCTTCAGTCATAGACTACCAATGTATTTGAACTTTTCAGGTTTTTATTGGTTCAGATTTCTAGATTTTACACAAATGTTTTGTCCGAATATAATGGAAATCCTCTCTGTTAATGGGAATAATGTTGAAAATATACCTTCCAGCAATTTCTTGGTAAGTGCTTGTGATGATAAAATCTGCAGTATTCATCGCGATCAAATCAGCTGTAAACTGGCATGAAAAGTGATACTTGGGGTCGAACTCTTTCAATTTGATGTCTGAATCTTCGTACTTCGTCTTCTCTAAAGCATGTGCAATTGTTCCCTAGTTGAAAATACAATTGGTCAGCCAAAACTCTTTGCAGTTTAAAAGGTTCATAAACCAAAAAAAAAACTGAATCAACATAAGTACCAGGGTCGTGTCGAGTTTACTAGCCACGAGTGACGCCACCAAATTCCCATCAGTATAATTTCCAATTATTAAATCCGGTTTCCCTTCCATTACTTCAATGATTTTTGCAGTTGCATCCTGCAGAATTGAAACCAGCGAAGCTGAGGAAAACAACTTTCTGTCTTATAAGACCAGAATCCCATTTATCATCTAACGCGTACCTGAGTGAACTTTTCAAGGTAAGGATAGACGTCAAATCGAGAAATCCATTGGTCAAGTATTTCATTTTCAGTCCTAAATGGAATTCTAAGGATGTGGGAGTGTTTTGTATTGAGGACAGGTTCCAATTCCTGATTGCACTTGGTCCCCTTAGCATCAGGGATGAGTCGAGTGACCACAAGAATACGAGGCTTCACATTAAGACCTTGCTGCTTTATTCTTATAAGTAATTCTTCTTCCAAAGCAACGACTTGATCCAAAACATAGACTACCTGTCGAAATAAAATAAAGGAGACTTGATTGAGTATTCGGCTACGCATCATTTTTACCGATAAGTAAATATTTTTCTCGTCAAAAGGATCATAATGTGTACCTGACCACCAGTGTCTGGCAAGCCAAGAACATCTGCCTGGCCAAAATATCCATGGACAGAAAATAATACAACATTGAATATAAGTGGAAGCCTGCCAAAAAATTTCTCAATATTTAAAGGATCTGGAGCCTGGAATATTTCTGAAAGTGATCGCATTGTCTCCTGAACTCTGCCAGCAACATCCCCCCATCCCCTCTCGAAGCCCCACTCTTTGAACCTGCAGGTGATATATCATTTGTCAATTTCTTTAGTCGGCTCATAGGTGTAGAAAAATTGAAGGAAAGGCAGATCGACCTCGTCTCAAAACTCTCATAAGGTGTTTCTTTTGGTAGTGAAGATAGTGCTGCTTCAGCCACTATCAGGGCTGCCTGAAGTTTCAAGACAGTGTTGAGGGTCTCATTGATCATTAATTTCTGCAAACACGGGACCAAACAATGTCTTAGAATACTTGATTTCTACCATTTATCAAGACTTTTTATGATAAATATAATTTCTTTTCATACATCTCCTTGGTGGTTTAGTGAGAGTAAATAATCCACAAGAGATTGTGTGCTCTCCATGAAATTATTCATCTTCGAAGAAAGAAACTTCGCGACATAATTGACTCCATTTCCAATTGAAGAAGATAGAGTCAGGTGAGGCATAGAGAAGTCCATCGCCCCAAAATCAATTTCCAGCGCATTTTCATCTTTCGCCCTGCAATTTAACCATATATTAACTCCTTCCATACCATAACATATATGAATTACTAGACATTTCGCACAACCCCAGAAAATAATTGACAATTATTATTATAATATAATACGAGAAAAATAAGAAAACACAGTTTAATGTTGTTTATGTACCAGTTCTCATCCACTGTCATTTCTTTGTACTTTAGGTACTCTGTTGCAGTGATCCCATCTACAGATAGATCATTTGCATTTACTTTAACATACTCCCAAAATCCAGGAGAGGGTCTAATGGCAAAGGCAACATGTGGAGGTACAACTGCAGCTTCCTACAAAATTTAGTACAAAAAAACTTATTAATCTGAAACAATAAAGAAATACCAGCAAATTATTAATTGTATCCCACATTGCACGTGCAAGGCGTGGAACATCCTCTCCTTGCAAGCTGGTTTTAGGACGAGTTCTACCCACACTGGTTGTTACATTTGATATCACAGCAAGTACCCATCTTAAGCAGACCTCATTGCACACCAGACAAGGTGAAGAAGACTATTTTTTTCTAGTAAAAGTCTGGTTCTACAAAATCACCATTAGCCTCAGTTTGGTAAAAACTATTTATAAACTTCTTTTATCAACGGCCACGTATAAACATCTCACTTGTCAGTTTTTTTTTTAAAGTCAACAATTTTAGCTGCAAAAGATTTTGCCTACCATTTTTTGAATTTGCAAAAAAAAAATTGCCTACCTTTTTTGAATTTGCAAAAAAAAAATAAAGAGGACGGATGAAATATTGTCACGTCCCTATTTATAAACATCAGTGTAAACAGTTTACCAAACATAGGAAAAAATTGACAGCAATCTACGAGGGCTCTAGGGTGGCCTTGATTGTTGGTTTATAAGCAAGTACCCTCTTCTTAGAAATCGATTTTAAGGTCGAATTCTACCCAAACCATTGTTACATAAATGAACAGAAAAATGCTAGAAATTATACCTGAGTTGTGCACAAAATATACCCCAACAATCCTTCAAGTAACTGAGTCCTTTCTGCTTTATCATCTATAACTTGCTCCATTTCACCCATCAAATGGGGAAGTTTCATCAACCTCTTCCCTTTCTCTGAATACTTTGCAAAGCACCTTTTCATGTGGTACCGGCTTTGCCTTAATGCCTCCGGCATGCTATCTGCAATGGATTCTGAGCGTTTCAAGGCGGGTGCTGTAGAAGCCATTTTGATTTTTGGTTTTGGGATTTAGATAAGAAATTAGGAATTTGATATCCCATTTCAACATTTAATGGGGATTTATAGATGAATGGTTTCAGCATTTTTTAATGCATGAAGAAACAGTTTAGGCTGGAAGTTGAACCGAACAAGGCAGAGAAGAGGTTTCGGAGAAGGATAAAGAACATTCTTTGCAATTAGAAGATAGAAAAAGAAAGGAATTTTACTCCTAACGGGAGTAAAGGAATATTATATATATATATATATCTCTCTCTCTCTCTCTCTCTCTCTCTCTCTCTCTCTCTCTCTCTCTCTCTCTCTCTCTCTCTCTCTCTCTCTCTCTCTCTCTCTCATTTGAATTTGATAAAGTATTATCCTTTTCTTTCTTTCTTTCACTTTGAAACCCTACTCGAGGATATGGGATCCAAACTTGTCATATTGTTTTTAGGAAGTATACTAGGAAAAAGAACAAGGATAAATGATAGAATATAAAAAACTAAGAGGAAACTTGAGATAGATAAAAACCAACAAAATAATTACAATACACAGGTCAAGGATATAGCCATACATCTGATGCAGTAGGATTGATGTATTGTCCAGCATTCTACCTATTACAACTACTCCATACTTGTCAACTTCATCAACTTGTAAAAGTGTAACTAGAAATAGACTAACTAGCTACAATATCATAAGGTAAAATGGACAGAAAAAAGGAATTACACTACATAACCAAAAACATAAACTAAAAGAGCAAAAGTGTCACTTAATTCATCACTCCTCCTTGACACTTTTGGTGGAAACACCAAGACATTTTCTTAGTGTTTCAAACCTTTCCTTAGGCAGTGCTTTGGTCAATATATCAGCAATCTGCTCCTCTGAACTGCAATGCATCAGTCTTACTTCTTCCTTCTCCTGTACTTCTCGAATGAAATGATATTTGATATTTATGTGCTTGGTTCTTCCATGAAACACTGGATTCTTTATAATTGTCACAGCTGATTGATTATCACACAAAATCTTGGTAGCATCAGATTGAATTTGCTTCAAATCAGTAAGTATTTTTCTTAGCCAGATTGTTTGATTCGTTGCTTCTGTTGCTGCTATATATTCAGCCTCCGCTGTTGATTGAGCAACATTTTTTTGCTTGATTGAATTCTAGCAAATAAGGTTTGATCCAATGTAGAAAGCATAACCAGAAGTGCTCTTCATGTCATCCATTGAACCAGCTCAATCACTATCTGTAAAACCAGTCAGCATCATATTTCCCGCCTTTTTGAAACTGATTTCGAAGTCCACTGTCCCTTTGATGTATCTTAGTACTCTTTTAGCAGATTGGAAGTGAACTTGGCTTGACTCTTGTCTGAATCTAGATAGCAAGTTCACATTAAACATTATATCTGGTCTTGAGGCTGAGAGATACAACAAACAACTAATCAAACTTCTATACAACTTCCCTTCAATCTTGTTTGCACCATCATCCTTCACCAGCTTTAAATTCAGAACCAAAGGGGTGTTAACTGGTTTGCAATTCTCCATGTGGAACTTTTTTAACACCTCCTTATCATACCTCTTTTGGCACACAAATATTCCTTTGTTGGATTGATCAATTTCCATTCCAAGAAAGTAATTCATTTCTCCAAGGTCTGTCATCTCAAAAACTTTCTTCAATTCATTCTTCAACTCAGAAATTTGGCCTTCATTGCATCCTGTGATTAAAAGATCGTCTACATAGAGTGAAATGATAAACAAATCATCCTCCACTGATTTAACATACAATGTTTGCTCATTCACACTCTTTTTGAAGCCCAAACTACATAGGTGACTATCAATTTTGCTATACCAACATCTTGATGCTTGCTTCAAGTCATACAAAGCTTTCCTTAGCAAATACACTTTGCTCTCCTGTCCATTTTTAGCAAAACCTTCAGGCTGATCAATGAAGATTTCCTCAGTCAAGTCACCATTGAGAAAAGCAGATTTCACATCTAATTGGTACAACTTCCAGTTTAATTGAGCAGCCAATGCAAGTACAACTCTAATGGTTTCAAGTCTGGCCATAGGTGCAAAGTCAATGAAATCAAAATTGCTGAGAATAACCCTTAACAACCAGCCTGGCCTTGTGCTTGTTAAGTGTACCATCAGCATTCAGTTTTGTCTTAAATGCCCATTTAACTCCAATAATATTCTTGTTTTTTGGTCTGTCAACCAATAGCCAGGCGTTGTTATTTTCAATTGCAGCTATCTCATCTTTCATAGCTTCCATCCATTCTTTTGAGTGTGACGCATCTTCATAGCCAACTGGTTCCAAAGTAGCTGAGTTACAAGAGGCATAAATGTCTTGAAGTGATCTTGTTCTTTGCACTTCTTCTTCAGAATCTTATTCAGCTTTAGCTTCATTTTCCATTTCAACTTGATCATTACTAGCATCTTCTTCATGTATCTCTTCATCATTACTAACATCTTCATTTGGAGGATTTAACCTTGGAACATCAGATTTTTTTTATAGCATTTAACTCCCAATTCCAAGAGGATTTTCATCATACTTAATGTCTCTGTTGGACATAACCTTACTGGTCATAGGGTTAAGGATCCTATATCCTTTGGCATCATCACAATATCCAATCAAAACTCCAACCTCAGCCTTATGACTGAGTTTGTCCCTTTTAACATCAGGTATATGCATGTAGCACACACTTCCAAACACTTTTAAATGAGATATGTTTGGCTTGATCCCAAATCAGGCCTCATAGGGAGTTGATCTATCCAAAGCTTTTTTGGGCAACTTGTTGAGGAGATAGGTTGATGTGTTCACAGCTTCAACCCACAGAACCTTAGGCACATTTTTCTCCAACAAAAGACATTTAACCATCTCCATTGCTGTCTTATTTTTCCTCTCACATACCCCATTTTGCTGAGGAGAGTAAGGTATGGTCAGCTGGTATTTGATCCCCACATTTTCACGAAAACTGTTGAACTGGTTGCTGGTGTACTCTGCGCCATTATCAGTCCTAATACCCTTGATTTTACAATTACTTTCATTCTTAATATAGCTCTTAAATTTTTGGAAGACTGCAGGCACATCAGACTTTGACTTAAGGAAGTAAACCCAACACATTCTAGTCAAATCATCAATGAATAAGATGAAGTATCTGCTGCCATTCATAGAAGATGACTTCAAAGGTCCACAGACATCTGAATGTACCAGTTGAAGCTTAAATTGAGCCCTTTTTGACTGATTTTTGGGAAAAGAAAGTCTGGTTTTCTTTCCTTTTTGGCAGATTTCACAAACACAATCAGTATCACATATCTTTGGCATGTTTTCAACCAACTCAAGTTCATTTAGAGACTTAAGTGAGGTGTAATTAGCATGACCAAACTGTTTATGCCAAAGTTCTGATTCATTTTCAGAGCTGGTAGTAGCCTGCAGGCTAATATCTTCCCATTTCAATAGAAAACTTCTATTTTTCATTTCCACAATCATCAACTCCAGATTGTTTTGGTACATGATTTTAAAGTTACTATCCTTAAATACTAAGGTATAATTCTTCTCAATTAATTTCCAACCACTTATCAACTTTTGATCAATGTTTGGCACGCACAAAACATCAGAAATAAGTTTCATACCAGATGGAGTTTGAACTGAGACGTTTCCAATGCCTTTCACAGCCACATACTCTCCATTTCCAACCTTCACTTGTGATCTGTAGCCATCATTCATCTAGACGAAAATACTTGCATCTGAAGACGTGTGATGAGTGCAACCACTGTCAAGTAACCGCATCTGTTTTTGACTGCTGATTGGCTGATTTTGAGCTGAAAAGAGATGTTATTCACTCTGATCTTCAGTAAACTTTGCAGCCTGAGGAACCTCCTTTTTTTTAAACATGTCCAAATTGCTTGCAAGCTTTGCATTGTACTCCAGGTTTGTACCAACACCATTTAGGTGAATGGCCCTTCATTTTGCAATGTGGACATGGAGGATACTTGGTATCTTTTCCATTACTTTTAACCTCAGATTCCTTCTTCCAGTTTTGTGGCTTCTTTCCAACAAAACTCATTTGTGTTGTATGCTTCCCTTTATCAAACAAAGCTCCTTCAACTTGCTCTTCTTGCCTAAACAATCTTCTTTATTCAATAGCATGAAGGGCATTTACAAGTTCAGCCAAAGAAATGCTTCCCAAATCCCTTGAATCTTCAAGTGAAGAGATCTTGGATTCAAACTTTTCTGGTAGGCCGATTAGAACTTTTTCCACAACTCTCTTGTCTGGCAGCTCCTCTCCAAGCAATCTGATTTGGTTTAAAAGCTTCATTAACCTATCCGAATACTCCTTTACAGCCCCAGTTTCCTTCATCTTCAAGGTCTTAAACTCCCTTCTCAAGTTGAGCACTTGCATTTGTCTGGTTTTTTCACTTCCATGAAATTCCTCTTTGAGTTTGTCCCATGCTTCTTTTGTTGTTTCACAAGTCATTATCCTTGTGAATATAGCATCTTAAATGGAGGACTGAATCCAAGAGAGAGCCTTGAACGTCTTGGCAACATCTTCACTGTGTTGCTTGATTCGAGCAACCGTGGGGTTAGCTCTCAATGGCTCAGGTTCTGCTCTTGTTTCGGTCGTTTCCCAGAGGTCATAAGCCTTAAGATAGGCCTTCATCTTTGCAGCCCAGAAGTTATAATTTTCTCCATTGAAAACTGATGGAAAAGGTGCAGTAAAACTGCTGGAGGCCATTTTCTTTTCTCACACTTTTGGCTAGTGAAGGTTTCTTACTTGTCTTCTCTCAGATTACAAGAATTTTTTGATCTCTCAAAGATCTTAAATGGCTCTGATACCACTGATAGAATATAAAAAACTAAGAGGAGGAAACTTAAGATAGATAAAAACCAACAAAATAATTACAATACACAGGTCAAGGATATAGCCATACATCTGATGCAATAGGATTGATGTGCTGTCCAGCATTCTACTACAACTACTCCATACTTGTCAACTTCATCAACTTGCAAAAGTGTAACTAGAAATAGACTAACTAGCTACAATATCATAAGGTAAAATGGACAGAAAAAAGGAATTACACTACATAACCAAAAAAAAACTAAAACAGCATAAGTGTCACTTAATTCATCAATAAAACCTCAAGTCACATGACGTCTAGAGGGTTTTAGCCATTTAGAAAATGTATTTTAAGTTGAACATCAGTAAATACGATCGAGTAGAATTAGATCAACCTATTTTAATTGATACTATGAATCTCGAGAGTGCTTGAGCATAGCCTCCTTGTCCCTAGGAAAGGATTTGCAATTGTAACTTTTTCTCTTGGTGAAAACTTTTGATCCATACAAAAGATTGAGAATGAGTACTACCAAAATAAATAAATAAATAATAATAATAATAATAATAATAATAATAATAATAATAATAATAATAATTAAAAAACTCTGAAATTTTTTATTTGATGTTGTCCAAAAAAAAAAAAAAAAAAAAAAAAAGAAAGAAAAAAATATCTAAATTGTGACTGCCTTTAACTAAACCTAATTGCCACTTTAATCATAATTAGGTAATTATATTGGCACCATTATTTTTCTTTGTTACACCATTTTAATCTTTGCTCATTGTAACACTTGTGTCATTAATTTTTCTTTCGTACCATTCTTATATTCAACCTTCCATTGATTAGTAACTTTCTTCCTTGTTATTGTTTCCTATCAAAATATATATTCCAGGTATGTTCAATATTGTTGCATTACTAATTTTTTAATTATGATTTGTTATAAAATCATTACCTAATTTATAATTATATTTTATTCTTTACCTAATTTATAATATAAATTAATGTATTAATGACTTGTTTGTCCCCTATAATTTTCCTATAAATAGGGGCATATATCATTGTAAATTTTGCACCATTTCTCAAGAAGAAATTCTCTCCCTAAGCTCTCTCCATCTCTCTCTCTCTCTCTCTCTCTCTCTCTCTCTCTCTCTCTCTCTCTCTCTCTCTCTCTTAATTCTTGTTAGATTTTTTATAGTTTCACAACACGTTATCAGCACAAGTCTCTACCCTATTGAGTAATATGACGGGAGTATGCTCTACAGTTGCATCTAAATGATGAACCTTTGTATCAGAAACCAGATTATTACTAATCAACGTTTCATATTCCAAATCCAGTGTTTTTGTTGTTAGAAAATCATTTATATATCATAGATTTGTAGATCAATTTCAAGTCTATAGAAAAATTGAAGAAATTGCGTAATCCGAAACTTCCAAACCAAATTCACGTCAAACCGTATATCCAAATGATGATCAGAGATCGGATCCATGACCACGGCGACCGAACGATTCTTCCGAACCAGAACGTGTCGACGGCACCGGCGCGGAGGCGCGTGACGCGTGTGAGGCCCACGCGCAGACATCGTCACGGCGCGTGGAGGCGATTCAGGCGATGACTTCAACAGGAAGTTTGTTCATATCGACGTTCTTGATTTTTCTATGATTTTACTTTTCTGTTTTGTGCAGTTCTGAAATTTTCCGGCGATCGAACGTGGCGGTTTTCTTAAAAACCGTTTTTGAAGCACTTCCGACGGGATTTTGAACTTCGGACCAAAAGTAAGTTTGTTCTAAATTAAATTTCAAACCTATTGACGGTTTCGATTTATCCATATGAGCAACATATTAAAATATGGACAATTTTACCTTTGGTAATCCATAAAAGTAAATTAATCAAAAATTAACGATTAATATGTGATCAACAAGATAAATTAAAGATTTTAAACAAGGTATAATTAATATAGTCATTGGCATACCGTGATGGATTGAGTTATTATGGACTGGATTTATACCTTAACTGGATATGACTCATTATCGTAACGGATTGGACTATTATGAATACATTGACTGGATTTGACGATATGACTCGATCACTATTACGAATACCTTGACTGGAAGATATGACTCGCTCACTCATGAAAGGTAATTATTTCATTATGTTGACACCGCCTATATGGTCGGTTTACGGAATACTTTACATATATTCAATTTTTATATTATTTCAGAAACACCTCAGTTATTGGTTAATTATAACATATTAGAGGTTGTTGTCAACATATATACGTGGTGGTAAAACCCCAGTATTATTATTGTTAATATATATACAATATTATTGTTATTTATTTCATTTAATGATACCAGAAGTTATCAATACTCAAGTTAGAAAATATTTCATTAAATGATACCAGAAGTTATCATTACCAAAAAGTTGGTGAATGTTGATAAAAATATTTTATCAAACGGTACCAGAAGTTACCATTATTTGTATTGAAAAGATAGATAAAAATGGATTATTCAACAAAAGAATGTTGATGTATGATAAGATAATATCACATGATAGCACGGACATAGCTAATGTGAAAATAATCTCATCAGTATTATGAGATGAATATTAGATGATAAGCGTTTGGAAAAGTTCTTGCACGAGCACTTATGTATTCCAGAAGAAGTAAAAATTATCATCTAAACATACTGAAATGATATTATTATTATTGCTCCTGAAGAAACATAAACGAGTCATACATGCAAAATACAAAAGGGGGAAACATTTATGATCCTCAAAATTAGAGATGTGTTTTGGGAGTAGCCGTATCCTACCACCTCTGACCTTTTTGAGGAAATAAAGAAAAATGTGTGTTTCAAGAGTAATAATACTCCGTACTCTACCACCTTAAATCTTTGAGGTACACAAGATTAAAACATTGATAAAATCCTAGAAATTTATGGTGTGTCTCAATAGTAAGAATACTCCGTACTCTACCACCATCTATTCTAGGGTTCACAAAGATAAATTTACATTAACCGGACTCCATTTTCGCTTGATTTCCCTTCCTTGCGACCAATCTATCTTAACTCATGCTGGATCTTGTATGGGGACATATGATTGCAACTTATCCAGCAGTTCCTCGATAGTAGGAGCAGAAATAAGGATTCTCCTAGAAAATGGAGAGATGAATCCCTGTTCCACAGCATAATCAAGAAATGTTAACAAACCATCAAAGAAATTGTTAATATTTAAAAGGCCAATAAGCTTGGTATGGAGATCTAAATGAGCCCATGAGGTAATATTAAAGATTTCCTCTAAAGTACAAAAACCTCCAGGCAAGGCTATGAAGGCATCAGAACCATATAACATGTAAATTATGCGTTCATGGATAGATAAGGTTTGTACTTCATGCCCTCGTGTTTTGTCTGCGATATCAACTAAAGGAATGGGTATAACACCTATCACTCTTGATTTTTCTGCTTGAGCAGATTGGGAAACACAACCCATCAATCCACTGCTACCTCCTCCATATACTAGATTGATACCTTTCTCTCCCAACTTCTTTCCTAAATCCACTGCTGCTTCTAGATATCCAAAACCTTTCCCTACTTTTGATCCACAAAATACACAGATAGTTTTGATCTGTAGAAGTTTTGATCCTTCCATCTTTGAGAGTATAAGGAAGGAAAAACTTATGAAAAAATGATATTTTGGGATGCATGAAACTGTGAAAATCATTGGCTTTTTAAACTTGAAAAACTTCACTATTTACTGCTCATCTTTTGAAAAAGTGAAAACCTAATTCTGACTAAATTACACTACTTTTGATAAAGCTTACCTTTCGGTGATTTTTCAATACACTTTATCAATACTCAAGAAATGAAATATGAAAATATTTTATGTGCAAATATATACACACAATATATCAAATGATTTACCTTGTATTAATGCTGCATAGCCAAAACATCATTGTTTATAACAGCCTAGCAAACAGGATCTTTTGCTACTATATTTTCGAGACTATAACGATTTTTATCCTTGTTAAATTGAGCATATAAGGAAAGGAGTTCACGTTGCACATACCCACTTGGGTGCGTCTCAAGAGTCAATCGGATATCATCCAATGACTCCTTACTCAGTCCACCCTTAATGAAATCAATTTTATCATCCCGATTTCTAGAAGAATATCCTACTGATTTGCAACGAGAATCACATTTCCAACGAGCACATTTGTAGCAACCGTTCAACCTTTTTGCTCTTCGTTTCTTTGCAAAAGTACTCTTACCTAAACCAGGCATGTGTTTAGAAAATGAATCTGGTAATTCACCAGCGAATCGGACTTTTGCTTCAATCAACCAACGAACATCTTCTGGAATGCCTTGATCCATCAGCAGCCTCAATCTTTCAAGTCGAACTCGGTAAATCTTTTTCAAAACATTTACCGGAAGATTAGAATAATATTTGCGAATATTTGATATTATAACATCCATTTTTTATGGATCTAATATCTTCCCAAACGATCTATTTAAATGCATTATTTAAACGCGTAAAGGAGCGCTCCGCGTGATATTGATTCCATCAAGAAATAATGGAATAAATTATTGAAAATGTGGGAACAATGAAATAATGCGTCATTACCTTTTTCGAAATAAGGGAAGATTTGGCGACAAGATTGAGATCATGAGATATTTCCTTGGATATTGTACCTGATTTTTTTCGGTATACTAAAAGTAATAAAGGTATACTGATTTGAACTATACAGAAATACGTACTGATGAAATGAATACTGTATTGAACCAGAAGTTCATACATATGTACAAGTGAAATATCTTGCTGAACCAGAAGTTCTATAATGATTGGTTAGATTCCAATTCAATAATGAGATTTATTGAGAATGCAAAATGGCATTCATTAAAGAACCAGAAGATTGTTCAGGTTAACAAGTTATCATTGCTGCTTGTTCTGAAAAGCAAATTAATTATCTCACTAAGAAAATGAATAACTGATTATTTGCTCAAACAATGATATTACGAGCAAAGTGATAAATGCTAGCATGAATATATCTTAAAGTCATTAATGATTTTACGAATTAGTTGAGATAATAGAATATTATATTGCTAATAATTTAGCAGATTAATAGCCTCAAATTATTTTCTATAAGAACAACTTGAATATAAATATTTCTTATGCAGCAATATTCTACATACAAACATGTCAATACGATGAAATAAAGATTTGCTTGTAAAGTTTTATGATTTCTAAGAAGTGCGATATCTATATACACTCCAACAAAACGCACTTAGATATAATATTGTGATTATATCCATAATTATGAATGACATGTGTTGCGGCATTGTTAGCCAACTGATATAATACAAGATTCTTGAATATTATGGGGAAATTAAACAATAACACGCATGAAGCGTGACCAAGCTTAAAGCGTAATTATGCCTGAAGCATAATGACAATCGATTCTAAAAACAAATATCTCTTGATTAATGGAAATGATCCATTTGAGGCTAAATACTCATGGTGAGTAAAAGGGATATAATTAAATGTAAGAGACTCAGGTACCTGATGATAAATCATATACAGAGATCTCTCTATGTTATATTGAGATGAAATGGAATCGATAAATAAGTCGACTGCATACATACAACCCTCTTATGAAAATGAGGTTGATGAAATTATAATACTTTGGCCAAGTATAAAATCCCAATGTAGGGATTATTGTTATAAGACCTGAAGTCAAAACACTTAAATGTGTAAAGCCAGTAATTATATGTACAAATGAAAAATATTTCACAGTCGTAAAAGACGACTCGTTGCGCGCGAAATTTTTCAAAGAACTGGCATGAAATATGGTGGATAGACTATAGTCTAAATCACTAGTTTGAGCTCTTTGATATACCAATGAGTGAGATCAAAAAGTGTGATTCTCATCTCGGTACTTTGAGAGTTTTCTTTGATGTACCAGTTGATCGCGGTACATTGGGATTTCAAGCAAAATGATTATAGATTATATGTCGAAATTGATATCTATTTCAATGATTGATTATACTCCTGCAAATTAGAAATTGCAGTTTATAAAGTGTAAGAACATATATGTATAAATAATTGAAAGATTCAATTTGCCCAGAATAGTATCATTATAGAATGAAGTGTGATTCTTAAAATAAAATCACATAAAGAATGATACATATGACCCCATAATATATGATGAAAATGAAATTGGAGTGTACTATTATTATATTTGAATATTTGGGCATGCAATTGATTTTCAATATGCAAAATTATATTATCCACCGGAAAATGAATTTGGAAATTGAATATTCACCAGAAGTGAATTTGAAAATGAATATTTAATTATTCATCAGAAGTGAATTCTAAATTTTGATAGAAGTGAATCAATTATAGATTTGAGTAATGCAATCAGTCAACTAACTAAACATTATTTGGTATAGCATGTTCAGTACATCATAAATGAGCTATGACTTCATAAATGAGTTATAAACTATTTATAAAAGCTCATCACAAAATATATGTTTGATAAAATAATTTGAGATTGCATTAATATACTTGTGATATTCTTATGAAGGGAACAAATACTCTCTGCACTCTTTTTCCCTTAACTGAGGTTTTGTCCCACAGGGTTTTTCTAGCAAGGTTTTTAATGAGGCAGCAATTATGGCGTATCAATGAGAATAATGTACTCTTTTTCCCTTCGCTAAGGTTTTGTCCCACAGGGTTTTCCTAGCAAGGTTTTTGAGACATTATCACAGGTATCTGCAAGTAATAATTCAACAACAAGCTCTCTCTTTAAATTGTGCTGGAATGATATCAACAAATGAAGAAAATCATAGACATCTTATGAAGAATGTTATGATATCGGTTACACACAAGAAGAATTTCATATATACATATTTTAGACGAAAGATGATATCATTATTCAAAAGGTTCATGAATACTTGATTGCACACTTCAGGGGGAGAATCATGCCGTACTCTTTTTCCTTCGTCCAGGTTTTGTCCCACAGAGTTTTCCTGACAAGGTTTTAACGAGGCAGCGGCTATACTCTTTTTCATTCGTTCAGATTTTGTCCCACTGAATTTTACTGACAAGGTTTTAACGAGGCAGTACTAAAGCACTAAAACACTACAGCACTAAAGCAATACAGAAATGAAGCAATGAAGCACTTCATAAGTCGAAGTTTCCAGTACATGATTTGTACTACTTATCATTGATGTCATTTTGGATATTAGACTCAATGATTAATGATGGCCAACATCAGGGGGAGTAGCTGTACTCTTTTTCCTTCGCTCAAGTTTTATCCCACTGAGTTTTCTTAGCAAGGTTTTAACGAGGCATACAATTGAGCAATAAGTCATTAAAGGGGGAGTGTTATAAAATCATTACCTAATTTATAATTATATTTTATTCTTTAACTAATTTATAATATAAATTAATGTACTAATGACTTGTTTTTCCCCTATAATTTTCCTATAAATAGGGGCATATATCATTGTAAATTTTGCACCATTTCTCAAGAAGAAATTCTCTCCCTAAGCTCTCTCCATCTTTCTCTCTTAATTCTTGTTAGATTTTTTTATAGTTTCACAACATGATTAACAAATCATTTTATGCCTTCCAAAAAGAGTTTTGGATGGAAATCAATATTTAAAACTACATGCACTAATTAATGAAAGTTTGAGAAAAGAATGCAACAGAATAAAGCATGTTACACAATCGTCAAACTAAAAACAAGAACTGGGCACATAACTGTTTGACAACTTTTGATCTGCACATTTCCGATGATCCACAAATATTACTCGATCACTTATTAATCGCTCATTTATATTTATTCACAACTAGTTTTACACTCGTGCGATACACGGACTTATTGCATTGGAAAAGTATAATGTACTGACATGAAAAATTGAAAAAAAATCAATAAAAATAACAATATAACATAGTTGTAATGAAATATAAAATGTAATCCAATATTAACATAGAGGGAAATATGGGGCTCATAGAGGTGACAATGGCAATATAACAATGAAAACCGAAAAGCTATCCAAAATTCCTCCATAAAACTTTAAGAGGGTCTATATGACTAATGCAAATCAAAAGAGGAAAAAAAGAATCTAGATGAGGACTTAAGTGAGAAAGTCTTCATCAATCCAGGAATTGAAATGAAATCTGTTAAGTGAGCAACATAGACGGGATCCAATAGTATGATGAATGAAATTTTAGTATTTTATTTATTTCTTAGTACTGCTTAAAGTTTTCTAATCCTTCGTTGAAAACTTGCTATAATAGCATTATATAAATCTTTCTTGCTACAAACTCCATTTTAATAACATACTTGCCATAGTATAATTGATCATCAAGAAATTAACTTATTTTCAACTTTTTTTTTTTTTAAACTTACATGTTTATACAAAGTATATCGACTTTAAAGAACAATTAATTATTTAAAAAAAATTAATTTTCCATATTATAAGTAAATTTACATGAGTTTTAGGTAAAATAGTGCTAGAGAACCATATGAAGAATATATATATATATATATAGAAGAGCCACAATCGAAAGAGTTACATACCCCAATCCGTCAACAATGACATATAATGATAGGTCAAAACCTCTCAAGGTATCAATTTCAAACATCGAGCATATAATCATCCTGTCAAAGTAACGACATAGTATATTCCTAAAGTCACAAAAGTGAATAGATATTATATTACACAGCGTTCTCCTTAATTTTAAGAATTCAATAAATTTTTTCTTAAAATTTTGACATGACACTCTACTTTCTTGTAATAGATGAAAAAAAATTAAATCATAATTCGGTTGAGAATAAATCTATTAAGAAAAAGAAAAACTCAATAATATAGAATATTTTTTTAGCAAAATACTTAATTACTAATTTAGCAAAGCACTAATTTAAAAAATTCCACACGTAACCGTGTATATTCAAAAGAAACTAGCCAAATGTTAATACAGTTTTTTGAGCATACCACTGATTATCCACTTTTCTAGAAAATCACTCATGTAGGAACTACTGAAATTAAACTGTCCACTACCAAAAATTGGCCATGGCAGTTATTCATTTTTTTTATTCTAAAAATAATTATATTCTTATTGAGATTATGTGACAATTAAAGATTACAGAATCTCAATTGTTTTTATATATTATATATATAGATATAGATTCATAATAAACTGCGTACAAATATTACTCAATCATGTCATAAAATAAATACTAAATTTAATCGATAAAATAAAAGGTTAATTAATTATGTTAAACGGCTCGAGCTATCAATAATTTCAAACTTGTTATCCTGACATAATTTAATGGTGATACGTGACTTTTTAAAACTGTTTTTCTTTATTTATTTCATTTTTGGTGTTTGTTCGTGACACCTAAATTTTCTCATACAAGAATTGAATATTTAGAAGTACCCATATGCTTCTAACTCGAAATCAATCGGCATATAAATTATAATAGGTTTGCTATCTTAAGTTGAATTTACATGCGACTTTAATATGAATATAATATGACGTAGAAATACTGATACAGTAGAAGTGTAAGAAATGAAGTTGTTACATAATCAACAGAATTTTATTTATTTATTTATTATCATTATCATTTATTTTATTTTATTTTTTGAAAACTGTCGATTGTGTAAATTTTTGTTCTCCTCTAAGATTAACCTATCAAAAATAGAAATGAACATTTTTTTTAAGGATGCTTAAATATTCATTGAATAAATATTTTATCCCAAACATCAATTTAACATTAATATAAGAAAAATGCAAGAAATAAACTGGGTTGAAAGTCACTAGTACAAACAGACTCATTCGCTTCAGTTGTTCAAGACAATATGTGTTGGTTGTAAAAGCGATGATTTTAGCGGAGACGCGTAAAGTCTAGACAATACGCGTTGGTTGTAAAATGACACCTAAAGTTAGGCATCGATTTTCATACTACAACCGACACAGATTTATTTATTTTTTAATTTTTTTTCCAACAAATCACCTATATATATTTACTATATTCTCAATATGCACATCACCACCCAACATATATATAATCGACATATGCGTAATAAAATTAAATAAATCAACAAATTGAATACCAAATTAGTATTATATTTACAATATTATTAATCAGTTATACAAATGTTTACATTTTTGCAACAAAAAAAAAAAAAAATTTAAATACTCTTCAATGAAGCATTTGGAGCAAAAATTTCGAATATAGTCGATTTCCTCAGTTGATTAGTATTCTTTAAATACCTACAAATTATTCAAATGAATTATTTTTTAATAAAATATAAATTCATAATTAAACAATTCTTAGTATTTAAAAACTTATATAGGCAACGTAAGGATCATAGTGTGTAACATCTTCCAATCATCACCCGGATATTGTAACGTTGCATCATCAATAAGCGGTGATCGTCGAGTAGATAACATTTCATAACACTCTTTCTGTAATTAGAAAATTTTATCATCATAACACGTCTAATATAAATTTAAAGGTAATTAATATTGAAATAAGCTTTTATATAACTAAAAATTATTACCTCTCCAAAAATCATCAAATTTTTAGGCTATTGAATTAAGCTTCCAATAGCTTCTCCTACCATGGTATGGTATTAAGTTAGCACCGGAAGAAGGAACGCTTTTGCACATTGTATAATATCATCAACTAACATCTTAACATGATCGGTCAAGATTGGTTGATGGTGCACCACAGTCTCAAGTCCGGATGGAAAAACTGACCCTCTCGCCACTATTTAATACTTACCATTACAACTTACGGCGAGATGACAAGGAATTGAATTCTATTGTTCAACATGATTGAATATCAATGTTAGACCTTACAGTTGAAATAAAATAAAAGAATATTCAACTAAATAATTTAATTAACATTTAATACCTGAAGTCAATTAATACCTGAAGTCAATCAAATGGGTCTGGATCAACAAAGTGGCAACTGCTGCGAGTTGGTGGTCGGGGATCATGTGGAGTTATTTCCACCTCGAAATCACGATTTACGACCATGTGCAGAAGGATAGAATCGGAACTTTTGCTGTATACAGTCAAATTTACTTTGCCACTCTGACATAGTCTGCTCCCTGACCTGATCGGTCTCCTTCTTGATCATCTCTTGAAGATGATCTACCGACATGAACCTGCTCGATCGATTGCTACAATCATCTGGCCTGCCATAAATATCTCTCACGGTGACATAAACACCATACCTCCTCACCCAACCAGGATGCTACTCCTTACCAAGTGCTTTTGATAAGACATCGTGGTGTCTCTTTGGTACAAATGTCCCTTGAGTGGCTTCCTCAGATTTTTCAATCTATAAAAGAAAGTGATAATTAAATATTAAGTACTTAAGTGAACTTTAATTCAAAGTATGAAAAACTGGGAGGCCATACTTACAATTTTCTCATACACCCCTCGTTTTCTAGTTGTGGATGTAATAAGTTCCATCTTATTTCTTCTTTGATCTTTCTCGAACCCAATCTAAACTGTGATCTTCGCTTAAGATGGACGAGTTAATTGACCCACAAGAAAAGTCAGAAGATAGTAGATTTGTTACAAGTATGAAAAAATCATCACACGTTATAAGTTATTAACTCAATATTAAAAAATTTAATACTAATCATGACATTAATCTTCATGTGCACAATGAAATATACCTTGAAAACCTTAGTCTCACGTTCTTTCTTGAACAATTCCCATTGCTTTTTCGCCAAGAAATCATAGAGCTAAGTAGGTGATGTGTACTTCACGTGGTCGTTGTCAATGAATTCATGCACCACCTTGTCTTGAAATCTTTCTATCACTTCCCCCCCAACTGTCAAAATAATTTGTTGATGATAAGTGAAGCATAATTATAGATATTACGAATTGCAAGAAGCAAATTGAAGAGAAAAGAGAAGAAATTAGAAGTACATGGACCTAATTGCTCAAATTGGAAGATGAATGACTTGGAATGTAATTAAATCTAGAGGACCAACTTAAAAAGAAGTCAAAAGATAAAATTGCATCCTGATCAAAGAACCGCGCCTTCGCATACCCTGTTCAGAATCAAATAGAGCCGAATTTGGTACAACTGCGCGACCGCATGAAGTTGTGTCGCGCGGTCGCATGGTTTGTCAATGGGCTGCAACTTGGTCTTTTGCGCGATTTTCAGTAGGTTTCTCTTCCAATTAACCTAACATTCGACCAAATCTATAAATACTTGACTTGATGCTAGATTTTTGGGTTCCCACTTATCATATTTTCATGCAAAAACGCTACCAAATTGTCGAGAGATCCATGCAAAGTCGAATTCAAGATTGAAAATACAAGATCAAGAACATGAATAGGGTGATATCTTTTCATTGTTCTTGTGAATTACTTTCCATCATATTTTTAGGCTAAGTTTTTATTGTTAGAGTTGTGATGATGTTTTAGTGTTCGGATTCCATGTTTCAAATTATTATTTACTTTATTTAAGCTTTTATGGATTTAAGCAATTAATTCCAAGTTTTATTTTTCTACAATTATTTGATCATTAATTGTATGAGTGCTTTGATGTGTTCTTAAGTTCGAATGATTAGAAATTTATTAGATACGTTTTAATTTCTATAAAGTTTGATAGGGGATAGAAATATACTCCTATTATTTATGTAATCCTAAAATGTGTTCACAAAACTCTAATGTTTTTCTATAGTTTTGGGGTTTTCATATAAATATAGTCAAATCCCTTGTAGGAAAATGTTTTAATTCATCGTTCGAAAGAAGGTTTCAAAAATATAAGAAACACAGTTTTTCAATTTCCTATAAATTGCTGTTAAATGTTTAATTCAAAATATGGAAGATGGAACAAGTGGATTCACAATTCTTACATGTTTGTCTCATAAGTTCATTTAATTCGGTTTTCTTTACTTCCTTAGTTTAATTTTTAGTTTAGTTTTTAGTTTATAACAACTTTCAAAGAAATTTCCTTGTTCCGGTTAATGTCAATAATCTAAAATACAATTTACATAATCCTTGTGAGAACGATATTTAGACTCATATCCACTTTATTACTTGTAAGGATGGCAAAATAACATGGAGGACCCGAGACAGCCCGCCCCATCGGGTCCGCTGGGCGGGTTTCCCGCATCGCGGAGTATTTCAGGGCATACTCGCCCAGTGACCCGATTTTTTATTATTATTATTTTAATAATGAGAAACTAAAAATAAATTCAATGAGGTCAAGAAGAATTAAACATTTGTGGGATTTAGGGGTACGAGAATACACAATTACTATACCATTATGTTGTTTATTATTTTTTTCCTTCAAATATATACATATTACCGAACGTACTTTATATCGTAGATTAATTAGGAAAAATAAAAGAACTAGATAAAAAAAATAAAAAATAGGAACCCATGGCAAACAATAATGAGGCACTACCGGGTTTTGAGCCTATTGATGAGTGATAAGTGCATTATTAACGTTTATTTTGTGCACTTATGGCCTTAGCCTATTGTTGATTTGATCATATTTAAGTATTATTAATGCATTTTATATTTTATCGTGTATAGGATCATAAGGGAAGAGAAAAGAAGAAGAAAGGAAAATGCACCTAAAACTGAAGTTTGAGGACCTATGATGCAAATAATTTACGGCTGCAACAATTTGTATTTACGGCCGTAACTTCTTCATGGCATTAGGCAAAAAGAAACAGAAACTGACTTACGGCCGTAAACCAAAAGGTTACGTGGAAAATCAGTAGAAAACGACTTACGGCCGTAAAGAATATGTCACGGCCGTAACTTGCTCGCCAAGAAATTTTCTTATCTGATTCATTGCATAATTTTGATATATCTTGTGGGTAAAGTTATGGCACGATTTTGAGAGTATAAAATGAGCAAAATCACCACAAAAGGAGGCTGGACATTGAAGAAAAATAGAGAGAAACTAGGGAAAAATAGAGAGCATTCTTGGGAGATTTTTTAGCACAAGAACATCAAAAGTAAGGGGAATCCATGAATCAACTTGAAGAATACTCCACAATAATGCTGAGCTAAATTCCATATCTTGTTCAAATGGAAAATTGTGTCAATTTAATTATGTTATTTTCTTTTCCTAGATACTAGTAGCGTGAATCTATTCCTTTATTTCAATTGTTGAATTATTGAGTTTTGAATGTTTGATTGAGTTTTGTTGATTAATAAATTTGATTTGGCCAATTAAATTGTTGAATCTCTGAATTCATGAATATACTATGTTTAAATTCTTGATCCGTAATTGTCATTGAATCTTTACTTTAGTAGCAAATAAATCTCGTGCAGGTTTAGTAATAATTCAACTTGTATTGATTAATTTGAGCTTTGTGAAATTAACGATCCAACTCAATCTGTTCACTAAAATCGTATACCGCAAGTGCACGGTTCGCGTTCAAGTAGTAAAGTGGATTAGAGAAGTCCGGGTTATCGTACCCACGAGGATTGATTTATTTGTAATTAAAGTTATTTATTTCATTTTAAAAGAAAAGTCAAGTAACATAAAAAGTTGGTTTGATGGTGAATACTAACTATCATAAAATTAAAACATGGCAACATGAAAAATTAGTTAAGTAAAGCAAATAGGCAACAATATGTAAAAGCTAGGATTAAAACTAATTATCCAAAATAAACTAATAATAAAAAGAACTTGGTGACTAAACTAAACTAGAAAACATGAGACAAGGTGAATTTAGTTTTTATAACTACACTAATTTCTTTTTTTCACAAATCAAATAGTGGTAGTCAATTAATTAACCAAATTACATGAGAAATTCTAAATTAAACCTAATATGTATACTAACTTGCAAATACAATACAAAATATTGACAACATTTTAAGATTGCATAAACATAAAACAACATTCCTAATTATAAAATCATAAATATAAATGCCCAACATCCATAAACAACCAAAAATGCTTAATTAAAATTAAACTAGTCAACAATTCCAACACAATAACATTAACCCATAATAAACTAACAACAACATTTAACAAACAACATAAATATATGAATATAATACTAAAAGTAAAGATTAAAAACAAGAGAATAAAGGAAACTTCCCCTTTTTGTAAGGTTCTTGAAGTGAAAATCCAAGATTTCTTCACTTCAAAACAAGTTCTCCCATCAACTATTAATATCTTCAACAACCCAAGCACAAGACATTAAATGCACAAGAAATAAATGACATTCTTGATAAAAATGTGAGAAAATAACAGTACCCAAAAGTTTAAACAACAACAAAATACTTAAACATAAGAAAACATTACTAAATCATAAAAACATTACTTGAAAAATTGCATTAAAGATGTAAATGTTAAGAAAAAATTACAAGAGAAATGAAAAAGAGGCAAGAACTTACATGGTTCCTCCAAAAATCTGATTTTTTTCTATTTATAAAACCCTAAAATCATCCAAAAACCCTAAAAAGTGCCAAGATCCGCGTAAATCAGTCAAATGGGCCGAACCGGGTCGGCCAGGTTGACCCGGTCCGGCCCGAAAAGTTTCCCCCTTTTTTTTTTTTAAGGTGGTGGTGACTGGTTTCAAATTAGGTGGCGATCGATGGTGGTGGTGGTGATTAATTACAATTTTAATTAAAATTACAATTGTAACTAATTACAAATTGAAATAAAATTACAATTATAATTAATTACAAAATTGAAATAATGTAGTGGTGGTGGCTGGTTACAAATTAGGTGGTGATCAATGGTGGTGGTGGTGGTGGTGGTAATTAATTATAATTGTAACTAATTACAAATTGAAATAAAGTTACAATTGTAATTAATTACAAAAACCTGATTCTAATTAAAAAAAAAAAAAACTCGATTCTGATAATTATTTTAATATTTGTGTAATTAGTTACAAATCACCTGATTACAAAAATTTTCAAATATAAATGTTTGTAATTATGAACTTAACCCGAGTAGTTATCCACTGAACGGTGCCACATGGAAACAAAATAAGCATTTTTACTCAATTTGGGATGATTTATGGTTAGATCTAAAGGAAGTAACTAAACTAATTACAATTACAATTAAAATTACAATGGTAACTAATTACAAATTAAAATAAAGTTATAATTGTATTTTCGACGGTGGTTGTGACGGTGACTGATTACAAATTAGGTGGTGATTGGTGGTGGTAATGTTAATTAATTGAAATTGTAGTTAAATTTGTAATTGTAACAATTACAAATTAAAATAAAGTTACAATTATATTTCCAACGGTGGTTGTGACGGCGACTGATTACAAATTAGGTGATGATCGGGGGTGGTGATGTTAATTAATTGCAATTGTAGTTAAATTTACAATTGTAACTAATTACAAATTGAAATAAAGTTACAATTGTAATTAATTGCAAAACTGAAATAAGTTACTATTGTATTTCCGACGTTGTGGCAGTGACTGGTTACAAATTAGGTGGTGATCGGTGGTCGTAATTAATTATTACAATTTTAATTAAAATTATAATTACAATTGTAACTAATTACAAATTGAAATAAAGTTACAATTGTAATTAATTACAAAAACTGAAATAAGTTAATATTATATTAATTAATTACAAAAGTGAAATAAGTTACTATTGTATTTTTCGACGTTATGTCGGTGACTGGTTACAAATTTGGTGGTGGTGGTAATTACAATTTTATTTAAAATTACAATTGTAACTAATTACAAATTGAAATAAAGTTACAATTGTAATTAATTACAAAACTGATATAAGTTACTATTGTATTTTCGACGGTAGTCCGACGACCGCGGTTGTAGTGGCTGTTGATTACAAATTATACTAATATAATTAATTACGAATTACACTAATGTTTAACTAATTCATAAGTTACAATTGTAATTAATTACAAAATTGAAATAAAGTTACAATTGTAATTAATTACAAAACCTTATTTCTGATTTTAAAAGAATACCTGATTTTGAAAATTATTTTGATACTTTTGTAATTAGTTATAAATTACCTGATTTCAAAAAATTTCATACTTAAATGTGTGTAATTGTGTACTTAACCCTTTTTTTTTTTAATTTTAAAGGCACGCGATCGCTCGCGGTAAAATTCTGCCCCAGCATTGTCTCGGGTCCGTTTTGAGGTCCAAGTCGCGAACGCGACTTGGTTCGAGCCACGCGATCGCGTGGCTCAGCCAAATGATGGTTTTGCAGCTAAGTCCTTTCCGTAATTGCCATCAAGTCCTCCATCTTTTAATCTCGAGCAATTTAGTTCCCAAATTTTCAGATTTCTTTCAAATATGTCCTTCTAAAATTGCACTTTTGGCCCTTCAACTTTTGAAATCTTTTAATTTTGTCCCTTGGTTAATTGCGTGGCTTGTCCAAAACTTCCCGGAAGTGACAAAATGGTCCCTAAACTTCCAATTTCAGCGTAATTTGCACTTCTTTTGTGGTTTTTGGCATCAAACTTGGATATTAACCTATTTAAATACAAAATATGCATAAATTAGTAGATATTTGCTCAAGATGTTCCAAAATATGCTAATTTGAAGGTATAAAAAATGTATAAAAATGTACTTAACACAATCTATTCTTCTAAATTTTCATACTAGTCGTGCATTAAGTCTTTAGAACTTGTTTAGGATTGTCCGTGTCTAGAATTGGTTCGAAGAGCTTGTTTTGAATCAATACACATAAGGAAGAATTTAGATAATCAGAGATTGTTAATTATTTATGATTGATAATTGAATTAGGGATAGAAACATGTTACAAGGAAAGTTATAATATTAATTGAGGGTACAACCGAACTCGAGAACAAGATTTCTTCTCATATTAATTCTCTAGTCATATTTAATTATTTATTTTATGCATAGTTTTCATTCAAATAATTTCCAAACAACAAAACCCCAAAATTCTATTCTAATTGATCGAATAACTAATTTTAGTTTCCGTTTCTCGTGAGATCGACCCTTACTCTCACTACTACATTATTAATTAATATTTGGTGAGTAAGAAATTATTTATTATTTTGGTGTATTGCGACACGCATCAATGAGGGAAACAGACTTGTAAGTGACTTTATGACCCGCAAATTGTCCAAAACCAATCAAGTATAGTTTACCAACCTTTTGGTCTTGCAAACTTCTAATTAAAGACCAATGTAATAAACACGTTTCAAAATGGACAACAATTCTATGGCAAACTTGATAAAAATCCACATGCACATGTATCTAAATTCTTGGACAAGTGTGAACATTTTAAATATCAGGGTGTGTCAGATGACGCCATCTGTCTCAGGTTGTTTCCATACACTTTAAGAGATAGGTCTATAGATTGGTTAGACTCTCATCCTCCTGTAAGTGTCAAAACTTGGAATGAGTTGGCACAAAAATTTTGCAAAAAATTCGCGCCACCAATCAAAGTTAAGATCAAACACAATATAACAACCTTTCAACAACACGACTCTGAGTCGTTTGATGAAGCATGGGGTAGGTTCAAAAACATGGTTAGGAAATTCCCTCAACATGGAACTCCCAAGAATGACCAAGTAAGATTCTTTTACATCAGTCTACTCCCTCAATACAAAAGCCTAGTCGACTACTCATCCAATGGATTAATAACTACTTAAACTCTTGATGGAACACTTGAGTTGTTTGAGATAATAGCCAATACAAACACAGTGTGGGGTGAACAATTCAAAGGAAATCAGCGGGGGTGTATGAAGTGGACAGTGTTTCAGCATTGTCTGCTAAAATAGACTCACTGGTAAATTTCACACGGACCAACCATGTAGTGAAGAGTGCAATAACTGGATGCAAGGAATGTGTGGCTAATCACAATACATCAGATTGTCCTATTTTAGTAGGTCAAGCTAATCAAGTAGACTTTGTGCAACGGGGACACCGCCAACATAACCAATATTCCAACACTTATAATTCGGGTTGGCAAAATTATACTAATTTCTCATGGAGGGATAATCAAAATAGCACAGGCCAATACATACCTCTACATCAGACAGAAGAGAAAAAGCCTCAGCTAGAAGAGATGCTCGAGAAATTGATGGAGAGGATCGAGCAGTACATGAGCAAGATAAAACTGATTAGTTCATGAGAAAAACTAACCAATTCATGAGAAGGACTGAAAGTACACTGCAAAATCATCAGGCCTCAATAAAAAACAAGGAGACGTACGTTGGAAAGATAGCTCGCGTCTTAACAAACAGAGCTATATGCGTACTGCATGGTAATACAGAGGTTAATCCTAAGGAGCAAGTAATGGCTATCAAAACTTTACATAAAGAGGTAGATTTTGTACCAAGGAAGAACAATTTTGCTCCATGTGATAAGGTGTATGAACCTCCTACTCCTTTTCCCCAATGATTGAAGATTTGGACAGAGAAACAAAGAGTAAATGCAATACTACAAGAGGTGGAGTTCAATTTCCTGAGGTTCATGTTAAAAATCCAATTGAAAAGAAGGAGAAGCAAGTTGAGGCACCTAAGAAGTCATCTGATTTAAAGGAAGAGGAGAATAAGGTGAGATCAACAATTAAGCCCGATAATCCACCTATCCCGTTCCCTCAAAGGTTGAAGAAGACTAAAGAAGATTAGCAGTTCAACAAATTCCTCGACATGATCAGAAAACTACACATAAACATCACTTTCTTTGAAGCCATCACCCAAATTCCTAGCTATACCTAGTTTCTGAAAAAGAAGATGGGGAAGTGAATACCTTGCGCTGAAGGTCTGTGCGTGTGGGTGTGAGCGATGAGGGCGAGGAGATGATTTATAGAATGGTTTTGAATTAAACTTTTGGTAAGTCAGGGAAGAATTGAAGATTGGGAGGAATTTGGGGTTAATTTTTGGGTAGCTTATGTTGAATGACTAATTGAGAGGGATTAATGAGTGATGATGAGAAAGAAAGAAATGTGTTGTATATGCAATGGAAGTCGGGGAGGAATTTTGGGGATTCAAATTGAAATGAAACGTGAATTGGAGACTTTGTCGCTTGGTTAGGTTTCTAGATTGGGTCGAGAGGGTTTTGGTTAGATGAAATTGTGATTGGACAATAAGAAAATAACATTAAAAAGTTGGGCATAAAAGTTAGATTGGATTAAAATAGTTTTGGACTCAAAATGGTTAAAGTTTGGACTAAAAATTATCAAAGATAAATTTGGGAAATTCTTAAAATTGAAAATATTGGACTTTAAAAATAAATAATGAAAATGGAACATCTTTAAAACTGTAATTGAACTGAGATTTTAAATAAAACACGTGTTTTAAAAATAAATGGGCAAAGTCGTAACGACACGTTTTTAAAAATAAATAATATTTATTTAAAATAAGTCACGAAAATTCTCGGTCACTATACAATGACTATTTTTTAATTTGAAAAATACTATTAAAAATTTTATAAATACATAAAATTATATCTAAGAAATACATTAATAAATAAACTTCATCAAAAGTGAAAATATATTACGTTTAAAATCAAATTAACTAAATTATTATTATTATTATTATTATTATTATTATTATTATTATTATTATTATTATTATTATTATTATTTGCATTGTTATTAAAAAATTACTTTGATTGTATCATATGCAACGACAATTAACAAGAAGTTTAATATAAAATAACAAGTGAGAGCAAACTATACCAACTATGTTCGTAAAAACGTCACAAAGATCAAATGTAAAAGTTTATTATATATTTTTTACTTTTACTTAATATCTCATTCATTTTAAATTACATGATTTAACTTATATAATACTCAATATTCAGAAAACCAAAAATTGGTCTGATTCAAAAAAGGCAACATATCGAGGATCGAATGTTGAATCCGGTCAAACGGGATCGAACAAATTTTAATTAAAAAATTAATAATTATTTCAAACATCACAAAATTTTCTTTATGTTTGTTAATTTATTATATTATATTATATTTCAAAATAAAATAATTTAACAAATTAAAAAAAACAAGATAAAAATAACTTATTTAGTAGAAGATCAAAGTCCAACAGACAAACAAATAATAAATAAAAGTAATTTTTAAAAGAAAAAAAGAAAAATCTTATGAAGATTAGGATTTCCTAATTTTGATTAGTTTTGTACGTGTTCTATTTTCTATTTTGATTGTTTTATTTTTTTTACAAAATTTGAATTCGATAATATTTTGTATTAAAATGTTATTGTATTATATTTTTATTTGATATGATTGTATAATTAATATATTTTCATAAATTTTGATTGAAATCACTATCATAAACACATTCCCGTGCATCGCACAAATGAAAATACTAGTTATATCTAATATTATGTTATCTTGGAAAAAGCATTTTTTAATTTTTTATAAATTTTTGTTTATATTACTTATTTAAATATAAGAAAGGTAAATAGATAGCCCGTGTCTGGGACTGGGTTTTAAGCTAAAAAAAAAAATGATTTTGTACAGTGATAGTAGTCAAACATTATAGGCCCTATGAGAGCAAAGTAATTGGTGGGTCCCATAAAGTCAAAATTACTATAGCAAAAATTAGCATGAACACGGTCCCGGACAGAGGCTTAATAGAAATTGAGGATACAAATAAGATAAAAAGTTGTATGTATAAGTGCAAAAATTAATAAAAATTAAGGATTATCATTACAATTAAATTGTGGTGCATTTAATAAAAAATGTGATGTTAAAAAAATAACCCCATGGAAATATATTTTTATTTAATTGCCTTGTTAAATGTTGTCAGCGCACATTGTTTTTATTATTTTTTAATTTTTTATTTCTTTTTTCATTTGATAATTTTTTTCTTTTTGTTTCTTTATTTTATCTTTTGTTGTTTCTATATGATTGTTTGTTCTGTTTGTTAAAAATTTTATATTTAAAAATACGTTCTTTTAAATTTTTAATTAAGATAAAATATGTAGTTAAAAAGTAGAGATAAATTAAAAAATGTGCATGGTTAAAAAGTTGTTTAAAAAATTTTGTTAATCAAAAAATGTTTTTAAACGATTTGCCAAGCAAATGCTTGTATATTTCATAAAATAATTTTATGTTTGAGACCCCTGTTTTTGGTATCCATTATTTAAAAATAATATGGTTCATAACAATAAATTTTGGAGAATGTGTTGTTAAAAGTAAGTAATTTTTTTGAGTTTATGTGTAAATTATTTTATTGATTGAATGATTTTTTTTAGTTTATGTGCAAATTATTTTGGAGAGAATGTGTTGTTAAATAATTATTATTCAACATGAATGTGTACATTTTTTTACTCTTCTTGTTTTTTATTTTATCATGTGTAAATAATTTTATAGTTGGGACGAATGATTTAACTCCGTTTGAATATTTAATTTTAATTGTGCTGATCTTATTATTGTGTTTTATTAATTGCTTGATTACAAATTTGATGAATTGTGGGTTGCTTTCATAATTCGAGAGGTGAGTTTAGCACCTAAACCAAGTAATAAAATTCGAAAATTGACAAAATGATAGAGATACATAGTTGTGGTTGTCGTAGAGATATGTGGTTGACCTATCTTGACAAAATCAATTTAAACCCGAGAGAGGAATTATTGGTTGAATGATTATTTAACAATACATTCTCTCCAAAATAATTTGCACATAAACTAAAAAAAAAAAAATCATTCAATCAATAAAATAATTTACACATAAACTTAAAAAAATTACTTACTTTTAACAACACATTCTCCAAAATTTATTGTTATAAACTTTAATATTTTTAAATAATGGATACCAAAAACAGGGGTCTCAAACATAAAATTATTTTATGAAATATACAAGCCTTTACTTGGCAAATCGTTTAAAAACATTTTTTGATTAACAAATTTTTTTTAACAATTTTTTAATCGTACACATTTTTTAATTTATCTATACTTTTTAACTACATATTTTATCTTAATTAAAAACTTAAAAGAAAGTATTTTTAAATATATAAAATTTTTAGCAAACAGAACATACAATCATATAGAAACAACAAAAGATACAATAAAGAAACAAAAGAAAAAGTAAAATAATAAAAAAATAATAAAAACAAATGTTGTCAGAGAACATTTGACAAGGCAGTTAAATTGCGTTCTCAATGTGCTTTGCCAAAAGACAATGCGCTCCAATTATCTTTCCTTTTTTAACACAAAAACAATATTTATTTTTTTGGGTGGGGGTATTGTGACATATATAATCACGATATAGAGAAGTTCAAACTTTGAAAGGCACAGTTGTTAAAAAATTTATCAAAAGATAATAATTTATCCAGGATCCAAAATAAATCATCATACTGAATTATCAAGAATTAAATAACTGAAGCGGAAGCGTACCTTAATCAAACATGATTCACGATGAACGATTCGGTTGGTTGGATCTTCCAAATCAATACGTAGTCCTAATTTTCTCTCTGATGATGGGATGTCAGACATAATGAACAGTACGTCCGATTCAGGGACCATAACCGACTTTATATAATGTATTGCCGGTTAACCTAATCCGACCCATCATGAATTAGGTAATGGCCTGGTATCTACACATAAAAGCCCATACATTATTTTAGATGCATTAAAGCCCGATATATATAAAATCCTTATTAGATCACTTTAAATGGGCTTAACCAAAATTGATAGCCTTTTATTCAATACACAATAATTCACATATAAGCCCACACGATTGAATAAAATCCTTACAATCTCCCACTTGGGCTATATGTGTAACTTTACAATTGTGTATCAATCATAACCTTATGAGTACTCAGAATTTTGCTATCATTACTGAATGCATCTCCAAACAATCCGGTCCATCAATTATATCAACATAGGATCAAAGCGGCTTTCGCTACATTAATCGTAACTAAACCTATCAATGGTCACGTATATCGACATAACTGAATGACATGGATCAAGTATGGATGTGTAGCATGGAAATTACATGTAATGTGATCTTCAACATGCCTATTTCCAACTGGTCCGACTTAAGTGAGATCATCCTTAAACAAGTTCAGAGATAATAAACCTGAAACCTTACAGCTGTAAATAACTTTAACTTTAAACTGTATCCAAAAGGACAGTAAATGTGTCAAATGCACCCAAAATACAAACTCCCACTGAAACCGAATATCCTTAAGAAATACAACACCCATATGAGTAATGTACTCATGAAAGACCTTGGGTTGTAATACTTTAGTAAATGGATCCCCAATTATGGAGTTTGTCTCAATGTACTCTTATTGACACATGTCCACTCTTTCACAACTAGGAACTTATGTCAATGTATTTTGACTTAGTTGAGCTCCCGTTGTTACTGGAATATAAATCTGCTGAGTTATTGTCACAATATTACTTTAGTGGTCTTTCTTTACCGTACAGAATACACAGCCCAGTGACAAAATTTCGCAGCTATATTCCATAATTAGATGCCCCCAAAATTGTTACAAACTGTGCTGTCAAGTGAAAGAAGCTAAAGTGTTTGTTAAGCACTCCTTCCGGAAATAGCTCCTCCAACTAGCAGATAAATGTAGCCTGATGTGGATCTTTTACTTTCTTGGCATCTAGAAAAATCGGAATCATAATACCATATGATCTCCAACTGATCCAATTTTCTGTATGTGAGTATGTAATCTTTTGTTCTCTTTAAATACCTTATAACCCATGTTTGGCTGCTTTCCAAATGATCCATCCCAGGGTTACTTAAATATCTCATTAGTATCCCAATAATGTATGCAATATCCGAACGCATACAAATTTGAGCATACATCAGATTTTCTATATCTTAACTATATGGGATCCACTGCATTTCTTTAACTTCAAGATAACTTTTCGGGCATTAGTTGGGACTAAATTGTCTCCCTTAGCAATAGGGGTGTCCCCTGATTTACTGTCTTGCATGCTAAACCTCTTAAGCACTTTATCGATATAGCCCTTTTGTGACAATTCAAGAATACCCCGAGAACAATCCCGGTGTATCTGAATTCCTAATACAAAAGAGATGTCACCAAGATTTTTAATCTCAAAATTCCTTGACAAAAAATCTCATGATTTTATGTGACATGCCTATATCATTGTTGGCAAGCAATAACCAACATACAAAATCAGGAAAATACACTTACTCCCACTGAACTTGTAATACATACAATCATCAACAACATTAATCTCAAAACCAAATGAGATAATTACTTGATGAAATTTGTATTACCCTTAACGAGAAGCTGGCTTGAGCACATAAATGGATTTCTTTAATTTGCAAACCGTTTCATCAATGTCTCCATTGAGAAACGTCGTCTTAACATCCATTTGATGTAACTCGAGGTCAAAATGTGCAACAACCTGACTTTCCTGAAAGAGTCTTTCGTAGAAACCAAAGGGAAAGTCTCTTTATAATTAATGACATCGTTCTATGTAAAGCATTTAGATACAAGACGAACTTTATATCTTTCCACATTACCTTTCGAATCCCTCTTGGTTTAAAAATGCATTTAAGACCAACACTTTCTGGTAATGGATAAGATCCCAAACTTTATTGTCTTGCATATGCTTATACTCCTTATTTATGACATCAATCCACTTTTGAGAGTTAGAACCCTGCATGGCCTGATGGAATTGATTGGACCATCTTCCACCATTCCATTATTTCCTTATGTTCTTGGAAAAATACTATTTAAATTATCCAGAATAACATTTTTTCCCTTTCTCTCGTGGATCTCCTTAATGGCTTTAGTTATTGAGGTTATTGAGTTTGTACTTCTGAAATTTACCTTATTTTGATGGGAGGTTCTTCAACATTGTCTAATTGAAGTTCTGGATATGCTTCTTGATCAATGACATGCATAAAAACTTGCACATTGTCAAAAGCAACAATAGGAATCGAAACCGATCCTTCCTCAACTTCTTCCTTAAAGACAATATCTCTAACCTTATTTCTCCCCCAAACTCAACATCTTCAAAAAATGTTGCATTTCCCATTTCAAAAGTTGACTTAAGTCTGGGATCTTAAAATTAATAGCCCCTTAAACGCTTAAAACAATTAATAAAGTAGCCGCTTACTGTTTTGGAGTCCAATTTCTTTATGTCGTTTCTTTTATTTTGGACCCTTAACAACTTTATTTTCTTTATTTGTTTTCTTACCGTTATCTTTAGAGGTGTTTGCCAAGTGAACACTTTCAGTCTTGTCCTGCTTCAACTTTTCTTCCTCTTGCACACAAAATAGAATGAGCTCATTTAGAGTTCATTTCTTCCTTTGATAGTTACAACTGACCTTAAATTAACTGAGTTGTGCAAGAAGCTTGCACACTATGAAATGAGCCCATTTAGAGTCCATTTTTACTTTGACAGTTATAACTAACCTTAAATTAACTGTATTGTGCAGGAAGCGATATCAATACCAAATGCATGAGCAAGTCATTAGACAAGTCGAGTTTTAGTTCCTTAAGTTTTGAAGCAGTGTAAGACATCTACATGATGTACTCCCTTATTTTTCCATTGCCTTTATACTTTATTGAAATCAAGCTTTGCATAAGCGTGCTTGTTTCAGCCTTATCGTTTTTCGCAAAACGTTTCTTAATTTCGGCAAAGAATTCATTGGCATCATTTACCTCCTCAGATACTATGCCACTAAAGGCTTCCGGAATGCCGCACTTAATGATCATGAGACTTACGTAATTTAAGCAATCCCACTTCTCAAAGTTCCTCATTTGATTAGATGAACTTTCATCCGTAAGAGGAGCAGGTTGCTCAATTCTTAGTACACGGTCTAGATCCATGCAGCCAACGAAAAGTTAATGTTCTTGTTTTGATCCTTGAAGTTTGTTCCATAAATACAGTGATTAAATTTGAGCTTATAGATATACTACTAGCAGAATTTGAAACCGAATAGAGAACATTTAAACAAAATAGCTCACATAAGTACCTTATTATGCAAATCATAGTTTCAAATAATGGTAGGGCCCATCACAAGATACCTAGCACAACATCAATATTTAGTTTTTGGATAGAAATATTGACTTGTAAGTGGTACTCTTGGTGTAGTAATCAAATACTGACAGTAAGACATGTCAACCAACAAACCTTTCTTTGGACCGATTTATTGATCACACGTAAAACCAAATAACCGTCACATATTTATCACCACAAGTTCATGTGAAATTCGGGCCAAATATTGATCTTCCTTTGGACCGATCAATATCCGCATGAAATAACACACAAACACCTAATTTTCCCTTAGTGCAGTGATCAAACATTGGCAATAAGACATGTTAACCAATAAACCTTTCTTTGGACCGATTTATTGGTCACACGTTAAACCAAATAATTTCCACGTGTTTATCACAACATGTGCATGTGAAATTCGAGCCAAATATTGACCTTCATTTGGGCCGATCAATATCCGCAATGAATAACACACACAAATACCTTCTAATATTCAAAGTTAATTAATATCCACAAGAGAGGTTGCTTTGGCAACATGTTGCTTCAACTAACTTACTTTCGAAGATTATATCTCTCAAAAGATTCCGATGTACCAAGATTTGAAATTGAAATCTACTGATTTGCATATATTTTGACTTTAGGATTTGAATTATAGAATTCAAAACTTTAGAATAAAGCAATCCTTAAGTTGAGAGAGTCAATTGCAATATTCTTAAACTTTTGGTGGTCAGTTATGAAAAAATTTTAAGCTTGAAGGGCTTAAATTACAATTTTTCCAAAACCTTATTGGCCTATTTAGAGAAATTCTAAACTTTAGGTCCCAATTTGAAAGAGAAACAAACTTTAGAGGGCCAAAATAGGAAATTTTCAATCATTAAAGGTTGATTTTGAAAATTTTCAAACTTTAGGGACTTAATTTTAAAAAAAATTCAAACTTTAAGGACCAATTTTGAAAATTTGCAAACTTTAGTGACTGAATTAGAAAATTTTCAAACTTTAGGGACCAAATTAAAGAATTTCAGAACTTTAGGGACTGAAAATGAAAATTTTCAAACTTTAGGGATTGAATTAGAAAAGTTTCAAACTTTAAGGGACCAAATTAGAGAATTATCAAGCTTTAGGGAACAGTTTAGAAAATTCTCAAACATTATGGGCTGGATTAGAAAATCTTCAAACTTTAGAGGCTGAATTATATAACCCTTAACTTTAAAGACCCAACTTTAATAATTTATAACTCCAGGGCTAAAGTTATAAATTTCAAAACTTTAGGGTTTAAACTTTATTTCAAAACAATCAGAGAGGACTAGTGTTGCAATTAACCATAATTATCTAAAATTGCAAAACAGTCTTATTTAATACACAATAATTCACATATAAACCCACACGATTGATTAAAATCCTTACAACAATTTCATAAAAATTAATAATTATAAAAAAATTAAAAATGGATTTGTAAAGTGAAGGTTGTTGGAAGTAAAGAGGGTACATAGAAAAACAGAAAATCATGCATGTGGACTGTGGTTGAATTCACATGCACGTCTTGGAAATTTTCTGCAAAACAATTCTACTTTCCATTGAAATTCTGGAAAATAATTGTATATGCTTCAACGAAATTCCCTGGAAAATAATTGTAACATTCCAATATTGAAATTCATATTATTTGTGGAAGAATACGAAACCACGTGGAAATGATCTTTTTCCATTGCCATTTTCCACCATGAAAACAACAGAGTATCCAGCAAAGAGCATTAATATTCTTTGATGGATTTCTTTCAGCATTCTCATCATATATATATATATATATATATCATTTCTTTTCTTAGCTATTTGCTTCATTTTTCTGCTGAAGATTTTTGTCTAAAAATCAAATATTAAGTATTAACACTTGAGTATTAATTTGACAGATTTATCAAATATTATAATGATAAAGAATTGTCATTTCATGATGTCAATTTGGTCATCTAAAGCTATTGTGTGAGATATTTTTAATTTCTTTGATGAGTAAATGCATTTATAAGATCTATCTTACGAATTTTTTGTTAGAATTTTCTTGGGCGAGTTGGTAAACCATGTTATAAAAGATATTTTACAAGAGTTCAAAACAAAGATGTATTCTCATTTCTCACCATTCTCTAATACTGATCTCAGTGCATTGTACATTTGTACTTAAAAAAAAAAAGTATTGAGATAGAAGTTATTTATATTGGCAAGATGTATAGTAGTGATTGTATACGAAAAGAAAAATGTATTTATAAAAGAAAAAAAAATTAAAAAAATCAGTGATCGAAGGAACCCCAACAGTATAAAAGATAGTGTTGTGACCGTACGATAACTTTTTTAAAAAATGAATGTTTAGTCACTTTTGGGCTTTGCAAGCCACGAGGGTACGATCAACTTTCTGAAAAAAATTATTGTTTAATTAGTCACTTATGGGCTATGTGAGCCACGAGTCGCTTGTGGTTCGTTGAACCCCACGAGACGAGCCGCTCGTCAAATAACAAACCGTGCCTCGCTCGACTCACTTTGAGAACTTGTTGATTTGGCTCGTGCTAGGCGTGCCCAAGCAGCTCAAGACCCACCTTTCACAAACCGAGCTGATTTCATTGCCACCTACCTCTAGTTTCGCATAATAATTTTGTGAGATTGGATCTCAGGATATTCTTTTAGAGTATAGGTATTAATACGATATTTAGTTATGCTTCTTGGGGAGAATGACATGTTTTATTAAATATGATTGTAGTTGATATGATAATTTTCTAGAATTGAAACTTATAAAGTTGTGTTATTTAGGAGGAAAAATCATTGTTTTCAAACCTGGTCCGGTCCGGTCGGGTCGATCCGAAAACCCGCGACCCGGACCAGAAATCAGGTCGGATAACCCCAGAAATCCAGTCTAGTCAAGCCCAGTCAACGACCCGGACCAGAAATCAGGTCGGATAACCCCAGAAATCCAGTCTGGTCAAACCCAGTCAACGACCCGGTCGACCCGGACCCGGGTTTGACCCGAGTTTCATATATTTTTTTATTTTTTAGTTTTTTGATTTATTTAATATTATTTAATGCCCGGGTTGACCCTTGACCCAGTCTCTCGACCGGGTCGATGGCTGGTCCGGTTCTGAAAACATTGGGAAAAATGTCGTTTACTTAAGAAAGAAAAAAAGGAACAGGCAATACTAGACATATTTCGCAAACAATATTTCAAATTCAAATGCTAAATTCAAACACTATCCAAATTCTCAAATTCAAAATTCGAATTTAACAAATAATATTATGAACATAATCAGTATAACAACTTAGTACAAGTTTTTATGGATTTCAAACTATTCACTGAAGAACAGTAAAACATGATTATTTTGGCTGTGATCTAAATGTTTCTAAGAACATACTAGCAGAGAGAACTTGACAATAAAACATGTTAAAAAACCAAAGGAGAACCAAGTTACTCAAATAAGTACTCTCATGTTAAAGCCAATTTGAGAGCATAACGACTAATATAAACCTCCACATACAAAGTTTCCTTTCAACTCCATTCACCTAAGCATTTTCTAGAAGCAGTCTATTATCTGACAAAATTATACTAACACCCATCAACAATATTCTAAATCCACAGTCTGTGGAGAATTGTCGTCTGTCGAAATGAAGATTGACTGAGTGAGTGGAGATGAATGAATCAAATATTCAAATGAGTATAGACCTAGGGTTAATGGATTTGGAATGAGCTTTGATCATGTGGGTTTGGTTAATTGGCTTTTAAATAGAAACTCTAATTTTGAGCTTTTTAAGTATTAAATATATCCCGAAATCTTTTTTTTTTTTTAAATCGGGTATTCGGTTCGGGTCAAGGCACCGACATAATTACCATATCCGTCCCACCAAAAATTGGGTCATTAAATTAACATACCATACCCGCCCCCATCGGTTCGATTTTTTTCGTACCATTCGATTCGGTTTACCATAATTTTCGTTTCAGGTGGTTTAAATTGTCATCCCTTGGTAGACAAGAGAAGATATAGAAAAAAAGAAAATCATACAGATGTTTGAATTCATATACACTTCATGGAAATTTTCTGGAAAATTATAATTCTACTTTCCATTGAAATTGTAACGATCCAGAATTTTTACGAAATTAATAATTATTTTAATATTTAGAAAATTGTGTCGCTACTATTTCACCTATTATTTTGAAGTTAACGCCGCGACGGATTCGTCTAGCCAAGTCAAGAAATATCGAATTTGTTCGATTTTAAATTAAAATCCAAATTTCTAAAATTATGTTATTTAATTATTTATTCAAAGTATTATTTTCAAAATCATTTTGAATTCCAAATTTATTAAAATATCCCAATGATCCTTATCAAATTATTTCAAGTCCAAATACGAAATCCAATTTTATCTCAAAATTTACTCACTTCTCAAATGTATTTTCAGTCAAAAATATATCTGTTTTAAATACGTTTCTTGATCGTAGTTAGTCAAATTTTTAATTAATTATCCAAATTGATCCTATCTAACTAAACTAAAAAAAATTTCCCACACGATATTCTCCTCTTATCCACCCATTCACCATCATTATGTCTCAAAGACATAATGATTATGATTCACACAACACTCACCATTTGCAGCCACAATTTGAGGAGCTTGCCTTCAATTATCAATTCAATTTCAATCCCTCTTTCCAGCAAGAAAGATGCCTTTTCTCTTTATCATTATATCACCATGACCAACCTGCAAACAATCCAAACTCCACTGCAATCGATCATCACTGCAAAATCAACATCACCAGCCACCATCTACACTGCAACATCATCATCACCTGAAACACTGCCACTGCAGTCCTCATTTGCACCACCACCGTCTGCCTTCCATCACCACCAACCCATTATCGATCATCATCATCAGTCCAACCACCAGCCATCACCCTGCCCTTGTTGAACTCCAAAACCAACTCATGGCCAATTCAACAACAAGTTTCACAATCTGTTTCAATCACAAATTTGCTGCCATCTCCAATTCCCCCTGTCCACTGTCATCAATAGAACATTACAAATCAAAAATCAATATAACCTCAACCAGCCACCACCTCCGTTAATCAATCCCCATCATCAACCATCCAACACTACTCTATATCCATCACCGGAATACATCCACTGCAAACCACCGATCGCACACTGCCCTTCAGTTGGACACCCAACCGAATCCCAAACCTAGTCCCAAATCAATCATCCAAAAATAAAAACCCAAACCAAGAAATAGATGAAGCCCAGTTACTTACCTCACCTCAGACCACCTCTTCGCCGGAAAATCACGACCTAAACCGCGAACCCTAGCTTCGGTTTCACACGGTTTTCGTACCTAAACTCGTACCAAACCTCTCAAAAAATTGGAACCCCCATCCTTGCCGTCGCTCACCGTAACCTACGCCTGCCTTTCGCCGGTGTTTTCGCCGTCGCAGCCCTTCGTCTTCTTCGATCGCGTTTTGAGAGAGATTGAGTGAAGAGAGAGTAAGGTCGAGAGAGAGTATAGTGAGAGAGAGAAATGAGGAGCTGATTTATTTATTTAATTTCAGAATCTGCAGTTTAGTCCCTGAAGTTTTAAAGCCTTTCAATTCAGTCCCTATGTTTTAAAATGTCTTAATTCAGCCCTTTCAATTCTTTTTAAAGTTATCCATTTCAGCCCCAAAGTTTTAAATGAGTTTTAATCAGCCCTTTCATTTTCAAAATCTATTATTTCAGTCACTGTTGATTTACTTTTAAGCCCAAGTTTTAAAAGTATTCATTTTAGTCCCTTAACTTTCAAAATATTCATTTTAGTCCCTGAACTTTGAAAATATTCATTTTAGTCCCTCAACTTTCAAAACATCAATTTTAGTCCTCAAATTATAATTTATCATTTTGAACTATATATTCGATAGACTAAAGTGACTTATTGGCTAAGACGAAGCGTACGGAGAATTTAAAGAAATTGAAGTCATTCCCGCTCAACTTTGCACTCGTCGGATTTGAGGTAGACTCGCACTTATTAATTGATTTAAATTATGATTTCATATGAATGTCATGTGACTTGTGAAAGTCAATTTTCAAGAAAATTAAGTATGTTTTATGAAAGGTAAATATACCTTATGTTTTTATGAAAAGTAAGTATACCCTATGTTTTTACGATAATGTTTTATATGTTTTGGATCATTGCTATGCACATAAGAATTCTTACCACCTAAGTTCGGTAAAATTCTTGTGTCTCCATAAGTTTATGAGGATTTACCACCTAAGTTCGGTAAAATTCCTGTCTTTCCATATGTTTATGAGGATTTACCACCTAAGTTCGGTAAAATTCCTGTCGCGTATGTTTATGAGGATTTCGATCCTATCTTATGTTATGATGGAAATGATCCCTATGAATTTCATGAATTATGTTTTGGTATACTTACTGTTATTATGATTTTACTACATAAGAATTCTTGCCACCTAAGTTCGGTAAAATTCTTATATTTATGAGGATTTCGATCTTATCCTATGTTATTATGATCTTACTGTTATTATGATCTTACTGCATAAGAATTCTTGCCACCTAAGTTCGGTAAAGTTCTTGTGTCTTCTTATGTTTATGAGGATTTCAATCATATCTTATGTTATGCTTTCAAAAGAAATTATGCTTGGCATAATTAAAATATTTTTATAAGTATATGGTTTTCAAAGAGCTGTTTTCAAAGAGCTAATTTCAAAGAGCCTATGATTTGCAAAATATGTCCCGTGCTGTAATGCACAATATGAGTTTTATCAAGAGCCGTTTTATAAAGAAGCTCTATCAATGCCCGTTTTATAAAGAGCCGGGATTTATGTGTTTAATCATCTTATAAATTAAATTAATTTGCGATGAGTCTACTGAGTATTTCCCCCATGAAATACTCACCCTACTTTTTAACAGTTTTGCAGATTTCGGAGACGGTGGCGAGCGATGAATGATGGTGGCAATAATCGTTAAACGGTAGAAAGTTTGACGTTAATGGTTTCCGTATTTTCCAAACAATTGAATAATTTAGAGAAGTTCATTTATTGAGAAATTATGACATTGGCAATTTCTTTACAATATTAATGGTTCGATTTACTATTTCAAATGGTTTCATAAATGTTTTCAATTTTATCGGCCATTACAGTTTATTTAATGTTGCCAAAAATGAATTTCAATTATTTCTTCCGCAAAAATATTATTCGAAAAATTTAGACAGAAAATGACGTAGTGAATCGGGTATACGGAACTCGGGGCGCTACAGAAATTCTGGAAAATAATTGTATGTGCTTCTACGAAATTCCCTGAAAAATAATTGTAACATTCCAATATTGAAATTCAGATTATTTGTGGAAGATAATGTTCTTATTACAAGACATCATGTTCAATACGAAACCACGTGGAAATGGTCTTTTTCCATTGCCATTTTCCACCATGAAAAAACAATAGAGTATCCAGCATAGAGCATTAATATTCTTTGATGGATTTCTTTCAGCATTCTCTTATTTATATATATATATATATATATATAGTATCCTGCATAGAGTCAGAGAAGGAGGGGCGATCGCCCGCCCCCAACATTGTCCGTCGGTTCACTATTCCTAATTAATTTATAATTTATTTTTTATTTTCTCCCCCGCAAAAATTTTGACTCGTCCCCGCAAAATTTTGAATTTTTTTTAATTGATTAATATTGACCCAATAACTTAAACTTTAAAATTCAACAATACAAAAGTCTTAAGACAAAATTGCGTAATAGAATGTAAAATGATTTTTTATCCAGTACCATACTTGTGTATATAGAGAAGGAAATTGTTGATACTTTTCCATTAGATTCTCTTATTGATGAGTTTGAAATGATGAAAACAATGAGAGATCAATTTCAGATGTCCAAGTCATTTCTACCATCTGCTATATATTTATGCAGTTTACTTTTTGTCTTTTTTATATTTATCTAACGTTCATATTTTCAATTTGTATAGCGTTAGATATATAAATGGAAAAACGACAAACTGATTGTCTTTTTGGTCAATAAATCTAATTTGTCAATTTTGGTCCTCAAAATCGTCGTTTTCAATGCTCTTAGTTAAAAAAAAATCGGGGGCTCCACCCCATATTTTCGTCCCAGCAAGATTTGAATCCTAGCTACGTCCCTACATAGAGCATTAATATTCTTTGATAGATTTCTTTCAGCATTCTCAGAGAATATGCTGGATACTCTGTTGTTTTTTCATGGTGGAAAATGGCAATGGAAAAAGACCATTCTAAGAATGCTGAAAGAAATCCCTCAAAGAATATTAATGCTCTATGCTGGATACTCTATTGTTTTTTCATGGTGGAAAATGGCAATGGAAAAAGACCATTTTCACGTGGTTTCGTATTGAACATGATGTCTTGTAATAAGAACATTATCTATATATATATATATATATATATATATATATATATCAACAACTTTATCTTCTCAATTTCATTTCATTTCTTTACTATTTGCTTCATTTTTCTGTTGAAGATTTTTGTCTAAAAATCAAATATTAACACTTGAGCGTTAATTTGACAGATTTATCAAATATTATAATGATAAGGAATTGTCATTTCATGATGTCAATTTGGTCATCTAAAGCTATTGTGTGAAATATTGTTAATTTCTTTGATGAGTAAATGCATTTATATGATTTATCTTACGAATTCTTTGTTAGAATTTTCTGTTGGGAATTTGGACACGTCGATTCCCACTTTCTTCTTCCTATAGGATCTTTCGATGTTCAAAATAAAATAAGCAAACAAGAAAATAAATACGAACACAGAAATTTACGTGGTTCAGCAAAATGCCTACGTCCACGGACCCTCGCCAAAGCTTTTCACTATATATTAAATTGTTACAAATATATAGACTTTCACTCACCAACCCAATCCTACAGACCACAGAGAAAATACAACAAACGAGCTTTACCACATATAATTTCTACCAATTGATTTACACTACAAAGAGTTACAAGAAACTTCACAATATGCTAGGCTCACAATTTTCTCTCTTTGATCACCGACTCACAATATTTGGCACTCTCCAATTGTGCTTGTGGTGCTCTTCTCTTCAACAATAAGATCTCTATTTATAGGTAAAGATTAGGGACGGATTGGGAATAACAAATTCTTTCACCAACCAATCTTACCAACTTATCTCACATAACTCTTCACCAACCATTCTTACCTAATTAATTAGTCTTCATGTTGAATTGTTGGTTCAATACTTAACAAGTTCTTCACCAACCATTCTTACCTAATTAATTAGTCTTCATTGTTAAATTTTGGGTCAAATACCCAACATTTTCTTGGGCGAGTTGGTAAACCATGTTATAAAAGATATTTTACAAGAGTTCAAAACAAAGATGCATTCTCGCCATTCTCTAATACTGATCTCAGTGCATTGTATATTTGTACTAAAAAAAAAAAAAAGAAGGTATTTAGATAGAAGTTATTTATATTGGCAAGATGTATAGTAGTGATTAGGGGTATAAACGGTTTGATTTGGGCGGTTTTTGATAATTTTTCAAAATAAACCGTTCGTTTTGAGATTTTTCCAATCCAAACCAAACCATTTCATTTCCTAAACCAAACCAAACCAAACCATTTTTTGCGGTTTGGTGCGGTTTTAAACCGCGGTTTGCAAACGAAACTAAACTAATATATGTAAATCGAGTTAAAATAACTATTGAAATAGAATTTTGAATTAAGACATCAAAATTAATTGCAAATAACCCAACGACATTACAGATAGATGTTATAAGACTAACAAAATTAAAATATATGAGTAAACAACTTCTAAAATAGATACAAAGGCACGATCACAAACAAATTATCACAATAATATCAAAAAAAACCTAATAGATAACACAATCCATTCTCAAGTTAGATTTTCCTATTATTTCACAACAAAACAACTTAAACTCAAATATACTGTATTCTAAGCAAAACTACTGAACTACATGATGAAAGAATGATGCTTTAGGAATTTAGAGTTTAATGAATTACGGCTGATGATAAAATATCTCAAGTACAACTAATTTTGTTTAGATAACCATAAATACTCAAGTCAAGACTTGCTAAATTAACAGAAGACAAATATTATAATCAAGAAAAAAAATAAATAATGAGCAAGTTTATGCATACTCAAAAAAAAAAAAAAAAAATTATATGATAAAAAACAAATAAAGTAAGAAAGTCACCGGTAATACTTAGTTGTTAGCACTAGCAAAATGTCTTTCTTAACAATAAAGGAAAATCAAGGTACCCCTTCATATAAATTGAAAATAAAAGTATAAAATTGAAAATAAAAGCAATAAATTTTTTTTGTATTTTTGTAATTAAAAAATTAAATTTTAATTGTAATTTTTTAGCGGGTTGGCGGTTTGAAACGGGTTTTGAAAAATGAAACCTAAACCAAACCATTTGAAAGCGGTTCGGTTTGGGTCAAAACCGAAACGTTGACGGGTCCGCGTGGATCCGAACCAACGGTTTCGAAATTACGGTTTGATATCGGTTTGACGATTTGACGATTTCGTTGTACAGCCCTAGCAGTGATGGTATACGTAAAGAAAAATGTATGTATAAAAGATTTTTTTTTTTAAAAGTCAGTAATCGAAGGGACCCCAACAGTATAAAAGATAGTGTTGTGACCGTACGATAACTTTTTAAAAAAATGAATGTTTAGTCACTTTTGGGCTTTGCAAGCCACGAGCGTACGATCAACTTTGTGAAAAAAATTATTGTTTAGTCACTTATGGGCTATGTGAGCCACGAGCTGCTTATGGTTCGTTGAGCCCCATGAGATGAGCCGCTCGTCCAATTAACGAAACGTGCATCGCTCGACTCATTTTGAGATCTCGTTGATTTAGCTCGTGCTAGGCGTGCCCAAGCAGCTCAAGAGATCCACCTTTCACAAACCGAGCCGATTTCATTGCCAACTCTGGCTTCGCATAATAATTTTGTGAGACCTCTAGCTTCGTATAATAATTTTGACAGATTGGATCCCAGGATATTCTTTTAGAGTATAGGTATTAAGACGATATTTAGTTATGATTCTTGGGGAGTATAAACATGTGTTAATTAAATATGATTGTAGTTGATCCAAATTGATCACCTGCTTGTGACGGGCAGGTGATCAACCTTGTGTAGTTGATATAATAATTTTCTAGAATTGAAACTTATAAAGTTACGTTATTCAGGAGGAAAAACACAATATTTTTTAAATACTATACATACATACATACATACATATATATATTGAGATCTTGTAACGAAATAATTTTTTTATGGAATAATAATATGTAAAAATAAATAAATATTCTTCCAAGCATTGATTTTAGTTTAAATCTTCCAAGCGTACATAAAATATTCTTCTAGTAAAGTGATATTTTTTTTTTTTTTTTCACGTTACTTTAGTAGTTATACGATTATCTTTACTTTTTTCTTACAAAAACATCTCATTTTGGGGGGTTGGGGAATGGGGAATATGGGTAGGATTTAGAAAAGACAAAATATATTACCACCACAAAATTTACTCAATACACCACGTTGTATTATCACCACTATTAAAACATAATTTTTATAAATACACCACAATACTTATACAAATATACCCATATCTAATTATATAAAATAAACAATGATAAATATTTGTGCACTACAACCCAAAATCTTGATATTTCTAAAAATTCCATACCCTGGCCACTCTCCAAGTTTCTGAGGAACTGTTGATAGTAGCTAAGGCTTATTCTAGTCGGATATGATTTTTCCAGCGAGGTCCCAATGTGAATCTTCAAGGAATTTGACAATTTGGAGCAACTTGATCTCTCAGCAAACAAATTTAATTGTTCAATCCCATCAGATATAGGAGAAATAAAGCCACTTTCAGGGAATTTGACTGTCATTCAATAATTTGAGTTCGAAAATTCCAAAAACATTAGGTGATCTGCCACTTACTGTTAGTTTTTGTTAGTGATATTGCAATAAAAATACAATAATATTACAATACTAATAATGGATATAATAACCGTAACCAATTAGGCTGAGGCGCGTATATCTCGCTCTCTTTAAGGAGATTCAAGCCCTCTGCGGTGTTGGAAAAACATCAATCACCGGTGCAACAGAAATCTCTGACTTGTCCCCTCCAGGATACAACAGCCCAACTTAAATGTTGTGTGGTTAAGCACTAAAGAATTAACCCAAAGCTCTCTCTTACAAGAACACCCTTCTATTGGCCAAATTAAACATATATATATATATATATATATAATATGTAGAGAAATCAATTTTGTTTTTGAAATGCAACGAGTGTCTGTGTATCTCTATTGCCTAGTGCATGAATTTATAGGAACATTTTAATCATTATTATGTGAATGGACCAATCATGAGACAACAAGTCTAGCAAAATATGTTTGAAAATAATTGGTTGTAAAATTGGTCCAACTATAATCCTCCAAATAAATGGATATGTGTGCACTAATATTTTGAAGAATTCATGTAGCCAATAATTGATCAACAACATATAAGCATGTAGGTTTAATTATGCTCCATGTAAGTTTAATTATGCTTAATTATGCTCCATGTAGGTTTAAGTAATTGTCACTATTTTAATAAATGTTACAACAATCCCCCACTCATTTATTAAAATAATATATACACTTTGGCCAATAGACAAATTATTATGCATCATGATAGGTGTGACTCTGCATTGAACCTTCACTAGTGAAACAGTAATCTTTATTCCACAGTTAGTAGTAGTCTCAGACTTGAACTATAACTGGTTAAGGGAAATAAAGAATTGCTGCTCACACATAATAATTAAGATGTTAATTTGAGCTTTAATAGCCAGCACTTACGGCCCTGTGCTGATCCCGGTATTCATGAGTGTATTTCAAGAATATGCCCAATATTCTCATAGAGAGCGGCCCCACTCTCGCACTCATATAGGTAAAATTTGTCAAGAGTGCACCTGTAACTGTAACACCCCACTCATAAGAGATACAAATTTTATTAAGAGTTTTCCAATAAAACTCAACCCTCCATCGTTACAGAATAATGCACATACACCATAGGGATGGACAAAATGAATTTGTGCATTCTACCAGCCATCATATAATTCGTTCTTCCCATTGAACCTGGATACAGGATCTCTGGTCACCAGGTTGGGTATCCTTATACATGGCTCATGATAATATAGGCATTAGCCCCATCCCCCTCGATGCATTCCAGACCCTTTCTCTTGCCAAGGCCTTGGTTAATGGATCTGGAAGATTATCACATGATTTAATGTAATTCACATTAATTATCCCATTACTCAAATAGGATCTCACAGTACTGTGTTTTCTTCTTATAGGTCTGGATTTACCGTTATAATAACGGTTATTTACTCTACCAATGGCAGCAGTGCTGTCACAATAAACCAAAATAGGAGGTATTGATTTTTCCCACATTGGAATTTCCTGTAATAAATCTCTTAACCAATTTGCTTCCTCACTAGCTGATGCTAAAGCAATTAGTTCAGCCTCCATAGTAGAGTTAGCAATAATGGTTTGTTTTTTAGATTTCCAACAAATAGCAGCACTTCCCAATTTGAAAATATATCCACTGGTAGATAAAGAATCTCCTGATAGAGTATTCCAATCTGCATCACAAAATCCTTCAACAACAGCAGGATATTTTTGATAAAGTAAGCCATAATTTTTGGTACCAAATAAATATCTCATTACTCGATTTATAGCATGCCAATGTTCTTTACCTGGCTTACTCGTATACCTGCTAAGTACCCCCACTGCAAATGCAATGTCTGGTCTCGTGCAATCAGTTGCATATCGCAAGCTTCCAATTATGCTAGCATATTCCTTTTGATTTATCACTTCATCTTCCCTCTCAACCGGGAATAAGTGTATACTTGAATCAAAAGGAGTAGCAACATACTTGCAATCAAAATAATTGTATTTTTTCAAGATTTTCTCAACATATTGTGATTGATCAAGAAAAATACCATCACTTGTTTTAGTAATTCACATTCCCAAAATAAATTTAGCCTCACCAAGATCTTTCATGTCAAAATGTTTTTTGAGCATATTTTTGGCCTCATTTATAACATGAATATTAGAGCCAAAAATCAACATATCATCAATATATAGGCTAATAATAACATGCGAATTTTCCCAAGATTTATAAAATATGCATTTATCACTCTCATTTACTTTATACCCATTTTTAATCATGCAAGAATCAAATTTATCATGCCACTGTTTAGGAGCCTGCTTTAAGCCATAAAGGGATTTAGTCAACTTACACACTTTGCCTTCTTCACCTGGTTGTGAAAAACCTTCGGGTTGGTCCATATATATTTCTTCATCAAGATCACCATTTAAAAAAGCAGTTTTAACATCCATTTGATGAATAATCAAATTATGAATAGCAGATATTGCAATTAGCAATCTTATGGATGTTATCCTCGTAACCGGAGAAAAGGTATCAAAAAAGTCTAAATCAATTTGTTGTTTGAAACCTTTTGCGACAAGCCTTGCTTTGTACTTGTCTATACTACCATCCGGTTTTAATTTCTTCCTAAGGATCCATTTACACCCAATAGTTTTACAACCTGGTGGTAAATCAACCAATTTCCAAGTTTTATTTGAAATTAGTGATTCCATTTCATCATGTACAGCTTCTTTCCAGAAAACAGCATCTGGTGATGAAAAGGCTTCTTGCAAAGAAAGTGGTGTTTCTTCGATGTTATAAACCACGTAGTCAGGACCAAAATCTTTTTCAATTCTAGCTCTTTTACTCCTTCTAATTTCAGAATTTTCTTCATTTTGCAAACTTTGAGTAGAAGAGTTAGATTCTAAAAAATGTTTTTCAATTTGTTGGCCCCCACTATTTTTCGATTTAAAAAGAGATTTTTTTTCATGAAAAATAGCATCACCAGACTCGAAAATAATTTTATTTTCAATATCAAAAAATCTATATGCTGTACTATTTTCTGCATAACCAATAAAGGCACAAGTGTTAGCTTTAATTCCCAATTTAGGTATTTTAGGATCTGTTAACCTCACAAAGGCTAAGCATCCCCATACTCTAAGATATCCCAAATTTGGCTTATGCCCCTTCCACACCTCAAAAGGTGTAATTTTAGTCTTTTTATGTGGCACTCTATTTAACACATGACAAGCAGTTAAAACCGCTTCACCCCAAAAACTTGAGGGTGCACCAGAATCTAATAGCATAGCATTTGTAAGATCAATCAACGTTCTATTTTTCCTCTCTGCTACACCATTAGAAGCAGGTGAATATGGTGGAGTAGTTTCATGGATTATTCCCAATGATTCAACATATGAATTAAATCCAAATGATTCATATTCTCGACCTCTATCACTTCGAATACGTTTAATTTTTCTACCGAATTGATTTTCAACTTCTAGGAGGAATTTTTTAAAATAGTCAAAAGCATCACTTTTATTTTTTAATAAATAAACATAAGTATATTTTGAACAATCATCAATAAAAGTGATAAAATATCTATTTCCTCCACGAGTTAAAATTCCTTCAAATTCACATAAATCAGTATGAATTAATTCTAACAATTCGGTATTTCTTTCAACACTTTTATGAGGTCGTTTTGTAATTTTCACTTGACTGCAAGTCTCACATTTTTCTAAATCTTTTTTCACATTGGGAATTAATCCTGAACTACTCATGATTCCCACATATTTTTTATTTATATGACATAAACGAGCATGCCAAAAATTCAGTGAAGAGAGCATATAAACAAAAGTAGAAGCATCTTTATTAGCACTTACAATGTTTAATTTGAACATCCCATCACAAGCATATCCTTTGCCAACAAAAGTACCTTTTTTGGTAATCACATACTGATCAGATTCAATTGTTTGTTTGAAGCCAGCCTTATTCAGAAGATAACCCGACATCAAATTCTTTCTCATGGAAGGTGTATGTAGTACATCTTTTAATGTCAGGACTCTTCCAGAGGTGAATTTGAGTTCAACATCTCCAGTTCCAAGAACCTGTATAGTATGAGAATCTCCAAGCATTACAGTCATAGGCTCCTTAAAAGGAGTATAAGTTTTGAACCATTCTTTATCATAGCAAACATGTCTGCTTGCTCCAGAATCAACCCACCATCCTTCAGCACTTTGCACCATATAAATTTCAGTAATCATAGCAACAAATGGTTCTTCGGTAACATTAACCTGTGGAACAGGCTCACGCTTCCGGTATCTGCAATTTTTAGCAAGGTGCCCAAATTTTCCACACACAAAGCAAGTTTTGCTTTGTTTATTTTGTGAAGGATGTGATTGGTTCTTATTCCACTTGCTTGAAGTTCCCTTGTTTTGTTTATAAGGCATTTTCATATTTTTCTTATTGGGCTTCAAAACATCTTTTTTAGAATTCTGACCAGTAGGTAAATTTTCAGAAATTAAATTTACCTTCGTGGAATGTCCATTATGCTGTTCAATAAGTGCATCTTGTCCACGTGCTTCTTCTTCCACGCGAATGCGTGTGATAAGAGTTTCAAGAGACATCTCCTTCTGCTTGTGGCGCATGTTCTTTTGAAATTCCCTCCAAGATGGTGGAAGTTTGTCAATCATGCCAGCAACAATAAGATTGTCTCCAATTTTAATACCTTCAGATAAGAGCTCGGCAACTATCATTTGAAAATCTTGTGCTTGTTCCACCACAGATTTTCCATCTTCCATTTGATATCGGAAAAATCGACTTGCTGCATATTTTTTCGCTCCCGCCTCTTCAGTATCATATTTGCTCTGCAAAGCTTTCCAAATTTTCTTGGCAGACGAGAAAGTAGTATCATAGTAATCATAAAAATGATCAGCAAGACAATTTAAAAGATAATTCCGACAGTTATACTCATCTTTTTTGTATTTCTCCACTTTTTCATCATGCTCAAGATATTCATCATCGTCCATGCTATCAGTTTTGATTTTTCTTGGATCCTTCTCCGTGAGGACATAAGCAACTTTGAGCAGGTTGAGGTAAAAGAGGACTTTGCCTTTCCAGCGCTTAAAGTTCACGCCTTTGAAGCGAAAAGGCTTGTTGAGATCTCCTACACTTTCATTGGTCTTTTCCACGGTTTGATCCATCGATTGATTCTCCTTAAAATTGTTAGTGATATTGCAATAAAAATACAATAATATTACAATACTAATAATGGATATAATAACCGTAACCAATTAGGCTGAGGCGCGGATATCTCGCTCTCTTTAAGGAGATTCAAGCCCTCTACGGTGTTGGAAAAACATCAATCACCGGTGCAACAGAAATCTCTGACTTGTCCCCTCCAGGATACAACAACCCAACTTAAATGTTGTGTGGTTAAATCCTTATTTTGCACTAAAGAATTAACCCAAAGCTCTCTCTTACAAGAACACCCTTCTATTGGCCAAATTAAACATATATATATATAATATGTAGAGAAATCAATTTTGTTTTTGAAATGCAACGAGTGTCTGTGTATCTCTATTGCCTAGTGCATGAATTTATAGGAACATTTTAATCATTATTATGTGAATGGACCAATCATGAGACAACAAGTCTAGCAAAATATGTTTGAAAATAATTGGTTGTAAAATTGGTCCAACTATAATCCTCCAAATAAATGGATACGTGTGCACTAATATTTTGAAGAATTCATGTAGCCAATAATTGATCAACAACATATAAGCATGTAGGTTTAATTATGCTCCATGTAGGTTTAATTATGCTTAATTATGCTCCATGTAGGTTTAAGTAATTGTCACTATTTTAATAAATGTTCCAACAGTTTTGATCTGTTTTGATCTTAGGAGTTTAATTTAACTGCTGAAATTCCGCAAACATGGTTGTTCGCGAATCATGTCCTACAACAGTGATGTCGTGTGGATTTCCATTACAAAATGATGGTATGAGGTATCCATGAGATTGAGGATTCCAATGTGTGTAGTTGTATTAGGAGATGAAGGATTCTGATGGGTGTAGTACTGGTGAGGGAGATTTGTGGTGTATATAAAAATTTGAGAGAATTAAAAGGTTATCTATGTAATTTTATTTATGTTTCATTTTTATAATTAAAAAAATATTTAAAATTGTGGTGTAAAAAATAAAATTTGCGGTGACAGTATAGTAACCCTTTAGAGAAGGTCAAATTTTGAAAGACACAACAATAATAACAATAACAACAACAACAAAAAAGACCACAATAACTACTAAAATTAATTTATAAAAGTGGAGATGGTAGTCAAGAGAAGATATAGAAAAACATAAAGTCATACATATGTTTGAATTCATATACACTAGGAAATTTTCCGGAAAATTATAATTCTACTTTCCATTGTAATACTGGAAAATAATTGTATATGCTTCTTGGATATTTCCTGAACAATAATTGTAACATTCCACTGAAACTCAGATTATTTGTGGAAGACAATAATATTCTTATTACAAGACATCATGTTGGAGTCGAAACCACGTGGAAATGATCTTTTTCCATTGCCATTTTCCACCATGAAATGAACCACACACAATTAAAGTTTCCAGTCAAACCAGCATAGAGCAGTATTTGTCACCTTACGGTAGAATTAATTCACCAAGTTTTATTAATTCCTTTGTCAGTCCTGTCCACCACTATTCCAAATATCTGTTACAATCACTTTATAAATTATAATAAGAATCCATATTTACTTTCAAACTTTGATAATATATCCCCTGTTTGGTAAAATTATAAATAATTTATAAATGAATATTAAATTTCGTTTTCAATCAAATATTATGATAAATATCTACAAATATTATCTACTTATTCATCACTTTTATCTATTTATTTATACACAGGATGTTTATAAATTCTTCCCAAAAAGAGGCTTACATTAGATTAATTAATTCAGATGTTTTTATTAGTTAAATGTTGTTGACGCCCAAAAAATACCCAAAATGCAAGAGGCCTCTTAAGCCTTGGCCCAAACCAAAAGAGACCCAACGTTAAGGCCTCATTATAGGCAAGAAATTTGACGACTGGGCGATTGTGTGGCAGTTAGGATATTTGGGCGACTGGACGAACGATGGAGCAGTTGGGCGACTAAGCAAGTAGAAGCGGTCTTGACACTTGTCTTATGATCACATAACCCGTTGCTGACGAATGTGGCAGTTGAAATGACAAATTATGGAAGTTACTTAGAGCAACGTGGCAAGCGGATGTTACAAGATCGTGGACGACCGTTATGCAACGTGGAGGAAGCAAATTAATCCATACAAGTTACAAATCAAGGTGGCAAACCAAATATTCAAATATTGGCAGCGGTTGAAGGAAGTTCGTGCATTTGTATATATTGTAAAACTTAGTCATTTAGAGGGACCAATCAATCAAATCTCAATAAGAGAATATGTAATTTTCTTTATCTTTACTTTTATTGTCAAACTCCTAGTGTAATTTATCTACTTGCGCCACTTGGAGGTGTTTTGTCTTCACCGTAATCTTAATAAATATAGAACCCCTCGTTGGGACTTTGTCTCGAGAGTTTTGTTCCTTACACATTCGTTTGATCCCCCTTTGGTAATTGTTAGCGAGGTGACCTCTGCGCGAAACAATTTGGTACGCCCAGTGGGACAATTTGGTGTGTTTTTGAAGATATGAAGTGAACCATCATGCCTCACAAGAATTCCGACAAGGAAACAACAAGCTATCATCTCTCGTCTATAATTGAAAGATATGAGGAGGAACAAAGTCCTCCAGGAACAGAGGGAGAGAGTCATAGCCGTTATGAACCCATGACGAATTTGAATCATCGAACCATGTGCGCTATTTGGTGAACTCGCTCAAGACATGGTTGAACAGGTAAATCTTCAATATGTCCATAATATGGAAAAGTTTATTCAAAGAGAGAAAGAACAATTCGATAATATGGCCAAACAATTAAAAATGTTGCATGATAATATGAATAAGTTGACATACCAAGTTGTTCAATCAACCTTCCCAAATATAGGACATCATTTTCAATCCAGGACGATTGTAGGACATAGTTCCCCAACCTCAAATCCAAATCAGGGATAGAATGGCCTTTTGGGTCGTCCACTTCAAACTTGGGGGGAATCCAGTACCAAACTTGGGGGGTAACCCAGTACCGAACTTGGGGGGAAACCTAACTTCGAATTTGGGGGGGTAACCCAGTTCCGAACTTGTGGAGTAACCCAGTACCACGGAATAGTGTCCAAAATTAGGGGTGGGCAAAAAAACCGGAACCGATATGACCGAACCGGAACCGAACCAAAAAAACCGAAACCGTATGGTTTTAAAAAAATAAAATAGGAAATCGGTTTTGGAACCGAGAACCGATTAGTTTTTGGTTCGGTTCTCGGTTCCGCCTTTAGAACCGAAAAACCGAACTTTGAACCGATCTTTGATCCTTACTTTTTTTTTTAGGATCTTAATTGGTTGTCCTAAAACTAAAAATTAAAAGAATTTGTATTTTTTTTGGATAAAGTGAAAATGATTAATTTCTTTTTATGAAATTTGTTACGTCTCCACCTCATTGTAACCTTTAACTTCACACTTGGACTAAAATTCTTAGTAAATGAAAATCGAATGACACTAACTTATTAATAAGCGAAGTTGTAAATGACCACGATGGAGTTAATTAAATATTTAAATACAAATATAAAATAATTAATAATAATGCATTTAAAACTCATGATTCATCCCACAAGTTTACTATATTGTCATGCTTGAAAAACCTTCTAGGCCGTTTCCTATTTTTGTTTATGAATATCTTAATAATGGACAAAGTGTTCCACATCTTAACGATGGAGAGAACAATAACAACATTGGGCCGAATAATGGCAACTTCGCGAATGGTAATTGCGCTCCAAATCCTTTTCCAAACATCAGGCCACAAGAAATACCAGTGGGAAATCAACCTATAGGATTTCCTTAAGATCCCAATGCCTTGTTAAGGGATCAAGTCGCTGAGATGGTGCGAGACCAAATGGCAGTGGGGATGCGTCCTTATGTTAGGCCGACTTACACTAAGCCATACCCAGATTGGGTGGATCAAGCTTATCGGTGGCCTAGGGGTTACAAGGTGCCAAAATTCTCTTTATTCACTGGTTTGGGGGAGGTATCCATGCTAGAACACATAGAGCGATTCATGTTGCAGTGCGGTGAGGTGACCGATTATCATAAGATGAGGCTTTTCCCAAGTTTCTTAACAGGGATGGCTTTCTCTTGGTTCATTAACTTGCCAACGAATTCTGTGCAAACGTGGCAACAATTAGAACAACTGTTCCATGCCCAGTTCTATAAAATGGAATCCGAGGTGACTCTGACCGATTTGGCCAACCTAAGACAAATGCCCACTTAGTAGGCTGAAAGCATTCTCCAACGGTTCAAAACGGCAAGGAGTAAATGCTTTGTACCCCTGCCGGAAAAAGAATTCGTTAGAATCGCTCAGAGTTGCCTGAGTTTTGACCTCAAGGAAACATTACAGGATAGGGAGTTCCCTGACCTATTTCAATTGAGCGCTAATGTAATAAGATATGAGCGTTTGATGAGAGAAGAAGAGAAAATGCAAAATTCTAGTAAAGAGACTTTTACAGAGACCCAAATTTTGACATACACACGGTAGGTGACAGATATGTTGACCAGGCTGAAGTATGCTTGGCCGAGCTAGTCAAAGGGGACCCATATGCTTGTCCCCTGGCAGCAAAATATGGCGCGATAATAAAAGACGAGCCTGTAGAAGAGAAAAATAAGAAGGCTAAAATATTTTCATTCGACATTAGTAAGGCGGACCTTATATTCGACACGTTATATAAGGATAAGCAAATCAAGTTGAGCGATAAACATAAGTTGTCAAACCCTGAACAAACTAAGGGCAAAAAATACTATAAATGGTATAATGCATGGTCTCATACGACTAACAATTGTTTGGTTTTTCGGTACATGTTGCAGGATGCCATTGAGTCAGGGAGGATCACGCTTGAGCCTAAGAAAAAGATGGAGGTGGACGAGAACCCCTTCCCACAACAGCTTGGAGTGAACATGATGACAACTAATTTTGCCCAGAAATTGCCAAAGTTCAAACTGGTAATTGATGATGGAGCAGAAGATGAACAACAACGTCCCAAAGTGTTTGAACGACTCAAGGGAAAAGAATACAAAGGAGACAGGAGTGTCTTATGTGATAGATGCAAGGAAGAAGTGAGTAAGTCCGTGGAAGGAACCAAAGTGCAAGGCTTTCACACTCATCCCAGAGTTGTGTCAAGTTTCCATCCTGATAGAGGACGAGGCCCAGATACACATGGAAAACCGTCTCAAGAAAGGCAACTAAATCAAAGGAAAACATTTAGGTCGCAGCCACGCCGATCAAATGTTTGGCATTCATTCCAGTACAATGCAAGACAAGTTATGCCCTTCAATGAGATGACAAGGACTCAGCAACGGTGTTTTCAAAGGAACTAAAGCAGAATGATGAGGCGACAACAGTGAGCGTTGCCCCTAGACACGCCAAGGCTGACTCGAGAAGCTGACCAAAATGAATTTGATGGTGATAAAGGGAACAACACAGAGGGATCAGTGAAGAAATCGTCTAGAAGTTCCACTGGGAAATTGAAGTTCGAGCGCAGCAAAAGAGAAGGAGACGAAGAGGAACCAGAGCAAGCCACCACAATTTAGTTCGGGACATTACCCCCAGTCATGGCCAACAACTATCTACAAGCCAATGAGTTTAGAAGTAAAGAGGATGTAGAAGAAGAAGGTGGAGAAAATGAAGGAGCAGCATGCGAGTTGATATGTGAAGTGGACCAAACGTCCTAAGAGGTAGATTATGAAGAAGAGGACGATGGCATGACACACATTGAAGAAGAGATCGATTTGGAGGTGGAAGGTAGGAAAAGAAGGGTGTCGCACAATGTGTTGCTAAAGCAGTTGTATCAAGAAGGCATGCGTGAAGTGGATCTATTGGGCGAGCGTTCGATTTTTACGTACTGTACGGAACGCCCAAAAGGAAAACGAGAGTACCACGGGTTGAGAAGTATGGGTCGCCTCCTAGGATACTTCCTCCTCCTATTGGATGGTTTACAAATGAAGAGTCGAGAGATCAGAGTGGGGGATAAGAAGTATTGCAAGCCGAAGTAACGAAAAGAGACGAAATAAAGGAAGACGGCAAGGAGGTAGAGATCGATGAATCGGAAAAGGTTGTCTTAAGGAAACCTTCCACGAAACTAACAAGGCATCTGAGGCTACTGTATGTGAAGGCCCAGATTAATGAAATTCTAGTGTCAAATGTTCTTATAGACAACGGGGCCGCTATAAATATCATCCCGTCCAGAATGATGAGAAGAGACTCGCAAAAAAGAAGGATGATATGATCCCAACAGAAGTAGAGATGGCAAAAAAATCCGATCCTCCCCGTCGATCCGTCGACCCGATCCAAAAAAATCCCGATCCGTGGATCGGCGGATCGAAATTTATGTGATCCGCCTCGATCCGAAAATTCACGGAGCGGATTTGGATCGGGACTGATCCGATCCGCCCCGATCCGCGATCCGACATTTTTTTAATATAATTTTTTTATCATGTATAAAAAATTAAAAATCTAATATGTAAATTTTGTAGCAAACTTTAATTTCTGGGAATAACCTGTAATCTTTACATTTTAAAGAAAGCACATTTTTCATGTTCTTCATTTGAAGAAAGAATTCCAATAAGTGATGGCAAAAAAAACTCGATCTGTTGAATCGGCGAATCGACATCTATAAGTCTCGTTTCAATAAAATAAATAAAATTTAATAAAAAAAATAATTTTTCTAAAATTTTTAAAAAGATTTAATTTAAAATATATTTAAAAAAATTAAAAAATAATTCGGCAGATTGGTCCACGGATCGGTGGACCAATCCGCCCCGACCCGAACCTGATCCGCCCCGACCTCACCCGAGATTTGACGGATCGCGGGGCGGATCCGGATCGGACCAAAAAAATTCCGGGCGGGGCGCCCCGTTGCCAACACTAAACAGAAGTTATCTTCACAAGCTTCAACGGAGGGGTGACGTTGGCCAAAGGAATGATGTCATTGGACGTCACTGTGGGAACTACCACAAGGACCACAGTTTTCTTCGTGATAGATGGTCCTACTAGCTATAACGTAATTCTAGGGAGTGATTGGATCCATGGGAGCCGGTGCATACCTTCATCGCTCCACCAGTGTTTAGTATTCTGGAATGATAAAGGAGAAGCAGAAGTGATACAAGCAGATCATAGACCATTCATGGCAGAAGCGAACTCTATAGAAAGATTCATGTACGAGGGGAATTATGAGCCTGTTAGAGTAGTGCAAGAGGGAGAAGAAACTCAAGTCGTCGTACTAAGCGAAGAACCATTCTCGGTTGACGCCCTAACAGATATGTTCAACCAGATGAGGCCAAATATAGTGGCCCTTGAGAAGCTAGTCATTGGCGTAAAAGTGATTGAGGAATCATGACAAGCAACCAGCGAAGAGGGGATGTGACCGATATTCGGGCCTCAAAATCCATACCAATGGCTTTCAATAATAAGTCTGAAGAAAACGCAAAAAAGATAAAAGAGGCAGCAGCATTGGCAACATTCAAGTGCAAGTTGGTCGTTTTTTAGTTGGAGCAGAATGCTGATAGAAAGATCTACAAGGTGGATTGTTTAGAGGAAGAGTTGCTCACAAAAAGCCTGGACGATGAAGCAATAGGGATATCCAAAAAGGGGCACGCTCAAGCACAAGACCCTCTTATAAAAGTGAATATCGGCGACGAAGGGGAAGAACGCCCAACATTCATCAGCCAGACACTCAGTAAAGAGGTAAGTGATGAATTGATTGCCTTATTAAAAGAATACAGAGATTGTTTTTCTTGGGAATATAAACACATGTCTGGTTTAGATAGGAATTTGGTAGAACACAGACTGCCAACTAAGCATAATTTTAAGCCACATAAGCAGCCACCTAGGCGTTTTGCCCCTAATGTATTACCTGAAGTAAAAAGGGAAATAGAACGTCTTTTAAAGGCTGGTTTTATTAGGACGGCCAGGTATGTAGAATGATTATCTAATATTGTGCCCGTGTCTAAAAAGAACGGTAGCATTAGTGTGTGCATAGATTTCAGGAATCTAAATTTAGCCACGCCTAAAGATGAGTATCATATGCCAACGCTGGATTCTTTAGTAGATTCAACTGCAGGGCATGTCATGTATTCTTTCATGGATGAGTATTCTAGATACAACCAAATTTACATAGCTGACAAAGACGTGCAATAAAACGGCCTTTATATGCCCAGGGGCCTGGGATGTTTTGAGTGGGTAGTCATGCCATTCGGCCTAAAAAATGCTGGGGTCACTTATCAAAGGGCAATGAATTTAATCTTTCATGATATGATTGGGAAATTTAATGAAGTATATGTAGATGATATTGTGGTAAAGTCAGTGAAAGAAAAAGACCATTTTCAAAGACTAAGACGTTCATTTAAACGAATGAGGCAGTACAAGTTGAAGTTAAATCCTTTGAAATGTGTGTTTGGTGTTAATTCAGGAAACTTTCTTAGTTTTCTGGTACACAAGAGGGGGATCGAATTTGACAAAAATAAAGCAAGAGTCATTCTAGAAGCAAAATCGTCTACTAATAAAAAGGGATTGCAAAGGTTCCAAAGTCAAATAAATTTCTTAAGGCGTTTTATTTCTAATTGTGCAGGGCGAATGAAAGTTTTTTTTGCCTCTTTTAAAGTTTAAAAATCAAGACGAATTTGTCTGGCGGGAAGAACACCAAAAGGCTTTCGACAGCCTAAAGATATACTTATCAAATCCGCCTGTACTGGTGTCAACAATTCATGGGAAGCCAATGAAAGTCTATATATCGGCGGAGTAAGGATCTATAGCCGGAATGGTCGCTCAAGAAGACCAACTGGGCGAGGAGAGAGCGATTTACTACTTAAGAAGACAATTGATGAAATATGAATGTAATTATTCAGTTATTGAAAAACTTTGTCTCAGTCTATATTTCACGCGTAAACTAAGGGCCTATTTACAGCCTGTAACCATGTATTTGATATCTAAAGTAAATATAGTCAAGTATTTGTTTTCTTGCCCTGTTTTACATCAAAGAATTGACCTTTGGACATTGGCCCTTTCTGAATTTGAAATACAATACGTACCTCAAAAGGTAATTAAAAATCAAGCTTTAGCCAACTTTTTGGCTGATCATCCATGTTTGGACATGCCTATGGAGGTTAATTTAGAAGTGGATTCGCTCGAAACGAAGCCCTGGGTTTTATATTTTGATGGATCAAAAACTTACCAGGGCGCGGGGGTTGGTATAGTTTTAATAAATTCCATGGGAGTCTGTTACAAGTATGATCTCACCTTGGAAAGAGCATGTACTAACAATCAAGCCGAGTACGAAGCATTGATCACGGGGCTATAACTTTTAGTAGAGTTAAAAGTGAAGAATGTGATTATTCGGGGAGATTCTCAGTTGGTAATATACCAATTAAAGGGTGATTTCAAGTGCCAGAGCGATTATGTGATAAAGCAATACGAGCTCGCCCAAGAGCTTTTGGAGGAATTTGATCAAGTAGAGCTCCAATACATAAGCAGGATTTACAACGATGTAGCGAATGAATTAGCCCAAGTCACTTCGAGTTATTCAAAGGTGGTGAATGCAACAACAACTTGTGAGTACAGAATAATCTTGCCCGCCATACAAAGGAGGATAAAGGAAAGCAGCATTCATTGTATACAAATCAGGGACGCGATGGATTGGAGAGAAGAAAGAAAGGAATTTTTGGAAGAACCTGGTAGAAGAAACGATAGGAAAATGAAACTGCGTGCATTGAATTATGTCCTTATAGACGAACAAATATACAAGAAATGTTCAGATGGGGTGCTATTGAAGTGCATAAGTTTGAGTGAGGCCAGGACCATTATGGCAGAAGTCCATGAAAGGATATGTGGGGTCCATCAAGCCGGCCAAAAAACGAGATGGTTGATTATTAGGAGTGGATACTTTTGGCCCAAAATGGGAGAATCATTCACACAATATGCAAAAAGTTGCTTAGCGTGTCAGAGACACGGACCAATCTAAAGAGCGCCAGCCAGGGAAATGGCACCTATTATTAAACATTGGCCGTTTAAAGGTTGGGTTATTGATTTAATAGGGAAGATTTATCCCCCATCGTCCAAACAACACACGTTCATCATTGTAGCAACGGATTTCTTTACAAAATGGGTAGAGGCTGTCCCTTTGAAAGAGATTTCCCAAAAGAACGTCATAGAATTCATTCGCGACCACATTATTTATAGTTTGGAGTGCCACAAACCATAATGGTAGACCATGAAACCTCATTGAATGGAAATCTAGTAAAGGAGTTCTTGGACGAATTTGGTATCAAGCTAGTTAACTCTACGCCTTATTACGCTCAGTCTAACATGCAAGCAGGGTCTTCCAACAAAACCCTGAAGAGCATTGTACGAAAAATGTTAGGCGAAAATACCAGGAATTGGCACGAATGTTTGAACAATGCCTTGTGGGCTTACAGGGCGTCTCCACAAACGAGTACAGGTGCAACTCCGTTTCAGCTAACCTATGGACAAGAAGCAGTACTACCTATGGAGATCAACGTGCAATCAATTCGAACAGGTTTACCGAACCATTTATGCCAAAGCGACTATGCAGAATTGATGGTTCAGAATCTTTTAGAACTGGACAAATTAAAGTTGGACATCCTTGATAGATTGCAAGTTCAGAAGCAAAAAGTGGCTAAATATTACAACAACAGAGTGATAGCCAAGTTATTTAGTGTGGGCGATTTGGTCTGGAAAACCATACTCCCCTTAGAAACTAAAATCCCCATATATGGGAAATTGTCGCCTAATTGGGAAGTGCCGTTCAGAGTAAGCAGTGTGTTGTCCAACGGAGCTTATCATTTGGAGGATCTAGATAACATGAAACACATAAGATCCATCAACGGAAAATATTTGAAGAAATATGTTCCTTCCATATGGGAGGACGAACAAATATAAATGCATTGTATTTCGCCGGGAAAGGCGTGCAATTATCGCACAAGCAAGAAAAAAGGAAAATAAAAATAAGGAGCGCCTATAACAAAAATTGTTTCTTTTATTAAAAAGAAGAAGTTATGTACATTCGCAACACAAAAGGAGCCAGCAGGACCTCACCCAGCAACAATAGGGAAACGAATACTGCCTACCAGCTACTACAGAATGAAGACTGCCAGTCAACTATTACAGAGGATGTCTTTATTACAGACCAATCTTCCTCACCCCAACAACGGAGACATGCTTGTGAACAAGAATGACCCGCCTGGTAGGTCTTTACCCCTTCCCCATCTCAACCTTTGTGAAGCTTCCATCCTCGTCTTCTCATATGCATTCGCTGGAAGTAATCATAACAGGTGAACGGCATGAGAAGCACTCTCAACAGGCAATTGGCCGATCATAGGGTAATAAATGGCCGGTGAGCACTCTCTACGGGAAGTTCCTCTACATCTGATGACCCTGGAAAGGGATCACAAGGGATAGAGACCCCGAAAGGAGCCTCTACGACCAAGAAACAATTTCCTATATCTCCCATATCAAAGGTATGTTTAGAGCAGATCGTGGGAAAAGAAAGTTAGATGGTTCATATCCGGGAGAAATAGGAACAAAAGACCTGTCAAACATGGGGGAATATACATGATAGCAGTGGCGTACAAGACTGGAAGAAAGGGATAAGAGACGTATCTGCAACCAAATCCCCTTTTTATAGGGAAAGAGTCCACCTCTTTATGCGAGAAAAAGAAGGCAGAAAGGCAGAATCTGAACGGTCTATGTTGGAAAAGGCGGAAGAAGATTGGAATGCTGATAATTTTTGGGAAAAAGGACACATCGAAATGATTAATATGGTATAAAATTAATGGATGAACATTAATTCCGCCATATTGGGAGGTAATTGTTGACGTCCAAAAAAATACCAAAAATACAAGAGGCCTAAGCCTTAGCCCAAACCAAAAGAGGCCCAACGTTAAGGGCTCATTATAGGCAAGAAATTGGACGATCGGGCGATTGGTGGCAGCTAGGATATTTGGGCGACAGGATGAACAATGGAGCAGTTGGGCGATTAAGCAAGTAGAAGCGGTCTTGACACTTGTTTTATGATCACATAGCCAGTTGTTGACGATGGTGGCAGTTGAAATGACGAATTGTGGAAGTTACTTATAGCGACATGGCAAGCGGATGTTATAAGGACGTGGACGACGGTTATGCAAGGTGAATGAAGCAAATTAATACATGAAAGTTACAAATTAAGGCGGAAAACTAAAGATTCAAATATTGGCAGTGGTTGAAGGAAGTTCGTGCATTTGTATATATTGTAAAAATTTAGTCATTTAGAGGGACCAATCAACCAAATCTCAACAAGAGAATATGTAATTTCCTTTATCTTTACTTTTATCGTCAAACTCTTAGTATAATTTGTGTGCTAGCGCCCCTTGGAGGTGTTTTGTCTTTACCATAATCTTCATAAATATAGCACCCCTCATTGGGATTTTGTCTCCAGAGGTTTGTTCCTTACACATTCGTCTGATCCTCCTTTTGTAATTTGTTAGCGAGGTGACCTCCGCGCGTAACAAATGTATATTAAATTTAATTTTTAAATATAAATATGTAATATATAGAATTAAATCTATTCATATATAATAATAGGATAACCGTCACCATTTTACGCACATAAAAAGTCAAATTATAGACTATTTTTATTCTTTCCATAATTATTGCATTATTTGTAAGTCAAAAAATATGCAATATGGATGTCAAATTTAAGATCTCAACAAAAAGTATAATACAAGCTAACAAACGAGAGCAAACTCTGAACATATCATTCATAAAATAGTCTTAAATACTAAAGGAAAGTTATACTCATACTATTTATTTTTTTCAACATTCAAACTTTTTAATTTATCTCATTTATTTTATTCCTAAAATGATACATATCATTTCTTAAATAAATTCAATTTGACCTAAATGATTAATTTCGAATATTTTTCTTATCAAATTGAAAGAAATAATAGATATCCGATTTTTCTAAATAATTCAATTAAATCATTTAATTTTCTACTACTTTAGGTTCCGATAAACTTATTGGTTCAATATGTAAAATAGAAGATGTTAACAAAATCATTCTATTTAAAAATAAAATATGATCAACACGTTTATTTAACATGTACAAAAATAGTATGTGCAATTGTGAAAAATGAGTTTTAAATAATGTATGGTTGAGAATCAACACAGTTTTTTTTTTTTTTTTTTTTTTTTTTTTTTTGTAGGATTAATTATATAGGAATAAGTGATAAAGTCTTATTTCTTGTGGATTAAGCCCCCATTTATAAATTGAGATGTATAGATAAATTTTTGTATATAAAGTTAATTATATTTGTAATATTCATTCAATAAGATTTAATTAAAATTTATATTTTATATTATTTATTTGTTACATTCATTTAAATATAGGACTGCATGTAAGTTTGTCACGTACAAGTTTAACAAATTACAACATATAATTTAATTTTGAGCATTTTTTTAAAAAAATGTTTGGTAAATTTTGATCGTAATGTATTTGCCTTAATTATTGCATTATAAGATAGTTAGTACAAATTCTTATAGTACTATCCCGGAAGTCGATAAATTAATTCCGTAAATGTCTATTAGCCTATTTATAATTTCATTTTACGATTTGAAAAATGTAAACATTTCGACTTTTGGAAATCAAATAACCGTAAGTTTGACTTCAGTCATCAAGTCAAAATTGTAAAGTATAGAATAAGTCACATGTCCATATCTAACTTCGTCTAAATAGATTAAGAAAACTAAATAATGAACAATTAGCTGTTAAAAGAAATTTGCAAGTCCCAATTTTATATTTTACTTTTCTGGGTATTTTTATTATATATGAAAAATGCACAATTTATGTTGAGCATTATATTTTTATAATTTATTCATTAAATAATTATCAATTATATCTTCCTTTCATCGCATTGATGCGATTAGTAATTTTTTAAATGACTTTTTCACCATGTTTCGAGTCCTTTTTTATAGAAATAAATAATGTTTTGCATATGACTTCCGTGCAACTTGTGGGAATAAATTTCAAGTGGAAAATACAGTGGGAACTGGGAACTATATATGTAACTACCTAGGATGACCAATAACGCCTTTTCAAGTGGTCCATGCAAAAAAAAAAAAAAAAAACTATTATTTGTCAAAATTTAAACAAAGTATTATCATTGACTATTCATTCAGTTGTAATAACCCTTCAATTTGAAATTAAAAAAATTCGAGTCAACCAAAAATTATAGACAATATTATTTTAAATGATTAGATAAACGAGAAATTACATACGCAAAATTTAAAAATTCAGTGCTATTTATTGGAGATTAATTGTTGATCTATAAAGATGGCAACTTCGCGAGTTAATAATAAAATCCATCAAATTATTTAGATTGTATAAAAACTTTGAAAATATTGAAAAATAGAAACACTTGACATAATATATTTATCATCATATAAAATTCGAAATAATTCAATTTTTTTTTTTTTAAAGTGATAATTTTTATTTAGCGTGTCACATTCATGGTGAATATAGTCGAGCCGGGTTGGTATGTAAGTACATTTGGAGTATTAGGAGAGGACCTAATTATAAATGATGGAAGATGATCAAGTAAACAACTATTAAGAGTGGGCCTAAATGTTGAGTCAAATGCAAATTGGTTGATCAATCAATTTGTTAAAAAACAAAAAAAAAAAAAAAAAATTCAGATAATATTACATACAAAAAAAAAAAAAAAATTCGTATTTTTAACCGCATGTTCTTAAAAAAATCTCTATTCTAAGGGCATGTTTTGTCTAGTGTACTTTTTGCAAAATTTTGAGAAATTTTTAGTTTTAGGAGAATGTGTATTTAAAAAGTGATTAAAAATTGAGAAAAGTGGTGGATCCCATAAAAATATGTAGTTGAAATGAACGTAAAAAAAATTGAAAATTTGGAACAGACCAATCAAGCAATAAAATACATTTCCTCGAATAACCATTAAAATGGAACCCAAACACCGGTGAAGAGTATGTTATTATCCTAATTAAGCATAGTTTAATATTTGTTTGGGATAGCTTAATAAGTTGTTAAAAATTGATGTCAAATTGATGTTAGACAACGATTATTTTGAAAGCATAAATTTAGGGGTTTGAAGGAGATTAAAATCAGGTTTTTAACAGATTTGATAAAAATTGATGAGATGTATAGTTGAAAATTTATGGGTCCCATAAAATATGTGATTGAAATTAATTATAGATTTTGACTTAAATTAAAATTTGTATCAAATTGGAGCTTAATAGGATCCACAATTTCCCTTAAATAATCCGACTAGTGAAAATACATTATATTTAAGTTTGTCTTCATATCCTAAAGTATATTTTAGACCAATCCAGCTACAGAAATCGAAAATTTAATATAAAATTTTACACTCACACATTACAGCACTCTATTTCTTTACACATCACATTAACTTCGACATCTACTGTCCACAAAAATTCGATCATTGAAGATGGTAAAGAAGGGTAGTCTATAAATTGAAGATATGTTGGTTTAGTTATAATGAAAACCTTCCATGTTCCTGACGAGAAATAAAAGTCTAGTCCGGCCAAAAACTAAAATAAAATATTTTAAATACACGCATGGTTTTATAAATGAAGCATCCAATGAAATATGATGGAAAATAAACTTAAATAAACATCGATTCAAAAAACACTTGCGATTTTAAAAATATAAGTATTCTTTCATTTAACTTGAAATAAAATATGTTTGATTTTAATCTTTATTCTAATATTTATTAATCAAGAAACTGAGAACATATGTCACAACTTTTTTATCTTTAATCAAAACCACGCTATCCAATTTATTGTTGTAATAACATAAATAAATTTATAAATAAATAAATAATTAAATCATCCGCAAAATGTATGCAAAAGTGGACATGAACATATTACAATCTATAATTTCTCTCTTTTAACAACCTTATATTTTTTAATTGTATAACAACCTTGTTTTTGGATTGAAGTTCTCTCTCTCTCTCTCGTTTATTTATTTATTTATTTATTTTGGGAACCGATCGATGGATTAAAGCATATTATGCAGAGATTCTAGGAAGCCTAAAAACAAAAATATAATAAGGAGACTTTCAACAAGTAAAGGCCGAAGTCAAGCAACCGCGCATAATGTGAAATTCATGAATTTATTTATAGTATACAAATAGTTCAAGTCAAAGTTTTGGTTCAAACCCTCAAGTCTCAAGTATGTTTAGTGCTTGTAAAAACCTTAGAAACTTCCCTTTCAACTTCCCTCCAACGTTTATCATACATTAATATTACATTTGCACCCAATATTTTGTGTATAAATATGTGATTCTTCTCTTAGTCATTTACCACTAAACACATAATCGTCTCTACCCTCTCCCGCCCCCATAGTTTCTTCAAACATTTTCTTGAAACACAAATTCCAGCAATGGATAGACTCCAAAAATGTGATGCCAATTATGTACCTCTCACTCCACTCACCTTCTTGAACAGAGCCTCTATGGTTTACTCTACCCGTACCTCTTTAATCTATGGTGGTGCCCGCTTCACATGGCAGCAAACTTATGAGAGGTGTTGCCGCCTTGCTTCTGCTCTCCGGTCGCTCAATGTTGTCAAGAATAACGTGGTAATTATTTAATAAAATATATATGCAAAACACACTGTTATAATTTCCCGTTATTAATGCGGTAATTAATAACTGTTCCATTGGTTGTTTTGTTAATTAATATAGGTATCTGTGTTGGCACCAAATATACCAGCTCTTTATGAAATGCACTTTGCTGTACCAATGGCCGGAGCTGTGCTAAATGCTATCAACACAAGGCTAGATGCTAAAAGCATTGCTACTATTCTCAGGCATTCCGAGGCGAAGCTTTTCTTTATTGATTACGACTATGTGCCTCTTGCACGCGATGCTCTACGTATTTTGATGGCTGACTTGCAAAAGTCTGATATTTCAATGCCATTGGTTGCTGTTATTGATGACATTGGCTCCCCGACCGGTGTTCGTTTAGGCGAACTAGAGTACGAGGAACTAATCTTTCAGGGAAATCCGAGTTATGTTCTTGAAGAAATTAGTGATGAGTGGGATCCAATTGCGCTGAATTATACGTCAGGCACGACATCGGAGCCCAAAGGAGTTGTGTACAGCCACAGGGGGGCTTATCTGAGCACTCTGAGCCTAATTTTAGGCTGGGAAATGAAGAGTGAACCTGTGTATTTATGGTCACTTCCTATGTTCCACTGCAATGGCTGGACATTCACTTGGGGTATCGCGGCCCGCGGAGGGACCAACGTTTGCATACGCAACACGACAGCCGAAGAAATGTACAAAAATATATCTTTACACAAAGTGACACACATGTGTTGCGCGCCTATAGTATTCAACATCCTCCTCGAAACCAAGATGCAGGAACGACGCCAAATAACCACCCCGGTCGAGATACTCACCGGTGGTGCGCCCCCACCGGCATCCATCCTCGAGAAAATTGAAAAACTTGGGTTTCATGTCGTGCATGCCTATGGCCTAACCGAAGCCACTGGACCTGCAATGGTTTGCGAGTGGAAGAGGGAGTGGAACGAGCTGCCGATGGAGGCACAGTCCAAGCTCAAAGCAAGGCAAGGAATTAACGTACTGACTCTTGCGGATGCAGATGTGAAGGACCTAAATACAATGCAAAGTGTGCCAAGAGATGGTAAAACAGTAGGTGAAATTGTCCTCCGAGGAAGTAGCATCATGAAGGGATATTTGAAGGATGAAAAAGCAACCGCAAAAGCCTTTCTCAATGGATGGTTCGCCACGGGTGATGTCGGGGTGATCCATCCCGACGGCTACTGTGAAATTAAAGATAGGTCTAAAGACGTTATTATTTCAGGCGGGGAGAATATCAGTAGCGTAGAAGTGGAGGCAGTGCTTTACAAACACCCTAGTGTGCTAGAGGCCTCGGTTGTAGCCATGCCTCATCCAAAGTGGGGAGAGAGTCCTTGTGCATTTATAACCTTGAGAATGAACTCCGACGACGACCCCCGCGGCGTGAAGGAGGCTGACATTATACTTCACTGCCGGGATAACTTACCGCATTTTATGGTGCCAAAGAAGGTGCATTTCATGGATGAGTTGCCAAAGACTGCAACAGGAAAAATTCAGAAATTTGAATTGAGAGCTTTGGCCAAGACTTTTGTCACATTTGAAAATGGAAACCTGTCTACGAAGAAATCAACTCAAGTAAATCGGGAAAAACCTAGATATAACCATCAACCTCAAGAGCAGATTCTGGCCCTGTCTCGCCTCTAAATACGTAATAATTTTCTTTCAAATCAAATGCTTATAATGGATGATCATTTGTTTACAAATATCTAGCTTGCTGTATTAATAATATTGATTATTATTTAAAAAATAGAAGGCAGCACCTAACAAAATAAAGATAATAAATGGTCAAGAAACGTTGAACGGATATAAGAATAATGTCACTAGTTTGCATGTTTCTATTTTATTTTAGAGTAAGAAAATGACTTAACAACAATGTTTTTGCCTTTTGGTTTGAAGCTTGAAATAAGAACATAATGTGAAGTTGTATCTGGTACGTATGAAATAGGGAAGTCAAGCAGCTCGACATAATGTGAAAATTCATGTATGGGTGCATTCAAGTAGTCAAAGTCTTGGTTCAAACCCTTAATTTCACCTCTTCAACGTGCAGAGGAACATCACATGCACAGATTGAAATAATTTCACCTCTTCAACTTCTCTCCGTATCCAATGAATTCTCTCATGACGCAGATAGAGGGTTAACTACTAAAAAACAGGATTTCTCCGACAGATATTTTTCGACGGCAGTCGACACCGACGGAAATTTCCGACGAATTTAGATTCGTCGGAAATTTCCGACGGAATTACTACCGTCGAAATTTTTCGGCGAAAAATAAATTATCGTCGGAAATTTATGACGGAAACAAACTCCCGTCGGAAAGTTCCCGTCGGAAATTTCCGACGGAAATAAGGGACCGTTCTCTTTGTGTTTCGATTTTGGATTTTGGGTTTTGAATTTTGTTTTGAATTTTGAATTTTGGTTGTTTGTTTTGGGATTGCTGAAAACATGTTCTCTTTGTGATTTTGGAAAACTGTTTTAAAAAATAGAAAACTGAAAAATGCGTTTACTTTGTAATTTTTTGAAATATTTATTTTGTGATATTTTATATGTAAAAAATGGTTGATTTGTTGAATTACATTAATTTTAATGTTAATAAATCAGTTAGTTCTCTATGTCAATAAATTCATCATTAATATTATTTCAACTAAACAAAAATTTAACCTCATACCAATAAAATCTTAACATGGATCTATATATAATGGCAAAGTAATATAAGAACTTCAAGTGAAGGAAGTATCTCACATTTAAAAAATAATAATAATAATAAAAAAAAAAAATTCTTAACATGGATCTATATAATATCAAAATAATATAAGAACTTCAAATGAAGGAAGTGTATTACTTTTACAAAAAAAAAAAAAAAAAATTTACAAGAAAAAAAATTTAACATTGATCTATATATATAATGACAAAATAATATAAAAATTTCAAATGAAGGAAGTGTCTCACTTTTACAAAAAGTAAAAATAAAAATAATTTACAAAAAAAAATAAAATCTTAACATGGATTTATATATAATAACAAAATAATATAAGAATTTCAAGTGAAAGAAGTGTCTCACATTTAATAATAATAATAATAATAATAATAATAATAAATACAAAAAATACAAAAAAAAAATCTTAACATGAATCTATATATAATGACAAAATAATATAAGAACTTCAAGTGAAGGAAGTATCTCACATTTACAAAAAAAATAATAATAATAAAAAAAAAAAAAAAAATCCAAAACGCGTTTTGGTCGTTTTGGACTTTTTAACACAAAATATCCAAAACACAATAAAATCGTTTTGAGTTTCCTTTGTATTTTTTTTGGTATTTTGGAAAACGCGTTTTCGATATTTCCAAAAATCGAAAAACTCAAAACGGGCTCAAAACAGCAAATAGAACGGGGTCTTAATTTCCATCGGCAATTTCCGAATGACGTATTTCCGTCGGAAATTTATTTCCCATCGAAAAATTTCGATGAAAAATAATTAAAAAAAAAATGAATAGCGTATTTTTACAATTTTTTTTTTAAAAAAAACCATATTACTAACATAAATAATTAATATATATTTATAAAAACAAACTTGTTCACAAAAACTTAATTGGTCTAATGGTTGGGTTACTTCTTCACTACCCTTTGATCAAGGGTTCAATTCCCAAACTATACACTTTGAAAAAAATAATTTATCTCGGTTTAGCGGTTCGGGTTTGGAGGGTGGGGTGAGGTGGGCCGGGTTGGGTTGGTTGGGTGGGTACTGCTTAATATTATTTTTTATTTTTGGAAATTTCCGACAGGAATATATTACCGTCGGAAATTTCCGACGGTGTTAATTTTTCCGTCGGAAAGTATTACCGACGGGGTTTTCTCCGATGAATTTTCCGACGAGTAAAGTCTGTCGGAAAAAAGCATTTTCGACGGAAAATGACCTTTTACCGACGGATTTTTCCGTCGAAAAAAGCATTTTTTTTTGTAGTGGTTAATTTCCAACAATACTGATGCGGGAAGGGTTGTGAATTTTTATGGGTTATTTTTCTGTTGATGATTTAGCCGTTGTTTTTGCCCCATTTTAATTTTAATATATTATTCTCTTTCTTATTTTCAACAATATTTTCTCCAATAAAATAATATTATACGTAAACCAAAAATTTTTCGTTATTTTTTTACCACATATTTCCCAAGAAAACCACTATTCAAAAATATATTTTCCACAAAAAGTCATTACAATGGGTCTCAAGCGAGGGGATTAGTTATAAGTGCTTTGATTATTGCAATCCATATTATCTTTTCAGAAATATTGAAGCTTATACTTGAGAATAGATGTAAACTTTTACACAAAGCAATGGTGTAAAATGCAACTTCGAATTCTTATTCAAGTATCAATTGGCTTATAAAAACATGCACCAAAATTAAACTTTATAAACTCACTTTCACAAAGAGAACTTGATGTAAACGCTATCTTCCATACAGACAGAGACCATACTTTGTGGAGTTAGACACCGGTCCTACGGAATCCCTTCCATCCATTCAGCAACCTCCTAAGCTGAAAATCAAGCATTTGGCATCTCATATTCGATATGCATATTTGGGAGAGTATTCTACACTACTAGTAATCATTGCTAGCTCTATCAATGATTTGGAGGAAAAACTTCTCCGCGTATTTACAAATCACAAGCTATTGGATTGACTATGGTTGACAATAAATGTATCGGTCCTTTAATTTGTCAAAAATGATGCTTCGTCCGCGCGGGCTACCGCCCCCTCACATGGGAGGGCGGGTCCCACCTCGCCCCAGGTGGGGACCCCCCCCAATGTGAGGGCGGCGGTAGCCCTCTTGGGACACCTCGCGGGCATTGTAGCCAAACTGTTAATTTGTATGCACAAAATAGTGATGGAAGAAAATTTCAAATCAACAGTTGATGGGCAAAGAAGGTAAAATTCCATCATGAAAGAAATGGTAAAAGCACAAGTGTTGAAACTCTTGGATGCGGAAATTATCCAACCCTATCTCAGATAGTGTATGGAATGTATCAGTCTAGTAAAAGTTGTGCCGAAGAAGAGGACATCACTGTGGTTAAGAATGTCTTGAATGAGTTGATTCCAACAAAAAACAGTTACGGGATGGAGAGTTTGCATTAACTATTGTAAGCTCAACAGAGCCACTAGGAATGATCACTTTCTCCTTATTTTTGTTGATCATGCGTTGTAGAACTTAGCGGGTCACTCTCATTATTATTTTCTAGATGAATACTCGACCATGAGATCGTCCTAGCGGTTAAGTATTTGATGCTAGGAGGACTCGATTATATAAACGGTGTTCAATAAAATATTTAATTTTGTGTACCCATATTAAATAATGATGTTCATAGTAAGCTACTACGGTAGACAATATTGTAAAGAGATCAAAGAATCAAACCCAACAAAAACGAAGGATTATTATTGATTTACAAAAAACTACAAGAGATTTCTGTATCAAAAATTTTAGTTTAATACAAAAATATCGTAAAAATAAAAATCACAAAACTCGTACAAATACTCTCTGAAAAACTATCAAAAATGAAACAAAGTGTGTTTACTAAGAACACAAAAATACTCTCGAACAATTTCACAAGAATATTACAAATTTCTTCTGAAAGATCAAAGTAAAAGAGAGAATCGCCAAGAACAAAGAGGTGAGATGATGGAGAGAGAGTTTCAGTATGAGAGAGACGAATGAAAATGAATCAGAATACGTTGCATTTGGATCCTTCTCGCCTTTTCATCTGGCTTAAATGATAAGGTTGATCCAACGGCCAGAAGCTATTGATTTGTTTTGATCAAACGGTTGAAACGACTTCTGATAAACCAAGTAAAGCGTGATTCCATTAAACGCGACTTGGACCTTCAGGTTTGGCAGGGTAGTGGGCTCAGGTTCCGATTTTTTTGGGCTGGAGGGATTGGGCTGCAGCTGGGCCAATTTCTTAACAAATCTCCCCCTCAATTGGTGTAGGCTGCAGCTTTATCATTTCAGCTCCTGTGATCAGTTTTGAGTGCCTTCAGCATCCTCAAGTTGCTCTTCCATATTTTGTTCCCTGCAAAAATACAATGAGGCAGTATCAAATTCAAAAATATTAAGCAAATTCAGAGAATCTTTAAATTTTGTTATAGGGATGACTTTAGTTCCAGCATCTGCTAGATTGAGCTGAGTAGGGATTTTAACCATTTTTACAAAACCCTTTTCAATGATGTCTCTTATAAAATGAAATTTGACATCTATATGTTAGGATCTATTATGAAACACGAGATTTTTAGTAAGATATAAAGCACTCTGGCTATCAGTGCAGATCTCAATTTTTGGTTTACTCAAACACCCAATTTCAGAAAGTAATCCCCTCAGCCACATGCATTCTTTAACTGCATCAGTGGTAGCAATGTACTCTGCTTCAGTTGAAGAAAGGGCAACTAATTTTTGTAGTTGTGTTTTCCAACTGATGCAGGAAGAGTTTAAAGTGAAAAAGTAGACTGAAGTAGACTTTATGTTGTCAAAATATTTCCAGCAAAGTCAGAGTCTACAAATCCTTTATGTTCAAAAACATTTTTGGATTTAGAAAATATGAGACTCAAATTCAAAGTTCCTTTCAAATATTTTAGTAAAGATTTAATAGCTTCCCGGTGAGGTTCTCCTGGGTTACTCATAAACCTGCTCAAAACACTGACAGAAAATGCAATGTCTGGTCTGGTTGAGACCATAAGATACATAACAGAACCTACAGCGTTAGAATAAGGAACATTTTTCATTCTATGAAATTCATCTGCAGTTTTAGGACACTGATCATTTGACAGTTTAAAAAGAGCAGGTAATGGCAATGAAACGGGTTTAGAATCAAATAGAGAAAAAAATTTCAAAATTTTTTCAATGTACCTCTTTTGATTTAGAAAAATTTTTCCTGCAGATTTATTTCTAAATACGTCAATTCCAAGAATTTTCCTAGCTGAACCTAGGTCTTTCATTTCAAATTTTGTTTTCAAATTATCTTTAAGACAAGAAATGACATGCAGATTCTTACCAGCAATTAGCATGTCATCCACATACAGATCAGAAATGTCATTTTTAAAGTAAAAACAGGGGTAATAAGATCTTTTCTGAAAATTTAAGCTTTGAATGAAATTATCAAATCTTTTGTACCATTGTTTAGGTGTTTGCTTCAGGCCATAAAGAGATTTCTAAAGCAGTCACACTAGATTGGGTTTGTTTTTCTGTTCAAAACCTTTTGGTTGAGTCATATAAATGGTTTCACCAAGCATGCCATACAGAAAAGCAGTTTTTACATCCATTTGCTCAAGTTCTAAATCATTTTGAGCAACTAAAGCAAACAAAGTCCTAATTGATGTATATTTCACAACAGGGGGAAATATTCCAGTATAGTCTATGCCTTCTTTTTGTGAAAAACCTTTTGTAACTAAGCTAGCTTTATAACTAGGTTTACCCCCTTCAGTATCCTCTTCTTTTATATTAAATATCCACTTACAGTCGATCAGTTTCTTGTCAGGAGTTTTTTCTACTAAAGTCCGGGTCTTATTTTTAATCAAGGAATTAATTTCCTCTTGCATGGTTGCAAGCCACAAATTCTTATCTTTGGATCCCATTACTTCTTCAAATGAGCAAGGTTCAGGATCTAAAGAAGTTGATAGGACAGAGGCAGAATAGTATTCAAAGTTATCAAATCTAGTTGGGGGTCTAATTTCTCTCCTAATTCTGTCTCTGGCCAGTTGGTAATTATCTAAAATAGGTTCATCATATTCAGTCACAGTGGGTGTAGTGGGTGCAAGTGATGCAGGCACATTAGTATGCAAGTGTTGGGGCTGCTTAGTCTGAAAGTGAGAATCATCAAAGCTCACTTCAGTAATTAAAAAATCATTTTCACAAAGTGGATTTTCATTCTTTTCAGACTTGCAAGGGAAAACTTTTTCATTAAAAACAACTGACCTGCTCAAAATAACTTTGAAACCACTTTGTTCTTTAACCCAAAGTCTATAACCTTTAACCCCTTCCCCATATCCAACAAAAACACATTTTAAAGACCTGGGATCAAGTTTGAATTTAACCTGATGAGCATAGGCAGCACAGCCAAAAAATTTTAAAATTGAGTAATCTGGAACTGCACCATTCCAGATTTTATCTGGAATGCTGTAGTTTACAGCACTAGAAGGACACTTATTGATTAAAAAACATGCAGTCTTGTTTGCTTCCCCCCAAAATTTTTTTGGCAAGTTTAATTGGATTAACACGCACCTTGTTCTTTCTAACAAGGTCATGTTCATCCTTTCAGCAACCCATTTTGCTGTGGACTGTATGTGTAGCGACCAAGAATTTTTACGTATTTAAATAATTATTTTAAACTATGAAACGTGCCGCTGCGATCTCACCCATTTTTAATTTAACGTCACGACGTATTCGTCTAACCAAGTCGAGAAATTTCAAGTCCATTCGATTTTAAATAAATTTTGAATTTCTAAAATTTATTATTTTATATATTTATTTAAATTATTATTTTCAAAATCATTTTTAGATTTCAATTACGTCAAGCTCATTTTATCAGATTCATTTTTCCAAGCCAGTTGAATTCGCGTATTATTTTTCTCGAATTCCGTGTATTGCTTGTTTAGGTTTCCATAACATCCTATATCAACCTATACTACCACCAACTTTCACCTATCACATCAATCCCATACCATACCCTAGCTCAACATCACTAACCCACTCCATTATGCATCACCAACCCTCCAAATCCAACCCTCAGCATCACCATCACCAGCCTCACTCTGATTTCTAGCATTCACGACATTGGACTCAGCAAGCCTCAAACTCTTTCCTCAGCTCCATTGCAGCCTCCTCCATCAGACAGGTAACCTCTAACCTCAACCTCACGCAGCCATTGCAACTACCTCATTGCAGCAGCCACCACCACTCACGCACCAAAGCCAAAATCAATTCAAATCATCACCATCACCCCCACAACCCAGTCATAACCCCAACTGCAGTACTACCTCCACCACCGTGCAACACCACCGCCACCTCCAACTCACCTCCATCCCCATCGCCCAACACCAACACAGCCACCACCAATACACCACACTCACGAAACCGTCATCATCACCGCCTTGGCCACAACCTCCCCAAAACAGTCCACAAACCTAACTCCAAACCATGACCGCCACCTCCTCAATCCACGCCACCACAGTACCACCAAATTCATTATCATCAGCAACTCGACCGGCCATAATCCCACCACCTCACCAACCTATCTTCATCTCTTCCCAATCCAAAACCAAACCCAAAAACCCAGAAATAGAAGCCCAAATACTTACCTCATCCCTAGACCGGTTTTACCACCGGATTTCGCAGCCAAGATCGAACTCCAAGCCTCGTTTCACCTCGATTTTTCGCACCCAACCTCGCACCTGAACCCCAAATCTGAACCCCCATCCTTGCCGCCGCTCGCCGGCACCTGCCGGCGACGTTTCGCCGGCACATTGCCGGCTGTAACACCGGTTTTTCCCCCAATTTCGCCGCTCAGTCGTACCTTTGTCTCTCGTCCCCTCTCTGTCTTCACGCAAGTGAGGAAAGAGAAATGATTTTGATTTTAATATTTTGATTTTCAGAAATTTGCACTTTAGTCCCCAAGTTCTAAAGTTATTTAAATCAGTCCATATAGTTTTAAAACTTATCATTTCAGCCCCTTAAGTTTTTAAATGATTTCAATCAATCCCTTCATTTTAAAAATCAATTATTTCAAGCCCTACAATTTAATATCCGTTTTGAGCTTCAACTTAAAGTTTTGAAAAGTATTCATTTTAGTCCCCCAACTTTCAAAGTATTTATTTTAGTCCCCCAGCTTTCAAATCATTAATTTCAGTCCCTAAATGGTAATTTATCATTTTTAAACTATAAATTTTAAAAGACTAATTTAATTTATTTTTTTCTAATTGGCTAGATGAGGCGTACGGAGATTTAAAGGATTGAAGTCATTTCCTGCTCGATTTTCCACTCGTTGAATTTAAGGTGGACTCACCACTATTAATTGATTTAAATTATGATTGCATGTGAATGTGTATGTTATGTGATTTATGTGAACGTTATTTTCATGAAATGAGACGAGAATATATTTCTTATGAAATATTTATGTTGTTATGCTTGTCATAACTTATATGCTTTAATGCATGAGAAAGAAATAAGAGAATATCTTACAAGATAAATGATGATGTTATGCATAACTTACGTGCCTTAAGTGCACGAGATGAAACTACCCACACCCAATGATTTTAAAGAGCCTATGATTTTTCAAAGAGAAGCCATGTGCTTTAATGGACGAGAAGAGACTACCCACACCCTATGATTTCTAAAGAGCTAGCATTTATGTGTTCAATTATATTGTAGATTAATTAATTGGCGATGAGTCTACTGAGTATTTCTATGAAATGCTCATGTCTATTTTTAACAACATTTGCAGATTTCGGAGACGATGGCAAATGATGGATGGTTGTGGCAATAGTTGTTAAATAATTGAGAAACTTATTTTGATGATCTATATTTCTAAACTTTGGCTATTTTTGAGATTTTCAATTATTTGAGAAATTATGGCATTGTCGAATGTTTTTGTATTATTAATGGCTTGATTTGTTATTTTGAATTATTTCATAAATGTTTTCGAATTTTATCGACTATTACAGTTTATTTAATGTTGCCAAAAATGAATTTCAGTTATTTCTTCCGCTAGAATATTATTTTAAAGTTTAGACCAGAAAATGACGTAATGAATCGGGTATTTAGAACTCAGGGCGCTACAGTATGCAACAGTCCTATGTCTAAGTATTCCTTAGTGTTTGCAAAAATCATCAAATTCAAAATTGCAGAACTCCAAACCATTATCAGTTCTGATTACTTTAACCTTTTATTTTTCAAATTTTCAACCAAGGTAATAAAATTTTTGAAAATAGAGACAGTTTGGTCTTTGGATTTCAGCAAATGAACCCAAGACTTTCATGAATGATCATCAATTATCAGCAAAAAATATCTAAAAACAGAAACAGTGTTAACAGGAGCAAGACCCCACAGGTCTACATGCAAATACTCAATAATGACCTTGGACTTATGAACACCTTTTCGAAATGAAGAAGTTTTCTGTTTTCCCAAAGTAGATTCTTCACAAAAATTAAGTTACTGAAAACTGTCTTTTCCAAAAAATCCATTTTTCTCTAACATTTTAAGTCATTTTTCTCCTACATGGCCTAATCTTTTATGCCACAAATCAGACAAGTTATTATCAACAGTTTCAATTGTAATACCCTGGTTCACGTATTTTTTTTAAAGGTTACTAAGTTTTATAACTATTTTCTTGTGTCTTTGATTATATGTTGTTGAATTTTTTTATATTATAGTATATAAGAATGGAATTGGTGAAAATAAGGACCAAAATTATGAAAGTTCCAAATTTGTCGTTTTTCCCAGTATTGCATAGAATCGTGAAGAAGCTTCAGGGATTAGATTGAACGGGAACATAAGATTGAGGACCAACTTGTAGATGGATGGAAAGGAAGGAAAAAAAGGGGGAGCTCCTAAGTCCGTTAAGAGGAGAGAGAAAGAGATAAGGAATTGTTAGATATTTCGTAATCTAATTAACTTGTCTCTTGCCTTTAATTATTTAATATTAAACCACTACACAAAAACAAAAAATGAGAGCTTAGAAAGGGAGAGAGAGGGCCGAAAATTTGAGGAAGAAAAAGGGAGAAAATCTTGCAAAATATTTGGAGAAGAAGGAAAAAGGAAGATAGGGAAACCACAACAAGGTAAGAAATGTTTTTTCTTCTTTGAGTTTCTCGAATTTCTACAAGTTGAAGGAATTTGAAAACCTAGGGTTTATGAAATTTTGGGATGGAATTGAAGAATGAATCATAATCTTGTTCATATGTTTCTTTTGGTATAGAAATTTCCTAGAAATTAGAATTTAGCAAATATGATGAAATTATGTTAGTTTCCATATCAAGTGGGTTAAGAAGCATGAAGGTGAATTATGAACTTATTTCTTATAATGTTGGATCTCATGAAATTGGTATGTGAATGGGAAATGATATATGTGAAGGAAGAAATGGAATTTTTGATGAAATTGGCTTGAATTCCAAAATGTAGAAAAATGGGGTATGCTGAATTTTTTTTAACAAAGATAATGTTTGGTCTAAAAATTATAGAACCATCACCAATTACATGAATTATAGGATTTATGATGATTACCAATGTAAGGAAACCATAATTACTTGTGGAGTTGGAAAATACATAATATAAGTAAGGTATAGAAAAGGGTAGAAAATTCTTGGAAAGATTGGAATGTAAGTTGGTTTACATTGTGTATTACAGGTGAAATTGAGGAGATTGGAAAAGCATATCAACCAAACTAAAATATTGAACTGTGAGTGAAAAACTCTCTTTCTTACTCTTTAGAATAGAAACTATTTATGATGTTTTCTATGGTTTTCATAAATGTTATGACTTGTCTTTGAAAAGTTTTATATGATATGAATGACATTTCATGATTTTGAGATAATGTGAAAGTTATGAAAAATGCTGTGAAGTGTGAATTGTAAATTATGATTTTAATGCAAAATTTTTCTAAGTGATACTCGATGTTGATAAGTAAATGCCTCCTGCGGGAGAAGGGGCCTAGGGCTCAAGCTGTTTAAATATGCCTCCTACGGGAGAAGGGGCCTAGGGCTCAAGCTATTTAAATATGCCTCCTACGGGAGAAGGGGCTTAGGGCTCAAGCTATTTAATTATGCCGCCTTGGAAAAGGGGCCACAGGTTACCAGTGGCTCAAGCTGACACATTGCGTGCATGTGGTTTGATATGATAAAATACAATCGATGAGTTTATGATATGAGAACTTTGATGAATTTTGTATTGTTGTTATATGATGATGTTTTTTTTTTTTTTACAAAAGTATATGTTAAAAATATTGATAAATGATTATTTCTTGATTTTTTTTTACGGAAACAAATTTTGGGAAAAAATGGTTTGTTATTAGGTTTTCCACTCACTGAGTTTATTAGCTCACCTACTTTTCCCCATATAAATTTCTTTCAGGTGGCAACTGAAGTTGAGTAACTTCTGGTATGCTTAGCCTGTGACATCAAGTTTAGAAAAGAAAAGGTGGACATGATCACATGATGTTAATTTTGAACACTTTTGTCTTTTGAAAACTTTGTAGATTTTATGGGTTGTAATTATTTCATATGTCATGTAAATATAGTTGAGCTCCTCCATGTGTTGTTTTATACGAATATAGGGAATGTGTTTTGTAAACGAACTTTATCGATATTGAACCGTGGGTGGAACTACTTATATGTTGAGAATTGTGATTTAAAATTATTTTTGAAAAACAGGGTAATATATGTGTTAATTATTAAAGGCAAATATTTTCCAATTATTTCAGAAAATTTCAGATTTTACGAGCTTTGATGATAGGTTTTGAATTTTTATTTAAAATCTATCATCGGCGCACGTCTCACTTCAAGTCTAATAAAGGTACTTGGGGCGGGGGATGTCATCAATAGTCAGAGAAGTAGGAGGGACATACTGCACAAACAGAATATAAATGCCATTAGACTTGACTGTACTAGAAATCAACAAATTGTTTCTCAAAATTTTTATGTATCCATTACTGACTCTAATTTCATAGCCTTCATCATCTAAAATTCCTAATGAGATGAGACTTCTTCTTAAATCAGGGACATATCTAGTTTGATTTAAGATCAAATTTTTATTGTCTGCAAGTTTTAAAGTCACATTTCCAATTCCTTTTATATCACAGGATACATCATTCCCAAGTTTTACAGAACCAGAGGCATGCACAGAGAAGCTATCAAATAAATCGCTATAAGGGCACATATGGAAAGTACAGCCTGAGTCTAAGATCCATTCATATTTCATATTTGAAGTGGTAGTAACATAAACAACTCCACTATTATTTTGAATGTCTACAGGTTCCTGTTGTTTGTTTTTACCATCATCCCTTAATTTCTTGAAGCATTTATCAACTAAATGACATATCTTTCCACAATAAAAACATCTTTTGGTTTCATTAGGCTTCCTATCAAATTTATTATTGTCATACCTTTTGGTTTCAAACCTATTTTGTTCATTTTTTCTATTATCATATTTCTTATCCCTAGGTTTGTTTGGTATGAAATTCTTATTTTGATAGTCTTTAGCCTCTCTGGGGTTATTTCTATTTTGGTTCCAGCCTCTTAAATTACCTCTAAAAGAGTTTCTGCCCCTTTGTGATGTGGACTCAACATTATAGGCCTCTTTATGCTCTGACTTAGATTCTAATTCTTTATTTTTAAGAGATGTATGAATTATTTCAATAGACAAATTCCGACCTCCATACTCTAAAGCATTCCTAATGTCTTTGTACTTATCCCCCATACCATTTAGCAAACACACAACTCTTTGATCCTCAGTGGTTTTCTCTCCAGCATTTAAAAGATCATGAGTTATTCTATTGAACCTATCTATGTTCTCTTCAGCACCTAAAGAAGGATCAAACTTGAAGATAAAGAATTGTTTCCACAAAAAAACATTTGTTTGGTAAAGAAAAAGTTCTTCAAGTTTGTCCCACAGGTCTGCAGCTGTTTTGGTATCCCCTACTTTCCTAATCACAGTATCAGATAGGTGAAGGAAAGGGGTACTCCAAGCAAGTTCATCTAATTCAGTTCTTCTTTCCTCAGTCATGTTTTCAGGCCAGGTTTCATTTATTACTTTAGCACATTTTAATTGATGTAAGAGGGCTTTAATTTTTTGTCGCCATAAACTAAAATTCCCCTTCCAATTCCATATCTCAACCTCAACCTTAGCAGTATGCAAAACAGGATTTTACAAATTTCAGGTTGTACATATAATTCACAACACAAGGCACAAATTACTACTGCAGATAACAAATTATACAGAAGTAAATCTAACTAAATGCAAGAATCAGTAAAGATGCCTTTCTTTTCCTCAATTCCACTTGGGTCGGCCAAGAACTCCCTCAGATTCCCGGATTCTCAAAGGGAATCCTTGACAAAGGTGAGTAAAAAGGTCCAAGAGGGCTTCAACGGAGGAAACAGAAAGATCAAAAGTAAAGGAAATTAAAGAAACCCTAAAAGAATTTCAAGATATCACCTGATTGCTGCGATTATAGAAGTTTCTTTTGAAACTTTTCAAGCAAAATTAGATCTGACCTTAGATCTTTCAAGATCAAGTACCAGCGTGCCAAGTAACCAACAGATTCGTAGCTAAAATATGCAAATCTTTCACAATCTCAAAGGTATCATCAATTTCAACCCTGAGTTAGTTAGATATGGGGTTTTATCACAAAATTTTTGAAGTTTTTAAAAGGAAGAACAAAGATCTCCAAAAACCCAAACGAAAAAACCCCAAAAGATTTTCGTATCAGAAACCCTAAGACTCTGATACCACTGTAAAGAGATCAAAGAATCAAACTCAAAAAAAACGAAGGATTATTATTTATTTACAAACAACTACAAGATATTTCTGTATCAAAAATTTTAGTTTAATAGAAAAATATCGCATAAACACAAATCACAAAACTCGTACAAATACTCTCAGAAAAACTCTCAAAAATGAAAAAAAGTGTGTTTACTAAGAAGACAGAAATACTCTCTAACAATTTCACAAGAATATTACAAATTTCTTCTGAAAGATCAAAGTAAAAGAGAGAATCACCAAGAACAAAGAGACGAGATGATGGAGAGAGAGTTTCAGTATGAGAGAGACGAATGAAAATGAATCAGAATACGTTGCATCTGGATCCTTCTTGCCTTTTCATCTGGCTTAAATGATAAGGTTGATCCAACGGCCAGAAGCTATTGATTTGTTTTGATAAACGGTTGAAACGGCTTCTGATAAACCAAGTAAAGCGTGATTCCATTAAACGCGACTTGGACCTCCAGGTTTGGCAGGGAAGTGGGCTCGGCAGCTGAAAAATAAGTGGGCTTAGGTTCCGATTTTTTTGGGCTAGAGGGATTGGGCTGCAGCAGGGCCAATTTCTTCACAAATATATATGTGTGACATCTCGTATATCATATATTTCATTACTCAATTTTAATAATTAAAAAAAAAAAGGAAAAATGTCATATGGGTTTTCATCTTAATTTCCATGGCATAATCGCATCTCAACCAACGTCTTTCGTCTTTTCAATCGTCATCCCAAAATCACTTCATTCTTTCCCAAACATCGAGTGAACAAGTAAATAGAAGGACAACGTAAATTTTAAGAAATTGTCATATTGTTTGTGGAACATGCATGTTGAATGACATTTCTTATTCTTCTATATAAACAAATTAATAGAGGGGTAAAACTTAATTAATTGAGAGACATTTATTATATTTTTTTATGGAAGATGTGGAATGGAGGCACTTATGTATTTAGGGAAAAAAAAAACACTATTGAACTAAAGTGTATTACAATTATAGGGTCGATATATTAACAACCGACTTGCTTAAAAATCAATTAGGTTCAAATTTTGGTCGCCACTTATGCTCAGAGTTGGTGGTATTGATTTTTTAACTCTATCACTCAATGGGAAGATCCAACGATGGACTCCATGAATCGAGTGTTTTCCTTTCGGTTTGAATTTCTATTATATGACCAATCCAAACCAACCTGACACGTAGTTAAAATTAATCTTTTAGATTTCCGTTCGATAACATTGTAGCAATTATAAATTGATTTATTTATATTTTTGAGATAAAATGTGTGAATGAAAATTTGAGAGAGAAAATCTGTGTAATTAAAAAATGATTTGGAATTAATCATAAATATTCCCCGATAAAATGTGCAATAATGTGTAATAGTATACAAACAGTATTTGGTAATCTGACATCAATATTTCTTTTACCCTTTAACGGATACATAAAGGTTGAATCCCAACCTTGAGGGCCCCCACCGATCCTGCCCTGGACCTTTGATGGAGGAGGTAAATCGCAGGATGTGTCTCCCAGGAGTCAGGATGGAGAGCTTATGGATAGGCCTGGATATTAACCGTGGTAACTCTCGCTTGCTACAGGGCACAAATCCAGTAGCTCATTGCTTGTCTCTGTCAAATATTCAACTTCCGTTATGAACATTTCTAAAAGCTACCGTTGCAAAATTAGTGCTCAATCTATTGACTTAGGAGCAAATTGGTACTGAACTTTTCAAATTGAGAACCTTGGCCTGTGATATTTTATGGAAAATGTTCTAAGTTTATGAAACCCAAAAGTGGGTCATCATCCCCCATCACTTCTCGAGCCATCGAAAATTTACCATCCACGTCCCTGCTCGGGAACAGGGCAGGGATGGGATGGGACGGGCGGGATGGGGATGCCCATAATCTTCATTTACATCCTCGTTTATTATATATATATATTTGTCCATTAGTGTCTTTTTATAATGGTAATAATGTCTTAATTTTAAAAATTCTTTTCTTAAAGTATGATTATTTTACAAAATTTTCATTTAATAGCTCTAAAGAATTATTAACATTAATAAAAAAAACTCATAATATTTTTTATAGAGTAGTACAAGTTTAATTATGTTAAGAAGTATGTTTGAAGAGAATGAGATGAGACTTGAGAGTGAGACATGAAGAGTAGTATAAAGTTGAAATGTAGAGCTTGAATTTGAAATTATATATTTTGGTGTCGGGTGATTTATGACACTTTTAAAATTTGTTAAGATTTTTATTAAAAATTGTTTAGATTTTTATCTTCCAAACTTATTAATCGGAAATGATTTTGGGGCGGGGATGAGGGATTTGATAGCTATCCACATCCCCGCCCAGGGATACTTTTTTTTCTCCGACCCCGCCCCCGTTCGAGGCGGGTCCCGTCGGGTTCAGGGATTCCCCGTCTCATTACCGTCCCTAATGGATTGGGGTTGAAGTGTCAAGAACTAGACGGACTTCTAGAGAACGTGGATAAATAGATGAAGAAGTTTAAAATTTACTCTCCAATAATTCCTTCTACAGTTAAACAATTTTGATTACGTGACATTTTTTTAATTAAAATTAAAAGCTCATCGGCAAAATAATTAGAACAATCTTAAATTTTTCATTATTATAATATATATATATGTGTGTGTGTGTGTGTTTTTTTTTTTTTTTTTTTTTTTTTCTCTTCAACTAATATTTTTATAAACTTTATGTAGCAATAATTTTTGTTGATAAATAAAATTTATTAAAATTTCATATAATTTTTTTTAAAATTATTGTTAACTTATGTTAAGTTATGTTTATTGGCATTTTCTATTTTTCTACATGTTGTAATTTAAGTGAATTTAATTAATTAATTACACGTGTGTTTAATAATTTTTATTAAGTTTAATTAAATTACTAGTTGTTTACTTGGACTTGACTTTGTATTTATCTCATATATATATTTGTCATAATGATTTAATATTTGGAGATAATGTTTGTCACTTACTATTCTTGATATTTATCTCCTATATGTTTGTGATAATGATTTAATATTTGGAGATAATGTTTGTTACTTATCTTTTATGATAAGGATCAAGAATTGTGATAATATTTTACTTGGCTTAAAATTATATTTTTATCACTTATTATTCTTTATAATTATTAAGATGATATTTTAGCCTTGTTAAAATAATATCTCCGATTGATCGAGTATCATTTTATTTTTAGAGATAATGAGTTTGGTTGAATCAAGAAATATTGATCTGTTATGATTAGAATCAAGATATGTTGATCTCGAAAACTTGTGATATAATATTGTGATTGGATCAAGTTTCTTGATGATTTATTCCTTGATATTCAAGTGTATCATTGGCCAAGTATAATCTTTTATTTAGGTCGAATATCTTAATGATTTCATTCTTGGTATCTAAGTTTATCTCTTATGGTAAGATTACATCAAGAAATATTAATCAAAGAATATTGTGAGTGGCCGAAACTCTTGTTGGCCAAAGATTATGATTTTATTCGTGGTGTCCAAGTTTGGTTTTATGGTAAGATTCTGAAGTTGATAAATATCCTACCTTATCATCAATTATGGTAAGATTATCGGATTTATAATTATCTTACATTATTATCAATTATGGTAAGATTCTTGATTTATCTTACCTTATCTCATTTTTTATTTTATTGTAGGAAATCAAGATTGAGTGCAAGTAGGATTCTTGATGAACAAGCAATCTGATTGCACATAAATAGGGAAACTTGAATTGTTTTCCTTGAGCCGTGTAGAATTCAAAATTCGTGTTGTACACAAAAATACACGTCCACTACATTTTTTTGAAGAAGTTCGGAAGCCAATTTTCGTGTGGTGCTAATTATACACGGCTTCTACATCATTATAACTTCGGTTCTCTGGGAAGATATTATCAATCACTGAGAGAAGAAAAATCCTTTATCCTGAAGATCAAACGGAAGGTTAGGATCGAGATCGAACGGGAGTTCGTGTTGCTAAAGATTGTTGCAGATTCAAAGAAAGTTACAGAAGAGTGGTGGGACGCCAGCTCGTATTACATGCCATAGAAGGATCAGTGAATGATCTATTTCTTGGATGTTTGATAAGTTTATGCGTAGATTTATCCTATAGTTTAAATTGATCTATATAAACTATTTTCTTATATAGTGATTGATTTTTGTCCACAGGGTGCGGACCGTTGATTTTTCCTGTTAGGGTTTTTCCCACGTTAAACTCAAATTATTGTATTCTTGTCTTCTTATAATTCTGCATACATAATACTGTCTATTTACGTTTTACAATCCAAACGAATCTGCATCGGCAAGATTCATCTGGCATTCTGCTAAAACTAATCTTAAAGATTCTATGTTAATTCATTACTGTCCAGACATACTGTGACAGTCTGATCGTTAAACATAAAATTTAGAAAACTTTAAATTTTCAATTATTAATCTTAAAACAATATTTATTAATATATTCAACCTTTTTAGGTTAAAAACAAAGTTTATTCCATTTTTTTGGACGTCTCAATTTTGAAAACAAACTCTCAAGTTTTGAATTTCATTTTTTTATGAACTTTCAAATTTAACATTATTTTATTGTAGTTAAACTAATTATAAAATAAAAAAAAAACTCTCAAATTTCAACCCCAAGATTTAAAGTATTTTATTATAGTTAAAATAATTATAAAATTAAATAAAATAAAATGATAAGTCATAAAGTCCCATGAAGCATCAACATCTAGACAGAGTATTCTACATTGCCTATTTTTTTCTACCTCAACTTAACATTGTAATACATAGAGTGCATTGGAGAAGTATTTTTAACCAATTTCGTCTATTTGCTAACATGTCACGTCTTTTCTCCCAATCTATGGAATGCATTGGAGATGTTCTCAATGACTAAATTTTTTGTCACAATTTTCCTAAATTCTAAACGTGCATTTTCAAGAAATATTCTAAACGTGCAGTTCAACCTCCAATGGAAAAGTGTCAAGTGTCTCATTTAAAAATTATTCGGATACTGACACATTTTCATTTGGAACATAGCATTTTCGGAAATATTCGTGGAACATAAATTGAAGGAGTCAACTGAATAATGCATTTGGCAAAAAATAATTTATAAATGGTCAAGCTTTTATTTAAACATTCTAATCCACCCACAAGTATTTTTTTTTTTCATTGTTCATTTTTAAATATTTACAATTCATTGTTTTATAAATTCTTGTCCTGCGGAGGTTGAGTTATGAAGTACCAATGCAATTAGCTTAGTTGTGTCGACTTGGCTGAGCAAGGGAGTCAGGCTCGGCTCGTACTTGTTTTTAACTTAGATTAAAATCATTCGTGACTTTAACTCGTGGACGTAGCTACCTTATGGCTAAGAACCAAGGTTTAAAACAAAAATGAGAGTTTTTTTTTTTTTTTTTTTTCATGCGCAGCTCCCCAAAAATAATTCTTTTTTACCACCAAGCCCACTAAATTTTAGATTCAACCAAATTGAATTCCAATTTTAACTGTGTATTCGGCACATTAATCAAGAGAATTTGAATTATTTTTTTAATTTATTTGTGTTTTCTACGTAACATGTGATGTTAAAAATTGGAAAGAAAAATATGTATGACTAAAAAGTGACATGAAAAATTGTGTAAATTAAATTTTGTATCTTTTTCAAATTAATTGCTTTAGCCGAACAAACCCTAAATGTAATTATAAGCTTTAGTCTATCTCTACTTATCTATAAAATCTATAAAAGTAGTTGAGTCAATTTGGGTCAACTATACATTTTCCCGTCAAAACTCAAGTACTCTACATATATTGGTTTTTTTTCCTTTTTTTTTTTTTTATTTATGTTGATGGGCTTTTCCAAAGCTTTTTTTATTAGTCTGCTGTAGTTAATGCGTTCACACTAATATTCTAATCCTACCCAATAATTTGCCTCAAGATCCGATTTTCTTTAATTTTTTTCTTGCTGTTATTTTCAAAATTTGTTTGCTTCTATCATAATTAAATTTTTATAATTAAATCTGTTTGTTTCTATCATAATTAAATAGTAATTATTGATTTTCGTTTTTCTAATAGTTTTGACATTTTCGAAATTTAACTCTAAACCCTATTTAAATTTCACTCATTTATACAAACATATAGTACTAATTGTTTCACAACAATAGTATTCAAACTATTGTTTTAATTTACACGAGTTTAGTATTTTAATTAAAAATTATTTTATGTATGAAGATAGGATATGGAAACTTCATTTATACCTTCTTTTGCTATTATTATATAGATTTTATGTATAATAATATAATTAATTATGATAAATGTTCTATAAGTTTCACTATTTGTGTTTTGGAACTTCATTATATATGTTCTTATAATTATGGTTATAGTTTATATAACTACAATCCTATTTCGAAGTTGAATTATGCAATTCATATTTATAAAAAAAAAAAAAAAAATTCAAAGAAATACTACTTTCAATTACATCATGTGATTTTTTCTCAAATATTAAACTTAGTTATTTGGGCACAAAATATTTTAATAGGCAGTTTTATATACAAAAAAAATGAGTTTTGAGAGGTGGATTAGCTCTCTCGATTTGATGTGATTGCCTCTCTGCTCTACGTTGACGTTTCACTGATCATTGCACGGTTTTGGATAATACATTTACAAGAATGATAGGCTGCTAAGTTTTAAGCAGTTTTTTTAAAAAAATCTAAATAAATACTACTTTCAATTATTCGTGCAAATTTTTATCAAATATTATACATAGTTATGTGGTCAACAAAATATTTTAATTGAACTAGCTGGTTTATGTACGAAACATATCTGAATTTTGAGGAATGAATTACCTTTTCGGTGTGATATGCTTGTAGCTCTGTTCTGCGTTGACGTTCCGTTTGGTCATCGCACGGTTTTGGTAAATACAGTTACAAGAAGGTCTTTTTCTAATCTTTGGAAGTTGACTGATTTTTACTTTTACACTAAGTTAAATTAAAAAAAATACAATTTAAAGCCATATTAATATTATAAACCAAAAGAATATTAGGAGAATCCTAAATTATTTTAATAAAAAATAAAAAGTGACTGCTCTTTTCTTCAAGACAAGATCAACTAAGACTTGAGTTGAAGAATATAGATCTTGGTTTCTGACAAAAAAAATAAAAATAAAAAATAGAACAATAAAAATGTAGAAAAAACTTCTAAAACAATATAGAAATGCAAAAATAATTTAGGACTAAGAATACTAGATCTTATCTTTTTGACAAGTTCAACGATGCATCTTTGATCCACAAAGATTTCTAGCAATTATTTAGTTTAATCACATTTAATCATTCAAGATTTCTGGTGCAGTAGTAAAACTTATTAATATTATAGACCAATAAGAGTCAAGGACAATCACTCTGGCATGTGTGAGTTCATCTTAGAAGGCCAGTGTTTACATATGGACAACTTTATGTTTCCATTTATAAGGTGACAAATCGTTTCGGATTAAAAATTTTGATTTATGATAAGAATGAAAGACCAACAAATTTAACAAATAATGTAGTGTACAAAGAAGTATTCCAAAATTTGTAGTAATATGAAACCAATAAATGATGTTCTTATCTGTTATTTGCGAATGTTATTTATTTTGTCTAAGGATTCATATAATTTCATATAAAATATATTTATCCGAGGTTTCTTTCCGTGCATCGGACGGGGTAAATAATAGTTATTCTTTTGCAGTAGTCGAGATTATTTTGAATTATCAAATTACCAATTATTGATTAATTTTCTTAAGTTTAATTATAAGCTATGATATACCTCACCTTTTGGTTCTTTCGATTTAATTATACTTCAAATAATCCTTCTTTATTAATTGATTTAAATGTTGATTAATTTCTATGAATTACTATGATTATAAAGGTCTAATTTAAGGATTATTTATCTACGGGTGACTATATTACCACTACAATTTTTAATAATCACACCACATTTTTATATTTTTATTGTATTACATATCCTTAACTTTTTCTTATTATTACAATTATATCCTCAACTTTTTTTACTATATTTTTATCCTTAACATTTTATTAATTAGTACATCTTATACCTAATAACCATATCCGTTAAAAAAATTTATTAAAAGAGCCTTCTAAATATTTTAAAATAATAAAAAAGACTACAAAAAAATGCAACTATATATTTGTCCTTTATTTTAAATATTTTAAAGCGTCTCAATAAAATTTTTGGACAAAAATCATGATTAAATATAAGATGTGACATTTAACAAAAAAAAAAAAAAAAACTAAGGATAAACATGCGATTAAAGTTAAGGATACAAATGTAGTAATGAGTAAAAATTTAGTATATCTAATACAACTAAATTGTGGTGTGTTTATTAAAAACTTTGGTGGTAATATATTTTCCCTTTATCTACATCTACATTATCTTAAAAGTGTGGATGAGTGAGAATCTTTTGATTTTCCATTTTATTCTCATCTTCTTTTTTTTTTCTTTTTTTTTTTTCAATAATACCCTTAGTTGATTTATTGAAACTTATTTATATTTATATTTATTTTTATTTCAAAAACATAAATTTATCCACGTTGACTAAATCAAAATTTCATTAATTTATCCAAGTTGTCGAAATTGGTTATTCAATTAATATTAATTTAGTATCGTTACATTTCAATTTACTTTTAGAATATTATCTCATCAAAATTCATTTCCCGTGATAACTCCACTAAATATTTCAAAGAGTGCGTTTATGCATTTAATAATTTTTTTTTCTATTATTATTAATTCAAACAATTATGTTTTAGTTATCGATTAAAATATATTTTTTATAATTATTTTCAAAGTAGGGTGAGTGTGAAACTTTTTATTTTTAAACTTACTTAAATTCTTATTAAGACCATCAATTAATTTTCATAAAAAGAAAAATATATATATTTTTAATTATTTTCTTATTAAGAATATAAAATAAATAATTTCAAACTCTTTGGGAAAAAAAGGATTAAAACTGAAATTTTAATTTTAGTGAGTATTTGGATCCTTTAAAAGAAGTTTTTTTAGTTTTTTCGCGGATCTCGAAATAGATATAGGATTAAAAGTTGGAGAGAGAAAATATATGTGGTTAAAAAGTTCTATTTGAAATTGTTGCGAATATTTAAAAAAAAAAAAAAAAACACATGTTACCTAACAGTTGCTTAATTTATAGTCTCTATTTGGTGATGATTAAAATAAGATTTTTAATAGATTTTGATGCAAATTAATAAAATGTGGTTGAAAGGTTGTATGTTCGATGAAATGTATGGTTAAAATTAATTGTTGACTTTGACTTAGATTAAAATTTTAATTTCTCTCAAACGAGAGCATAATATTAAACTTTTTTCCTTATAAAATATGTTCACAAATTAATTCAGTTTATCCATACACAGTTTTTTTTACATTTTTTCGCGACTTACCATTAATATTTTATAAAGAAATTATTGATTGGCCTAATATTTTATGATATTACATTACTTCTTAATATATTACGTGTGATTTATTTATTAACCAGACATTTCAAATAATTGTTTGATATATATTTCGAAGATCTTAAAAAACGTTACTTTAACATTCCTCATATACATAAGACGTGTGAAGCACTTGCTTACTACTAGTTGTTATTAAGTGATCAGAGCGATTTCAGGCTGACCCTTATTCCTGACCTCTCTAAAAACTAGCAACCCATTTATCAAGTAGTCGGGCATGCATGCCCGGCCAGACGTTGTCTCGGGGCCTTTTACCCGACCTCACCTGGTTATTTATTCAATTTGCCCATAGGGTGGCATTCAAACCCAGGCATACTCCAAGACCGGACATTCTCGACCTTATCATTACCTTGTCTCTTGTGGTCGGTCCGCCCCGGTCATATTGCTCCTAGAGGCCAAATACAAACGGGACTATAAGCGTCCTTCGTTTATGGGCCTAATCAATGGGCTACATTCATGGGCCCCAAATTCAAGACGTAACCTATAAGGAAACATCCTAAAAAAGGGGAAGTACAATTCTTGTAAGGTTAGAACTCCTCCTAAAAGGTAAGTTTATACCAAAAGGACTCCTTTTTTAACTAAAGAAGGTCATGGGCTATTCAGCCCTATAAATATAGCTCCTTTGATCACACATGATTCATTTATAATTCTGTACGTATTTCTAGTTATATATTTTTCTCTCTACTTTTCTCTAGAATACTAATTCTCACACGGGAGTGCCGACGGGGAGAATCCTCCTCGCCTTTTTGCAGGTCATCCATGGCGGATTCGTTCATCTTTTCCAGTGATCAAGCTACTTCAGGTCTTATCACGTCAAGGTTAGGAATTTTTACAGCATCAATTGGCACCGTCTGTGGGAAGAGATACGATCAGCCATGGTTAATAGACGTCAAACTCTTCCCTCCGCATCCACTGGTCAACCCCTCCCAGCTAATACCTCGGCTGAAGGGGAGAATCCTCCACCTCTTGAAGATGTTTGGGAAGAACAAGATTCAAAAGACACGCCGACAATGAACCGGTTAGTCGGGAAGATTTCAACGAACTCCAGCAGCAGCTCTGTGAGTTCCGTCAGGCTCTTCAGCAACAGAATAATTGTCGAACACCACCTGACCTGAACACTCCAGGAATGATTCCCAAGGAAGATCACAGGAAAGATAATCCTGTAGATGACCATTCCCCGGCAATCAGGGGTGCCCATCCCATGATCGAGGGATCAGCCAACTTGACACGACGAGAAATCTCAAGAATCATTCAGGAAGGAATTACAGACGGGATAAGGCAAAACATGCAAGGTCAGACCTCTTTCACGAGAAGAACCCCTTTCACCCCTGAAATAATGTTATTCCCCTTACACTAATGTCTTGGACATGCAAAATGCCCCTTATCAGATACTATGCAAGGGCTTCCCGAAAACCTTAACAAACCCTACCCGAGATTGGTTTTCTACAATACCATCTGGATCAATCTCTTGCTTCGCCGATCTTACTGAGAAATTCTCGACCTTCTTTGCAAGCAGCAAAAGGATTAAGAAAACAGCCGCTTCCCTCATGCAGTTGAGACAAGGACCTAATTTAACACTGCGAGATTTCATGACCCGTTTCAATGCCGAAAGACTTCAGATTCCGGATCTTCACATCTTCTCGGCAACTTCTGCCCTGACCTTAGCCATTCGAGGTTCAGAATTCAGAATGTCCTTATCTAAGAATCCACCAACGAACGTGACCGAACTTCTCAGATGGGCAGAAAAATATATAAATATGGAAGAGACATTACTGTCGGTTAGGGTGCAGGAACAAGTTCATGGAACAACAATACAGTCTTCAGAACCCGTCAAACTGGGGAATAAGAGATCAAGGCAAGAAGATGGAAGGAATTCTTCCCGACCCAACACAAAGGAAAGCAGTTGTAGGCATCAGAATTTAACTCCATTAAATGCGCCTCGATCCCACATTCTCATGGAAATCAAAGGTCGGGAAGATTTGAGCTGGCCAAAACCTATCAAGGGAAAGATCGATGAAAGAAATCGTCATAAATAATGCGACTTCCACAAAAGCCCAGGTCATACTACGGATGAGTGCAGAACACTAAAACAGGAGATAGAAGCCCTCATCAAAAGGGGCTTCCTGGGCCATTACGTCAAAAAGGAAGACAAAGATCAGGGAAAAAGAGAAGAGAAGTATACGTCGACTGGCACCATAAACTTTATTGTCTGGAGAATAGCTTCTGGAGGTAATTCGGATAACGCAAGGAAAAGTCATGCCCGAGCATTAGGTGATCAGGAAGAAAGGCTGGGAAGTCATGACCATGAAATTTCACACAGCATCAGTTTCAATAACTCTGATATGGAAGGAATTTCATATCCCCATGACGATGCCGTTGTCATTAGTGCCACAATTTCAAATTTTGATGTACGAAGGGTGCTTGTTGATAATGGAAGTGCATCCAATGTCCTTTCTTTGGAAGCTTTCAACAAGATGTAAATCCCCAAGAATCGGATTCATCAGGTCATTACTCCATTAACTGGCTTTGGTGGTATTGACCTTCCTACTTCTCTTGGATCAGAAGAAAAGCTGGTGGCTAGGATGACCCCGTTTCAGGTTGTAAAGATCCCTATGGCTTACAACGCTATCTTGGGAAGACCATTATTGAACTGCTTGAATGCAATAGTGTCAACATATCACTTAGCAATCAAGTTCCCAACTTTCGCAGGCATAGCAACAGTGCAGGGTAATCAAGCAATGGCCAGATCTTGTTACATCAGCTACATTGGAAAGGGTAAAACAGATCTGATGTCAATTGAACTTATCACGGAAGAACGCATGTCACCAGTAGAAGAATTGGAGGATGTTCCAATTTCAGAAGGAAAAAGTTTCATCATTGGGAAAGAACTCCCCAAACTAATGAAGGAAGAACTGTCGCAGTGCTTGAGGAGAAACATCGACATATTTGCATGGAGCGCAGAAGATATACCCGGGATTGACCCCGCACTTGTGGAAGATAGGCTTAATGCCATGCCAGAGAAGAAGCCTGTAAAACAACGAAGAAGGCAGTTTGCTACAGAAAGAAGGCAGATAATAAAGGAGGAAATAGATAAGCTCTTGAAAGCGGGGTTCATTAAGGAAGTAAAGTATCCAGAATGACTAGCCAACGTGGTATTGGTCAAGAATCCGAATGGCAAGTGGCGAGTCTGCATAGACTTTACATATTTAAACAAAGCATGTCCAAAAGACAGTTATCTTCTTCCCCGAATCGACAGATTGGTGGATTCCACATCAGTTTCTGAACTTTACAGCTTCCTCAACGCATTCTCAAGATATCATCAAATTCGAATGGCACAAGAAGATCGAGAGAAAACTTCCTTTATGGCTAATGAAGGGATATATTGCTACAAAGTCATGCCCTTTGGATTAAAGAATGTTGGAGCTACTTATCAGAGATTGGTAAACATGATCTTCTCCAAACACATCCGGCTGAACATCGAAGTTTATATTGATGACATGGCCGTAAAGAGCTCGAGAAAGAAAGACCACATAACCGACTTGGAAGAAATTCTGTACACTCAAGCAACATCGGATGAAACTAAATCCCACTAAATGCACCTTCGGAGTAAGCTCGGGAAAATTTCCAGGGTTTATGATCACTTAGCAAGGCATTGAAGTCAACTCGGATAAAATTGTGGCCCTTACATTAATGGAACCTCCCAGGACCATCAGGGAAGTACAGAAACTTACGGGTAGAGTGGCAGCATTGGGCCGTTTCATGTCAAGGGCACCAGATAAATGTTTTCCCTTCTTCAAGACTCTCGGAGGAAACAAGGAGTTCAGATGGGATGAAGAATGCAATGTCTCCTTCAGAAAGCTGAAGGAATATTTGGGAACTCCTCCAATATTGGTAAAACCAAATGCAGGAGATAGTCTGTTTCTGTATCTAGCAGTTTCAGATCACGCGTTAAGTGCTGTTTTGGTCAAAGAGGAAGGGAAGATCCAAAAACCAGTATACTATGTAAGCAAGATGATGTTGTATGCAGAAACTCGATATACACTGGCAGAACAGCTCGCACTTGCCCTGGTTATAGTAGCCAGGAAGTTAAGACTTTACTTCCAAGCCCATGCTATAACAGTCCTCACAAACCAGCCTTTAAAGCAGATCTTGCAAAAATCGGATGTCTTTGGTCGTCTGCTCAAATGGTCAATCGAGCTTGGGGAATATGACATTGAGTTCAAGCCTCGAACTTCCATAAAAGCAGAGGTCTTGGTGGACTTCGTTGCCGAACTCGCCCCAAGACCTCGGGGGCCAACAGGTCATGATAGGGAAGAGGCGACATGGACTTTGAAAGTCGATGGAGCATCAAATGCCGCAGGCTCGGGGCCTGGAATCATACTAAAAAAGGATGATGACACAATGGAAATTCAGTGCGCAATTAGGGTCAACTTCCCGGCTACTAATAATGACTCAGAATAAGAGGATGTTATCGTCGAACTTCAGGCAGCTCAACATCTAGGGGTCAAACATGTCAAAGTCTTGAGTGATTCACAGTTGGTGGTCGACCAAGTGAATGGAACTTTTGAAGCAAAAGATGAAAAATGTCATCTTACAGAATGATGTTCTGGACTTGCAAAGGAAGTTCAAATATTACTGTATAGATAAAATACCAAGGTCCGCTAATCACAAAGCAAATGCCCTATCAAGACTAACTTTTTCCAATCTAGACCACTTGGAGAGAACTGTATTCGTGTGAACACTTCATGAGCCCAGTATCGCACAGCAACCCGATATCATGGATATTTTAGATCATGAGCCTAATTGAATGGATCCAATCATTGAGTATTTAACGTCAGGAAAGTTTCCAGATAGTACGGTAGAAGCAAGAAGAGTCAAAGCAAGGGCTCCGAGGTATACCATATTACAGAATACCTTATTCCGTCGAAGTTTTACACTTCCTTACCTCCGATGCCTAACTCCGAAGGAGGCAGCCCTTGCTATTTTCGAGGTTCATGAAGGAATTTGTGGAGGACACAGAGCAAGAGCACTGGTTATGAAGTTAATGCGATACGGGTACTATTAGCCAACCATGAGGACAAACACACTCAGCTACGTGAAAACTTGTGATAAGTGTCAAAGGTTTGCAACCCGGTTGCATCAACAAGCAAAAGAGCTATCTTCAATTATATGCCCATACCCCTTTGCACAGTGGGGAATTGACTTACTTGGGCCATTCCCCATAGCTCGTGGCCAAGTCAAGTTCCTAGCAGTGGCTGTAGAATACTTCACAAAATGGGTAGAAGCAGAACCTCTTGTCGTAATTACAAAACAAAAGTTGGAAGCATTTGTTTGGAAGTCAGTTATCTGCTGTTTTGGTCTTCCTAAGACATTAATAACTGATAACGGATGACAGCTTGAGTGCCGGCCTTCAAACAAATCAACAAGAATTTGGGAATAGAACACATGTTAACTTCCGTTTCACACCGCAGTGTAATGGATTGGATGAGGTTACAAACAGGCTCATCTTACAAGACTTGAGGACTTGTCTTGACAGTTCCAAGGGTGATTGGCCCTATCTCCTTCAAAAAATTCTTTGGACTAACCGAACATCATTCAAGACTGTAACAAGGGAAACTCCATTCATGCTAGCTTTTGGGACGGAAGCTGATATTCCAGTGGAAGTGACGATTCCCAGCTTTCGCACAATGACTATAGGATCACCCGATCGGATTGAGGGGCAGAGAGAAAGTCTAGATCTTCTAGAAGAAGTCAGAGATAATGCCGCCCTAAGAATAGCTGCTTATCAACAGGCCATGTCAAAGAAGTTTAATGTCTGAGTAAAAAAGAGAGAGTTCAGAATGGGAGATCTTGTCCTATGTCGAAGCAAAGCCGTCTGTCATCAACCTGGGAAACTTGGACCTATTGGGGAAGGACCATACGAAGTCATCCAAAAAGTGGGAAAGGGATTTTACATCCTCCGAACAATGGTTTCAAAGCCCCTTCCTCGGCCACGGAATGTTGAAAATCTGAAGCCTTACAACAAGTAGTCACCTTTCTGATAGCAACAAGGTCGTCTAGTCAAATAAGAGTCGGGTCTGCGAACCCATTTTTTCTCTTAAGTATGTCCGAACTTGCACGTCCATCAACAATTTTTTAGTGAGGTTGGGCCTACGCGCCCATCGTACTTTCTTTCAGAGTCAGGGAAGGGTACTCTTTTTCCTTATCCAGATTTTTTTCCAAAATGATTTTTCTGGATAAGGTTTTAACGAGGCCCATAGTTCATTCCCTTTAATAAAAGTATTTCTTCAGAAAAATGAACACCAGAAGACAAAATACCGGAATAACTTACAAGGTCATCCAAATGATTTTACAAGTTATTTCCTAACAAATAACTTACAATGTCTCATGGTAAGACGTTACAAATTATTCTTCCACGAATAATTTACAATGTCTCATGGCAAGAAATTACAAATTATTTCTCAACAAATAATTTACAATATCTTATGGTAAGACGTTACAAATTATTCTTTCACGACTAATTTACAATGTCTCATGGCAAGACGTTACAAATTATTTCCTAACAAATAATTTACATGTATCATGGTTAGACGTTACAAATTATTCTTTCAAGAATAATTTACAATGTCTCGTGGTAAGACGTTACAAATTATTTTCCAACAAATAATTTACAATGTCTCATGGTAAGACGTTACAAATTATTCTTCCACGAATAATTTACAATGTCTGATGGCAATGCGTTAAAAATTATTTCCCAACAAATAATTTACAATGTCTCATGGTAAGACGTTACAAATTATTCTTCCAAGAATAATTTACAATGTCTCATGGCAAGGAGTTACAAATTATTTCTCAACAAATAATTTACAATATCTCATGGTAAGACGTTACAAATTATTCTTTCACGAATAATTACAATATCTCATGGCAAGGCGTTACAAATTATTTCTCAACAAATAATTTACAATGTTTCATGGTAAGACGTTACAAATTATTCTTTCACGAATAATTTACAACGTCTCATGATAAGGCGTTGCAAATTATTTTCCAACAAATAATTTACAATGTCTCATGGTAAGACGTTACAAATTATTTTTCCACGAATAATTTACAATGTCTCATGGTAAGGCGTTACAAATTATTTCCCAACAAATAATTTTCAATGTCTCATGATAAGACGATACAAATTATTTCTCACAAATCCACAAAGTCAAAAGTTTGATCTCTTCTTCGTTTAAGCTAAATAGAAGGTTAGACTAGCTCGACCTTACAAATTATTTCTCACAAAGCCAAAAAGTCAAGAGTTTGACCTCTTATGTGTGTAAATTAAATGCAAGGTCGGCCAAAATATATTTTCGCCTTCCCAGGGCTTAATGTAAAAGAATATTTCCTTCCAGTACTTCAAAGAGGAAGGGACCCAAGGCACCTCAAACCTTCCCTTCCTACAAAAATAGACAAAACAGTTACATCGAAGAATGCTTGCAGTAAACAGGAAGTCCACAAAAAAAATGATGTAGGGGAAACCTAAGACCCGCCACTAATGATTCATGGAACACTACCATTTCCCCTTCCCGGCAGTGATAAGAAACATCGTCGCTCTTGGGAACCCGGGCTATATACTTGTTCAAGAGGCCAAACTTCCTCATATCTGCCTCAACCATATGTTCTTTCATCCTACTATTAAATGTAGGAAGCTCTAGGTCGGGATTATCATCTACTCCGTCTTCATTACTCGACTCGTCATCCCTAGAGAGTGGCGGGGGTTGGTAAAATCCTAATGGCTCTACGTCTAGGGCCTCGTCCAAGTTCTCTACTTCCTTAAGATCAGTTATGATCACTTGCCTTACCATGTTTCCTAAGAATAAATTACGAAATTAAAAAAGGTCGGGCGGGGTTGAGCTTACCTAAGGGTAATGTTCTTTGGAGGTTAGATCGTGCCAGATGCTCGAAGAGTTCTCTAGTTTCTCACAAAATCGCAAAGTAAAAAGAATGAGATGATAGGGACCACATATATATAGGCAAAAATGGCGGGAAGATTTTTGAATCTCCGCCTCTCACTTTGGACATGTGGCCGCAATCTAGTTGGACATTATAGACTACCTCACAGTAATTGAAGAGAGAACAATTGGCAAAAACGCGTCATTAGCTATCAAAAATAAATACGACAACTGTCAAAAGTTAAATGCATCCAGAGATCTATTGCTGATCCCCGATGCACGGGGGTCAATGATCGGAGCGATTTCAGGCCGACCCTTATGCCCGACCTCTCTAAAAACTAGCAACCCATTTATCAAGTGGTCGGGCATGCATGCCCGGCCAGACGTTGTCTCGGGGTCTTTTACCCGACCTTACCTGGTTATTTATTCAATTTACCCGTAGGGCGGCTTTCAAATCCAAGCATACTCTAAGATCGGACATTCCCGACCTTATCATTACCTTGTCTCTTGTGGTCGGTCCCCCCGGTCATATTGCTCCTAGAGGCCCAATACAAACGAGACTCTAAGCGTCCTTCTTTTATGGGCCTAATCAATTGGCTACATTCATGGGCCCCAAATTCAAGACATAACCTATAAGGAAACATCCTAAAAAAGGGGAAGTACAGTTCTTGTAAGGTTAGAACTCCTCCTAAAAGGTAAATTTATACCAAAATGACTCCTTCTTTAACTAAAGAAGGTCATGGGTTATTCAGCCCTATAAATACAGCTCATTTGATCACACATGATTCATTTATAATTCTTTACGTATTTCTAGTTATATATTCTCTCTCTACTTTTCTCCAGAGTACTAATTCTCACACCGGATGGGCGATGGGAGAATCCTCCTCTCCTTTTTAGAGGTCATCCAAGGAAAATTCGTTAATCTTTTCTAGTGATCAAGCTACTCCAGATCTTACCACGTTAAGGTTAAGAATTTTTACAGCATCATTAAATATTTGTTTTTTTATTTTATCACTTGTTTTTTGTGATGAAAATTTCTTAATTGAATTTTGGATAATACATATTCTTTGCAGATTGGTTAGAAAATTAAAAAAAAAATCTTTTATTATTTTAACAAGAAAGATGACGTTGGATCATAAAGTTATCCAAATGTCCTGTTAAAAAACTCATATTTCAAGTAAAAAATCAATGACTGAAGACAAAAGTACTGTAGAGACATTGCAAAGTAATACTCCATATTATGAACATGATCTTTGAAAGAGTATTCACATATCACAGTATCCAGTTGGCAAACAAGATGAGGTTCAAAGAGGATATATGTCGAAATGAGACCATTTCATAAATATTACTATCTTTATGTTAGATTTGGGAACTCAAAATCGTTGATTTCGATTCTCTAAGTTCAAAAAAAATTCCTCCTCTACCCTCCATATTTTTTAAGTTCACTACATTTCAGTTTTCTAGCTCCGTCCCTGCTTTAACTTAGATTGAAATTCATTATTGATTTTTAACTAATGATTTGCTTGATTGGAAACATATCAACAATATTTTATTATTTTCATATTTGATTGAGAATTTTTTCATGAAAAATCTTTTTTATGTACAATCATATAAAATTTATTTTGATCTATTTTGAAGAAAACATTTTCTCATGAGGTGAGAAAATTTGAATGGAAACTTTCCTTTTCCATCTTCAATTAGATTAAGGGTGTGTTTGATATTGTTTAAAAAGAGCTTTTATAATTTTAATGAATGATGTTTAGGATAATGGGTGGTTAAAAAATAAATAATTTAATATTATTTTATTGATAAATGTGTGGTTGAAAAGAAGAGAGAAAAATTATGATTTTCAAATTATGAAAATCAAAATGGGCTTATAAAATTAATAAAAACTACTAGTATTTACCCTGTGCAATGCACGAAAATTGTTTTCCGCAATATCTATTTGGACAAGTATTTGTAAAATAGTTAATAATAAAATTAAGAACGATTAAAATATTAGCATCAATTCGATAACTTTGTCTATAAATTTATTTACATATAACACATTTTCACCTACTTTTTAACTATACACATTTTTTGAATCCATTTTTTAACCATGCATTTTATCTTGAAAATAACAATATTTTTATTTATGAACAAAAACAAAACATTTGTACGGATATTTTAATTTATTAAATAATTAATAATAATATGTATTTTAGAAAATATGATTTATTATTTAAATGATAATAAATATTATTTACACGAACTTTTATTTTAGTTATTTTTTTCAAAAATTATAATTACATTTTAGAGAGAAAATGACATTTAATAATTTTCTCTCTTCACTTCTATTTTTGTAAACGTATAGATATAGATTCTTACTAAGCCCTTGTTTGATAAACATAGTGTTTGAAAAAAAAGTTGGGCTTTTGAAATTTAGTGGTTAAAAAGTGGTTTGAAAAGTAAAAAACTGTGGGCTTGACTTTTTTGTGTGGTTGATATTAATTATTGTAGAAAAAAAAGTATTTTTTATGAAGGGTAATTATATTCACACAATATTTTTTTATATTTACACCACAATTTAATTGCAAGAAAGATTTTCATTGTTTGTTTACTTTTACTTTTATGTCCTCAACTTTTTTTTAATCACATTATTATTCATAAGATTCAATTAGTTAACATATTTTATTTTTAATTACGATTTCTATTCAAAGGTTCTACTAATTTGTATTGAAAAGATGTGTAAATATTTTGTTTAATTTTTGTATTAATTATTTATTTTGATTATTTAAAAGTATAAGATAAATAATTATTTTTCATCCTTATAACAAATATTTTTAACGAAAATTATCTTTAAAAATAAGATGTGGAAATTAGTAAAGAGTTGATGATAAAAAAAATTGTAAAAAAATTTGGTGGGGGTAAATGTAAAAATAAGAAAAAATTAGAAATTTTTAGTGCAATTAAAATGTAGTGTTATGAAATTGCAGGGGAATCAAAGGCTAAACAGTGCTTAATGGTTTTCTCGAAGTGTGCACCCCTCTCGTGTCCTTTAACCCCCATTTTCTATCATCTCTTCCCTCCCGTTGCAAAATAAAGAATTTAAAAATATTTTACAGTTCTTCTCTTTTTATGTGATTTTGCCATTTTTCTCTTGCATCTGTGTAAAAATGGGTGGCTGTTTAAGCAAGAAAGCCACTGGTGCTTCTTCTCCTAATCCACTTCCGAAGACACGTGAAGTTAAATCTTATACCCAATGGGAGAAGAAGGCAGAAGTAGAAACTGTAAAGAAAGAGATCTTCATCATTAAACACAGGAAGAGCCATGAAATCGAAAGGATGTTCGAAGGTGAAAAAAGAAAATCCAAGAATGGTGTATTGGTGAATAATTATGGCATTATAGGATCAACCTCAGTGAGGACTTCAAGTTGTACAAAAGAAGATCTGGGTGCCATTTTAGCACAATGTGGTAAGCTTAGCCGGAATTCAACTACAGAGAAGCCTGTACTCTTGGGTTCCGGCGGATCTGCTGAAAATAGTGCTAGTAATCTTCAGAAGGGAAGAAAATGTATTAATTCAAAGAGGAGTTTTGATTTTGACAATGACAATGGTAGGGACGTATGCAGTACCAATGAGAAAATTGTAGTTAATGGTGCTAATGACGAGGCGGTTGACGCGAGAGAGAACCGCCACAGACGTCGGCCCAGCCAGTCTGGGGAGGCTAGTTCCTCATTTCAGGGGCGGAGGAGGAGTAGGGAAAGGGAACGGGCAGAACAGCAACTGCGGTCTGATAGCACAGAAAGAGGCAGCAGTTGTGGTGGTAGGAGAAGGGTCAGTAGATCTCCCGGTCGAAGATCTAAATCTCCGATTACTAGTTCTAATTACGCTAATTCCTCGTCCGCCAACGTTAATGGTGATAGAGGCAGTAAGCCTGGAAAAATGGTTTCGGTTCCTGCTACTATTTCATCCTTGGCGATGGATAACAGTAATAATGCTGCTGGTGGCGAGCCTATTTCGACAGCTGCTGTGAAAAGGATCCATGTTAAGAGAAATGTGGGTGCTTCTCCTCGTGCTCAATCTCCAGCAAGGGCGAATTCTCGAGTTTGTGATGAGAATCAGAACATTAATACAGGTCAAAACCAGCAGCATCCTATGTCCTTGAGCCGAAGCAATTCAAGGAAGGCAGAGCATTCTCCTTATAGAAGAAACCCCCTTAGTGAAATTGACACCAATGTCATTGTGGATCACATTCCCCATTCTCCTGGAATTAAGACTACGAACAACATTCTGTCACTGGTATGCATTTTTTGACTACTAATACCTGGCTTTACAAAGATTTGCTCATGTTGTGTTGGTTAACTTGACTGAGTCCAAGTATATAGAATTTTGTATATAGTTTCTGATTGTTTTTTATTTGGCTCTGTCGGTAACACTGTAGCATTTATAAATTGGTTGTTTTTTAGATATAGTGTGTGGTTAAAAAGTGATTTGAGAAATTGTGTTGTTTATAAATTGATTTATAAATTATAATGATTGCGTTAAAGAACAAAGACAAAATTATAAAGTTCGTGTATTACAATATCAGTCAAATGTTGCACAATATACGTTCAATTCAAGATCAATCTAATATAGTAAATACATGTCATAAAATTGGATGATGGAAAGGAATGAGATGAATGTGAAATGAATGAGTTACCATTCCCTCATAAAATGTTGCTTCATAGTATTAGGAAGATACAATTATACAAATCAAAGAAGATTGACAAATGATTGAAGATTGATATCAAATCAAAATATGAGGATATATGATGATACATAGAAATCTCAAATATTTGATTGATAATTATCTACACGATATGCTTAATTTTAGGGAGTGATTTCATTTTTAACTTATTTAATTTATTGAGTTGTACTATATATTGGTGATTTCTCAATAAAGAAAAAACAACTCCTATTTCTATCATCTTTATAATTTCTTCTTGGTATCAGAGCAGGTTTGATAGCTTCCGCTTTCGACGAGCGGCACCAGGCTGCTCGTCCGGCCAACTCTTTCATTCTTCAATTTTTTTTTCCTCAACACTTCTCTTTCATAATGATTTCATTATCCTATACATAACAGTATGATTTTCAGTCATCTCAAGTTATCTTCCACCACATATATCACACCAGATCTATATCATATCATATAATACAAATCAAAATCCTACCCGCACCAAATTAAAAAAACCAGGAACAAAAAAAAAAACATTCATACCAGATCAGTGTATGAATTTATTGTCAATCAAAAGTCCGAATCATCGTCACATTCTCTGAAAAAAATTCTCAGAGACATAACTTATACAATATGGGATTTGAAAAAAAGTGAATTCACAACACCACAACAGTTGACATCTTCACAAGGATGAAGATCCAAAACAGCTTTCATTTTTTTCACATCAAACTATGCCTCCAGCCCCGACATAGTTTGCTGGAGGATATTAGGAAGATACAAATAAAAGAAGATTGAAAAATGATTGAAGATTGATATCAAATCAAGATATGAAGATATATGATGATACATAGAAATCTCAAAGATTTGATTGATAATTATCTACACGATGTGCTTAATTTTAGGGAGTGATTTCATTTTTAACTTATTTAGTTTATTGAGTTGTACTATATATATTGGTGATTTCTCAATGAATAAAAAACAACTCATATTTCTATCATCTTTAGAATTTCTTCTTATAGGGTGTGTCCCCATTTCCTTTGGATGTCGATTTCACACATTCTCAGTTAGTTACATTCTCTCAGTAAAATATACCAAAAAAAACGCATAGACAACCTTAAACTTCTGTTGTGATCTACCATTTTTTGCTTCACATGGCTAATAACGGCTTTGGTACATTAACTAGACACCACTGACCAGTATGCGAACAAGATTCTAACTTCTTTTTCATTCTTAATAATGTCCAATTCTTCATAGTCTATCCTAACAAACAAGCTCAGAATGTTATTCAGGTCTTTGTGATAAATAATGCTGGCATGAATTTACTTCTTCTTGGAATTGTGCAGAAGCCAGATGCTGATAATAACAGAGTTGTGCAAGGAGCTAAGAACAAACTTGACAAGAGTTTAACAAGTGTGAATTGCAAAGCCAAGGAGCAGCCACAGCTGAAGGTTGAAGATCCCACAGGAGCATATGGATTGGCCAATAATGTTGCATTGAATGTTGTTACTTCAGGGGCTGAAAGTCTTCCACCACTGGCGAAAATGAGAAGCAGATCCTCACGTTTATCTCGAGACCTGGACATCAACCTTGAAGAAGAGTTGTCAAATCCTGCTCCATCCTACACTGCACTATTGCTAGAAGACATTCACAAGTTCCACCAAAAAAATAATATGCTCCCTACTTTTTCTCTCCCACCGTGTTTGACTAGAGCATGTTCTATCCTTGAAGCAGTTGCTGATCTCAACTCCACAACTAGTTCAAATTTGTCTAGTACTTTCTCAGATGAAAGAAGAAGAAGAAGGAACCCCTTGACTGAGAAATTTACAAAGCGCGATGGCAGGGATCACTTAGTGGAATCTGAGGTAGTAGCGAATGATGATTTAATTGAGCCAAGCTTTCAAAAATATGTGACGGTGAGGAGGGGTACTGCGGATCATGGAGACTTGGAACAGAAGGAATCCTCTTGCAGCAACAGTTCTATTAGCAGTCAACAACACCGGGATTCTTCTTCGCAGGAACCTAATTCGGCTGAATCAACTGACGGCCGTACTTCCTCAAGGTCTGTTGGCAGGAAGACCGATCGAAGTCCACTGGGCTTTCAGAGGCACGGTACATCTGAACCTACACGAGACACTGATGGTACTGGAAATGGCCTGAGCATAAAGAAGACAGATTTTGATTATCAACTGAAATAGGTCTTCACATAAATTTGTGTTTATATGGGTAGCAAATTGCAATCTGTGTTATCACATATATCAGCATTTTGAGCTAGTTTTCTTTTCCTGCTAAATGGAAAGTTTCAAAATTTATTTGTAAGATTTTAGAACTGAATTGCAATTATGGTTGCTAACTACAACCTTTGCTACAGTTTAATTTTTCTTCAGAATAGTTTGGTTGATAAATTTACTGGCTTGTGAATGAGAATGGCTAAACCACTAGTTTTGAGTTATATCTTGAGCAAGCAACAGCTTGTTAATATAACGTTATTAAAACCATATTTATATGTAATGATATTGATGATCCACTGCCTCCTCCTACCCTTCTCAAGGATGAATAATGTATATCTTCATGATGATGATAATCCAAATATCCATACTCAGAAGAAAATTCTTGTCGACAACGAAATGGTAATCGAGTCATTTTGGCTTTATGAATAGGATCAATTGCGTTTCAGTTATAAATTTAATTGGATTAATTTAATATGTCTTAGTGAAAATTACAGCAGATCATAACTTTAGAATTTAAATTTTTAAAATTAGGTAACAATAAACTATTTTATTATATCAGTTTTTAATTAATTAACCCGAGCAGAACCCTAGCTGATCTATTTGTCTTTCGTCTCTCTCTTTCTTCTGTATCTCTTCTCACCAACAAGACTTCCCCAGATCCAATAGGACCACATATCACCACATTCATTCCCCTTTTAATCACAATCAGTATCTCATCAAGTATCGGGCTTCTTGATTCCACATCCCAGTTGAATTTACCACCATCAATCTCAATCTCAAATTATGTCTGGTCGCTAGGAACAAATTCATTTGCATCTGAATTGATCTCATCTTCCTGGAGATAAGAAGAAATTCTATCAGCAGAAACTTTCACTTGTGCAATCGTATTGAGTAAGGCTCGTAGATTGAATATTGGATCCTGAAGCATTCGAAATATAGCCAATGCTGATAGTACTCTCGCAGGAGAGATGAATCCCTATCAAAAAATACCCACCAAAAGTAATGACAGAAATAAAAGTTGGTAAGCCCCCAGAAGGTGAATGTTGTTAATGCTTGTCATTTAAGTGAATGAAATGTTGGGTATTTGACCCAAAATTCAACAATGGAGACTAATTAATTAGGTAAGAATGGTTGGTGAATAACTTGTTAGGTATTGAACCAACAATTCAATATGAAGACTAATTAATTAGGTAAGAATGGTTGGTGAAGAGTTAGGTGAGATAAGTTGGTAAGATTGGTTGGTGAAAGAATTTGTTATTCCCAATCCGTCCCTAATCTTTGCCTATAAATAGAGATCAATTGTTGAAGAGAAGAGAACCACAAGCACAATTGGAGAGTGCCAAATATTGTGAGTCAGTGATCAAAGAGAGAAAATTGTGAGCCTAGCATATTGTGAAGTTTCTTGTAACTCTTTGTAGTGTAAGTCAAAGGGTAGAAATTATATGTGGTAAAGCTCGTTTGTTGTATTTTCTCTGTGGTCTGTAGGATTGGGTTGGTGAGTGAAAATCTATATATTTGTAACAATTTAATATATAGTGAAAAGCTTTGGCGAGGGTCCGTGGACGTAGGCATTTTGCTGAACCACGTAAATTTCTGTGTTCGTATTTATTTTCTTGTTTGCTTATTTTATTTTGAATATAGAAAGATCTTGTGGGAAAAGTAAAGTGGGAATCGACGTGTCGAAATTCCCAACAAGTGGTATCAGAGCTACAGGTGGTTCAAATAATTTGAAGAAAAAGAAAATATGTCTGTCAAGTACGATGTGGAGAAATTTGACGGGAGAATCAATTTTGGCTTGTGGCAAGTACAAGTCAAGGATGTCTTGATTCAGGCGGGTCTGCACAAAGCTTTGAAGGGAAAACCAACTGAGAGTTCTGACAAAGAAATTGAATCCAGCAAGACTGATGCAGATTGGGAAGATTTGGATTTGAAAGCTGCTAGTACAATACGACTTTGTTTGGCCAAGAATGTTCTTGCAAATATTCATGGGATATCTGCTGCTAAGGAACTTTGGGAGAAACTGGAAGAGTTGTATCAAACGAAGAACTTGTCAAATCGCTTGTATCTGAAGGAACAGTTTCATTCGTTGAGAATGAGCGCAGGTACAAAAATCTCCGACCATCTTAGTGTTCTTAATGGGATTGTTTCTGAACTGGAATCTATTGGAGTCAAAGTTGAAGATGAGGATAAAGCGTTGAGGCTCATCTGGTCTCTTCCATCCACGTTTGAGCACATCAAGCCGATTTTGATGTACGGGAAGGAAACGGTGGATTTTGCTGAAGTTACAAGTAAATTGATCTCTGAAGAGCGGCGATTAGGTGGAGACGATAATTCATCTAATAATAATTTGCTTGTTACTGAAAAGTGGAAGAGAGGGAACTCCATGAAGAAGAAGGTGACATGTTGGAACTGTGGTCAATCCGGGCACGTGAGAAGAAATTGTCCAAAAGGTGGAGCGGACTCGGCGAACTGCTCGAAGGATCCTGGTGGAGGGTGGTGATGATGTACTCTGAGTAAGATGGGACATCCTCATGGCATGATGCCAGTTGCCATGATAGAGGATGTGTTCTTACTGGCATGGGTACTGTGTTCGCATACAGCATTGGTTTGGTTTAGATGCAAGGTATGTGGTTTTTGTTTATGTCGATGGCTGATGAACTTCCAAGGAGAACCAAACATGGGAGTTGCACCATAAATTTCAGCAAATTTTGTTTCGACATGTGCCGATGAAAAGCTCGGATTTCGTTGATAATTCTGAGTGGTTATACTCATATGGTGGAGTATGAGATCTGTTAAAGTGGAAAAATGCTTGCCTGTTACCCAATGGTTGAATTTGAATGTTTTGGCTTGGAGGAATTTTGTGTCAAGGTGGAGATTGTTGGGTATTTGACCCAAAATTCAACAATGGAGACTAATTAATTAGGTAAGAATGGTTGGTGAAGAACTTGTTAGGTATTGAACCAACAATTCAACATGAAGACTAATTAATTAGGTAAGAATGGTTGGTGAAGAGTTAGGTGAGATAAGTTGGTAAGATTGGTTGGTGAAAGAATTTGTTATTCCCAATCCGTCCCTAATCTTTGCCTATAAATAGAGATCAATTGTTGAAGAGAAGAGAACCACAAGCACAATTGGAGAGTGCCAAATATTGTGAGTCGTGATCAAAGAGAGAAAATTGTGAGCCTAGCATATTGTGAAGTTTCTTGTAACTCTTTGTAGTGTAAGTCAAAGGGTAGAAATTATATGTGGTAAAGCTCGTTTGTTGTATTTTCTCTGTGGTCTGTAGGATTGGGTTGGTGAGTGAAAATCTATATATTTGTAACAATTTAATATATAGTGAAAAGCTTTGGCGAGGGTCCGTGGACGTAGGCATTTTGCTGAACCACGTAAATTTCTGTGTTCGTATTTATTTTCTTGTTTGCTTATTTTATTTTGAATATAGAAAGATCCTGTGGGAAAAGTAAAGTGGGAATCGACGTGTCGAAATTCCCAACAAGAAAATCCTGGAGGAAATTGGCAATGTAACAATGTTACTTCCCTAAGAGTTTTCAACCGCACAAATGATCTATTGGAATGTTTTGAATGAAAATTTGCATTATTCAATCTTTGAGGACAAATTTAGAGTGAACGCATCAACTGTACTCCACGAGAAAGCGAACAAGATTGATGGGAATATAATTCCATTTCTCAATGATTTAAACACAATTGTTTGATTTTTCTTTGATTGAGATAGTTGTGATAATGGTGTTAAGACGACAACGATGGTGATGGTGATGGTGGTGGTGCCGAGACACTAATTAATTAAAAATTATAATTTTACAAATTCAGTACTTGCAATTGTAATTAATTGTAAACTGTAATTCATTACAAAATTTATTTAAGTTGTAATTGTAATTGTAATTAAGGTAAATGTAACTAGTTCAATTAATTTTAGCAAAAAAATAAATAAATATATGTCATGTTTTAAAAATTCATTAGCTACAATTGTAATTAATGATAAAATTGAAATAAAGTTACATTTTTAATTAAATGTAAATTGAAATTATTACATGATATAATTAAGTTGAAATTGCATTTGTTATTAAGGTGAATGTAACTAATTCAATTAACTTTAGTAAAAAAAAAAAAAAAAAATTACAAAAAAAAAAAAAAATTACAACTGTAATTAATTACAAAACCTAATTTTGATAATCACTTTTGATACTTTGTAACTAATTCAATTAGTTTAGAAGAAAAATGAAATTTCAAGTGAACTATAATATACAATAATTAGTTACAACTCTAACTAATTGTAAAATTGAAATAAAAGTTACAACTATGGTTAATTAAACTATAATTCATTACAAAATGTAGTTAAGTTAAAATTGTAATTAATTACAATTTGTAACTAATTCAATTAATTTTAAAAGAAATTTTTGATGATTTGTAATATACAATTAAGTTGGAATTGTAATTAATTACAAAATATTTAGTAATGATTACAATTTTGTAATTAATTACAAACTGGAAATTTCCAACTAATAGTTCGATTGAAGATGTCTTTGCATACTATAACAAGTTGTTTAGATACTTTTATCAATTTTCCACGGTGTGATTAGTTACAACCTAATGATCAATTCCAAATTTATGCACTCATGTAATTGTTGAAATCATACTCAAAATATGACACATTGGGCCACCAGTGAAGGCCCAATGAGGGTCCACGAACTTTAGCCCATGATTAGAAGTTCAAGATATCCCACCTGGGCTAATGGCCGAGGTGGAAAGGCATACGAGACCCTCTGCCCGAACTGGTTTGTGTCTAGCAGAGGTGCTTTATGCTTAGCCGAGGTGTTTACGGTAGCGCCTCGGATGCAAGGATGGGACGAGGGACAAAGTCAGAGATGTGACACTGCCTTTACCAAGATGTGACGGCGCCCATCCCCTACGAAATGTAGCAATGATTACGGTCAAAAAGCAAGGTTGTCCCCTTCAAGAGTTAGGGTGAATACACGTGTAAAAGTTCGCCATGTGTCACAATCTAGGGCAACGAATCATCCTATAAATAGAGCACACTTGCCTCCAAGGGAGGGGTGAGCAATTTCATACTCTTAACAATATATTTCTCTCACTCCCTTTTCTCTCCTTTACACACTTATATTTCCCGCACCCAATATATATTTGCTTAAAATGAGCACTGACTTGGGCATCAGAGTGCAAAAGTGAGTCACCTCAGCCCCCTTTGCAAACTGATTGTTTGTCACAGTGCGCAGGAGATCCACGTGTTCAAGAGGGAGGAGCTGAGACGTGTTGGTCAAAGGTCTAGCCAGATTTTGTGGTCAACATTTTGGCGTCGTCTGTGGGAAGCCATACTGCTAACCACGAAAACACATGATGAAAAGCCACATATAAAAAGGAAGTCTTGAAAAAGGACGAGTAACCTTTTACAAAAGAGTGGGGAACTGTAAAACTTTGAAATACAAGTTTGTCCACCTTGAAAAAAGCTTAAAACTTTGAAACACAAGTTTCTTAACCTTGAAAAAGGCTTAAAACTTTGAAACACAAGTTTTTTAACGTTGAAAAAGGCTTAAAACTTTGAAATACAAGTTTGTCCACCTTGAAAAAGGCTTAAAACTTTGAAACACAAGTTTGTTAACCTTGAAAAATGCTTAAAACTTTGAAACACAAGTTTTTTAACCTTGAAAAAGGCTTAAAACTTTGAAACACAAGTTTGTCCACCTTGAAAAAGGCTTAAAACTTTGAAACACAAGTTTTTTAACCTTGAAAAGGGCTTAAAACTTTGAAATACAAGTTTGTCCACCTTGAAAAAGGCTTAAAACTTTGAAACACAAGTTTGTTAACCTTGAAAAAGGCTTAAAACTTTGAAACACAAGTTTTTTAACCTTGAAAAAGGCTTAAAACTTTGAAATACAAGTTTGTTCACCTTGAGAAAGGCTCGGAGTTTAACAACCTTGAAAAAGGCTCGAAGCATTGAGATAGAGGTCCATCTATCCTTGAAAGATAAACTAAAGCCAAGAAATTTCTCTGGACATGAATGAAAGCGATGGCGATATTAACCCCTGTAGGGGAAGAAATGGCCAGCACAGCGAGGAGGAGGTTCCTCAAGGACCTCGTGAGAATACCAGTGAGGGAGTGGCACAACCTAACCCACCACATCGGCACCGTAATCACCGCATGTTGCGAGACATGACTCGCATGGCGGCCCAAATGGTAGAAATACAGAAGCAGCAGATAGAACAGACTGCTGCGATGAATGCCTACATGACTAGAGGGTATGTTGTGAACGAGCCCATGATGCCTTCGCAATACACGCAGCCACATTACTCACCATCCGATGCAGCCACTGCTTCGTATTATTATCAAGATCCACAGGCGTACGCCAAGGTGGAATCCGAGCCCCTCTACGGGGAAGGCCCGGAGCATGAAGCACATGAAGAACAAGACCAACTCCCAGCTAGACACAGGGAGGCTTCGCCCGCAAAATCTGATAGTATCTTTAGCCGGATAGGAGGGTTATTCAGGGGCAAGCGAGGGGGGCAAACTAATCAAGGTCGGCACAATGAAGCTGAGCCTAGAAATAGGCGGGAGCGACGCGCTGAAGAAGTCTTGTCGCAGAGTCGAATGCATAGGGACGTACATGGTACGAGAGCAGAAAGGCTGAACCCCACGCATGAGCCTAGGAATAGGCATGAAAGGAGAGCTGAAGCAGTTCGGACCAAATCTCGTAATGATCCTCCGACCTTCGAAAGGCCACACTATGGGCGAGCTTTGCCACCACAAAGATAGGAGTACGCTCCTCCGCCCTACGACCAACACCATGGCCAGGTGTATTCCTGTCATGATGAGAAATAGCAAAGTATTCTAGCCGAGGTGACCCTGACGATCACCTGCTAAACTACCGCGCTAGCATGGAAATAGCCGGAGCCACTCCGGCACTGAAGTGCAAGGCTTTCGCTTTGACACTGGAGGGAAGCGCGATACGATGGTACAAAAAGCTCCCTCCAGGTAGCATCCACAGTTGGAGGGATTTGAAAACGGCCTTTAAAAATGGCTTTGTTTCCTCCAGGCCTGGCCAACTCCCACTCCAACACCTTCAGGATTTAAGGCAAGGAAGGGATGAATCTTTGAAAAGTTACCTAGCGTGGTTTACCGAAGAGATGCATATCTGTGAAAACATCATTGAGGCGGAGATGTTTTCTGCTTTGAAAGGGGGGTTAGATATGACGAGCATGTTCTGGAGAGATGTCCGAAGCCGGAAACCAAGGGATTACAACACCCTGGTATACCTGATGAAGAAGGAGATCATTTCAGAGGAGATGGCTAGAGCCAGAGACAGCCACCCTCAAGGGAGATACAATCTTGGGTATTCCAATGAAGCAAGCATCAAGAAAGGAAGTAACAAGGATCGGTTCGGCAGTAACCGAGGTGGAGCGCAGCGTCCATTTCGGGGACAGGATCTAGCTATGCCACAGAAATCACGGAAGCTATTCCCCACTTGCACTCCAGCACTCCTCAGAATCCTCCCACAACTCAAGGAAGGATGGAAAGTATCCAGAGTAGAAAACAGCCCATGATTGGGGCTTACTGCGCCTACCACAGATATTACGGTCACGCAACAGAAGATTGCAGGGAAATCCATGTGTTAGATGACCAAAAGGAGTAGGGACAAAGGGGAAGTGATTTCTCCCCCGATACGGGGAGAACTCAAAAATCGGGTGGCCAGAAGTTCCATCGAGCTGACAGGAGAGCTCCGTGGAAGAACTCGACTAACGAGAGGATTGACAATCGTCAAAGAGACAGGAAGAAGGGCTAGGATACCGCCTCGGCACATGCTAAAGATACATGGGAACCGCCTATGCTAGTGGCCGACCCTCCTATTCGAGAAATCGATACAATATTGGGAGGCTCCCACCCAGGTGGGAGCACAAACAACTCCCAAAAGAGGTATATCAGAGAGGTCAAACAGCCCGCCAACGTGAATTACCATATCCATTCACATCCTGTTGGGATGCCTCGGACAGAATCTATCACATTTACCCAAGACGATGCCATTGGAGTACACTTCCCACACAATGATGCAATGGTTATTAGGGTAGTGGTGGCCCGGAATGGGTTGTCGCGAATGATGGTGGATGATGGTGCCTTGATAAATGTGATTTACGGGGTAACTTTCGATAAAACGGGGATCAGCACTCCACTCATTCCAGTCCCAGATCCAATAAATGGATTCACGGGGGACAGTATAACCCCCAGAGGATCCATAACCCTTATGAATGAAGTAGGGCAAGCACCAACTTTTTCCAGGATCCCCATGGAATTCTTGGTTGTTGATAAAATATCCTCCTATCATGTCTCATTGACTTGGGTGCTGCAACGCTTACAAAATACATTTGCATGAAGTTCCCCACGGAGCATGGTGTTGCAACTGTAAGGGGGAGTCAAACTGAATCACGGGCCTGTTACACAAACACAATCCGAAAATTTCAGGACCGAAGCTTGAACATGATCAGCGATGTGGCAATGGTAGAAGCTGCTCTTGACCTTGAAAGACTAGGTGGAGGACCCTCAGAAATTGAGGATGTTTCAATGACGCCGGAAGAAGACCTGGCAGATCTGGACCCACGAATGGCAGGGAGCAGCTGCTCCACTCCAGCTGAAAAGTTGGAATGCTTTGGTGTAGATCCACTTGACCCAATCAAGGAGTTACAAATTGGATTGGACTCGCCGCTTGAATACAAAGATCAACTGAAAGGCTTCTTACTTGAGAACCTCGATGTATTCGCATGGAAGCATGATGAAATGGTTGGGATCGATCCTAAAGTGGCCTGTCACAGACTCCAGCTTGATCCTAAAAGCCCTGGGCACAGGCAAAAGAGAAGGCCTATGAGTTCTGATAAGTATGAGGCCTTGAAAGAAGAGGTTACGAAACTGTTGAAAAATGGCTTTATCAGAGAGTCCCGGTATCCGAAGTGGGTATCAAACCCTGTCTTGGTACCAAAACACAATGGGAAGCTAAGAGTATGCATCGATTTTTCAAATTTGAACCAGGCATGTCCCAAGGACAGTTTTCCACTGCCTTGAATCGATCAGTTGGTTGACTCCACAGCGGGACATGAGCTGCTGAGCTTTATGGATGCCTACTCCGGGTACAATCAAATCCCCATGTGTGAATCGGACGAGGAGCACACTTCGTTTATTACAGATAGAGGACTCTATTGTTACAAAGCAATGTCATTTGGCTTGAAAAATGCTGGAGCTACCTATCAAAGGCTGGTAAATTGAATGTTTTCAGAACAATTAGGAAACACCATGGAGGTATATGTTGATGACATGCTAGTCAAAAGCATGGTCGCCAAGGATCATACCCGCCACTTATCAGAGGCCTTCGGTGTTTTGAGGAAATATCGAATGAAGCTCAACCCAGGGAAATGCGCTTTTGGGGTAGCGTCTAGAAAATTTCTTGGATTCATGGTGAACAAGAGGGGGATCGAAGCTAATCCCGATAAAATCAACGCTTTGTTAAGCATGCAATCACCTCGAAATCCAAAAGAAGTGCAAAGCTTAACGGGGAGGATTGCGGCGTTGAACCGATTCATCTCCAAATTCACTGACAAATGCTTACCCTTCTTTAAGGTCTTGAAGGGGGGAAGCGATTTCAATGGACACCGGGATGTGAGCAGGCTTTTGCCGACCTGAAAGCATTTTTGGGACAGCCCCCATTGTTATCAAAATCAAAGGCTGGCGAGCCTCTCTACTTGTATTTAGCCGTATCAAAAGAGGCTGTTAGCTCGGTATTGGTCAGAGAGGAGGATGGGAATCAGTTCCCAGTATATTATGTAAGCAAAGCCATGCTGGATGCCGAGACGCGTTACCCAGATATGGAGAAACTTGCCCTCTCGTTGATCACAGCCTCTCGCAAACTTCATCCCTACTTTCAGTCACACTCCATACGTGTGATCAAAAAATTTCCTATGAGACAGGTGTTGCAAAAACTAGATGTATCTGGGAGGCTAATGAAGTGGGCGATTGAAATCAGCCAGTTCGACCTACACTATGAGCCTCGGACCGCTGCAAAGGGTCAAGCGTTGGCGAATTTCATAGTCAAATTCACACATCCACCGGAGGTCAAGATGATTGATAACATAGATGACAGCCGAGAGTGGAAATTGTTCGTTGATGAGTCCTCGGCTGAGGGGCGATCCGGCGCGGGAATATTACTAATAAGCCCAGAGGGATTCAAACTACACATTGTGATCCGCTTTGATTTTAAAGCCTCAAACAATGTTGCTGAATACGAGGCGTTATTAGCTGGGCTAAGACTTGCGAAAACTTTGAAGATTAAGTCCATAGTGGCGAATAGTGATTCACAGCTCGTTTTGAGTCAATATAGTGGACAATTTTCTGCCAAAAAACCAGCTATGGTCGCTTACTTGAAGAAAGTAAGAGATTTGGCTGTGAACTTCGGGAAAATGGAGTTACAGCACATTCCCAGAACTGAGAATTCCAACGCCGATGCTTTGTCCAAATTAGCAAGCAGCAGTGATCCAGAGCTCCATAATCTGATCCCAGTTGAGCACCTGTCGACCACCAGACAGTGCCAAACGAGCCGGAGGCAGCTCGAAAGTTGCAAAGATATGCTGCGAATTTCGTACACTTGGATGACCTGCTTTATAAACGGAGTTACACCTCCTCGTTGCTGAGATATGTGGGACTAGAGGAAGGATGGTATGTAATGAGAGAAATCCATGAGGGCATATGTGGCAACCACACCGGGGCGTTATCACTAGTTCAGAAAGCCCTTAAACAGGGATATTTTTGGCCTACTATGCGAAAGGACTCCCATGACTTCGTGTGCAAGTGCGATAAATGCCAAAGACATGCAACCATACCACATCAGCGGCATCACAAACTAACTGTGGTGACTAGCCCTTGGCCTTTTACAGAGTGGGGGGTTGATATTATCGGTCATATGCCTAGGGGCGCTAGTAATAATTGCTTTGCAATAGTGGCAATTGACTACTTCACCAAGTGGGTTGAGGCGGAACCTTTGATGAGAATCACTGAGGCCAACACCACCAAGTTCATTTGGAAGAATGTCATATGCCGGTTCGGAATACCACACTCACTGGTTAGTGATAATGCGAAACAGTTCAAAAACAGAAGCGTAGATGAGTTGTGCGAAGATTTGGGAATTAAGAAACTGTTCTCATCTCCACATCACCCACAGGCCAACGGACAAGTCAAAGCTGTGAACAAGACCATAAAAAATACCCTGAAAAGGAAGTTGGAATCCAAAAAGGGCGCATGGGTAGATGAACTCCCACGAGTATTATGGGCGCTTCGAACCACCTCGCACACCGCTACTGGTGAAACACCTTTCTCATTGGCATATGGAGCTGAGGCGATATGTCCCGTTGAAATTGGGATCCCTTCGCTTCGTCAAATTCATTACGACGAAGTGAGAAACGAAGAAGCACAAAGGGCCAGTTTGGATTTCCTCATGGAAAAACGGAGTGATTCCCAAGTGGTGATGGCTAGGTACCAGAAAAAGATGGCTCGATACTACAACAAAAGAGTAAAAAGTTGACGCTTTAATGTTGGGGACTTAGTCCTCAAAAAGGTTCTTCCTTCAACACAAGAACCAGGAGTAGGGACTTTAGGTCCTAACTGGGAAGGCCCTTACAAAGTCTTTGCCGAGGTGGTACCTGGAATGTACATGATCGAGGACTTACCCGGGGTACCTTTATGTAATCCTTGGAACACGGACCACCTTCGTCGCTATTTTCAATGAATCAAATTCCTCTTCAATGAGTACAGCATTATCACATGATTCTACAAAATTGTTAGTGAGTTACATTGAGGGTTATACCAATTCCTAATTAGATAAACACAATGGATAAACACAAACTCCAAGATTATTTTGGTTATAACACCATACGTCTATGCCATGCATGAAGTTTGTTAAAAACAAGGGACTCCTATAAGCCTACACTGCGATCACTGCGTAAGGGTTGAGTGTGTTAGCACCATCAAAGGAGGTTCGCACAAATTTGTTTGCATAGGTCTTACAAAGTGTGATTTAGATATATTTAAATGTTTGTCAAAATCAGATCTAACTGGTAAGTATGAATGCCTCAAACCACTCAGATCTGAGGGACTATCTTCATATAACCATGCAATACGTTTAAAAGATATCTGCGGTTGGAAGCATTCAAACCATGTAATACGTTTAAAAGACATCTGCGTTTGGAAACATTCAAGCTTAATCTAATGTTGTCATCTAAACTAAAACTTGTGGTCAGAATCAGACCTAACCAAGCAAACGTGAAGGCCCTGAGCTACTTAGGTCTGAGGAGCTGTACACTTAATATCTTCGTACGGTATTTGCAAAACGTTTGTGTTTGGAAGCATCCACACTTAAATAAATAAGGACATGCAAACTAAGGCATTAAACTAAACACGGAAAATCATCGCATTTGTAAAGGCAAAGTATATATAAATTGAATGAGTATTACATTTACAATGTCAGGTGCCATTGCACTTACAAAAAAAAAGAGAAATTACAACAGAAAGGCAGGTACAAAATAGGATCACTGCGGAGGGACATCCTCTGAAGAGCCTTTATCTTGAGGTTCGGGGTACAGGGCTTCGATAGAGGACAGATCCAGGGTTGGAAAAGCTTCTTTCACGTCACCCAAAGCCATCCTGGCCCCTATGTTCCCAAAAACCCTCTGCATGGCCTCATACTCTGGGGTCTCTTCAAAAGTGTCTTTAAAGTTCTGGATAGCCTCAGACACTCTGGCGCTTAAAGCATTCTCCACCCGTGTCGTGACGTTCTGCTCCAGAACCTCCGTAATCCTTGTTTTCATGTACTGTTCTAAAGAGGCAAGGTCCTCCTCCGCCTTTGCCTTAGCCTCCAACTCCCTCCCCAATTTTTCGTTAGCTGCTGCCACCTCAGCTTCCAGCTTGGACTTGGCTGCGTTAGCGGCGATTAGAGTCTCAGATGTGATAGACTGTGCACGGTTGGAGTCATCTAATTTCTTGCACAAAGCCGCCACGTCTGACTCAGAGGCCTAGAGGTCGTGTTTAAACTTATCATTATCCTCCTGAAGGCGCTTAGCGTTGGCCATCTCCTCAGAGGAGGATTTGCGGGCTATAGACAGATGAGCTTTGAGGTCGTTAATTTCCTGCAGCATGTTGTCCGCATGCCGGAGAGCAGTCTCAGCGTCTTTCTTATCCCGCTGCGCCTCCTCCACGGAGGACTCCACCTCGTTAATAAGGGCCAGCGCCCTGGCGTTCATTGCTTTGGCGGCGAGCAGCTTCCGGGACGGGCTGGCACTGGAAGAAAAGGCAGACCAGCCCTCCGTCCAAAATTGTTCAGTAATTAGTGCGGCCCGGGCAGGAGGAGAACTGGGAGAGTCAAACAGTGAAGGACTGAAGGTGACATCTCTGGGAAGAATACTGGTTTTAATACGCTTAAGCTCTTCTACCCCCTCAGGTGTCACTTCATAAGCCAAGTCTGGAGTGGGCATAGACGGCTCGTCCTCCAAGTCCTCAATCACTGATGGCGGAGGTGCGGAGGTAGACTCCTTGCCCTTACCCCTTCTTAGCCTCTTCAAAGGAGCGGGATCCTCCTCGGATACGCGCTCAGGAATATCCTTGGAAAAGGAGGATGGTGCAGAAACATCCTTAACCTCCCTCTCCCTCTTAGATCCCCCTCTGTCCGACCTCTTCCCTTTCCCCTTTGTGGGGACTCCTTTAGGATCAGTCCCCTTTTCTACGCTGGGCTGCTGGGGACCCACTGGCAGCAGAATGAGTGGTGGCAGTAAGGCTGGTAGAGGACCCTAAAGTTGGGCTTTAGACGCCTCGGACACCTCCTTCGCCACCCCAACTTCCAGGTTAGCCAGTACCGTTTTCTGCTTCTTTTCAACTTCACTGTCATGGCGAAGGGCAAGAGGGATCTTCTTAGCCATGAGACCCTTTAAAGAAATTTTTGGGAATTCTTTGGAACCTAGCAAGAAAAGAAGGAAAATGGGGTTATGAACAGAAAAAAACACAAGATATAACAGCAATAGGGAAACGAACTTACTCATGGCTCGCATAAGACCGTGCTTAACAAATAGTTTGTTCTGTTGGATGACCCCCTGGAATGTGCCCTTGTAAGCGAACAAGAGCTTTACCGCCGCTAGGTCTGCGTCAGGGAGGAGGCGGGAAAAAGTGTCCCCTGTCATGAACCAATAACATGTTAGGAAGCAGTCAAGAAAAGTGAATAAAAATTAAAGAGTAAAAGACACGTGACACTTAAAGACTCTAAAACGAGTACAAGACTCACTAGGTAGGGAAAGAGTTCGGGGAACTGTAATTTCTGGACTAGGGTCCAGAAGAGAGCTCTGCCACTCCCCAGCAACCTAGAACTACTGGTTCCTCCAGTTCCTTATCGAGGTTGGGTGACCGGTGATAACAGGAGGATACGAGCCCCTGGGAGACAAGTAATACCAATCCTTGACGTCCGACCTCACGTCTCTTTCCCTTCTAACTGATTTCTTCAAAGTATAGAGGGTATGAATGATGTGCAGTGAGATGGGATGGTCAGGGTTGACCTCTTGCCACACTAACCAAGTACCCACAGCCTGTGTCCAGAAGTTGGGGGCCAGCTGGTAGGGGCACAGGTTATAGCTCCTAAGCAACGTCCTGAAGAAGGGGTGCAGGGGTAGCCTCATACCGTAAGATAGAGCATCGTAGTATATGGCCGCTTGACCTGGAGGAGGGCTGCAAGGTCGGAAAGAAGATGTAGGGTGCACCAATTGAACCCCTTCTGGCATCCTGAATTTTTTCGAAGCCCCAGCCAAGTCAACCATTCGGATTTTAGTGGCGATCTCGCTGCTCTCCCATGACTCTGGGTTTGGATCAAGATCAACGTGACAGCCCGAAACTTTGTTAACCTGATCGACCTAATCCTCCACTTGGGCGATCTCCTCTGCAGTTAGACCCAACTCTTCCCTATGTGCCCTAAATGGGGCCCTAACGATTAAACCGAGGTCCTGGTGACTTGCAGGAAAGGAAAAAAAACTACACGATCTTTCGTGAGATTGTTGCTGCGAAAATTCTAAAGAAATGGTAAAGGGAAAATAATGAAACAAATGAGGATTTATAGGGATCCTAATGATCTAGAACCCTTGGTCTTCGAGCCGCATAATTAATACGGGTAACCCATGCCTCTTGGGGAGTGGGCTAATCAAAGCGCCAGCTATAGGAGGAAATGATGAAACTGTTCAGCTACCACGGTGAGTACCACGCGCGGCAAAAATATCACTCCCATCTCCTTTTATATTTCTCGGGAACCGATATCAGTAGCCCCTTTTTATTAAATGCGCCGCCTAAGAAACGCGCTAGTGCAATCCCAACCCTTACTTAGGAGGGAAAATCCGAAGTAGGAGGTCGGATATGATATGGATCCGAACTTTTCATAAGGAATGCCACACCTGGTCATAAAAATCACCGCGCTACATAGTGATTCCCAGCGAGCAAATGGGGGAACAACTACAAATTATTGGATATAAAAAACGATTAAACTTGAACGGAATTATTGCTGTGAAACTATGGAAAATTCGATCCGCCCATGAATGACCACATCGGATTTGAGGGACTAGTGTTGAGATCGTACCCAAAATATGACACGTTGGGCCACCAGTGAAGGCCCAATGAGGGTCCACGAACTTTAGCCCATGATTAGAAGTTCAAGATATCCCACCTGGGCCAATGGCTGATGTGTGTCGCGATGCACCAAAATAATAAATAAATTCCTTGTTCACTATTACTAAGAATGTAGCAATGGAAGCAAGGGTCGATCCCACAAGGAACGGGAATTGACTTAGTGTCATGTCAATTAAAATCGTAAAGGGGGGTTTTGTTTTGAGTTGTTTGTAAATGATTTAACTAATAAAATAAAGCAATTAAAATGATGGGAATAAATATTAAATGTTAACGAGTCCTAGTTCTCAGGTTCAGTTGTATTCTATCACAATGTTATCACTTTCCAAGTAACGCGAGTTCAATTTCTTCTTTGATTTATCACCCGTAAACAGTTAATAAGCTCTAACTATTCATATTCTCCCTTAGTTGCATTTAATTAGAATAAGCTCTCTAATAAAACATTAGTCATTGAATAACCTAAAACAAGCTCTTTAGATTTAAGACAACAACTATATAATGGTTGAGAAGAATTAGGGTGAATTAGATTATCAATCACACAAGCTCGTGACAATTAACCTAAGTTGGAATTCTTTATGAAAATATTGAATTTCCACTAGCTACTATGATTTGAACAAAAATACGATTACGGATCCAATCATTCAAAATAGCAAATCTCAATACAACAAGTTAAATGATAAGGCTTTAATCAAATAAAGAATTGCATTGATTGAATTAAAAACGCATAAAAATCCAACAATCAAAGTAAAGAATTTAGAACTACGTTACTAGTTTTGAAAACAATAAACAAATTGATATGAAATACAACTTCCCCTTCGAACTAGGTATGGAAGCTTAGCAGAGCATAGTCATGGAGAATTTCAGAATTTTTCGCTCTTGATTCACCTTCTCGAGTCGCTTTATTTCTCTTCCATGCTCCAAGCAAGCTGCTCCTTCTTTAGCAATTTTTTCCACTTTTCTTGTCATGAAATTCCCTTTTTATAGTCTCAAATTCGTGCCCTAACTTTGGGCTCAAGAAATCCCAAAATTATGGAAAGATTCCAAATAAGGAAATTCTTGACGGGCAAGTTACGGCCGTGACTTTTCATTTACGGCCGTAACCTAGTTTCTGTTAATTTTCCATGTTTTGAAGTTACGGACGTAACTTTTAGTTTACGGCCGTAAGACAGGTTCTGCTAATTTTTTGCACATTTGAAGGTTACGACCGTAACTTTTTGTTTACGGCCGTAATATGGTTTCTGCTCCTTTTTCTATAATGATATGAAAACGTTTACGGCCGTGAATATATGTGTTACGGTTGTAACTTATTTGCACCCAAGGTCCTCAATCTTCAGTTTTAAGTGCATTTTGGTCCTTTTTTCTTCTTTTCTCTTCCTTTATGGTCCTATACAACATGAAATACAAAATGCGTTAATAATACTCAGATAGGATCAAATTATGATTAGTCCATGGTTATAAGTGCACAATTTAAGTGTTAATAAAGCACTTATCAAATCCCCCCACACTTAAACCATTATTCGTTCTCGAACAAAGATTCACATAGAAAAGAATAGGACTCAAACAACAGGTTACAATTTAGATACTTGAGGTTGCAGCCCACTTTTCTTTAGCAAAAATGTTTCATTGCATGATCGGATTGTGTTAGTGGGTGCTAGAGATGCAACGCCCTCTATTTCCCATTCCAATCATGGCTCATTATGGTTTATTTCCTTTCACCTCTCGTGTTCACTCGCCTCCCAATCAATTATGAGTGACTACAAAGAAAATATTTTTGCCCAATTCTAGAAGAAATCAGTTGCGTAAACCGAGTTGTTCATGATGTGAATTCAGTTAACACAGTATCCCCAAACCGCATTCATAGCACAAACCTTAGACCAAGCAATTCAAACCACTCATAAGTAAATGTAATGGGGTTAACACCCTCACAAGATATTTCTCTCTTCGCACAAAGTGTATAAGGGTTAGAATTTTCACTCAGTTCACTGCATGGATAAGTCAGTACCACAGACTGCCTAAATGTCATAACCGGAGCCAACAATAACACAAGTGCAAAGCGAAGGTCTTTATTTGGTTGTAACGGGGATTCAGGTCAGGTAGGATAAAATGACATATTTAGGTTGAGTCGAGAAAGAATTTTGCAAGCTAAGTCAATTCAAAATGACATTACTTCCTTCACTCTTAATATGAACTTTATTGTTTCCCGCTACCCAACTTTATTCACACTCGAATCTCTTCTTTTCCTTTTTTTTTTTTTTTTTACAAGTTGAGTGTTTGACATCCTCAACTACTAATTTTCATGACTAAACTTCATTTTCATTGCTTTTTCTCTTTCGATTTTTTTCGATTATAGACTGCAACTTTTTCTCTGTTTTTTTTTTCAAATCATTACACAGTCACCAATTGGCACAAGGTAGAATTACAATCCCCTGAATTCAGTTCATTACACAACCATCGCCCAACACAAGATAACCATTTCAACTTTTTAGACTTAGACCATAGCACAATCCTCAATCAACAAAAGCTTGCGAATCCCTTCTCTATGGGTTCAAAATAAATACAATGCGAAAGAAAAGGTATTTGTGGCTTGTATTGTAGCATCAAAGATTCAAAGAAAGGATAAGGCTCAAAGGGGCTTCTATTGGTCCATGTAGCAAGTAGGCTCTTTTAGCAAGTCAAATTTATCTTAACCTATTACCTTTGCTATAATTTGCACTTAAGTTAAGAAGCTACACAGTTTGCACAAAAAAGCACATCCAAGTATAACCCAACCATGCAGGACACACATCAAAGAATTACGAGCTCATAAGTATTAAAAACATCTCTTAGGCTCAAAAGCTCACAAATTAGGGTTTTCATGTGTTTCTCCCATCCAATTATGAGTTATAGGTCATTACTTGATCTTCATTCCAAATCTAAATCCATTGGTCGAGGATAGTGGTTAAAAGTATTCAAACCATGACTACTCACAAAAGTATAATAATTTCTGTTGGAATTGGGACGCTCAGGGTTATATATGACGGGGTATGTGTCTATTCCTATTTGGGTTGGCTAGGTTTGTAGACATTTGACAATTTTACTTTTCATCTTCAACCTATCAGAGCTTTTCTGGACGGGATCATCTCTATGTGCTCAATTTATATCCAATTATGCAATGATTTTTCAAAAAAATTGAACCAAAAGTGAGGATGCTTCCTATCAAAGTATGGTTTAAGACCTAAGTAGCATAGATAGGTAACAAAAGTAGAGAACAAGATTAAAATGGATGCTGACTCAACATGAATTTAACGTTTCGACTATAGAAGGAAGATAAAGAAATTAAGCTTACAATCAATTCCCCCCCACACTTAGACAAAACAATGTCCTCATTGAAAAATAAAGCTAAACAGTAGAAGGGGGAAAAAGAAAAGGAAACTCCCTCGGGTCTAATGTGGAGGTGGATCGTCCCGGGGTCCCCACAATCGTCGAATCTCCTCCCGAAGGGCTCTCTGCTCTTCCAGAATGAGTTGTTGATCCTCTTGCATCATTCAGTTGAGTCTGGAAGGCTTGCATCATTTTCAGCATCTGCAGCTCAAAAGGGTTGGAGCAAAAGAGAATCCTGTAAGAGAAATGAGTAAATTAGTGGAGTATGATAGTAACCTAAAGAAAATTTACTCAAGCAAGTAGTGTGTAATTGTCAAGGCTTAAATCCGAGAACAATGTTGGCATGAAAAGCATAACGTACACAAAAGTTTTTTTTTTTTTATATGTGTGTGTGAAATAAATGACTAAATAAAATTAACCAAAAATGAAAATACGAAAATAAAGGGTTGAGGGGGTAAAGAAACTCCCTTCTCGGGTTGCCTCCCGATCAGCGCCTTTGTTTATTGTTGTTGCCTCGACCTATTCCTTTCTCCTTCAACCGGGATTAGGCGGATTCCCAAAGCTCCACTTCTTCTTCATATTCTGCATTAAGATCTGCAAAACAGGGGGAAACTTCTCATCAGCGACTAGTAAGGTGGTACAAAAGTTTTTACCTGGTTGTGATGGCCCTGAAAAATCAGTAATTATATCCACAGTGTCTTGTGGACTGTCCTTTCCACTAAGTTTGGAATTTTCCTGTACTAGAGAATCAAGCACATCAATTGAGTGAACATGGCTAGTATCATCAAGGTAGTTCACGGAATCATAGATATTAAACTTAATCATTTCACCATCAAATTTTATGGTGAGTGTGCCACTATTGACATCTATCTAAGTCTTAGATGTCTTTAAAAATGGTCTACCTAGCAATATAGAGGTAGAACTGGGTGAATGATCATCATGCATATCTAAAACATAAAAGTCTGCCGGAAACACTAGCTCACGTACTTGCACTAACACATCCTCAACTACCCCATCCGGATAAGCATTGGAACGGTCGGCTAGCTGAATGATAACACCCGTTTCAGTCAATTTGTCAAGTTTTAGTGTGGAGTGGACCTAGGCATTACATTTATGGATGCTCCTAAGTCTATCAGTGCATGATCGATTGCTTTACCACCTATTCGACAAGGTATGGTGAACATACCTGGGTCTTTGCATTTTGGAGGTAATTTCCTTTGAAATAATGCAGAGACATTTTCTCTCATCATCACCTTTTCATTCCCCTTTAATTTCCATTTTTTGGCGCACAATTCCTTGAAAATTTTTGCATATCGGAGTACTTGCTTGGTTGCATCCAACAGTGGAATGTTGACTTCCACTTTTTTAAACATCTCCAGCATCTCCTTTTCTTTGCTTTCTTTGTCTGTCTTTGCTAACTTGCTAGGAAAAGGGGGAGGAGTCAATTTTGCAATTGAATTAGAGTTGGATTTTACCTGCGGGATTTGTGAAGTGGCATTCCCCTTTTCATCTTCTTTCTCTTCTTCCCCTTTATTCCCGAAGATTTGTTTGCTTGGTCCTTCAACCTCTTTTCCACTCCTCAGGGTTATGGCACTCACGTTTTTGGGGTTCACCTCGGATTGAGATGGTAGCTTCCCTCCAGATTGTGCCTCAAGTCTGTTGATGGCAGTAGCCATTTGGCTCATCTGATTCTCCAAATTCTGAATACTGGATTTGGTATCCTATTGAAATTGAATTGTGTTAGAAGCCATAGTTTTAACCATGTCTTCTAGAGAGATACCTGAGTTCTGGGGCCTTTGTTGATAATGTCCCTGTGAATGGAAATTTCCTTGTTGTTGGAAATGCCCTTGAGATTTGTTGGAGGTGAAGCCCGGGGGCTTGTTATTTCCATAGCTTAGATTGGGGTGATCTCTCCAGCCAGGGTTGTAGGTATTGGAGTACGGGTTGTATTGCTATTTTTGAAATGGAAACTCTTCTGCATCCTTTACCCGTTCGCCATTCTCCTCTTGCAATACCGGGCAAGCATCAGTTTGATGTCCGAAGTTCGCACATATCCCGCATGCCTTGACTTGCTGTGCATTTCCTACAGCAAGCTGCTTAACGAGAGTTGTTAATTCAAATAGTTGATTTTCAATATTGGAACTCTTTACCTCATTCACACGGCGGACTTGTGAGTCTCGGGTTGAATTGAATTGCTGAGTGTTCTCCGCCATGTTGGAGATTAAAGCTCGTGCTTGTTCCGGCGTCTTTTCCATGAGCGCTCCTCCACTCGTGGCATCTATCATGTTTCTATCCATCGGTGCTAACCCTTCGGAGAAATACTGTACCAGGAGTTGCTCATTGATCTGATGATGGGGGCAGCTCGAAATGAGTTTCTTGAAATGCTCCCAGTACTCATATAATGTCTCTCCATTGCTTTGGCGAACCCCGCAAATCTCCTTCCTGATTGTCCCCATCCCAGATGCAGGGAAGTACTTCTCTAGAAACAACCTCTTCATATCATTCCATGTGGTGACGGATCCAGATGGTAGACAGTACAACCAGTCTGTAGCGGCATCCTTCAATGAGAATGGGAAAGCTCTCATTTTTATTTGTTCCTCGGTAATGCCCGTGGGTCTCATACTATCGCAAACTACATGAAACTCCTTTAGATGTCTATATGGATCTTCACCGGCATGTCCCCAAAAAGTAGGTAGAAGGTATCAACCCAGATTTTAGCTCAAAGGTTCTTCCTTCTTCTACCGTTGGAAACGTAATGTACAATGGCTGCTGAGCCACATCGGGAGTGGCCAGTTGTTTAAGAGTTCTGTTGTTAGCTGCCATTTGTCGCGCTGGTCTCCTTTGCTGTCGAAAAGTCCTCTCAATTTCTGGGTCAAGATCAAAAAGTTCACAATTAGTTAACCGAGTTTTAAGCATATAAGCAAAGGAGCATAAAAAACATTATTTTTTTACTTTTTTTTTTTGAAAAATTATATAAATAAAGTGAAAATAAAATAAAAATAAAATAAATGCAGAAAAATAAAATTCTAATTGATTAAACACTAATTGGTTAACCGTTCCCCAGCAACGGCGCCAAAAATTTGATGCGTGTCTCGATGCACCAAAACAATAAATAAATTCCTTATTCACTATTACTAAGAATGTGGCAATGGAACCAAGGGTCGATCCCACAAGGAACTGGAACTAACTTAGTGTCATGTCAATTAGAATCGTAAAGGGGGGGTTTTGTTTTGAGTTGTTTGTAAATGATTTAACTAATAAAATAAAGCAATTAAAATGATGGGAATAAATATCAAATGTTAACGAGTCCTAGTTCTCAGGTTCAGTTGTATTCTATCACAATGTTATCACGTTCCAAGTAACGCGAGTTCAATTTCTTCTTTGATTTATCACCCGTAAATAGTTAATAAGCTCTAACTATTCTTATTCTCCCTTAATTGCATTTAGTTAGAATAAGCTCTCTAATCAAACATTAGCCATTGAATAACCTAAAACAAGCTCTTTAGATTTAAGACAACAACTATATAATGGTTGAGAAGAATTAGGGTGAATTAGATTATCAATCACACAAGCTCGTGACAATTAACCTAAGTTGGAATTCTTTATGAAAATATTGAATTTCCACTTGCTACTATGATTTGAACAAAAAGACAATTACGGATCCAATCATTCAAAATAGCAAATCTCAATACAACAACTTAAATGATAAGGTCTTAATCAAATAAAGAATTGCATTGATTGAATTAAAAAACGCATAAAATCCAACAATCAAAGTAAAGAATTTAGAACTACGTTATTAGTTTGAAAAAAATATACAAATTGATATGAAATACAACTTCCCCTTCGAACTAGGTATGGAAGCTTAGCCGAGCATAGTCATGGAGAAGCCGCTCCTTCTTTAGCAATTTTTTTCCACTTTTCTTGTCTTGAAATTCCCTTTTTATAGTCTCAAATTCGTGCCCTAACTTTGGGCTCAAGAAATCCCAAAATTATGGAAAGATTCAAAATAAGGAAATTCTTGACAGGCAAGTTACGACCGTGACTTTTCATTTATGGCCGTAACCCAGTTTCTGTTAATTTTCCATGTTTTGAAGTTACGTCCGTAACTTTTAGTTTACGGCCGTAAGACAGGTTCTGCTAATTTTTTGCACATTTGAAGGTTACGACTGTAACTTTTTGTTTACGGCTGTAGTATGGTTTCTGCTCCTTTTTGCATAATGATATGAAAACGTTTACGGCCGTGAATATATGTGTTACTGCTGTAACTTATTTGCACTCAAGGTCCTCAATCTTCAGTTTTAAGTGCATTTTGGTCCTTTTTCCTTCTTTTCTCTTCCTTTATGATCCTATACAACATGAAATACAAAATGCGTTAATAATACTTAGATATGATCAAATTATGATTAGTCCATGGTTATAAGTGCACAATTTAAGTGTTAATAAAGCCTTTACCAATGGTCAAGGTGGATAGGCATACGAGACCCTCTGGCCGAACTGGTTTGTGTCTAGCAGAGGTGCTTTATGCTTAGTCGAGGTGTTTACGGTAGTGCCTCGGATGCAAGAATGGGACAAGAGACGAAGTCAGAGATGTGACATTGCCTTTACCAGGATGTGACAGGCGTCCATCCCCTATGAAATGTAGCAATGATTACATCAAAAAGCAAGGTTGTCTCCTTCAAGAGCAAGGGTGAATACACGTGTAAAACTTTGCCATGTGTCACAATTCAGGGCAACGAATCCTCCTATAAATAGAGCACACTTTCCTCCAAGGGAGGGGTGAGCAATTTCATACTCTTAACAATATATTTCTCTCACTCCCTTTTCTCTCTTTTACACACTTATATTTCTCGCACCCAATATATATTTGCTTAAAATGAGCACTGACTTGGGTATCGGAGTGCAAACGGGAGTCACCTCGGCCCCCTTTGCAAACTGATTGTTTGTCACAGTGCGCACGAGATCCACGTGTTCAAGAGGGAGGAGCTGAGATGTGTTGGTCAAACGTCCAGCCAGATTTTGTGGTCAACAGTAATAATCACAATTCAAAAAATTACAATTGGCCTAATTTTGTAATATAGTTGATTTTGATAAATAAGTTGCGATTGTAATTAATTACAAACTATAATTTATTACAACTTGTAAGTAATTCAATTACGTTTAAAAGAAAAAGGAAATTTCGAGTGATTTCTCATATACAATTAAATTGCAATTGCAATTAATTACAAACTATAATTCATTACTAATTAAGTTACAATTATAATTAATTACAAGAATTATTTAATGATGGGGCTAAAATTACTGTAAGGACTTAGATTTTGGATTGTTTAACCCTTCTGTCACTTAATGAAGTTCTGTAATCCATCATTAAGGTCGGTGGATTCCAGACCTGCATATAATGTGATTTCTAATAAAACTGCTAAATTTTTCTATTGAAATCTCTTTATGGGGGACAATATCCACCCCCTTGGTAAATAAATATGTGACTACTAAGATAAAAGTATGTTGCTTGAATAATGGTGGATAATTTTTTCTGATCAAGTCCAAAGCCCAACCTCTGAATGGCCAAGACTTAATAATATGGGCCAAGTTCCCTGCTGGATAACTTTGGATTGATACGTGTTTTTGGCATGCTTAAAAACTTTTTACATATTGAGTACATGCTTCACCCATTTTTGGTAAAAAATAGCCAATACTAATTATCAGTGATTTAACTAGCGAAAAAAGATAGTATGCAACTAAAGTAATTAATTCAAAACAAGAATTTATCAATCCCATCTCAGTAGTTGTGTTACGTAGCTTGGACTTCATAGTGAATCCCATATAGTGTCCTCCTTATTCATTCGACGTTGCGTAAAACATTTTTGCTCTAATTCTTGATACTGACGATGCCCTGAATGTATAATGAATATGTTAAGTGAAGGGAATTAAGATTTACTCAAGATAAAGAATTTAAGGGGTTGGAGTAACTGACCACGCAATGAAGATCTTGCATTTTGGGGAAATTATCCACAGTAACAAAGTCGAAATCAAAGAAGTATGCTACTGGTGAGATAAAGGAAAGGAAAACAAGAAGAAAATAGCTAGAAGACTAATGTAAATCCCCTGAGATTCAAGCAACAAAATACTAGAAAAAGAACAATACTCAAGTATCAGGCAAAATGGAAGCAACTAAACCGTGAACGTGAAGGAGCTTCAAAGGCCAATGAGATGCCAACGAAAATCAAACCAGTTGACCTTGACAGATCTTGCTAGAGAAAAAACTGCTGCTCATAAATTAAACAAGTCTAAAGCTACTGGATGTGATAGAGCACCAAAGGCCGATGAGATGCTGATGAAAATCTGACCAATTGAGCATGACGGACCCGGCTGGAGAAGAAGGTGTAGAAGAGTCGATCTCCAAGGGAAATTCCAGAGAGAGAAAGTAGGCTTTTAGTTTTCAGATTTTACCTGATTTTAATAATATCTTTTATATTGTTGAAATATCTTCTAAAATACCTCATAATTAAAATCTGGCCTTTAAAAGTTTGTATTTGTGTACTTAACCCTATGTCTTAGCCCTTGTTTGAGACCCATTATTTTCAAAATTCATTTTCAACTATATATTCTTCCATAAAATAATTTTACATGTAAATCGAAAACTTTTTCTGCTTTTTAACACGTTCTACTAAAAATCACGATTTCAACATATGTTTTTTGTTGCTTGATTTGCGTACCGCAAGTGTACGATATCAAATAAGTAATAAAGTGGATTTGAGTCCGAATATCGTTCTCACAAAGATTGAGTAGATTTATTTTCTTAGACTATTAACCTTAATCGCAACAAATAAAAGCAAATTGTTTTGTGGAAATAACTAATTGATAATTATCAAATGAATCTAAAATTATCAAACTCAAACAAACTAAATAAGAATGCAAGATTTGTGTAACAAATGTATGTGAATGAAGTGCTAAGATTTAAAATCCATCTTATTCTCAATATTTCACACAATGGTTTGACTAATTCAGGACAAGGTATATTTATGAAGATCGATATTCCTACGATGTTTAAAACTTTCTTTCAAACAAGATTTAAACATTTTTCTATATATGATCCATCTATATTTCTATGATGAATGCAAATATGTAGGAAAGCATTTAACAATCATGAACATTATAAGATCACATAGGGCATAGTGGTATATTTATATCCCTATCGAACCCTATGTCAATTAGTTTAAGTCTAACAAATTTCTACTCTTTCGAACATAAAAAATACCACAAATATCATATAATCTATGCGTCCATATTTATTGATATCAAAATAAACACAAAATCAATTGCTCAAAATATCATTGTCATAAAAGTAATCAAAACAAAGCATAAAATAAGAGTTTAAGACTTCATCATGATCCTAACACTACAAAAATTTAGCCTAGATACATTTTCAATAACAAATAATCACACATATAAATAAACTCCATTACCTAGAATATGAAGAAATCTTGATTTTAATGAAGAATCTGCAATGAATTGTCTCCTCCAAGCTTGCATGTGTTTTTGAGTGTATAAGGTCAAGAGATAGACGAATTTCGTGCAACATAAGCCTATTTATATATATATCCATCTGACCTAAGCGAGTGATAAGTGTATTTTATACACTTATTTATATGTCAAAATTAGAATATTATGTTGTCATTTTGAAATAAATACTATTAATTCGTGTTTATTTATTTATATTTCAGAAAATATCCAAAAATCTTGAGAATGAAGTAATTGATGGAAATTATGTACAATTGGATGACATTTGGAGCTAAATTGAACAAATTGAAAAGTTAATAACGTCAACAGGGAAAGATGTATGGTGCTAAAGTGAAGAAATCAAGGTGTGGAGGATCTAATTGGAGAAGAAGCTGAATTAAAGTTGGAAGAAAAATAGAAGAAGATTTGAAAGTATGGGGACTATATTGTTGCAATTGGAAGTTGAAGGACTGAAAAGAAAATTAAACACGAGGAACCAACTTGCAAATATCCAATGATTGATTTGGATCACAAGACAATACTTTGAGAATTTTTAGGAGTCAATTGGATGCAAGTAGAAGTCAAAAAGGAATGAAATATGACAAAAATATTACCATAAAACTGATTCTGACTACACAAGATGTTGGACAGATTTTTAGTCGGACTCTGAGACCTAATTTTGGGGTAGTGAAGAATTGCATCCCTTTAGGTTATCTTTCTAACACACTTTGAATCACCTCAATCAGATCAAACAAAGGAATAGAAATAAATGATTGAAACACTGAACACTGTACATATACCAAAAAAGATTTGCATGCAGGTTGACAATTTACTTTCCTTTTTCGACTAGGTCTCTTCTCCAACTATAATTACAACCTCTTGGCATGAAATCTGGACATTTTTCTCACCTAAGAACAAGCCTAAACTAAAAATTCTACATTCAATTCTTGGGAGATCAAGCATAGCAAATAAGCTAGAGTTGAAAATTACGTGGAGAATCGATACATGGTGCAAGCTTTCCATTCTCTTATATTATTTTCAATTAACACTATACTTTTATTTTATTTTTTTGTTATTTAAACATGATGTGTAACTAATTTTCTATGTTGGAATGAACGATGTAGCCTAGTTTATTATTTTAATTTCATATTCATTTGTTTTAATGATTCGTTGCATGTGTTGATTTATTATTTTGTTTAATGCGTTATTAATTGGCCCCACTAATTCATAATTTAATGAGTTATTTTCATAATTCGAAAGGTGAGTTAATGCTTAGATCTAGGTAATAAATTCGATAATTGAACAAGAGATGGAGATATACTTTAGTTATTATCGTAGCCGTTTGTAGATTATTGTGTTTATGATAAGAAATATTCGGACTCTCTGTAAAGATACATGGCTAACTTATTTACGTAAGATCAGTTTAATTCAAGAGAGGAATCTCAATATATATTAGTAAGTTAGATCGAATGTATATTTTGGAAATAAAACGAAATTGGAGTAATTTAATTGGTTAGGTGACGTCGTGAATCCCAATTACTTTACAATCGTTTTAAAAAAATAATAATTTTGTAATTTTAATTCTTCAGTCAATTTTCTTAATTTCAGTTTAAAACATCAAACTCATTCGTCTGTTTAAATAGGAATAAGAACTAAAATATTTCTGTACTTAATAGCAGTCCTCATGGGAATGATATCCGAACTCATTTGTCCACTTTATTACTTTTCATGATATGTACACTTGTGAGTATATTTTGCACCACAAAATAAAATGAACAGTGAGAAAGGGCTAAAATCTGTCAAAAATGCGTTTAAAGCCCACCAGTTGGCCCAGAGGATAACCGTGTGACCGAAAGACTTTAGACCTTGCAATCGTGCACTTATCACTAAAAGTAATCTGTTTGATTTTTGAACATGCGTGCGATCACACAACTATATTACCGTGCGATTGCACGATCATATCTTCAGCCTACTATTTCAAACTTTCAATCTCTGCAACTTGGTCCTCTTCTTTTTATTGCACTTCAAATCCTTCGTCTTCTAATTAGAGCGATTTAGTCCTTGTACTTCTCAAAACTCTTTAGTTTTGTCTTTTCTTCTTTTAATTTCTTCAATTCCTCCTTTGATCTTTGAATTTCTTTCAATTAGACTCCTCCTTTATCCATGTTTTGCATCCAGTACTCTTGATTTGCTCACTTTGGTCCAATTTCCTTCCTTTTTGCTCATTATTTTCCCCAATTGCTTCATTTTCTCAATTTTGGAATAAAACTGAAATATATACAAATAAAAGAAAAATCAGTAGCATTTATTTTCAAATGACTATATGAAATCCTAATTTAAGCATGTAAATAAGTGCATAAAATGCATCATTTTCTTCAAATAATGAGTCTCAAACAAGGACTTAATCTTTCATATCAAATGTTAAATGACTTGAGTGATTAAGAAGAATATGTTATTTTATTCATGATCGAAGATTCAATGTCAATATATTCATCTTAAATAGTACATGATTTACGTAGGTCTTTCTTAAACATATTTTATATTTAGTAAGGACAAACTAAATTACCAATTCTGACAATATAGATACATGAAGAATATCATTAATGTAAGCTTATTTTGAGCACTATCTTTCCATCTTCTTCACTTTGAAAGATAAGGAGTTTCCATATAGAGTTGCTCATCATCCACCGCCTTGAAGATAGAGAACATCCAGCGATTGGCACATATATATTGAGTAGCTTCATGACTAGAATGTGCATGTATTGATGGATTGAAGGTCTATAGTTCTTGATTTTGCATTTTAGTTAAAACAGTCTGGTCAACGAATATAAACCCAAACTAGCATAAAAATAGAAAAATGTTAAAGGTCTTATTCTACTCTTCATAGCCTTTTTTACTCGAGTAAGTAAGCTTGTAAGGGTTTTGAAACCTGATCCCCTAAATTCAATTGAATTGGGAGTTATTAGCCCAAAGCTCATTAAATGGGTCAATTAGAAAGTTTTAGGAAGAGTGGACTTACAAATAAGATAATCAAACATCTTTAAACTTTTTTTTGACGCCTTTATGACTCGATTTGTTAAGTCTGAGGGGGTCTTTGAACCTGGTGCCCTAAAGTCGTCTGACTTGGGAGTCATCGACCAAAAAATCGTTAAAGGGGTCACATAGAAAGCAAGCGAGAAAAGTGTTGCACAAAGATGATAAAAGATAGGGACAATAAAAAGGAAAAGTCGTCTATAAAATAAAATTGCATGGTATAAGTCTTATTAACTGAAACTGTGGAGATTAAAGGATTAGAATGGGGGATTGCCTACCATGGATCTATTGTGCATGCTTGTTTCTAATTTTGACTATCTTGTGTGGAAAAATTCAATTTAAAATGTTTAGAAACCACTGCAAATAAAAACAGGGAGGCAAGAGAAAAGCAGTAAGTTTTGATCATTCATGAGCGATGAAAGGAAAATCATTAGAATCTAATAGGTTAACCACAAGGGATTCAGGCTTAATTCTACATAATAAGCTACACAGTGTCGAGTGTATCTTTGCATGAGTATGCGTTCGACATTGACTATTCACACACACACTTAAAAATCTCACATTAGATAACTTGAATTATTTTACTATATTGTTCAAAACTCTATACTAAAGTACGACGTGATTTGGATTGCTGAGGCATATAGTAAATATGTCGACGTGACAAAAATAATTGTTTTTTTTTTTTTTAGCTATTTTGAGTTATTAGTTTCATCCTACATTATTCGAGGACAAACAATAATTTTAGTTTATGGGTATTTGATAAGTGTATTTTATACAATTGTAGATCTAAAGTAGGATAATTTATTGTCATTCTTGAATAAAATTTACATAATTATTTTATGTTTGTTAACATTTTAGAAATATCCTCAAATTCATGAGAATGAAGCAATGAAGTGGATTAATATACTAGTGTAAGAGAGTGTAAGACAAATTGGAGCTGAATTGGACAAAATGAATGTTGATGTCATCCACTGGGAATTTCGAGAGGAGTTAAGTAAATGAAATCAGAATTTGAGAGCTTAATTGAAGATGGTTTAAAGTTTGGAAGAAGAATGGAAGTGTTTTGAAAGTTCAAGGACTAAATTGTTGCAATCAGAATATAAAGGACTCACATGCAAATAAAAAGCAGGGACAAACTTAAACGCAGTGAAAAATTGAAAATTACGCTAAAAAATTTGAATTGCGCGGCCACAACCTTTTCACTAGGTGGTCGTGCAAACATACGCTATTTCAACTGAACCACTTTTGGTTCAACTGCGTGGCCACCAACTTTTGCGCTGCGCGGTCGGGCAATTGTCCAACTCAGCTGGAAAAAGGCCCATGCGCATTTTCAAGTTGTGTCTTACCTAGGTTTCGGGAAAAACATATATATTGGACTTTTCATTCACGAGAGGAGAGCCTTTGCATGTGATGGTTTTATTTTGTGATTAATGCGTGAACTAACTGGCCACTAATTCATTGATCTAATGAGTTATTTTTATAATCCGAGAGGTGAACTAACGACCTAGATCTAGGAATAAAACCTGGTAATTGAATGAGCGATAGAGATATACGTTTGTTGTTATTGCGGTCTTAAATTGAGTTCTTGTGTTCCATGCACTTAATCACTACAATCTGCCGTCTATAAATACGGTTGACTAATTAGGTAGAGTTGATTTAAACCCGAGAGGCGAATTTCATATGCATAAGTAAATTCGATCGATCACATTAGTAGATTAAACCTTGAATGGTGGAATTAAAAGTATTGACTACGTGGAGTCGTGAAATCCCAACTTTTCATTGATTGATTAAAAACACACTTTGTTTTATTGCTTGTACTTTAATCATTTAGTTTACCATAATCTCAATCTTTTGTCATTCAAAGAAAGCGAAAATTAGAATAACTTTGGTAATTGATCATAATCCTTGTGGAACTATAATCCGAACTTTTGGTCTACTTTATTACTTGGAAGCGACATCGTACACTTGTAATTAGCACACATTAGTAGACTGTGAAAAAAATGTTTGTCTCATGGTGAAATTTTTATGTTGGTTACATAATTTAATTTTTTATAAAGTAGTAAAAAAAAAAAAAAAAAAAAAAAAAAAAAAAAAAAAAAAAAAAAAAACATGCTTTTTCCTTCAATTTGTCACTCGGTTAAAAATCCATAGTTTTAAGTAGATTTCTAACATTATGTAAGCAATGCAATATGTGATAACATTTGTCAGAAATTGGAATATTTTAGTCGTGGATTTGTAACTCCTCGAGTTCTAAATACCCGGTTCGTCACCTCATCGTCCTATCTAACTTTTAAAATAATGTAATAGCGGAAGAATAGTTTCATTTCTAATTTTGTAACATTTAATTAAATAATCCAACAGTTGATAAATTTCAAATTTTTCCAAACTGTTTTAAACAAACTGTTAAACAATTTCTATTAAGGAAAACTTTTGGCAATCTCAGAAATTATCAAACATTTGAGTAATCTCCAAATATTATTCACAACTATAATTATTCGAACTATATAATAATAATAAAATCCAATTATTTAATTATTAATGCCACATGCCGTCCATCAATCGCCCCCATCTCCGATATTTGTAATATTTGTTAAAAAAAATGAGCATTTCATAGAAATACTCAGTAAACTCATTTTCAATTAATTAATTTACATCAAAATTGAACATATAAACATGCAAATAATATAGTGAAATCATCATCATAATCATAGGCTTTCGTAACATAGGGTGTGGATAGTCTCATCTTATGCATTAAAGCATATAAGTTATGTCAAACATAACAATATCATAGTCTCGTCTTGTCTCACGCAATAAAATGCATATAAGTTATAGCATGTTTCATAAAATTAAATATTTCATAAGAAATATATTCTCGTCTCATCTCATACAATAAATGCACATAGTCACATAAAATACACAGTTATATTCAATTAAAATATAAATCAATTAATGGGGGCGAGTTTACCTTAAACTTAACGAGTGCAAATTGAGCTAAAAAAAATTGATTTCAATCTTCTAAATCTCCGTACGTAGGGGTGGCAAACAGGCCGGACAGTTCGGGAGTTCTTGCGTACGGCTCGGCTCGTGAAAAAACGGATTTGGGCTTAGACCGGACAGAAAATTTGAGTGTTGGACAGTTCGGGTTCGGCTCGTGAAGTTTGTGTACTAGTCCAACAAACAACAAAATGGCCTGGCTTGCGAGCCAGCCCATTTCGGCTCGTGGAAGCTCATTCTCACGAGCCCGCCCATTCTGGCTCGTGAGTGTGACCATTTGGCTCTCAAACAGTCACAGGACCGTTTGGTAATTTTTAATTTTTTTTTTCTTTTTTTACCTATAAATACCTCTTTTTGTCTTGATTTTTTTCACAATCTCAACTCTCTCAAGTCTCAAATCTCAATTGTAATCTTCTACTTCTAGCTATATTCTAGTTTCTAGTGCTATAATATTTCACATACAATATTATCTCAAATTTCATATTTCATTTCCATCTCCAAATTTCCAAATCTATTATTTATAATGGCACGCTCACAATCTCATGGTTATTCTTCTAGTCAATTTGTTAATGAATTTTCCGGTCCCAACGATATTCCAATTCCCAAAATTTTGGTGGATTTGGAGAATGAGATCGAAGATATAGATACTAGAACTCCTCTTAATTTGGATGACATTGTTGATGAAGATGACGTTGCTGCATAAGGATTCGGCTCCGCTAGCATGACGGCGGGCTCCAACAGAATCCAAAAAGAACGAAAAAATCAAACTGCTAGAATTTTTTCTATTTTATTGAAACAACAGCTAAAGATGCTGATAGGAAACCAGTATTTAAAGCACAATGTAAAACTTGCGGTGGACTTTTCTCTTGGAAGAAGGGTGGGGGCACAACACACCTCAACAGACACTATAAAAATGTCGAAAACCTGGCTCGGTTGAAGCAAACCAATCAACTCTACAGGTTGGTCAATCGAGTCTAACCAATTTGATCTTCAACCAAGATCTAAAGCGTCGGGAAGGGATGGTCATGTTCATATCAAGTGGTGAATTCCCACTTTCAATTGTAGAAAGTTCACAATTCATGGATTTCATTCAAAAGTATCTCCAACCCAGGTACAAACTCGTTTCTTGAAATACTTTTCGAGCTGATTCCATTACTAAATATTTCGAGAGAAAATAAAGTTTTATAGATGCTTTAAATAAATATAATGGTAACTTATCATTTACGTCGGACTTGTAGACTGACAATAATCATAGAGGTTACGTAGCTGTTACTTGCCATTACATTGATAATACTTGATTAATGAACAAAAGAATTTGGCATTCAAAATTATTGATTACCCACATAATGCAACAAATATTTTCAATGTACTACTTGCAATTCTTAGAGAATTTAATTGTGATAGTAAAGTTCGTAGTTTTACACTAGATAATGCTTATGTTAATAAAGCGGTGATAGATAGATTAGCTAATCACATGAATCCTGGATTTGATGAAGTCTTGTTTCATGTTCGTGGTGTGTGTCATATTTTTAATTTAATAATTCAAGATGGTCTTAAGCTTACAGAAAATCAATTGAAAAAAATTAGGTGTGTTTGCAATTTTATTATGATAGCACCTTCTATAAAACAAGCTTTTGATACACATTGTGCAGAAAATGGTAAGCCAACACGATCATTTGTTACAGATGTAAGACATAGATGAAACTCAACTTATATAATGACTGAACATTATAAAGGTTACACAAATTTAATATGTGAACATTACAACGGTTGGCACTCACATGGCCCAAGTTTTGATTTAGGGGCTAATATTGGGAACTTGTATTTCATGAACCTTTTTTAAACCCTTTTACAATGCTACAAATGAATTATCTGGTGTTTATTATCCAACTAGTCATTTAGTGTTGAAGTATTTTTATTGCATTGCTAATAATTTTAACAAGTACAAAAATATTTCCTATTTTTGATGAAATCATTGTAGCAGTGGAGACTAGGTTTAAAAAATATTGGGAAGATGTACCCACGTTGTTTTCATTAGTAACGATTATGGACCATAGAATAAATTTAGAGAGAACTAAACACACCATAACTGTAATATCAAATAAATTAACTTTTGGAACTCCCTTGACATGTACAGATTTAGAAAAATGTTTATGTCAAATGTACGAGATCAATGCTGAAATGTCAGGAAAAAATGTTAGAAGAACTGCTCCACCCCTAATGCGATACAAAACCAAGACAGTGATTTACTTTCCTAGCTTATGACTATGAAGGGAACTTCTAGTACAAATCCCAGTGGTTCTAATTCTTCTAGTACATATAATAGTTCACATGAGATTCTGAGTGAGTTAACTAGGAATTTTTCACACGACCTTCTTACCATGTTAGACGAGGACGAGAGATAAAATGTTGACATTCTTAAGTGATGGAGACTAAACGAACGTCTATACCAAGTTGTTTCTATGATTGCACAAGATCTACTAGCACCTTAGGTATTAACTATAGCATCGAAGGCTGATTTTAATGCAGGTGATAGAGTGTTATCTGAATATAGTTCAAGGCTTAAATAAGACATCTAAGAGGCCTTAATGTGTTTGAAGGATGGGCAGTTTGCGAAGAAAATATTACAAAACAGGATAAGTGAAATTATGTCTGAGAAATTCGGAGAACAATCGTATTGGGCCAGTTCTGTGGGGAGACAAGCCGACGACAGAGCCCGTCCAGTTTCGGCTCGTGGACAAGACCAAGCCCTTACTTCACGGGCCGAGCTGGCCCGGCTTGACCCGTTTGACAACCCTATCCGTACATCTCGTCTAGCCAAATAGAAAATTAGAATTATATTACTATTTTGAAATCCTAAAGTTTTTAAAATAAAATTTAAAAACTTAGGAATTAAGTTGCAAATCTAAAATAATCAATTTTGAAAATTTGGGATTAAAACAAGATTTTCAGAAATTAAAGGGGCATTTAAACTCATGGGACTAAATTGAAACATTTAGAAAAGTTGGGAACAAATGGGTAAATTCTCAAAATGAATTTATTAAAAGAAGAATCGACTCTCTCTCTCTCTCTCTCTCTCTCTCTCTCTCTCTCTCTCTCTCTCTCTCTCTCTCTCTCTCTCTCTCTCTCTCTCTCTCTCTCTCTCTCTGATTCAACACAAATTAGAGAAGAGAAGAGAGGGAGCGACGGGTAATCGCCCCTCGCATTCCGATACCACTATCGGATATTTGCCGACGAAATGCCGTCGTCAAGTGGCAGCGAGCAATGTAGGTGTGCAAAGGGGTGATTTTTGGGTGGTTTTGGTGCTAAAACTGAGGCAAAGCGAGAAGGAGTTCGTGGTTTTTCGGTGGTGATTCTGAAACAAGGTGTCGGTCGAGGTAAGGGATGGGTTTTCTTAGTCTATTTATGGTTTTCTTTTCTTCTTCTTTTTTCTTGAGTTTTGATTTGAATGGGCGTTTGAGTTCTTCTTGGGTTGGATAGTGATGATTTTCAAGTGGAGTTTCTGATGCTTTGGTTCGGGTGTGAAAATCTATATTGCAAATTGTGGTGTGTGCGAAATTGAATTTGCCGAGCAAATCAGTAACCAGAGAGAGAAGTTTTTATCGAGAGTTTTGAGTGAAGAAAACTTGGTTCTGATTGGGTTGATTGAGTCTTGAGTGTTCTGAAGGAGTGAATGGAGTTATAATGGTGGAATTGTTGGATAAAATTCAATAATGTGGGGTCAAACATGTATAAAATAAAATGTGTGGTGCTATCTTAAGGATTTAGTAAATAAAGTGATCCACTAAAGATTATTCAGGACTAACGGGTATTAAGTGTCGTCAGATTAAAGTGTAGAGACGGATTCAATGTTTTAAATTGATGAGGGGCCAATTTAATAACATTGAAACACGATAGCTGCCCTACAGCTATTTATACAGGTCATGGTCCCCAATTGAGCGTGGCTTTTCATAATTCTCTGCATCCCCATCAACATAGAAGAAAAATAAGGAGAAAACCACGAATCAGTTGGAAGGTCATAACCCCGTTAGATCAAACGCAATAATCGATTCAGGTACCCTTCCGCTTCAGTTTCGATCCGATAATTACAGCATGATGTTTGTGGAATTTAGATGAACAATCATCTATATTAAATTTAATTTTAACAAGTGGTATCAGAGTCAAAGTCGTGTTGAATTATCAGATCAATTTTGAACGCATATGTGTAAAACCAAATTGTGTGCAGCATAAGCCTTCTGATTTCGTATAATTGAAATATATACATACACAGCAAATTGATAAAATTCCGAAAATATACATACACTGATACATAGCAAGATCAAAATTTTATTTTTGGAAAAATGGATTCAGCCGTTCTCTGTGTATGAATACATGTATGCAAAATCTTGGTTTAAAATTGATTCGTACGTGCCTCTCGAAACCGAACTATGGATCTTGGAATTGGGTTTTGAATCTGTGAATGGATTTTCAGTTTTGTTTTTGGTATATTTCGAATTGTTGTGTGTTGTTATGGATTCTATGGTTTGTGGTGTTTGTTGTTGATGGAAACGGCTGGTCAGAGAAGGGAAGCCGCGCGACGCGCACCGCGCGCGGCGGAACGCGACGCAGTTTTTGGGGGCAGCGCCGTCGACGGCGCTGCAGGTAGTGTGCGGTGCACCCGCGCTCTTCGGCCGGTTGCGGCGGGGCTAAGGTTTGGTTGCAAACCCTAGTTTTCTTCCAATTTGGGATAGGGACTTCAGCCGGAAATTAGAAGTCTCCAGGGACTTCTTTTGCAATTTTAGATAATTATGGTTAATTGCACCTCTAGTCCTCCCTGTTTATTTTGAATTAAAGCTTAAGCCTTACAGTTTGGATGTTACAAACTCTAGCCCCTAAGGTTATAAAATTTTTAAGTTGGGCCTTTTAAAGTTTCAAATTTTCTAATTAAGTCTGCTGAAGTTTAAAAATTTTCCAATCCAGTCCCTGATGTTTGAAAATTTTCAAAATTGGTCCTTAAAGTTTAAGAATTTTCTAATTCGATCCGTAAAGCTTGAAAATTCTCTAATGCAGTCCCCTAATGTTTGAAAATTTTCATATTCAATCCCTAAAGTTTGAAAATTTTATAATTTAGTCCTTAAAGTTTCAAAATTCACTATTTTGGACCTCTAAAGTTTGATTTTCTTTCAAATTGGGACCTAAAGTTTGGGATTTCTCTAAATTGGCCAATAAGGTTTTGGGAAAAATTGTAATTTCAGTACTTCAAGCTTAATATTTTACATAATTGGCCACCAATGGTTTAAGAATATTGCAATTGACTCTCTCAACTTAAGGATTGCTTTATTCCAAAGTTTTGAATTCTGTAATTCAAATCCTAAAGTCAAAATATATGCAAATCAGTGATTTCAGTTTCAAATCTTGGTACATCAGACTTTTTTGAGAGAAATAATATTCGAAAGTGAGTTAGTTGAAGCAACATGTTGCCAAAGCAACCTCTCTTGTGGATATTAATTAACTTTGAATATTAGAAGGTATTTGTGTGTGTTATTCATTGCGAATATTGATCGGCCCAAAGGAAGGTCAGTATTTGGCTCGAATTTCACATGAACTTGTGGTGATAAACAGGTGACGATTATTTGGTTTAACGTGTGATCAATAAATCGGTCCAAAGAAAGGTTTATTAGTTGACATGTCTTACTGTCAGTGTTTGATCACTACACCAAGAATACCACTTACAAGTCAGTATTTCTGTCCAAAGACTAAATGTTGATGTTGTGCTAGGTATCTTGTGATGGACCCTACCATTATTTGAAAGTATGATTTGCATAATAAGGTATTTATGTGAGCTATTTTGTTTAAGTGTTCTCTATTCGGTGTCAAATTCTGCTAGTAGTATATCTACAAGCTCAAATTTAATCCCTGTATTTATGGAACAAACTTCAAGGATCAAAACAAGAAAATTAACTTTTCGTTGGCTGCATGGATCTAAACCATGTACTAAGGATTGAGCAACCTGCTCCTCTTACAGATGAAAGTTCATCTAATCAAATGAGGAACTTTGAGAAGTGGGATTGCTTAAATTACGTGAGTCTCATGATCATTAAGTACGGCATTCCGGAAGCCTTTAGTGGCATAGTATCTGAGGAGGTAAATGATGCCAATTAATTCTTTACCGAAATTAAGAAACTTTTTGCGAAAAACGATAAGGCTGAAACAAGCACGCTTATGCAAAGCTTGATTTCAATAAAGTATAAAGGCAATGAGAAAATAAGGGAGTACATCATGTAGATGTCTCACACTTCTTCAAAACTTAAGGAACTAAAACTCGACTTGTCTAATGACTTGCTCGTGCATTTGGTATTGATATCGCTTCCTGCACAATATAGTTAATTTAAGGTCGGTTGTAACTATCAAAGGGAGAAATGAACTCTAAATGAGCTCATTCTATTTTTGTGTGCAAGAGGAAGAAAAGTTGAAGCAGGACAGAATTGAAAGTGTTCACTTGGAAAACACCTCTAAAGATAAGGGCAAGAAAACAAATAAAGAAAATAAAGTTGTTAAGGGTTCAGAACAAAAGAAACCACATAAAGACATTGAGGGTTGTTTCTTTTGCTAGAACTCTGGACATTTAAAGAAAAGATCGTACATATTACCAACTAAAGTTGCTGCTAAAGTACCCTAAGAGCTTTTGACAGAAAGAAAACCTAGTCTAAAGTATTTCCACATTTGGAGATCTCCAGCTAAGGCTAGGCCTTATAGGCCACATAAAGAAATTGGACTCCAAAACAGTAAGCAGACACTTTATTGGTTGTTCTGAGCGATCGAGGGGCTATAGATTTTATGATCCCACACTTAAGTCAATTCTTTGAAACGGGAAATGCAACATTTTTTGAGGATGTTGAGTTTGGGGAGAAATAAGGTTAGAGATATTGTCTTTAAGGAAGAAGTTGAGGAATGATCGGTTTCGATTCCTATTGTTGTTTTTGACAATGTGCAAGTTTTTATGCATGTCATTGATCAACAAGCATATTCGGAACCTCAATTCGACAATATTGAAGAACCTCCCATCCAAAATAAGGTAAATTTCAGAAGTACAAATTCAACAACCTCAATAACTAAAGCCATTAAGGAGATCCACGAGAAAAAGGGAAAAAATGTTATTCCAGATAATTTAAATAGTATTTTTCCAAGAACATAAGGAAATAATGGAATGGTGGAAGATTGTCCAATCAATTCCATCAGGCCATGTAGGGTTCTAACTCTCAGAAGTGGATTGATGTCGTAAATAAGGAGTATAAGCATATGCAAGACAATAAAGTTTGGGATCTTGTCCCATTACCAGAAGATGCGAAGCCCATTGGTTTTAAATGGATTTTTAAACCAAGAGGGATTCGAAAGGTAATGTGGAAAGATATAAAGTTCGTCGTGTATCTAAATGCTTTACATAGAATGATGGCATTGATTATAAAGAGACTTTCCCTTTGGTTTCTACGAAAGACTCTTTCAGGAAAGTTAGGTTGTTGCACTTTTGACCTCGAGTTGCATCAAATGGATGTTAAGACGACGTTTCTCAATGGAGACATTGATGAGACGGTTTGCAAATTAAAGAAATCCATTTATGTGCTCAAGTCAGCTTCTTGTTAAGGGTAATACAAATTTCATCAAGTAATTATCTCATTTAGTCTTGAGATTAATGTTGTTGATGGTTGTGTGTATTACAAGTTCAGTGGGAGTAAGTGTACTTTCCTGATTTTGTATGTTGATAACATATTGCTTGCCCTAATGATATAAGCATGTCACATAAAATTATGAGATTTTTGTCAAGGAATTTCGAGATTAAAAATCTTGGTGACGTCTCTTTTGTATTAGGGATTCAGTATACCAGGATTGCTCTTGGGGTATTCTTGAATTGTCACAAAAAGGCTATATCGATAAAGTACTTAAGATGTTTGGCATGCAAGACAGTAAATCAGGGGACAGCCCTATCGCTAAGGGAGACAAATTTAGTCTCAACTAATGCCCGAAAAGTTATCTTGAAGTTAAGAAAATGCAGAATATCTCATATAGTTTAGTTATAGGGAATCTGATGTATACACAAGTTTGTACGCGTCCGGATATCGCGTACATTATTGGGATACTAAGGAGATATTTAAGTAACCTGGGATTGATCATTTGGAAAGCAGCCAAACAAGGGTTATAAGGTATTTAAAGAGAACAAAAGATTACATGCTCACATACAGAAAATCGGATCAGTTGGAGATCATATGGTATTATGATTCCGATTTTTGCTAGATGCCAAAACAGTAGAAGATCCATATCAGGCTACATCTATCTACAAGTTGGAGGAGCTATTTCCGGAAGGAGTGCTTAACAAACACTTTAGCTTCTTTCACTTGACAGCACAGTTTGTAGCAATTTTTGAGGCATCTAATTATGGAATATAGCTGCGAAATTTTGTCACTGGACTGCATATTTTGTACGGTATAGAAAGACCACTAAAGTTATATTGTGACAATAACTCAGCAAATTTATATTCCAGTAACAACAGGAGCTCAACTAAGTCAAAATACATTGACATTAAGTTCCTGGTTGTGAAGGAAAGGGTACAGAGTAGCCAGATTTCCATAGAGCATATTAGGACAAACTCCATGATTGCGGATCCGCTTACTAAGAGATTAGCACCTTGGTCTTTCACGAGCACACTGCTCGTATGGGTATAGTATTTCTTGAGGATATCATGATTTAGTGGGAGTTTGTATTTTGGTTGCTTTATGTTTTGGTTTTGGACACATTTGTGTATTAGGATAATTTTTTGTACAGAAATAAAGTATTCAGTTCATTCTACTCTGTTACATTATGTTTGGTATTGATCTCACCTAAGGAATAAAGTCGGACCAATTGAAAATAGACATGTTTGGATCACATAACATGTAATTTTCATACTACACTCTTATGATTGATCTATGTCATTTGGTTGTATTGGTATACGTGACCATTGATGGATTTAGTTACGATTAATGTAACGAAAGTCGCTTTGATCCTATATTGATATTATTGATGGACGAGATTGTTTGGAAATACCCTTAATAATGATAGCAAATTTTTGAGCTCATAAAGTTGTACACATTTGTAAGGATACATATATGGCCCAGTGGGAGATTATTGGATAAAATTCAATAATGTAGGGCCAAACATATATAAAATAAAATGTGTGGTACTATCTTAAGGATTTAGTCAATAAAGTGATCCACTAAAGATTATTCAGGATTAATGGGTATTAAGTGTCGTGAGATTAAAGTGTAGAGACGGATTCAATGTTTTAAATTGATGAGGGGTCAATTTAATAACATTGAAACACGATAGCTGCCCTACAGCTATTTATACAGGTCATGGTCCCCAATTGAGCGTGACTTTTCATAATTCTCTACATCCACATCAACAGAGAAGAAAAATAAGGAGAAAACCACGAATCAGTTGGAAGGCCATAACCCGTTCGATCAAACGTAATAATGGATTCAGGTACGCTTCCTCTTCAGTTTTGATCAGATAATTATAGCATGATATTTGTGGAATTTAGATGAACAATCATTTATATTAAATTTAATTTTAAAAGGAATAGGTTTGTATTTGCTTTGGGTTGGAGTAGTGGGGATCGTAACAGTTCCTGTGGAAGTGATAGAATCTGTTTTTCCATGATTTTGCCAAGATAATAGGAAGGTTTTTAAATTTTGAAATTCAACAGAATGATAAACTTAGATATTTCGAATGCTGAGCAAAAAGAGAAGATAAACTGGAATTTATATTGAATGAAAATAGGGTTTTAAAATCATATTTTGAATTTTTTGGACTTCAAATCAAATTGGACTAAAAATTATGTTTATTGGCTCAAAAATAAATAATATGGTCAGACGACGTACTTAAATTTTAAAATTGGGTAAAATCATAGCGACACGTTTTGAAGAAAATAGAATATTCATTTAATATTTGACTAGAAAATTTTCTATCGCTATAGGCTTGCTCTCTTTTGAACCACATGAAATAGATTTATGTATGCTTAATCTGCTCCTTTCCTTAAACTCTACTTCTCTTTCCTTATAACGGCTCAATCTGAAGTTTCAAGCTATGGTTGAAGGTGGAGAAAGCGTTAAACATTATTTTTATTTGTTTTTGCAAGGAATTTATCCTAAACGAAAATGGAAATATTGGTGATGTAGAGAAAATGTTTATACAAGTTAAAGATGCAGACTACTCTCCGTTCTGGATAACTACGATTTCTTTTTATCTATAATGTTACACCCGTGCGATGCATGATCATTTGTCACTTACATATATCAAATTTATATTTTAACATATGAAATTAATGTTTAATTAAAAATGAAAAAGGAATGAAAACAATTAATTAATTACAAAGGCACATTACACATACTTTAATTATTATTTTTACGATTCGTATGTTTATCATTTCAGAAATTTCTTTAAATATTCTAATTTGAATTGATTTAAAACATAAATGGAAAAGAAAAATTACATTTAAATAGAATTTGTAATAAGTAGAAAAAATAGATATATCTGTGATATGCACTCAGAATTATTAAAACGAAAAGGAAAATAAAAATAAAAATAAATTGATGAACGTTCTTATTTCATCATCTTTCATTTTCTATAAAAATATTTATATGATATTGACAAAGTTTTATTTTATTTTATTTTTTACTTTTACGAATTAAAAAAAAATTGTAATTGATTTTCAAGAGGGAAGACAGACCAAGAAATTTTGGGTCCTGAAAAATGCAGCTATTTAGGCTATGCTTGGTAGACCAAGCTAATAAGCTAATTGATAGCTGATAAGCTAGCTTATAGCTAAAAAGCTAATTGTGAGCTGATAGCGGATAGCTGATAAGTTGGTTGATTGAAATAGAAGTGTTTGACAAAATTAGCAGAAAAAGCTAGCTTAAAAATATAAAATAATATAAAAGGAAAATATATTTTAAATACCCTAATGGCATAGGGGAGTAATTTAAAAAAAAAAAAAATAAAGAGGCAAAAAATGGGAATAAAAAATGAAAAGCTCATGGAGCTTATTTGAAAAGTTTGTAAAAGTAGATTTTGAGATAAGCTCTAACTTTTCAAATAAGCTCATCAACCAAACAGAACTTATTTTAGCAGATGAAGCTTAAAGCTTATAAGCTCTCCAAATAAGTTATAAGCTAGCTTATTTGGCTTACCAAACATACTCTTAAAAATTTGCATTCAATTAGATTATTTTAAATCTGAATTTTGTCCAAAAATGAATAATGAATAGTGAATTAATACTACTAATTACGATTTTAGGAAATAAGTTTAATAATTGTGATTTTGTGGAGAACGTATACTTAAGCACCTGTTTGAGGCTCGTTATTTCAAATAATGTAGTTCGTAACAGAAAATTTTTATACAATGAATTGTTAAAAAGTATGATTATTTTATTAATAGAATGTTAGTTGAAAATGATTTTTTTAAAAATAAAGATTTGAATAAAGTGTACTGAATAGGTTTTTTTTTTTTTTTTTTTTTTTTTACTAAGTTGCTTGCAACAATTATAATAGTTGGAACTTAAATAACTTACTACTTAAAAAATATATATATATATACTTCAATGACCATTTGCATAACTATTTAATTTTAATGATTATTAATGTAATTAATCTTTTCAAAATATAATTTATAGATTATCACAAATAATTTATCATTATCCAAATAGTACTATTAGAATTGGTACTAACTATTTTATTACAATATTCGATATTTAAATTTATTAAACAAATATTTCATTTCATATTTAAATAAATGTAGCAAATTAAACAGCATGAAATGTTAGTTTTTATTAAATTTTAATGAATGTATATCGCAAATACATTTAACTTTATATAATAAGAAATCATCTATGCATCTCGATTCATAAAAGTGGGGCGGTCATTTAACCCACAAGACATAGTATTTTATCACTTACCCATATGAAATTGATTTTCAAGATTCAATTTTTCTGAACATTCATTCTCAATCACACATTTAAAAAAAAAAAAATTACAATTTTTCGTACTACTTTTTAACTATACATTTCAAAAATCACTTTTTCACAAAAACAGTTCTCAAAAAATCAAAATCAAATAGTTAACAACCAAATAAAGTTGGAGATCACGAAATTATACGAAAAATCTTATACCCTATAATCTTTAAAAATTTATTAAAATTAAAAATGATTAAAAAAAATATTAATCATTCTATTGATATTATTAACTAAAAAAATCAAAGTATTAATTATTCAATATTAGTCTTCTTTCAATAACTTTTTCTATAAATTGTTTATAAGTGACGCATTATTTTAACAACAAATATATTTTAGAAAATATGATTTTTAATATTAAAGATAACAAATAATCTGACCATTAAAAACTATCCCCTCGTATATCGGTTTTGAGGTTAAGTTTATTGCATGTGGTTGTAACAATTGGTATAGAGACCTTTAATAATGTACAATGTGTTGCATTTTTTAAAGTCTATCAAGAATAAATTAAAAGTAAGACTACTTTCATTGTCAGGACGTGTATTGCGTAAATATTATACATAACAACCATATCAATCAACCAACATTGCACCATACGGACGTCCCTCTAGTAATTTGAAAACCTTTTAAAAAAAATATACACGCCTTAAGAAATAAATAGTAAAACCCAGAAGTTATATGCAAATGAATACATAAAAGAAATATTGAGGGCAACAGAAAAGCTTGTTCCCACTCCCGAATACATTTTCTTTTCAAAGAGAAGTGTTTGCAAGGTTCTTCTACTGGTACCGCAGGTTTTATCGCTTGCGGTATCGTCCCCTCACAATAGGGGGTGGAGCCCCTTTTTGCGGTTTAAGATGAAATTTCCTTGCATATGTTAAAGTTTGGTTGTTTAGTAAATGTAAATTAAGTCCATGTTTGATAGAAAATATAATTTAAGTTCCTGTTTGACAACCATTTTAAAGAGAAATTGATGTTTTGAAACTTTTTAGAGAATTTTTTGTTTAAACTTAGAGAAAGTTTTGAGTTTACTTGTAAAATATTTCATTTTATGAATGTGTTGGTCGAAAATAAGAGGAAAAAAATATTTGAAAAAAAAAATTGTGAAACAGGGACTAAAATTTTATCAAAGTCAAAGTCAATCAATAATTTTAAACACATTTTTCATGGATTTACAATTTTTAATAACACGCTTTATCAAATTTTATTAAAATATGCTAAATGTTTTATTTTAATCTACAACAAATCGGGATTAAGCTTCTGTTTGGCCACATTAAATTCATATTTCTTCAAAATTAATTTTCAATTATATATTTAATTTATCCATGATTATTATCAACTTTTTATTTACAACTTTTATTTATTAAATTCATCAATATCTAACGAAGAATTAAAAAATTTATACAAAGTCTCAAGGATATGATCACAATAACAAAGTAAAGACAAAATTCCTTTAACGTAGCACCAAAATTCAAGGGCATAATGATCATTCTGCACTTAACAGATAGGAATGGGTGATTGAAGGACTCGATCTCGTCAATTAGTAGTATAATAGTTTTAGTAAATTATAATTGTCTTTGTTTGATGGCTGATTTTTATTGGTAAATAAGGAATTTTAATTTTCAATAATGCTTGTTGTACAACCATGGTTCACAATGCAATTGAAAATTTGGTATCAAATGTTCGAATTGCCCCTTTACTTAACCAATAATTCCCACCATATCACAACATCCCCCAAATTCGAATCAATTTAACCCAACCACCATTAATGCTCTTCCTAACCTCGCTGGCCATACTCGATGAAATCGAGGCACCCAAAAATCTAGAGAGTACGTGAGGTGGGAAATTTTTCAAAGATCTACAAGGAATACTGGTTCGCCGAAAGTGCAATCAGTGTCGAAGGCGACTAAGACGAGATCTGATTTTCGTGCAGTTTTTTGTGGATTTCGCAAAAGGTGAGTCACTGTTACAGGTAAGGAACTCTGTTGAGCAGCTGGTATGCTTTCTTGTTGAGTTGGTTCTATTTTCTGTAAGCTTAGATTTCAAAGTTTGCTAGCTTAGATTCAATTTTATGAAGAGTTTGATATGATGAACTTTGCCATTGATAAAGTCGCAATGTAGTGTATGTTGAATCAGTGTAGTTGACATAGCCTGTATATTTGTTTTTCTACTTCTAAACTCATTGAAGAACACTGAATTGAACCGTTGCTTTCCAGGTTCCATTTCTTTCCTCCCCTATCTGTTATATTGAACCATTGGATTTAAACTTCTCTTCAATTCATTGATTATGGCTAGGGCAGTGATTTGTTAATTTGTTTATGAATCATTTTCCCATTATACTTACTAGCTTAGATTCAGTTTTGGGCTTGATATCAGCAGTATGAATACATATAATTGTGGGATTTTGCTATACATACTTACTAGCTTAGATTAAGTTTTGGGCTTGATATCATCAGTATGAATACATATAATTGTGGGACTTTTCTATGCATGCTTATTAGATTAGATTCAGTTTTGGGCTTTTAATTTTGGCATATTTCATTAGGTGTTTTGGAAATATAATGTTAATTTAAATGACTTGATGCAATTTTTTGAGAAATTGGAGCTTCATTTTGATGGGTCTTGAAATTTTTAAGTTTACATGCATACAATGTTGGGAAGGAACTCAGGTGTTTGTCATAGCTGCAGAGCGACTGATCACTACTTCATAGAATATCCAAGAAAGTGTCATTGACCAGTGTGCAGTCATGGCTACTTAAAAAGTTTTGTGGTTGAGAAGGAGCCTTCTAAATACAAAATACAAAGGGAAGATGTTCACTGGCAGTACTATGAAATGCGGTCATTATGTGTGGGTAGTAGAAGGCGAATCAAGTGGATCGAATGCGAAAGATGAATCTATTGGCACTCATTCAGCACATCAAGCGGCCAACACTCCTGTGGAAGATTTATCTGCACTGTTCTGCAATCTAGCTCAGATATCTAATGAAGAGGACGTGGAGATTTTAGTCAATGTGATAATTCGCAAGGGAAAATGCATTTTGTATGACAATGTCAAAGGAAAGAGGCCAGCCTAACTCAAGATGAGCACTCAAGTGTGTTGTAGTTGTATTAGTAGATTTAGTGTTGAAATTGATCAAGTACTATCAATGTAGGAACATAACTTGCTTATGCTATAATGATCAATGCTTTTTTATTTATCTTGGTTTCCTTTGTTTTCATTTTGGTTGAGTTTGAATTGAGTTCCATGTTGTTTAAGTTTTTAGGAGTTTTTCTTGTTTCATGTTGTTCAAGTTTTTCTTGTTTCATGATGTCCCTTTAAAGAACGACTATTTTGACAAAGAGAAAGGTGAACCAGATATATTTCAGACACACACGCAGTTCCCTTGTTAAGCAACGCAAAAACTCTACATCCTGGTTATAAGAAGGTAGTTAAATCAAAGTACTTAAAATAATATTTTGAAAAATCCACGGTCACCCACAAAAAACTCCACCCGATCACCCACAATTCATGTTCTTACATGAAAAATCAAAGTACTTCAAATAAATTGTTGAACAACAGGACTTTCGATAATCATCAACGGTCTACTTCTTGGGGACGTTGCGGAAAAAATATTGGCATCACTTGTTGGTTTATCCCATAACTGGTATTCCAGTTGACTCCATAAGCTCCACCAAATTGTTGCATTTATGCACCCTAAAACACATGAAGTATAGGTAAAATAATAATTAATAATGCTAGGTACAAAATAATAAAAAGTTTGTTTAGTATCGATGTACCATGAGTTGTTATGTGTAAGAGAACAGATTGACCACTTGGAATTGGGACTCCTGTGATTGTTCAACAATGAATTAAATGAACATGTACCTTAGGTTTTTTCTTCGTTGTCTCCAACGAGCCCTTCTTACATAACTTCCTAGGAGCCCCCTTTGATTTTGTGCAATTTGGATCCAAAATACGAACACTATCTTCAAATAGGCCCTTACTACCATGACTACTTTTCATAATTCCCAGATGTAAATTATTTATTTGATTTTCAATCCATTCCATTAACTCCTTAGTTCGAACTTCATTGTCGCATAACAAGTTTGCCATTTTCTCGAAAGATTTACACAATTTGTCATACTTATCTGAGCAGGAGTGCTAAGCCATCCATCGTAATTGATTTTTACTCTCGTATATGCTCTTATCACATCTCTTCTCCATCACCTCGGTATGTACCTCTCGGGAGTAAATTCGCATAAGTTCTGATCAGTACTGAGATACAATGTCTGCATACTATACCTGGGAACTCGAACAAATGGCAGTTGCAAACAATATTACATTCCTCTCTGTCGTACATAACATTGAAATCCTTTTTCTTAGGAACTCCATGAACAATTATAACTTCATGCACAACATTTGTAGTTCCACCATACTGATCTTCACTTGAGATAATATCGTAATACACTTTTCCCTTTATCTCTACCTGGAACTCCTTGAATTTCGCAATTGTGTACACTTCTTGGAATTGTTTCTCGAACCCAAACCCTATTGCACAGGGAACCATCTGAGAGTATGACTTAAAATCTGCTTGGAACTCCTTCTCCACCTTAGATCTTAGTGCCCGATCATACTGGTTGACAAACTGCTTCATGAAAAGTAATTCCTATTTGAGTTCCTAATGATGAGAAGAACCTTCCAATGTGTGCCATAAGTTTTCCGATGATCGGCGACCGGAGGTGGCGGCAGCTGATGACGATTGAAGGCGGCGGTGGTGGAATTTGATTTTAGATTCAGCACTGAGATGGGGGTAGATGAAATACATTTAAAACAAATTTCAAAAAATTTCCGAACAGGCCCCTGATGATTTTGGAGTTGTTTAAGTTGATCCTTGTAGTCTTTGATTTTACGAAAATGGACCCCTGTCAGTTTATTTGCTGAAATTGGTCCTTGAATGAATAAAGTTGTGGCAGAGTAGTCCCAGAATTGAAAATTACAGATTGGTCCTAAAGTTTTTGGGACATTGATTTTAACCCCTAAATTTCTGAAATAGGATTTTGGGAGGTTTTTTTTTTTTTTTTTTTTTTTTTTTGGATTTTTAAAAATGATACCCAAAATGGGTATTTGATAGATTGGGCCTTGATGATGCCAAAAATTGCACCTGAGATATTCCAAACTTGACCAGCAAAGAAGCATGAACTGGATCTTCGGGTACCTGGAACAAAGACGGTGAGGTGTGACCTCGTGGCCCCTTCGATGCTTAAGTCAATAAAGAGAGAGAAAAAATTTATATAAGAGACTATGAACTTAAAGAATAATAATTGTGTACCTGGATTATCAATGAAAGCCAAGTATTTATAGAGGTAAGTATTACCTTCCAGGTAGTTTTAGATTACCTGTTGGTTGTGAGACTTAGGAGTCCCTTTAGTCGTGGAAGTCTTCTTGTCAGCTTTAGGATAAGATTATGTAATTGGCAGTTTTAGGATAAGATTACGTAATCTTTTGTAACCATGTCGAAGTAGGACTTCAGCAAATTTGGGGTCCTACTTGCGTTGGGATATTGGCTAGGGCTCGAGGAAGATTTCCTGAGCCCATGTTTGATGGGAACCCCGAGCCGTATGGACCCCCGAGCACTTAGACCGTGAATGGCGACAAATAATGCTCGGGTTTACATTACTCATCGGGTTAGGAGCATGGTCGGGGTTCTTAATTGAATAAATGGTGGCATGTGTTGGTGATCGAGCTCGGGGTATTCCACTGTTCATGCATGACAATAATTTGGACCTACTAGAGGTGTTTCGGGTGGGGTGATGAGATATGTGCTCGGCCTCGAGATTCTTATATTGCTCGGGATACCAAAATATGACATGACTAAATATCCAAGTGCTCGGGGATGAAAACAAAGGATATGCTCGGGGTACAAATGATTGTCGGGGTTGAGGAGATCCTTGAGGGTATCAAGATGTAATATGAGATAATATTCACGTGTTCGGGCTTGATCCCTTCATGAGGGGTCGGGTTCATGGTGGTTGAGGTTGAGGTTGAGGGCCTCCTCGGAGATATAAAATATAATGTGGGATGATATTCACGTGGTCGGGGTTGAGGTCTTCCTCGGGTTCATAGTGGTCCTCGGGGTTGCACATTTGATTAGGAGATTATGTTTGCCAAAAAGCTCTGGCTTGAGGCTTTTGTGAAGGCATGTGTATAAATAAAATTTGTACTCATTAGGCCTATTTGGATCTTTGAAGAAATTGATATATGAATTCGCATTTGGCTGAGTTCAAGGAGGCTTGGATAATGAAGAAAATGCAAATGAATTAGATGATATTGCAACACAAATGTTGTGATAAATGGAAGCATGGATTATGCTTTGAAAATAATACCGTGATTGCGATTTTTGAAAATTATTGTGCTGTTAACATGATGCGCAGTAAAATTTATGGACTATTTAGTTCATTTTACTCATGGACGGGTTTATAGGCTAATTGTAGCTGATTTGAAGATTTATTGACTGGTTATAACTAATTTGAAGATTGATAATTCCGCCTTAGGACTTAAGGGGAAATTATGAGAAATTTACATTTGTGTTTTTTTATTTTTTATTTTTTATTTTTTTACTTTTACCTATATCTCCAACTTGAGGGGGATGCTGAAGTATTAGTTTGAGTTAGAATATTCTAGAATGTGGTAGAATAAGTTTGTTAGATTCAAGTTGTAAGATTCAAATTTGTTAATTTCTTTCTTTTAGGTTCTTCTACTAGTTTTAGTCTTCTCTATAAATAGTTCAACTTTTGTAATCCTTTGACTAAGCATTTTGAATAATAAAATTCCATTTTCAGTTTTATATTTTGTGCAAATATGTCATTCAATGGAAAGTATTGTAAATATTATATTGTACAAGTGAATGACAGTTATACCTCTGTAACTCTAGTTATTATTAACTTGTATCCTTTATCTTCCCGATATATTTATGGGATTCTGATTTATAATAATACACAAAAGTCTATTGGTGCTTCTATTATTCTCCTCTTTCAAAATTTTATAAACAAGTTTACGAAACACTATATTAAAAATGCAATCTCACTCCGATCAAAAAAACAAAAACAAAAAAGAATGCAATCTCGAATCTTAAGTGAAACGGGTCGTATAATTGATTTAAGTTCGACGTGTCGAATAATTAATTCTAAGTTAGAACCTGTCGAACTTACATTATATAGATAGGGAGAATATCTCAGTGGCTCCTAATTCAAAGACTGAACAAATGCGTATGTAGAAAGTAAAAGAATGTAACATGGGTTGATGGAAAAAAAAAAAATCAGAGTTCATAAATGTACCACAACCACTACATTTTAAAAAGGGATAATAATTACATTTGTGGTCCCCAAGACTTTCTTTTTTTTTTTATCCTAAGTTTCATTTGTTGCACCAGTAGTCTCAAGCTTTTTAGTTGTGTGCTGCGGAAGGATAAATGGAAGGTTTTTCCATCAATTGACACAAAAAATAAATTTTGACCAAATTTAAAAGGCAAAATGGTTACTTTACATCTTGCACATAAAATGAGATCCCCAGCCACCATTGAAGTCGTAGCTACCTACTTCCACATGCAACCATTTTCACTTGGGCAGACATCAGATTCCTCTCCCCATTCTTTGCCATCTCCACCTCGAGCCCCCCACTGCTTAAAATTTAGGTGGGGGCAAATGCAAGGGAAGGGGAGGGAACCACCTTTGGTACTATGACCTCAATAGTTGCATTCTCCCTCACCTTAATCAACCACGCGTCATTGACAAATTTCTCAACTTTACCAACATACTCAAAATTTTGCCATGCTCTCCTCACTCTACCACCTCCACAAAAAGCCTATCGTACAGAAACATATTTTACAGTTGCAGAAGGGAAAATACAATATATTCAAATTAAACGCAAACCCCAACACGGAACCTTACTACAGTGTGTGAAAAAATGAATAGTGGTGGCAAAGACGATGGCGATGGTTTGATTTGATTGTAATTGGATGGGGAAGGGTGCAGGTGGAGGGGTAGGAGTTTAGGGGAATACGGAAATTTCTTTTTATTTTGGTTTATTTAATTTAAAATTTTTAAATTATTTTATGTGAGAAATGTAAAGTTACAATTTTGTCCTTTAAAATTTGGTCAAAATCATTTTCAAGGTCAATAGACCTTCGACCACACTGCAACAAATGAAAAATTAATGGAAAAGTTACAAAAAGTTGAAAACTTGATGTCTACAATTACAATTATCCCTTTCAAAAATAATGTTATAATAATATCTCAAAATATAGCACAGTCAATGAAATCGCCTAACTGAGCAAGTATTTGGCTAATTTGTTTATAAACTTTTTTTTTTTTTTTCATTCATTTCCCAAATCATTTTTTAAACTACGCGCATTATTTGAAACCATTTTTCAATCAGATATTTTATCTCAAAAAATTTTAATTCTTTATTTATAAATAAAAATCAACCTTCAAACAAATGATACATTAAGAGCTTGTTTGGTAAAGGTAAAAATTTTATCACAACTTTTCAAATTCAATCTCAACCATCCATTTTTAGTAAAGGCTACAAATTTTGACTTTTCAAATATTTTTAAGCCACACATCCATCAAAAATAAAAAATCAAAATCACAAAAATCAAAATTTTTCATATTACCAAACGGACTCGAATATTATGAAAAGACAAACATTTGAAAATCAAGTCACGTCATTCAGTCGCTTCCCCACACCCCTTTTGTGAGGGGGAGGTATCGCTTGGGTACAACCAGCACGCCCCAAAGTATGTTGACAGCATCCGTTTGGTAAATGAAATAATAGAATGTTCGGCAACTACATTTTTCACACAGTCGACATTTTTATTGGCAATTTTCGTGGTTCGAGGTGAAAAATGTGATTAAAAATTGGAGAGAGAAAATGTTTGTAATTAAAAAGTGGCTTGAGAAATTGTGTAATATAAGTTGTAATCATTAGGTAAAAAATGAGTTTTCGAACTCACGGTAAACTGGTTTATAAATCAGCTTATAAACCACACAATTTCTCAAATCACTTTTTAAATTTTTAATTATATAAATTTTCTCTTTCTAATTTTCAACAGCTACTTTTTATCTCAAAATTATAAATAAACCAATTTATAAACCAAACAGTATTATCAAACAATATTCTAGTTGAATTAATTAGGAATATCTTTGTAAGTTAAGTCCAGTTCTTTGAACACTACGATATGGCATTAATCGATCATGATAAGAATGAATTTCTCAGTAATGTAATAGAAGAGGTGGAGGTCAGTTCCTCGAGCTTTCTCCCTTCTCAACTAGATGAATGAGATGTGATTTCCATTTACACAAATAAGGACTTGGATTGACCGTGTGTTTCCTCGGATTGGAGGCGAAAATAAAAAAGTTCTTCGATTGTTCATAGAAAAGAAAATGTCACCCACTCAAGGTCAACATGATCCTATTGAATCTAGTTTTGATGAGAATCAACTTAACTAGATAAAAAATTAACTTCTACTCGTGAGACATAATGATTTCATGCATGGCAATTGTGAAAGTTATCTAGTGCATTCCCGTTATACACCAACATTGAACCAAAATGGTTCGATTCTTGATTCTAAAAATTAGAACTAATTATTATTTGATTAGAACTAATTGAAACAAGCTATGTCATGTCGTAATTTGAACCAGATGTCTTACCCTACCTGCAATTAATTGGCCATCATATTTAATAGTGCCCACTGCCCAACTCTACCTCTAATTAATAGAAGACAATGCCATAAATGATATTCCATTGTATAGAATCTATATGCAGAATGTTGGTTAAATTTCATCCATGGTCGCGAGAGTTTTTACTTTTTAGTGAAATTTAATCGTGCTGCTAAATTTTAAATTAGTCTCAATATAATGTCCTAATCTTTAATTTAGCTGTTTATAATTTTATTTATAAATCACATTTCATTGAACAATTTTCTTTGTAAATAAAGTTAATAATTTCGATTGGTAAAAAATTACCATCCTCTATTTTTTTCTCTTCAAAAAACTAGATCAACGAAATATTATAACGTCGATACTTGTAAATAATATTTATAAACAATCATTTATCAGCCATTTAACAAAAAGTGGGTTGGAATTTCATCACCTTGACTCATTTTGTCACCCATATCGGCTTATAGGCTATCATTCACCAAAGTGAAAGAATTGCTCAGTCATGTTTGGTTTAGCTAGAATAGTGAATTAAAATTTAACTCAAAGTGAATAATTTATTTTAACCTATGTTTGGCAAACATATTTTTTACAATATAATTTATCAAATTACTTTTTAACCGCACATATTTTCTCTCCACTTTTCAACCACACATTTTACCTTAAAAAACATAAAAAAAATGTTTTCAAACACAAAACTTTTAACAAACAAAGCCACATATTTAATAGCATCCATGACTTTTTAAATACATATTCTATTTGTTGGGATATTTGACCAAAATTAAGAATGAAAATATCTTTGACAATTGATTTCCCTATTAAAATGGTTAACTTGGAGATCAAGTTAAAGGGGAAAAGGAAAGAAAATAAAAGACTTTATTTTGGTATTCTATTTCAATAAGAAAACTTACTTAGACACGAATTCTACATATTTTAGGGGTTGTTTTGACCTATAAATATGTGTGTTAGGGAGCCATAATATTGTAAATCTTATGTGAGACTAATTAGAGAGAATTGGAGAGCTTTATCTTTGTAGTTTCTTGTGAACTCTTTGTGGGATAATTCAAATGGTAGAAACTTAAGTTAGATAGAAGTTCATTATTAGTATTTTCTCTGTAATCTATGAGATTGGGTTGGTGAGTGAAATTCTATATATATGTAACAATTTAATATATAGTGAAAGGTTTTGGCGATTCGAAAATTTTGCGTTGTTGTTATTTTATTTTTTTGTTTGCTCAATTAATTCTTGAACATCAAAAAATCCTGTGAGTTAAAGAAGGGGAATCAACGTGTAATTCCCAACAAGTAGTATCAGAGCGTCAGGTGGTTCGAAAATATTAATAATATCATATTATTAGAGCAAAAGAAAATATGTCTGTCAAGTACGACATGAAGAAATTTGATGGAATAATTAATTTTGGCTTGTGGCAAGTACAAGTTAAGGATATTTTAATTCAGGCGGGTCTACACAAAGCTTTGAAAGGAAAACCAACTGTTAGTTCTGACAAAGAAAAAGAAACTAAATCCAGCAAGAGTGATGAAAATTGGAAAGATTTGGATTTGAAAACTGCTAGTACAATACGACTTTGTTTTCCCAAGAATGTTCTTGCAAATATTTATGGGATATCCGCTGCTAAGGAACTTTGGAAAAAACTGGAAGAGTTGTATTAGACTAAGAACTTGTCAAATCGCTTGTATTTGAAGAAACAGTTTCATTCTTTGAGAATGAGCGCAGGTACAAAAATCTCCGACCATCTTAGTGTTCTTAACGGGATTGTTTCCGAACTGGAATCTATTGGAGTCAAAGTTGAAGATGAGGATAAAGCATTGAGGCTCATCTGGTCTCTTCCATCCACGTTTGAGCACATCAAGTCGATTTTGATGTACGGGAAGGAAACGGTGGACTTTGCTGAAGTTACAAGTAAGTTGATCTCTGAAGAACGGAGATTAGGTGGAGGCGATAATTCATCTGAAAATAATTTACTTGTTACTAAAAAGTGGAAGATGGATAACTCCATGAAGAAGAAGGTTGTATGTTGAAACTGTGGACAATCCGGCCACATAAGAAGAAACTATCCAAAAGGCGGAGCAGACTCGGCTGACTGCTCGAAGGTGGACAATGCGACTCTCTTGGTGGAGAGCGGTGATGATGTACTCTGATTAAGATGTGACATCCTCATGGCATGATGACAGTTGCCATGGTAGAGGATTTGTTCTTACTGGCGGGTGCATGTGTTCGCACACAACATTGGTTTGACTTGGATGCAAGGTGTGTGGTTGAATTAATGTCGATGGCTGATGAGCTCATATGGAAAATCAAATAATAGGAGTTGCACCATAATTTTCCGCAATTTTGTTTTCAACATGAGACGGTGAAAAACTCAGAGTTCGTGGATAATTCAAAGTGGTTATACTCATATGGTAGAGTATGAGATCTTCAAAGTGAAAAAAGCTTGCATGTTTACCCAATGATTAATTTTTGAATATTTTGGCTCGAATGAATTTGTGTCAATGTAGAGATTGTTGGGATATTTGACTCAAATTAAGAATGAGAATATCTTGGACAATTGATTTCCCTATTAAAGTGGTTAACTTGGAGACCAAGTTAAAGGGGAAAAGGAAATAAAATAAAAGACTTTATTTTGATATTTTACTTCAATAAGGAAACTTACTTAGACACAAATTCTACATATTTTAGGGGTTGTTTTTATTTATAAATATGTGTGTTAGGGAGCCATAATATTGTGAATCTTATGTGCGACTAATTAGAGAGAATTAGAGAGTTTTATCTTTGTATTTCTTGTGAACTCTTTGTGGGATAATTCAAAGGTTAGAAACTTGGATTAGATAGAAATTTATTATTAGTATTTTCTATATACTCTATGGGATTAGGTTGGTGAGTGAAATTTTATATATTTGTAACAATTTAATATATAGTGAAAGGTTTTGACGATCCGAAAATTTTGCGTTGTTGTTATTTTATTTTCTTGTTTACTCAATTAATTCTTGAACATCAAAAGATCCTGTGAGTTAAAGAAGGGGAATCGACGTTTAATTCACAATACTATTAACTCTAATGTGGAAGATACATTGCGATATTGTCAATTGGGTAATTATATTTGCAACATAATTTCTTACAACTACACCACATTTGAATTGCATTATTGGTCCATAATCTTTATAGATTATCACATTTATGTTCTTTATTTTTTTTAAGAAGTTCTTATCATTAAATTTTCAACAATGATCAAATTTTGTCCTTCATGATGATTTTCATCCAATTTTTTTATTATTGTCGTGCTTTAAAACAATGAAGATGTATTCAATTAAAATTTTGATTTTTTTGCTTATTATGTGTAGAAGCGGTAAATAATTTTTTTTTAATCCCTCTTAATAAACTTTTTGATGGAAATCGATAAAAAGACGAGATATATTAATTAATGAAAGAATTAAAATAAGAATACGATGAAAAAGTTGAGAGACATAATTGTAATATTTATTAAAGATTATGAACATTTCTTGCAATTAAAATTTAGTGCACATATAAGAAAATGTGGTGGCAATACATTTAACCTTGTCAATTAAGTAGTTTTAATCAATTTAAAAGGCATGAGGTGACGTACTGATAAAATTAAAATTACGAGGGTATTTGGCAACTTTTTGTTAATTTTTGTTGTTTATAAATGGTCACGTGTTAACATCTCATTTGACCCTTTTTTTTAGGTCACAATTTTGATTGATTAAAAATTCATACCTATGATTAAAAAAATAGACTAACGAAATATTGTCACGCTGTTTATTTTGTGAACAATTATTCATAAAATAATTCTATTTTTACAATGTCATCGTGATTGTAGTATTGTTGTTGTAAAGATGATGAATACAAGATGCAATTAATATATCATTGATAACACTGACATTTTTCTAGTTGTACACTTCAAATGCAACCTAATATTACAGCTCTGATTCTGGTATATGACTATATTACTATTATTATTTATTACTAGTACCTAACCCACCCTTGTATTTATTGTTCAATCTCATTTGGATCAAAGTATCAAACTAAAAAAAAAAAAGTTACGAATATCTGTCTATGTTTGTCAAACGGATTAAAAATATATTTTTGAACAATATATTTATCTCAAATTATTTTTTAATCACACATATCTTTTCTCTACACTTTTTAACCACATATTTTATCTCTAAAAAATAAAAAAACATATTTTTAACACAAAAAATTTAACAAAATAGAGTTAAATTACTTAATAAACATCACAATTTTTCAATTCATCTTTTAACTATAAACGTTTTTTGAAATTACCTTTTAACTCAACATTTTACCTCAAAATAAAAATGTTCTTTATTTTTAAAGAATTTTGGACTGCCAAACAAAGGCGAAGTTATAACATATCTGCAATTCTACATGGTTCATTTCTGAACGTAATAAAAGTGTGTACTAGGGCTTGTTTGAGGCACATTTTTAAGAATATATTTTGCAATTTTATTATTTTTTTATGAATGTGATATTAAAAAATATGAAAAAAATTACATTTGAGTCCCATTTTTAAGTGATTTATCAAGGTCAGTGTCTATTTGGTAATAAAAGAAAGAGATATTTTGGAGAAATGCGTGGTAAAAAAAGTGGTTGAAATGCGCAAAAAAGATGACTCTTGTAGAAAAGTTAGGTTAAAAATAAGTTTGAAAAAATTGAAAGAAATTTTCAATACTAAACAGGTCCAAAGTTAAGTGAGTATATTTCATTTTTAGACCTCTTTGGTGAAAATTAAAATTCAGATTTTAATCTAAATTAAAGTTAACAATTAATTTTAATTATGCATTTTATCCTATTTTGGGCTCCATTTTTATAAAAAAAAATACATTTTTTTAAAATTCAATTTCAACTACACATTCTTCCATAAAATAATATTACACATAAACCCAAGATTTTTCTCATATGTTTGGTAAAAATTATTTATTTATAAACAAAAAATTTGCTATTTTTGAGGTAAAAATATATGTGGTTGAAAATTCATTTGAAAAAATGTTAGTAAAAGCAATCTGGGAAAACTTGTTATTTATAAATTTGTTTATAAATAAGTTATCAAGCATATGCTTATTTAGCCCTTGTTTAGCACTGATTAAAATAAAATATTTAGTAAATTTTGATAGAAGCATGTGAAATATGTGTGGTTAAGATTAATTTTTGATTTTGATTTGAAATGTGTGATTAATATTAATTATTGACTTTAATTTGAATTAAAATATTGATTTTAATTTCCACCAAACAGGTGCTTAACATCCACTTTCATATTAACTGACTCAAATACTGTTTTGGTTCTAAGATTGTATAGCATAACCCAAAAATATCCCTTCATCAGATTTTGAGCCAAATTTTCCTAAGTGGTTCCTATCTTTTAAGATTTAACACTTACTCCCAAACGTATGAAAATAATCAACCCTAGGTTTTCTATCCTTTCAGATTTCATAGGGAGTTTGTTTTGTTCTAGTTCTAAGAATGATTCTATTAATAATATAGCAAGTAGTGTTTATGGCTTCTACCCAAAATTTTGTAGGCAGTTTGTTGCTGTTTAGCATGACGTGGGCCATCTCTAGCAAGGTTATGTTTTTCTTTCCACCACCCTATTCTGTTGAGGAGTCTTTGAGGCTGAAAACTCTTGCTTGATTCCATATTGAGTTGTCTTTCTCCGCCTTCAAGGGTAAGGTTCCCTATGTAGGGGACCGAGCAAGACGACAGCTAAGGGGTTGCTTCTTGTTGGAGCGGCAACGACTTAGCGGTTTAACTCATAACAAAAATCAGCGAATTTAGAGTTTTCAGACTCTCTTTCATGATCGCTTTTGATCATTTCGACTCTTACCTATTCGTTAACCTTTTCATTACTCGATTTTTGAAAAAGATTAGCAAAATTGTCAAATGCATCAGATTTATCACGAATAAACATAACTCAAGTGTATCTGGAAAAATTATCAACACATGCGTAAATATATCACTTACCATCAATACTTTCTTTTTGAATATGACCCATCAGATCCATATGGATATTCAAGTATATAAGAGATGTTGATAGATGTACCGGCTTGTGTTGACTTTTGATTTGCTTACCCTTTTGACAATCACTGCAGATTCCATTTGGAATGTTCTTAATCTTGGGAATGCCTCTCATAGCCTGTAGTTTAACCGGCTTTATGAGATCATGGTAGTTCAAACGCCCTAACCAATTATGCCATAGTTAATTGGTTTTGGTCTTTATAGAATTACAAGTTATGTGACTTTCAAGTGTGTAACATTTGTCCTTGGATCTAATTCCCTTAAACAAGACAGTTTTTATCGAATTTGAGTTCTTGTCACAATTTAATATCTTGCAATAGTCTTTAGAAACCATGACAAGTAGGTTATCATCACACAATTGTCCTACACTAGTCAAATTTTCCTTAAGTCCAACCACGTACAACACATTGGTTAATGTATGCAAACCTTTAACACTGATGATACCAGATCATCAATTTACCCTTTTGGCCATCGGTGAAGGTAACAACACTTGTATCATCTTTTTCAAAGTGTGACAGCAGAGAGAGATCACATGTCATGTATTTAGAACATCTACTATCAAAGTACCATGTGTTAGGAATCAAGGCACTGAAAGATAATTGAACTACATAAGCGTAAGTTCTAATTTTCTTTTCTTGCCTAGAAATAAGTTTTCTTTTGTATGAGTTAATTAACTTCAAGTACTCATAACACCTAAGTACATCATGACCATATTTGGTTCAAAAATTACAGAATACCTGGAATATAGATGTATCTTGCCGATTCTGATTAAGTTGAACTCTTTTTCCAGTCTGAAAGGCATATTCATTTTGCTTGTACAGTTTCTGTTGAATCTTTCTACTTGTATGATTCTTGGCTGGATGTGATTTCTGAGCTCCAGTAGCATTGAATTGATGATGGTAGGAAGTAGATGCATCTGAGTAGACTCTGTTTTGCTCCTTGGATCCGTATCCTGATTCTTTCACAAAAACCGTCTTATTATCGTAATTTTTACCTTTGCCTTCATATCCAAGACCACTTTTCATGCTAGAAAGTCTCCCATAGTTCAGAATCTCATCAAGCTAAACAGATCCTAGTACCAATTTCATGATCTTGTCTTGTGCTTTAGCAAGCTCTACACTCAACCTACTTAGAGCATCTCCAGCAGACTCTTTAAACTCAAAATCCTCTTTAATTTAAAGAGAAAGGTCCTAAAATGATACTCCAACAGCCTCTTTAAATTAATTTTTCAATTTAGAGAGTGGGTTTGGCTCATCAGATTTGGAGAGCCAAACTCACTCTCTATTATTAAATACATTGGAATATTTCACTTTTCAATACCCTCCCTCTCTCTTAATTAAATATCATGCACAATTATCAACCCCATTTTCAACTACCCTTGTATCCACGCTATATTCATATGTGTGTATATTTGTTCTCTGTGTTTGTAATTTTTCTTCAACATGGAATTTTTTTTTGGGAACCAGCAACGTGAATTTTGTAATTGATAGGGATGAAAATCAGTACAATAGCTCAAATGAGAATCACTATTCTCATCTCAATTGCAGGACCTATCAGGGAGGTTTTTACGAGATATATAGGACCCTGCCAACCTGTTCTACTCAAAATCAGTACAATAGCTCAAATGCTTGTTGACCCGTTCCGGTGGGCTATGCCAAAACTAACGGGAGTTGATTCGAAGGGGCCAAGGCAAGTGATTAGAGATAGTCTTCAGAAGTTGCTTTCCAGGCAAGACTTTAAAGTTGTAGGTGAAATATCGGAAAGAATACTTGACGGGGAAGATGTTTATTTAGAACTAGAGGAATAACAAAATTTGAGAGAAAAAAAATAATGCTCTTTGGAAAAAGAAAAATAGAGATGAAAATATAAAGAGGCCGTTGGAGTAATTTAAAAAATAGCTCTCTAAATTTATAGATTATCTCTAAAGTGTGAAAAATGCTCTCTAAATATAAAGAGTCTGCTGGAGATGCTTTTACATCGTCATTTTCGTCATCTGGGAAGGTAGATACATCTGAATTACTTTACTTGTTGTATTCAACCACAGCTTGCATCTGTTGTATCCTCTCTTCTACTTTTTGAAGTTCCTTCTTCAAATTTTCAGCAATTGACCTAGATTCATCTGTGACGCTACCTACTTAAGATGAATTTCCAGAGTCAGTACCAGATAAATGTAAAGTAGTAAGTGTAGTTACCTATTTTTCAGAATTGCTTTTATTTGAATTTGATTTAGATTCATATGTGTCTTCATCACTCCATGTAACATTCATGGCCTTCCTTCCTTTGGTCTTTTTTAGAGTGTTGGGACATTCTGCTACAATGTGTCCATATCCCCACATTCTCTACATTGAATACAATTTATAGGCTTTCCTTCAAATGAGTTAGCACATTTTCTGGGATGGAAATTATTTTTCCTCCTTTGTTTTTGTTGGCTTTGATTCTGTCCTTGAAAGTTTGCAGATCTTTCCTTCTGTTTACCTTTGAGGAACTTCTTAAATTGTCTGGTGAGAAGAGCGAAGTTTTCATCTTCATCTGTCTCGCCAGATTCGTCTAGCTCTTCATTGCTCGCTTTGAAAGCAATTTCGAGTTTCTTTTCTTCCTTCTTTCGGGCAAGATTTAACTCATAGATCATCAATGAGCCTACAAGTTCCTCTACTCGCATAGTTGAAAGATCCTTACATTCTTCAATGGCTATTGTTGAGATCGTACCCAAAATATGACACGTTGGGCCACCAGTGAAGGCCCAATGAGGGTCCACGAACTTTAGCCTATGATTGGAAGTTCAAGAAATGAAGCTCAACCCGGCGAAATGCGCTTTTGGGGTAGCGTCCGAAAAATTTCTTGGATTCATGGTGAATAAGAGAGGGATCGAAGCCAATCCTGATAAAATCAATGCGTTGTTAAACATGCGATCACCTCGGAATCCAAAAGAATTGCGAAGCCTGACGGGGAGAATTGCGGCCCTAAGTCGATTCGTTTCCAAGTCCACTGACAAATGCTTGCCATTCTTTAAGGTCTTGAAGGGAGGGAAGCGATTTCAATGGACGTCGGAATGTGAGCAGGCTTTCACCGACTTGAAAACATTCTTAGGATGGGCCCCGTTGCTATCGAAACCTAAGGTTAGCGAGCCTCTCTACTTGTATTTAGCCGTATCAAAAGGGCTGTTAGCTCGGTATTGGTCAGAGAGGAGGATGGGAATCAGTTCCCAATATATTATGTAAGCAAAGCCCTGATAGATGCTGAGACACGATATCCAGATATGGAAAAGCTTGCTCTCTCGTTGACCACAGCCTCTCGAAAACTTCGTCCCTACTTTCAGTCACACTCCATACATGTGCTTACCAACTTTCCTATAAGACAGGTGTTGCAAAAACCAGATGTATTTGGGAGGTTAATGAAGTGGGTGATTGAAATCAGCCAGTTCGACCTATATTATGAGCCTCGGACAGCTGTAAAGAGTCAAGAGTTGGCAGATTTCATAGTTGAATTCACACATCCACCAGAGGTTGAAATGATTGATAACTTGGATGACAGCCAAGATTGGAAATTGTTCGTTGATGGGTCCTCGGCTGAGGGACGATCCGGTGCAGGAATATTGCTAATAACCCTAGAAGGATTCAAACTACACAGTGCGATCCGTTTCGACTTTAAAGCTTCAAAAATGTTGCTGAATACGAGGCGCTATTAGCCTGGCTGAGACTTGCGAAAGCTTTGAAGATGAAGTCGGTAGTGGCGAATAGTGATTCGCAACTCGTTGTAAGTCAGTTTAATGGACAATTTTCTGCCAAAGAACCAGCTATTGTCGCTTACTTGAAAAAAGTAAGAGATTTGGCTGTGCACTTCGAAAAAATGGAGTTACGGAACATTCCCAGAACTGAGAATTCCAACGCCGATGCTTTATCCAAATTAGACAGCAGCAGTAATTCGGAGCTCCATAAACTGATCCCAATTGAGCACTTGTTGGCTTCTTCTACTGATCCAAGGCCGGAGATTTTGATAATAGAAGAAGAAGGATCTTGGATGAATCCTATAATAGCATACTTGAAGCATCAGACAGTGCCAAACGAGCCAGAAGAAGCTCGAAAATTGCAAAGATACGCTGCAAACTTCGTACTTTTGGATGACCTGCTCTATAAACGGAGCTATACCTCCCCTTTGCTGAGATGTGTGGGGACGGAGGAAGGACGTTATGTAATGAAAGAAATCCATGAAGGCATATGTGGCAACCACGCCGGGGCGTTGTCATTAGCTCGGAAATCCCTTAAACAGGGATATTTTTGGTCGACTATGCGAAAGGACTCTCATGAATTTGTGCGCAAATGCGATAAATGCCAAAGACATGCAACCATACCGCGTCAGCCGCATCACAAGCTAACTGTGGTGACTAGCTCTTGGCCGTTTGCGAAGTGGGGGGTTGATATTATTGGTCTTATGCCTAGGGGTGCTGGTAATAATTGCTTCGCGATAGTGGCGATTGACTACTTCACCAAGTGGGTTGAGGTGGAACCTCTTATGAGAATCACCGAGGCCAACACCACCAAGTTCATTTGGAAGAATGTCATATGCTAGTTCGGAGTACCGCACTCACTGGTTAGTGATAATGCAAAACAGTTCAAAAACAAAAGCGTGGATGAGTTGTGCGACGATTTGGGAATTAAGAAACTATTTTCATTCCCACATCACCCACAGGCTGATGGATAGGTCGAAACTATGAACAAGACCATAAAAAATACCCTGAAAAGGAAGTTGGAGTCCAAAAAGGGCGCATGGGTAGACGAACTCCCACAAGTATTATGGGCACTTCGAACCACCTCGCACATCGCTACGGTGAAACGCCTTTCTCATTGGCATATGGGGCCGATGCGGTATGTCCAGTTGAAATTGGGGCCCCTTCTCTTCGCCAGATTCATTACGACGAAGGGAGAAACGAAGAAGCACAAAGGGCTAGTTTGGATTTCCTCATGGAAAAACGGAGTGATTCCCAAGTGGTGATGGCTAGGTACCAGAAAAAGATGGCTCGATACTACAATAAAAGGGTAAAAAGACAACACTTTAATGTTGGGGACTTAGTCCTCAAAAAGGTTCTTCCTTCAATTCAAGAACTAGGAGTAGGGACTTTAGGTCCTAACTGGGAAGGCCCCTACAAAGTCTTTGCTAAGGTGGTACTCAGGACGTACATGATCGAGGACTTATCTAGGGTACCTTTATGTAATCCTTGGAACACGGACCACCTTCGTCGCTATTTTCAATGAATCAAATTCCTCTTCAATGGTTACACCATTATCATATGATTTTATAAAATCATAAGTGAGTTACATTGAGGATTATACCAATTACTAATTAGATAAACGTAATGGATAAACACAAATTCCAAGATTATTTTAGTTATAAAACCATACGTCTAAGCCATGCATGAAGTTTGTTAAAAACAAGGGACTCTTATAAGTCTACACTGCGATCACTGCGTAAGAGTTGAGAGTGTTAGTACCATCAAAGGGAGTTCATACAAAATTTTATACACAGGTCTTACAAAGTGTGATTTAGATATGTTCAAATGTTTGTCAAAATCATATCTAACTGGTAAACATGAATGCCTCAAACCACTCAGATCTGAGGGACTATATTCATATAACATATAACCATGAAATGCGTTTAAAAGACATCTACGTTTGGAAGCATTCAAACTTAATCAAATGTTGTCGTCTGCTCCAGAACCTCCGTAATCCTTGTTTGCATGTGTCGTTCTAAAGAGGTAAGGTCCTCCTCCGCTTTTGCCTTAGCCTCCAGCTCCCTCCCTAATTTTTCGTTAGCTGCTGCCACCTCAGCCTTCAGCTTGGACTTGGCTGCGTTAGCGGCGGTCAGAGCCTCAGATGTGATAGACTGTGCACGGTTGGAGTCATCTAGTTTTTTACACAAAGCCGCCACGTCTGACTCAGAGGCCTGGAGGTCGTGTTTTAACTTATCATTATCCTCCTGGAGGCGCTTAGCGTTGGCCCTCTCCTCGGAGGAAGATTTACGGGCTATAGAAAGCTGAGTTTGAGGTCGTTAATTTCCTTTAGCATGTTGTCTGCATGCCGGAGAGCAGTCTCAGCGTCTTTCTTGTCCCGCTGCGCCTCCTCCACGGAAGACTCCACCTCGTCAATAAGGGCCAGCGCCCTGGCGTTCATGGCTTTGGCGGCGAGCAGCTTCGGGGACGGACTGGCACTGGAAGAAAAGGCAAACCAGCCTAGGGGTGTCAAATGGGCCGAGCCGGCCCGGGCCGTTTGACCGTGGTCCATTACGGGTCCACGGGCCGCCCCGTGGGGAGACGAGCCGGCTCGTCCCCCATGGAGCCAGCCCGTGGGCCCGTCTGACCACGGGCCGGCTCGTCGGCCCTTTATTTATTTATTTATTTTTTCTAACGGTTATGGCTAAATAATTGAACATTAAAAAACCCTCCTCCTTTAATCCGGGCTTGGGACTGGCTACATTTAAATTATTGTAGGCGGAGTTAAAATTGTACACGAACAAAATGTTACGTGTACAATTTTTTTATTTGAAAGAAACAAATGAAACAATTGAAAATACAGAAAAAAGAAAAAGAAAAAAATTACTCACCAATACGATTGTTCTCTGAATTCGTCGGCAAGAATTTCACATATCCTATCTGTTTCCTTTTCTCCGCAAACTGCCAATCCTTTAAACACATTAAGGCCTCCAGTATGTCTTCTTTAACCCTTGACCTATATTCAGATAACACTCTACCACCTGCACTAAAAGCAGCCTTCGATGCTTCAGTTGATACCGGAGATGCTAGTAGATCTCGTGTAATCATAGAAACAACCGGGTATTGACGCTCGTTTTGTCTCCACCACTTAAGAATGTCAAAATTATTTCTTTTGTCCTCGTCTAACATACTAAGAAGGTCATGTGAGAAATACCTAGTTAACTCTCCTGGAATTTCATCTGAACTATATGTACTAGAAGAACTAGAACCACTAGGAAGTGTACTAGAACTAGAAGTTCCCTTAATAGTCATAAGGTAGGAAAGTAAATCACTGTCTTGATTTTGTATCACATTAGGGGTGGGAGCAGTTCTTCTAACATTTTTACCTGACCTTTGGGCATTGATCTCGTACATTTCACATTTCACATTTTTCTAAATCTGTGCATGTTAAAAGGGTTTTAAAAGTTAATTTATTTGATATTGCCTTTATGGTGTGTTTAGTTCCCTCTAAATTTATTCTAGGGTCCATAACCAGCATCGTAAAATGGTTTCAAATTTTTTTTAACATGAATTGCAAGTTCCCAATCATTAGTCCCCAAATCAAAAGTTGACCCGTTTGAGTGCCGACCGTTGTAATATGCACTTATTAAATTCTCGTAACCTTCACAATGTTCAATCATTAAATAAGTTGAGTTTCATCTATGTCCTACATCAGTAATAAATGATCGTGGGTTCATACCATTTTCTACACACAGTGCATCAAAAACTTGTTTTCTGGAAGGTGCTATCATAATGAAATTGCAAGCACGCCTAATTTTTTTCAATTGATTTTCTATAAACTTAAGACCATCTTGAACTATTAAATTAAAAATGTGACAAACACAACGAACATGAAACAAGACTCCACCAAACTCAAGATTTATGAGGGCTTCTAATCTATCAATCACCGCTTTATTAACAGAAGCATTATCTAGTGTAAAACCACGAACTCTACTATCACAGTTAAATTCCCTAAGAATTGCAAGTAGTTTATTGAAAATATTTGGGTAATCAATAACTTTAAATGCCATAATTCTTTTGTGTATTACCCAAGAATCATCAATGTAATGACAAGTAACAGCTACGTAACCTCTATGATTATTGCCAATCCACAGGTCCGAAGTAAATGACAAGTTACCATTCCATTTATTTAAAGAATCTATAAAACTTTGTTTTCTTTGTAAATATTTAACTATGCAATCAGCTCGTAAAGTATTTCTAGAAATGGGTTTGTACCTGGGTTGGAGATACTTCTGAATGAATTCTGTGAATTGTGAACTTTCTACAATTGAAAGTGGGAACTCACCACTCGATACAAACATGACCATCCCTTCTCGACGTGCTAGATCTTGGTTGAAGACCCAATTGGTTACGCTCGAACTTGATTGACCAAACTGTAGAGTTGATTGGTTTGCTTCAATCGTGCCAGGTTTTCGACAACTTTGCAGTGTCTATTGAGGTGTGATGTGCCCCCACCCTTCTTCCAAGAGAAAAGTCCCTCACAACTTCTACATTTTTCTTTGGATATCAGTTTGTTTTCAGCATCTTTTTCCAATGTTTCAATCACATCGAAAAAATTCCAGCACTGGGATTTTTTCGTCCTCTTTGGATTTCTGCTGGAGCCTGTCGTCGTGCTAGCGGAGCCAGATCCATATGTAACAGTGACATATTCATCAATTATGTCATTCAAATCAATAGGAGTTCTTGTATCTATATCTTCGATCTCATTTTCAAATTCTGCCAAATTGTTGGGAATTGGAATATCATTGAGAGGTGAAAATTCATCAACAAATTGACTAGAAGAATAACAATGAGATTGTGAGTGTTTCATTAGAAATAATAGAATTGAAAAATTGGAGATGAAAATGAAATATGGAATGGAATTTGAGACAATATTGTATATTTGTATGTGAAATATTATAACACTAGCCACTAGAATTTGAGACTTGAGAGAATGAAACTTGAGACTTGAAAGTTGAGAGAGTTGAGTTGAGATTGTGAAAAAAATTAAATAAAAAACGAGTATTTATAGAAGAAAAAAAATTTAAAAAAATATTAAAAATGGTCACAAGACCGTTTGTTCTCAAACAGTCTTGTGACCGTTTGAGGCTCACGGGCCGGCCCGCGATCCGGCCCTTTCCAACCCAAAACGAGCCCAACGAGCCGACCATGGGCGGGCCCGTGGTCGGCCCGTTTCCGGTCCATTTTGGTTGTCCGTTGGACTAGTCCGCGAACAGGTCCACGAACTTCACGAGCAGAACCCGAACTGTCCAACACTCAAATTTTTAGTCCGGTCCAAGTCCAAGTCCCTTTTTTTAACCGACCGAGCCGAACTCACGAACTCTCGAACTGTCCAGTCCGTTTGACACCCCTAAACCAGCCCTCTGTCCAAAATTGTTCGGTAATTAGTGTGGCCCGGGCAGGAGGAGAACTGGGAGAGTCAAACAATGAAGGACTGAAGGTGACATCTCTGGGGAGAACACTGGTTTTAATACGCTTGAGCTCTTCTGCCCCCTCAAGTGTCACTTCATAAGCCAAGTCCGGAATGGGCACAGACGGCTCGTCCTCCAAGTCCTCAATCACTGGTGGCAGAGCTGTGGAGGTGGATTCCTTGCCCTTACCCCTTTTTAGCATCTTCAAGGGAGCGGGATCCTCCTCTGATACACGCTCTGGAATATCCTCAGAGAAGGAGTATGGCGCAGAAGCATCCTTAGCCTCCCTCTCCCTCTTAGAGCCCCCTCTATCAGACCTCTTCTCTTTCCCCTTTGTGGTGACTCCTTTAAGATCAGCTCCCTTTTCTATGCTGGGCTGCTAGGGACCCACTGGTAGCAGAATGGGTGGTGGCAGTAAGGCTGGAAGAGGACCTTGAGGTTGGGCTGTAGACGCCTCGGACACCTCCTTTTCCACCTCAACTTGCAGGTTGGACACTACTGTTTTCTGCCTCTTTTCAATTTCACTGCTGTGGCGAAGGGCAGGAGGGATCTTCTTAGCCTTGAGACCCTTTAAAGAAATTTTCGGGAATTCCTTGGAACCTAGCAAGAAAAGAAGGAAAATGGGGTTATGAACAGAAAAAGCACAAGATATAACAGCAATATGGAAACAAACTTACTCATGGCTCACATAAGACCGTGCTTAACAAATAATTTGTTCTGTTGGATGACCCCCCCTGTAAGCAAACAAGCGCCTTACTGCCGCTAAGTCTGCGTTAGGGAGGAGGCGGGCAAAAGTGTCCTCTGCCATAAACCAATAACATGTTAGGAAACAGTCAAGAAAAGTGAATAGAAATTAAAAAGCAAAACATATGTGACACTTAAAGACACTAAAACAAGTACAAGACTCACTAGGTAGGGAAAGAGTTCGGGGAACTGTAATTTCTGGGCTAGGGTCCACAGGAGAGCTCTGCCACTCCCCAGCAACCCAGAACAACAGGTTCCTCCAGTTCTTTATTGAGGTTGGGTGACCGGTGATAACAGGAGGATATGAGCCCCTGAGAGACAAGTAATACCAATCTTTGACGTCCGACCTCACGTCTCTTTCCCTTCTAACTGATTTCTTCAAAGTATAGAGGGTATGAATGATGTGCAGTGAGATGGGATAGTCAGGGTTGACCTCTTTCCACACTAACCAAGTACCCACAGCCTGTGTCCAGAAGTTGGGGGCCAGTTGGTAGGGGCATAGGTTATAGCTCCTAAGCAACGTCTTGAAGAAGGGGTGCAAGGGTAGCCTCATCCCGCAAGATAGAGCATCGTAGCATATGGCCGCTTGACCTGGAGGAGGGCTGCAAGGTCGGCAAGAAGATGTAGGGTGCACCAATTGAACCCCTTCTGGCATCCTGAATTTTGCCGAAGCCCCAGCCAATTCAACCCTTCGAATTTCAGTGGCAATCTCACTGCTCTCCCATGACTCTGGGTTTGGATCAGGATCAACGTGATAGCCGGAGACTTTGTTAACCTGATCGACCCAATCCTCCACTTGGGCGATCTCCTCTGCAGTCAGGCCCAACTCTTCCTTATGTGCCCTAAATGGGGCCCTAACAATTAAACCGAGGTCCTGATGACCTGAAGAAAAGCCTACCGCCTCTTCTCTTCCCAAATCCCTGTCTCGTTTGCTTCGAAACTCTCTCAAAGATGCCTCCTTCTCGGATGACAGATAAGCCATGTAGTTCAGATCTTTTTCTTCTTCGCTGTCAGAATCACTCAAATAAATTATACCGCTGATTTTCCTATTCCTCCTCTTAATATGCTCCCTACAGAAGCGGGAACTAAAAACTGATAAAGATATGGGGCAGAAACCTCTGACAGGAATCGCCATTGCTAACATTTTCTGTGAACCCGTTCCCCCAACTCTTTCCATTTTTCGTTCTTAAAGATGGGTCAGACTCATCAAAAAAGGAAAACAAAATGCAAAACAAAATTTTCAAACTCACACTCGAAGATTAGGAATAAAGAAGTCTTGCACATACGAAGGAAAAGAAATTTACCTTCAAAGAATGAATGTTCGAGACTGTACACTTGAAAGGAGGAACACGTCAATGAAAGCTGTTGAACAGTAAGGATGATTTGCTGGGTAGAAAACCCTTGTAGAGAAAACGCAAGACTTGCAAGAAAGGAAAAGGCAATACAACCTTTGGTGAGAGTGTTACTGCAAAGAATTCTGAGAAAATGGTAAAGGGAGGATATTGAGACGAAGGAGGATTTATAGGGAACCTAAGGATCTAGAACCCTTGGTTTTTGAGCCGTATGATTAATGTGATTAACCCACGCCCCTTGGGGAATGGGCTAATCAAAGCGCCAGTGAGTACCACGTGCGGAAAAAATGCCACTCCCATCACCTTTTATATTTCTTGGGAACCAATACCAGTAGCCCCTTTTCATTAAATGCGCCGCCTAAGAAACGCGCTAGTGCGATCCCAACCCTTACTTAGGAGGGAAAAGCCAAAGTAGGAGGTCGGCTATAATATAGATCAGAACTTTTCATAAGGAATGCCGTACCTGATCATAAAAATCGCCGCGCTGCATAGTGATTCCCAGCGAGCGAATGGCGGAACAATTACAAAATATTGGATATAACAAATGATTAAACTTGAACAGAATTATTGCTGCGAAATTATGGCAAATTCGATCCGCCCATGAATGACCATATCGGATTTGAGGGACCAGTGTTGAGATCGTACCCAAAATATGATACGTTGGGCCACCAGTGAAGGCCCAATGAGGGTCCACGAACTTTAGCCTATGATTGGAAGTTCAAGATATCCCCCTGGGCCAATGGCCGAGGTGGAAAGGCACACGAGCCCCTCTGGCCGAACTAGTTTGTGTCTGGCAGAGGTGCTTTATGCTTAGCCGAGGTGTTTACGGTAGCGCCTCGAATGTAAGGATGAGGCAAGTGATGAAGTTAGAGATGCGACACTGCCTTTACCAAGATGTGGCAGGCGCACATCCCCTACGAAATGTAGCAATGATTACGGTCAAAAAGCAAGGTTGTCCCCTTCAAGAGCTAGGGTGAATACACGTGTAAAAGTCCGCCATGTGTCACAATCCAGGGCAACGAATCCTTCTATAAATAGAGTACACTTGCCTCCAAGGAAAGGGTTAGTAATTTCATACTCTTAACTAAATATATTTCTCCCACTCCCTTTTCTCTCTTTTACACATTTATATCTCCCGCACTCAAATTATATTTATTAAACATGGCCGCTGACTTTGGCATCGGAGCGCAAACGGGAGCCAACTCGGCCCCCTTTGCAAACTGATTGTTTGTCACAGTGCGCAGGAGATTCACGTGTTCAAGAGAGAGGAGCTGAGACGTGTTGGTCCAAGGTCCAGCCGGATTTTGTGGTCAACAGCTATTACTTTTGCATGGAATCTATCTGGTGAAAATCTGATAACCTTTTATACAATTTGCTCATTGGAGTATGTTTTACCAAGAGCTTTGGATGAGTTTGTGATATCACTCAATTTGGCGTAGAAACTTTTGAAGTCTTCTCTAACGACCAGAATTTTTCGTAAATAAAACTGGGATGTAATTGCGGAAGCGTAAAAAAATAATTCTTTACTTTTATAAAATAATTGATATTGGTAAGATGATATTGATATTCTAAACATCCAACTAAGCAAAATAATAATTTTATTTATTTTATTTTATTTTATTTTATTTTAATAACAATAACTAAAACTGGAATAGAAAATTTAATGCTTTGAAATTCTTCAAATCCCCTTGACATTCTACATCACTATTTTGCCACGGATCCAATCAACCCGAACTAACATTTAGGATTTTAAAGTAAGAATGAGTATTTAAAATACCCAGTAAGATACGTGTCAATTCCAATTCAACATAACATAAAATATAAGGTACATTCAATGGAAAACATTGTTCTCGTGTAGTGCAGCTGATCGCGTTAACAACTAGCTCAAGGAATTACTTAAGAATCCCCAAATCGATCCCGAAGAATTTAACATAGAATCCCAAATGACTTAACATAGAATTCAGAAGGATTTAACCTCAATCACGTAGGATTTAACATAGAATTTCAAAGGATTTGATTTTGAAATCGACCCGAAGGCATTAAGACATTAAAAGTAACAATATATAAACATCATGAAGAATTTAAAATTATACCACTTACGTAATGTATCTTTCCACATATTTCAAAGTAATTTCTGGAATAAAATCAGCTGCACTTCTCAATTTATTTTTCTTAAAAAAATATCTCGGTCAATTGGAATAAAAATCTGTTTGGGCGTATATGTGCTTTAGATTTCGGCTCCCAAAAAATCACTGACCGAACTCCAACATGGGGGTATAAATAGGATGGCCTCTTATGTAACGCCCCGAATTCCGCGGAGCCCGGGACGCCACTTCGTCCTTTAAAACTAACTTTATTGCGGAAAATAAATTTAATTCAAAGCATCATATTCATCATTTGAAAACTTCAGCGGAAATTTGATTAATTTAAATATAAAACAATTCATAAAACTTGTGTCTCAATTATTTAAATGAAATTAACGATAAATAATTTAACGAGTAACATTCGTAAAATTGTCTAATAACATCATCATTTATTTAATTTGCCACCGCTACCATTTCATTCGCCGCCTCTCCGAGATCTGCAAAAACTGTTAAAATAATGGAATGAGTATTTCGAAAAATACTCAGTAGACTCATCGCCAATAATTAATTTACAGAATAATTGAACACGTAATTATGCAATCATATAGTGACATCATCATCATATTCTTGGGCTATTTTATTTTCAAAATCAAGGCTCGTAAAATCATAAGGTGTGGGTAGTCTCGTCTCGTGCACTTAAGGCACATAAGTTATGCATAACATCATTATTTCTCATTTATCTCATAAGAGATATTCTTTTCTCGTCTCATGCATCAAAGCATGTAAATCACGTAATTTCACATAAGACATGCAATTATAATTTAAACTAATTAGTGGGGGCGAGTCTACCTCAAATCACGAGTCTGAAAGTTGAGCAAGAAAATTCACGTTGTTCTTCTAAATGTCCAAGCGCCTCGTCTAGCTCATATGTTAGATTTTTCTTTAGAAATTTATTGTTTATAACAAATTGAGGACTGAAATGATTATTTTAAAACTTGGGGTCTAAAATGAATACTTTTGAAATTTAGGGATGAGGATATATCTTTTTAAATCAATAAGGACTAAATAAATAACTTTTAAAAACGTGGGCTAAACTTAAAACACTTTAAAACTATAGGGACTGAAATAAAACTTTTTTAAAACTTGGGCTATTATAGGAAATTTATAAAAAATCATAATATATACATATAATATATCCCTCACTCTCTCTCTAAAAAAACGGATCAGAAAAGGAGAGAGAGTGAGTTGAGGCGAGACGGCGATTGCGAGCAGAGGGAGTCTGTGGGGTCCTTTCCGGCGCCAACTACCGGAGAGACACCGCCGTTACGTGGCGGCTGGGAGTGAGGTGTTGTGTGTGTGCGAAAGGGAGAGATTTTTTTGGGCGATTTGGGGCTGATTGGGTGCGAGACCGAAAGTAAATCGAGGCTGGAAATTGTGGTTTTCCGGTGATAGTTTCAGCGATCGAGGTAGGTAGGTATTTGGGTACTCTATTTCTTGGGTTTTTGGGTTTTGATATGGATTTGAAGCTGGTAGATGGGGATTCCGGTTTGGCAGTGGAGGTGGCGGTGGAGTTCGATGCAGTGGTTTGGCCATCTATGGTTGTGGTGCTTGGTTACGGGCTGTGATGATGATGAAGATGATTCATTTGATGGTTAAGTTTGATTAGAATATGACAGTGGGCGGTGAATAGGCGGTAGTGATGGTGTTGCTAGGAAAAATTGAAATCGGTGGCTGTGCTTGAACTTGGAATTGAATCTGTATAGTTTGTGTCTTGGTGGTGCAGATTATTGGTTTCAGGTCGATGATGATATAGGTGGTGCTACAGGTGGTTGGGGTCTGTTGTGGTGGTTCCGGTAATGGCTCTGGGACGCTCGGTTATAGGCTGGCGGTTAGGTGGTGGAAGCAGTGATGGATTCCGGTGGTTGGTGAATGGCTTAGCAGATTGGTTGGTGGGGATGATGATGATGATGGTTGCTTGATGGTGGTTCGGTGGTGAAATTTGTGTATTGTAGGAAAATCTGACGATAGCAAACATGAAGGTGGGATGAAGGTATCTATTTAATAGTTGATTTAGGTGTTAAACATGGTAGTTTAGGTTAAATCTTGGTTTATGGAAAATTGCAAGGATTTTGGAAATAGTATCGATTGTGTAAGGAATGACTTAGGAAGGAAGAAGCCATTGAATTGGTTGGGCCAAGAAATGACTTATTGGATTTTTTTTTTTGGGCTTGAATGATTGGTAAAAATATTTGGGCTCGATAAATTGGATTGGATTAAAACAGTTGAAATTTGGACTTAATATAATTTGAATCCAAATAAAATTTGAAAATTGGACAACATAAAAAAAATGATCTTAGAATATTTTTGATAAGATTTAACTTTAAATTAAATAACGAACTTGGACATAAAATCAGAATAATTTGGATAATCTATCTAAAAATTGAAATTTGGACTCAAGGATAAATACTGAAAATGATTCACTTTAATTGGACTGGAATTTGACTAAGATAAATTTAAAATAAAATTTTACTTCGTTGGCTAGACGAGCATGCATTTAAAAAAAATAAATGAATGAATGAGTAAAGTCGAAGCGACACATTTTTAAAATAAAAATATTTATCACGAAAATTCTTGGTCGCTACAACCCTACCCCCTTAAAACAATTTCGTCCTCGAAATTTAAAATTTTCTTCATTTAAAATAATTGGATACTTCAAAATTTCTTCTTTCTTAAAATCTTAGAATAATTAATATGACTAGACGAGAGCGTTGATTTTGAATAAAAATCGTTAATGTTGGAGTGTCGTAGCGACAAGTTTGATAAAACAAGTCTTTTAAGTTTGAAAATTTCCCGATCGCTACAACCTTCTCCACTTAAAATAATTTCGTCCTCGAAATTTTAAACTTTCTTGATCTAAATATATCTGAGTATTAAGCCAGACTTCTTTCTTCTTTCTCTTCTCAAGTAGTTTCAGCACTACCCCGTCTATCCCATTGGACTTTGATTAGAGAAACATCTTTATCAATCTCTACTATTTCTTTAGGAAAACATATCACACCATATTAATTAATCATTATGAAGTCTATCATCATCTTCTCAAACATCTTATGGTGAATAACCCAAAATCAATTGTAACGTTAGAAATCACATGAATATTCTTCCGTGTAATATGCATAATAACATGTTATCCACAAATCAGCATAATATCATCAGCTTAACGTATACGAGAATCTATTCATATAGTACATTTTTGCATCATCTTGTTTTCTAATATCTTCCCATATACGTCACCAAAACATATCACAAAATTCAATTAATATTAAAAAATTTGTTCCCAAGTAACTAAGATTCTGCTCCTGAATGCCACAACATTTTCTGTAAGGTATAACTTAGTATTTCCTATGTATACCTCAAATGATCATATAACTCCACATATACATTGATACTTAATCGATTTCACACTTCACCAATCAGGATGTTTATAAATAACAATCTCCAAAATTATCAAAACTTTAACTCCAAATCGATACTTTGTTCAAGATTTCACTATTGTAGTAAACATGCTTACCTAAGCCACAACGTAAATAAACAATCAATAACTCTCAACCATCTTATACTTGAAAAATAATATTTCCTCATTGTTCATGGGTCAACCAAAATTTCCTTTTCATAATCTCGAAGTGTCTCCAACAAAATCCTCAAATGTTCCTCATATGATTTACTATCTCCAAAATATCGTCCATGAATACAATAAAAAAAAAAAAACATGTCCAATTAATATTGGAAAACTCGGTTCATCAAATCCATAAATATTGTCGGTGGGTACTTATTCTTTATTGCCAACTTGTTAAGTAGTATAGTTACTCCCTATAGAGATACACTTGGCCAAATAAAAACTTTAAATCCTTTTATCCAAATCTCAATCAAATGCTTAAACAAGAATGCAAGACTTACCCCAACAATAAGTTTCACTTATAAGATCGAGGCATCATTAAATATCAAACACCCAAAATTCAATTCTTTCTTCTTACTACTCTAAGCTTCATCTTCATATCTAATCCCAAAATTAAATCTCTGACGTATGTGTAACATAGCCTAATTCAATCATGAAATAGAATATGATCTAGTCTCCAAATTCCAATTAAATCACTATTTTCCCATAAAATGATCAGAGTTATAATCATCCATCATGACAAATATAAAGTAACCATTTTCGTCTGACGCAATATCTACGTACATAGTCTGATATCCTTTTGATAGGAGCATACACTAGATCTAAGTTCCTCGGTTGACTTCTTGTGAAAGGGGTCATGTCCTAAACCAATTATGCAAAGTCCAATTAGACGGGGTTTATCCATTTCTCTTAGTTAAAATTACGAGGACGTAAAAATATTTAAAAACTCATTCAAATTATGCTCAAACTCGTTTTCTTTCTTTCTTTCTTTCTTTCTTTCATATTTCGGATACAAAAATCTTTCTCATTCTTTCTTATCAAATTCTCAAAAATACTTCATTTCTCACGTATCCGAAATCATCATAACATAAACTTCATGATAAAATCATTTACCTTCGGAGTTGGCGGAGCGAACGATGGCAGTGGCAAAAGTTGTCAAAACATTGTTTATTATTATTTTCTTAAAAAAAAATTTCTCTTTTCAAAATTTGCAAGTTTACAGAAACGTAGACCCGCTCTGATACCACCTGTAACGCCCCGAATTCCGCGGAGCCCGGGACGCCACTTCGTCCTTTAAAACTGACTTTATTGCGGAAAATAAATTTAATTCAAAGCATCACATTCATCATTTGAAAACTTCAGCGGAAATTTGATTAATTTAAATATAAAACAATTTATAAAACTTGTGTCTCACTTATTTAAATGAAATTAACGATAAATAATTTAACGAGTAACATTCGTAAAATTGTCTAATAACATCATCATTTATTTAATTTGCCACCGCTCCCATTTCATTCGCCGCCTTCTCCGAGATCTGCAAAAACTGTTAAAATAATGGAATGAGTATTTCGAAAAATACTCAGTAGACTCATCGCCAATAATTAATTTACAGAATAATTGAACACGTAATTATGCAATCATATAGTGACATCATCATCATATTCTTGGGCTATTTTATTTTCAAAATCAAGGCTCGTAAAATCATAAGGTATGGGTAGTCTCGTCTCGTGCACTTAAGGCACATAAGTTATGCATAACATCATCATTTCTCATTTATCTCATAAGAGATATTCTTTTCTCGTCTCATGCATCAAAGCATGTAAATCACGTAATTTCACATAAGACATGCAATTATAATTTAAACTAATTAGTGGGGGCGAGTCTACCTCAAATCACGAGTCTGAAAGTTGAGCAAGAAAATTCACGTTGTTCTTCTAAATGTCCAAGCGCCTCGTCTAGCTCATATGTTAGATTTTTCTTTAGAAATTTATTGTTTATAACAAATTGAGGACTGAAATGATTATTTTAAAACTTGGGGTCTAAAATGAATACTTTTGAAATTTAGGGATGAGGATATATCTTTTTAAATCAATAAGGACTAAATAAATAACTTTTAAAAACGTGGGCTAAACTTAAAACACTTTAAAACTATAGGGACTGAAATAAAACTTTTTTAAAACTTGGGCTATTATAGGAAATTTATAAAAAATCATAATATATACATATAATATATCCCTCACTCTCTCTCTAAAAAAACGGATCAGAAAAGGAGAGAGAGTGAGTTGAGGCGAGACGGCGATTGCGAGCAGAGGGAGTCTGTGGGGTCCTTTCCGGCGCCAACTACCGGAGAGACACCGCCGTTACGTGGCGGCTGGGAGTGAGGTGTTGTGTGTGTGCGAAAGGGAGAGATTTTTTTGGGCGATTTGGGGCTGATTGGGTGCGAGACCGAAAGTAAATCGAGGCTGGAAATTGTGGTTTTCCGGCGATAGTTTCAGCGATCGAGGTAGGTAGGTATTTGGGTACTCTATTTCTTGGGTTTTTGGGTTTTGATATGGATTTGAAGCTGGTAGATGGGGATTCCGGTTTGGCAGTGGAGGTGGCGGTGGAGTTCGATGCAGTGGTTTGGCCGTCTATGGTTGTGGTGCTTGGTTACGGGCTGTGATGATGATGAAGATGATTCATTTGATGGTTAAGTTTGATTAGAATATGACAGTGGGCGGTGAATAGGCGGTAGTGATGGTGTTGCTAGGAAAAATTGAAATCGGTGGCTGTGTTTGAACTTGGAATTGAATCTGTATAGTTTGTGTCTTGGTGGTGCAGATTATTGGTTTCAGGTCGATGATGATATAGGTGGTGCTACAGGTGGTTGGGGTCTGTTGTGGTGGTTCCGGTAATGGCTCTGGGACGCTCGGTTATAGGCTGGCGGTTAGGTGGTGGAAGCAGTGATGGATTCCGGTGGTTGGTGAATGGCTTAGCAGATTGGTTGGTGGGGATGATGATGATGATGGTTGCTTGATGGTGGTTCGGTGGTGAAATTTGTGTATTGTAGGAAAATCTGACGATAGCAAACATGAAGGTGGGATGAAGGTATCTATTTAATAGTTGATTTAGGTGTTAAACATGGTAGTTTAGGTTAAATCTTGGTTTATGGAAAATTGCAAGGATTTTGGAAATAGTATCGATTGTGTAAGGAATGACTTAGGAAGGAAGAAGCCATTGAATTAGTTGGGCCAAGAAATGACTAATTGGATTTTTTTTTTGGGCTTGAATGATTGGTAAAAATATTTGGGCTCGATAAATTGGATTGGATTAAAACAGTTGAAATTTGGACTTAATATAATTTGAATCCAAATAAAATTTGAAAATTGGACAACATAAAAAAAATGATCTTAGAATATTTTTGATAAGATTTAACTTTAAATTAAATAACGAACTTGGACATAAAATCAGAATAATTTGGATAATCTATTTAAAAATTGAAATTTGGACTCAAGGATAAATACTGAAAATGATTCACTTTAATTGGACTGGAATTTGACTAAGATAAATTTAAAATAAAATTTTACTTTGTTGGCTAGACGAGCATGCATTTAAAAAAAATAAATGAATGAATGAGCAAAGTCGAAGTGACACATTTTTAAAATAAAAATATTTATCACGAAAATTCTTGGTCGCTACATCTTATCTCCATGATAAAATACTATATTCTAATTCTAAGTGAACCAAACTGAGGTTTAGAATTTTAATTAAAATAGGCTTAACGTATACCTAATCCAACACTCGATTGGATTCATATAAACCTTATCAAAAACGAAAACTCAAGGCTGCCAAGAAAACGTGACTGTTATCTTTCAATTTGATCTAATTTGATATGGTTTTATCCAAATCAATTTTCTCTTGGATCAAGACCCTTAATTAACTATGATCTACAAAACGACTTTGATATTGATATAGTAATTATCACTCTATCAATAATTAATAATTTTTTTACTCAAATATATTTGTCATCGAAACATATAAAAGACATCAAGGATAAAATCGTTAAATAATTATTTTATGAAGAATGCGTGATTAAAAAATAAAAATAAAATTTGAATTTGTATATAATATTTTATTATATGAATGTGTGGTTAAAAATGAGTATAAATAAAAAGATGTTTGTAAGAAAGGAAATACATAGGGGCTTAAGTTAACGGGCCTTTCTTCTTGTACTGCAGGGGTTCAACCCTCTCCCTCACTCCCCTTTTGTGAGGGGTTGGGGCCCCACCCCGTCTATCGTGAGGGGGGTGGTACCCCTACTGTGTAAGGAAAAAAAATTATAAGTTAACACAAAGTATTTTCTAGATTCAAGTTGCTGAAACAAACTTTGGTTAAGAGCCTTTGATTTTTGCTTATAAATAAGGAATTTCGTAAAATGCATAGTTAAAAAAGTGGTTTCGAAAAATGTATAATTCAAAAAAACATTTTAAAAAAAGAAATGTGATGTTTATACTTGTTTATAAACAAGTTTAAATTGTTCTCAATTAATGTTATAATCTATAGATTAATTGTTTTAGGATGCTATATATTGAGGGAACCATTCTTGGAGAGGAAGAAGTCACGCTAAACCAAAACACTATGTATCCTCTCAAGCTAAGAGCTACAAATCAATTTTTTCTATCCTCATCATCTGCAGGCTTCCATGAAAAACCTGCTATATCACAAAACAAAACACAGCTTTCAAATAATTTCTTGTATGCAAAAAAATATACTAGAAAATCATATTCAGCTCTGTCAATCTCCAATGCCTTAACCAGTACTTTGGACTTTGTCGAAAATCAACAGACTGGAAAGATAAGTTCAAGATCTGCAGCAAATGCATGCGCTCTAACTCCTTTAGGATTCTTGGAAAGAGCTGCCATTGTTTATGGAGATTGTCCATCTATTGTTTACAATGACACTACCTATACCTGGTCCGAGACTCATACGAGATGCCTCCGACTGGCTTCTTCCATCGCGTCGTTGGGGATCCGAAGGGGTGAAGTTGTGTCCGTGGTTGCCCCGAATGTGCCTGCAATGTGCGAGCTCCATTTCGCTATTCCAATGTCGGGTGCTATTCTTAACACAATCAATCTTCGACTAGATGCACGTAACATCTCCCTTTTGCTCCAGCACAGCGAGTCGAAGCTTGTTTTCGTAGACTATCAGTCGAGATCTCTTGTTCTTGAAGCAATATCCATGTTTCCTTTGAATCGTAAACGTCCAACTTTAGTCATTATCCCTGACGATCACGATCCCGAGAATACTTGGCTACATGAGAATGAACATGATGATCTTATTCTATATGAGAAACTGGTGGAAGAAGGTGAACCAGGGTTTGATTGGGTTCGTCCTGAAAGTGAATGGGAGCCCATAACACTGAATTACACCTCAGGCACCACCTCTTCTCCCAAGGGGGTGGTGCACAGCCACCGGGGAGCATTCCTAATTGCACTAAATTCGTTATTCGACTGGTCCGTGCCGAAACAGCCAGTTTACTTGTGGACACTACCCATGTTCCATGCCAACGGGTGGAGCTACGCGTGGGCCATGGCAGCGGTAGGTGCCACTAATGTGTGTCTACGCCGGATCGACGCCACATCCATCCATGAAGCAATACATAGGTACGTACTACTAAGACTTCGTAGCCCTATTTAATTTAAAACATCAACCAACCTTAATTAAAGGAGTAAGTCACGTCTTTATATCGTTATTTAATTATTTTATTTATATCAGTTACAAGGTGACACATATGTGTGGTGCGCCAGTGGTGCTTAACATGTTATCCAACTATTCTGCTACAAGAAAGCTTGAATCTCCTGTCCATATAATGACGGCAGGGGCGCCACCGCCGGCCACGGTGCTCAACCGAGCAGAGTCATTGGGTTTTGTGGTTAGTCATGGTTATGGGTTGACAGAGACTGGTGGCCTCGTGGTGTCATGCGCGTGGAAACGCCAGTGGAACGAACTGTCTGCCGGAGAAAGAGCTAGGCTAAAGGCTAGACAAGGTGTGAGCATTGTCGGATTTTCCGAAGTCGATGTGATCGACCCTGAATCGGGAAAAAGTGTAAAACGAGACGGAATGAATATGGGAGAAATTGTTCTACGAGGGGGAACTATAATGATTGGATACCTAAAAGACCGTGAGGGGACGTCAAAATGCATGAGAAATGGATGGTTCTTCACTGGGGATATCGGAGTGATGCACCCCGACGGGTACTTAGAGGTCAAGGATCGGTCCAAGGATGTAATAATAACGGGTGGCGAGAATTTGAGCAGTGTGGAGGTGGAGTCTATCTTGTACTCGCATCCCGCGGTGAATGAGGCGGCTGTGGTGGCACGCCCGGACAAGTTTTGGGGCGAGACCCCATGTGCTTTTGTGAGTTTGAAGGAACAAGTGAAGGAGACACCAACCGAGAAAGAGATGAGAGAGTTCTGCAAGGCAAGGTTGCCTCTTTACATGGTGCCCCGACTCGTCGTGTTCAAGGAAGAACTTCCCAAGACATCGACCGGTAAGATCCAAAAGTTTTTACTAAGAGACATGGCCAAGGCTTTGATTTGATTTCGTTATAATCCCATATAATGTAATAATTCAGTCTTTTTTATGGTTTGTTTTTTTTTTTTTTTTTCTATGGTTATTAATGGTATGTAATTATAGAGTATTGTGCTTCAATTGGAATGTACATTCTTGATATTAAGAGCATGTCATCTTAGTTCATTTCATGGATTGAGAAAAAGACCGACACGTCAGGAAGTAGACAAAATGTGTTAAAAATATTTCTCCAATGGATAATGTGAATTACAATGTTAAGTTGACGTAGCTAAAAAAAATAGACATCGTAGGTTGCTCCGTCTAGATGTATACGCTCCGTGAGACTTGTTTGCTAAGCATTTTATTTAATTTTATATTATTTTAATTTCAATTAAAGGAAGTGATTGATTGTTACTATAGATAAACATGATAAATACTTCTCTCTTTAGAGCTTGTTTGGTAGAGGAGAAAAATTTATCACAACTTTTCAAATTCAATCTCAATCATCCATTCTTAGTCAAGCTTATAATTTTTGACTTTTCAAATATTTTTAAACCACATATCCATTAAAAAACTAATAAATGAATGAAAAAAAAAAACTTTTTACATTACCAAACAAACTTTTAATATATGTTGAAAAAGTGATACATGCATCTTCTCTTTATATAATTATTATTAGTTTTAATTTAAAAAAGTGTCACATAATCAATATTATTTAAAATGCACAAAAAAATCGTCGGAGAGTAAATTTTAAACATCTTCATCTATTTATCCACGTTCTTCAAAAAACTGTCTATTTCTTTGTCATGTCAGTTCCAATCCAAGTAGTACATTGGAAATGATCTAACTAAGTTATACTCTGAAAATAATGTTGCTATCTAGCTAGGGATACAAAAGTCTTCAAGATATAAATGGCAAATTAATTTCACTGAACCATGTACGCATTTAATGTACAACTCAAGATGGCGTGGTTCTAAAGGATATCTAAAACAAGTTGAGCAAAACACAAGATAGTCAGAATTCGTCGTCATATGGCAAATGGTAGGTCATAAATGTGCACTTGAATCATCTCATCTAAAAATTAATTGTCGCTCGATCGATTCCCAACATAGATCAGAGCACAAGAACTCTTCTCCGTCATGATCATTATCTTCAACTGGATCAAGAAGTCGAGATTCAGTGCGCAAAACTTCGGGGAAATGATTGACCATGTTTGTTGCAACTTGTTTGATTCATGCCAATTGCATTTATTAAATAGGATTATAGGAATATCAAAATCACACATGAACTTTGGCATTGGTAGCTGAACGTGGGGTATCTGGTCAAGTGAAAATTAAAATTGCTGAATTATTGGCGTCAGAGGACATGTAGATCAAATTAAACTAACCCGGCCACCCACGTTCTTACAACATTTGACAATATCACATGGATGTATTTTTCCACGATCGATATCAAATGGATGAATACATAATGCATATCTCTTATGTTGACATCCAAATCGTGTAAATTTATTATTTCGATTTTAATCCAGAATTACCGCAAAAAAAAAAAAAAAATTCACTAAGTTATTGAAGTTAAACATAAAAACTTCAAAACTATTATTAATCAAAATAAATAATGCAGAAATTCAGAGTTTATACAAAACGGAACGGAAATCTGAAATATTCAAAAATGAGAATCTCGCACTAAGTTTACCAGAAAGTACCAATAAGGGCTTGTTTGCTAAAGGTAAAATTTTTACTTCAATTTTTCAAACTCAATCTCAACCATCCATTTTTAGTCAAGCCCACCATTTTTTACTTTTCAAACTTTTTTAAACCACACATCCATCAAAAAATCAAATAAAAAATCACAAAAATCAAAACTTTTTACATTACCAAACAAGCTCTAAGAATATACAGATCAAAAACCTATAAAACCACTAAGAACTCTTTGAATATACACTAAGAATCAGAGAAAATAACAAGATGAATCAAATGCAAGAAAAAATGAAATCAGAGAGACCAAGAAGGAGAAGAGAGAGAGAGAGAGAGAGAGAGAGAGAGAGAGTGAGTCAGTGAGTGAGTGAGAGTAATAAATCGTCTGGAAGAAGTCAAGTCATAGAGCCAAAATGAAGAGTCACGTTATTATCTTCAAGTGGACGGTTCAGATCAAATGGAGATGATCACGGCTGAGATTAAGACAAGTTGTTTAATTGATTTTGGGCCAAAGACCCGGTTTGTAAGTAATGAACTGAATCAACTTTAAATGGATCAGCATCAATATTTATCTCACGATCCGGCTGGGCTTCAGTATTTATACTTGGTGTTTAATTTCTGGACTGGATTTCATCAACTTAGGCTGCATCATCTGGTCCAATTGCTTCTACATTTACTATCCCAAACATACTGGAAAATTCACATCTTGATTTTTAACGTTGTTGCATGGATCCTAAACTCGTAACTCTTGGTTGTCCTTAAAAGTTAAAACCATTGTGCCTGATAATATGCCGGGTGTAAATTCACGTCACACACATATGATTCTCTCCCAATGGCTACTTCCACGGTTTATAATTGAACTCGAGTCTTCTTTGTCGTATTTTCTAAAATTACCAAATCGTTTAGTGTCTCTTAATCAACAACTAACTTTGATTGTAGTGATTTCAACCTTGTAGTAACACAAAGCAAACAAGATTCCTCACAATAATAATATGATTGACAAGTATTTGGAATGATAAATAGACAATAATCAAGGAGTAAAGAAAACCCCCTTAAACTTCAATACTCCAAGCCGTGTTGATAAACTCGAGGGCTTAGAAATCTTGATGTGATCCAGATCCCGAATACAAGTCGTCAAGCAATAATGCATGAAAACACATTCTTGGCGACTAAATAAGCAAGTTCCATGTTGGGACCGAACTAAAACGACGAGTGAATCAACCTCATTCAAGCAGCTGAAGGAAATTGTGAAGTCTCAAATTACGACCGTAACCTATAACCATCACGGCCGTAACCAGTCTACTGCGGAAAAACAGAAATTTTGAGAATTGGGTTTACGGCCGTAACTCACAGTGTCACGGTCGTAATGCAGCCTCTGTTAAAATTATGAATTTCAGGAAAAAAAAGACTTACGGTCGTAAATAAAGTCTCACGGCCGTAACTGTGAATCAGAAAGCTTCTTACGGCCGTAAAGGAAGGAGTCACGGCCGTAAAAGTCGATATGCGTAATTTTAGGGTTTTTATTTATTTTCTTATTTTTAGGTATTTGTTTCCTAATATAATTAAAACTCTTTAGTCAGGTTTTGACCCTATTTGTAGGCATGTAATTTTCATTATTATACACACAACTTTGATATTATTATTGAGAGGCAATTTGCTTTCAAACATTATTCTTTATTGAATACAATCAGAACTTGCGAGTTATTCTTATTTGTTCAAATATCGGTGAGAATTATTATTGCTTGTAATCAAGAGGTCAATATATCCCAGTGATTGTATTGGTTGCTTGGTTCAATTAATTTTAATTGGATCCATAAATCGTGGTTTCTTGGCGTTCTTGGATCGATTTCAATATTTTGTGGGTTGCGTAGCTATAATTGATACGTGGTTTGCATCATCTGGTATCAGAGCTTAAACTCCAAAAATCAAGGTTATATCTTTATTTTGTTTTCTTGAGTTTTCTATCCAATTTGATTTTTATGATTATCATCGAGTCCCATAAAAATCATCAATATCTTGTTGAGTGTTTTTTTTTTTACAGTTTTTTTTTTTTTTTTTTTGGCGTTCTTCTTGTTCTTGAGTTTGTTGAGTCTTTAATCCAGAAAATCGTTCCAAAAAATCTCAAAAGTGTTTATTTTGCTTAATTCTTATCCGAATTAAGTTTCGTTTGTTTTTTCGTGTTCGTTGTCGAATTTTCGGATTTATAAAAAAAAGATTATTTTTTTTATTTATTTTATTTATTCCGAAAGTTTTAAAAAAAAAAAAAAAAAAAAATTCCATTCAAGAACCACTTTCTTGAATTTCCTTAAATTCTTGATAAATCCTTGCCTTCCAAGTCAAATAAAAATTCTTGATATTCTTTCCTTTCGAGTCAAATTCAAGAACCACTTTCTTGGATTTCTTTAAAATTCTTGATATTGTTTTTCCTTTTCGAGTCAACATTAAATTCATTCTTGATATTTGTCAATATCCGAACCCTCTTATTTTGAGTCTCTCAAATTTTTGAAAGCTACATAAAGGGATGCATTATGACTTCGATCCTAGTGTGGGTGATAAGCTGTGTAGTTTGGCTATTGATAGGAAGTACATCTCTAATTTGGCTAGTATCAACATGGTTGAAAAATTGGGGTTGCATTTACTACAACATCCTAAACCTTATAGGATGACATGGTTGAAGGAGTGTGGAGAGTTCAAAGTGACCAAGCAAGTCTTAGTGAATTTCACCATTGGGAGTTATAGTGATGAAGTATTATGTGATATGGTGCCTCTAGAGTCTTGTCATATGTTGTGGGGTAGGCCATGGAGGCATGAGAGGAAAGCATTTTATGATAAGAATAGAAATAGGTATAAATTTGTGAAGGATGGAGAATCAATCACCTTAGCTAGAAGAGGACATGATTGCACGGAGGGGTAAAAATGTAGTTAAGTTGCAAGAAGAGCCTCAGGATATGAATGTTGGGAAGAAGGAGGGAGAGTTGAAAGTAGAAATAGTTGAAAAAATCCAACATTTAAGGTAGGAGATGTGGAATTGGGTAATAAAGAGGTGAATGAACAAGAAAATAAAATTGTGGAAGAGGTGACTGAGGATGAAGGTGTGGTTGAAAATAAAAATGTGGAAGAGGTAGTTGAGACTAAAAATGTAGAAGAAGTTGAAACTAAAAATTTAGAAGAGGTAGTTGAGCTTGAAAATGTGGAGTTAGAAGAGGTGGATGAGCTTGAGAGAAAAGAAATAGAAGAGATTGAGCAAGAAGTTGCAACAAAGGAAGGAGGTGAAGAGAAGGACCTCGTTGTTAGGAAAGAGGATTTGGAGATGATATACCATGAGTACAAGGATTCCTATCTTGTACTTTGTGAAACTAACATTTCCCACCCTATTTTGCTTAAATATTTCTTGCGGTTGAATATACTTGGAGGTTTAAGTCACACCACATTTGGCCATGGAAGTTCTTATTCCGACTCGTCCATCCAATCCAAGTATTAGACTATTGGTTGATCCTATGTAATGAAAGCAAGAATTTTCCTTTTGATCCAGGCGGTGCACTGAAACACCATGAACCAAGCTATGATTTGGAACGAATCATCCTAAAGAAGGAGGGAATGATGTGATCCAGATCCCGAATACAAGTCGTCAAGCAACAATGGATGAAAACACATTCTTGGCGACTAAAGAAGCAAGTTCCATGTTGGGACCGAACCAAAACGACGAGTGGACCAACCTCATTCAAGCAGCCGAAGGAAATTGTGAAGTCTCAAATTACGGCCGTAACCTATAACCATCACGGCCGTAACCAATCTACTGCGGAAAAACAAAAATTTGTAGAATTGGGTTTACGGCCGTAACTCAGAGTGTCACGGCCGTAATGCAGCATCTGTTAAAATTATGAATTTCAGGAAAAAAAAAGGACTTACGGCCGTAAAAAAAGTCTCACGGCCGTAATTGTGAATCAGAAAGCTTCTTACGGCCGTAAAGGAAGGAGTCACGGCCGTAAAAGTCGATATGCGTAATTTTAGGGTTTTTATTTATTTCCTTATTTTTAGGTATTTGTTTCCTAGTATAATTAAAACTCTTTAATCAGGTTTTGACCCTATTTATAGGGATGTAATTTTCATTATTATACACACAACTTTGATATTATTATTGAGAGGCAATTTTCTGTCAAATATTATTCTTTATTGAATAAAATCCGAACTTGCGAGTTATTCTTGTTTGTTCAAATCTCGGTGAGAATTATTATTGCTTGTGATCAAGAGGTCAATATATCCCAGTGATTGTATTGGTTGATTGGTTCAATTAATTTTAATTGGATCCATAAATTGTGGTTTCTTGGCGTTCTTGGGTCGATTTCAATATTTTGTGCGTTGCGTAACTACAATTTAAATAAAGATATAACCTTGATTTTTGGAGCCTAAGTTCTGATACCAGATGATGCAAACCACGTAGCAATTATAGCTACGCAACATACAAAATATTGAAATCGACCCAAGAAACCACGATTTATGGATCCAATTAAAATTAATTGAACCAAGCAACCAATACAATCACTGGGATATATTGACCTCTTGATCACAAGCAATAATAATTCTCACCGATATTTGAACAAACAAGAATAACTCGCAAGTTCGGATTTTATTCAATAAAGAATAATGTTTGAAAGCAAATTGCCTCTCAATAATAATATCAAAGTTGTGTGTATAATAATGAAAATTACATACCTACAAATAGGGTCAAAACCTGACTAAAGAGTTTTAATTATATTAGGAAACAAATACCTAAAAATAAGGAAATAAATAAAAACCCTAAAATTACGCATATCGACTTTTACGGTCGTGACTCCTTCCTTTACGGCCGTAAGAAGCTTTCTGATTCACAGTTACGGCCGTGAGACTTTATTTACGGCCGTAAGTCATTTTTTTCCTGAAATTCATAATTTTAACAGAGGCTGCATTACGGCCGTGACACTGTGAGTTACGGCCGTAAACCCAATTCTCAAAATTTTTGTTTTTCCGCAGTAGACTGGTTACGGCCGTGACGGTTATAGGTTACGGCCGTAATTTGAGACTTCACAATTTCCTTTGGCTGCTTGAATGAGGTTGATCCACTCGTCGTTTTGGCTCGGTCCCAACATGGAACTTGCTTCTTTAGTCGCCAAGAATGTGTTTTCATCTATTGTTGCTTGACGACTTGTATTCGGGATCTGGATCACATCAAATCTGCCCCCAACAACCACATAGGAAACACCACACAAAGAAGGTAAGAAAACTATAGCGATCGGAAATTTTTTCGTTACTTTAAATAAAATTTTATAAAGACGTATCCCTATGACTTATCTCATTTATTTTAAAAGAATATTCGTCAAGCTAATTACTAATTGAAATTTAAAATTTATTTTAATCATATTCAAATTTCCAAATTTTATTTAAAATGTTCCAAGATCATTAATTATTATTATTATTTAAAAAAAAATCCAAAATTCAAATTTAAATACTTAAAACCCAATTATTATCCAAAATTAAATTCCAGCTTAATTTCTTTTCAAGATTCGAAATTATCCAAGTTTATCAATCTGATTTCACAATTATCCTGACAATTATTTTTGCTTAATCCTGACTTCAATCTCCCAGCTCACGTTTATGTGATAAGACTATGCAATTTCGATCCAAGTCCGACACTAATTCGTTCAGCCAAAATCTCCCACAATTCCATCTAAATCAAAACTCCTCCACTACAAATTCCACGTACCATGCAACTTATCATTCCCCAAACAAAAATTCAGATTTCTACATCCAACTCACGGTAAGAAATTTTCCTAAAAATCATTCTGCGAAACCAATCTACCACCACCGGCAGTCACTGCATTTGCCCAAACCAGACCATAACTCCCATGGCCGAGACTCTCCACTGTTGGGAATTAGGACGCAACTAATCCCGCCCAGGATCGATGTGACACAAATAAATTGGACTGAGAAAATATAAATACGCAAAAATAAAATGCAAATACGAAACACAAAGATTTACGTGGTTCAGCAATTTGCCTACGTCCACGGACCCACACCAATATATTTCACTAACTCGAAATATGAGGAGTACAAAAATACTACACTGTATTTTTATCTGCCTATGCAAAGACTATTCTCTCCAACTCACTTTTCTCCCTATTTTGTGAAATGCCTCTCTTGTGTTGCTCTCTACACAAGATCACTCTTTGTTGTGGTGGTGTATTTTTCATTGAGGTTTTGCCCTCTATTTATAGGGAAAGTTTGGACAAAGAATCAACAATTGAAGGAATAAAATAGGTGTGAACATATGATGATTGTAGGCTAATGGTGTCTTACCAAATAGGTGTGAACATGGACTATTAATGGTGGCTTGCCAATTTCAACAAAGTTGGCTTTATTTTCCACATTTAGCTCCATTTTTCAACAATCTCCCACTTGGGGACAAATGTGGCTTCCCCTGAGATATCTCCTTCTTGCAACTCCTTGTGAAATATGGTGTGAGTCATTTCCTTTGTCTTCACTTCAGAAGACCAATTGAAGCTGAGCACAGCTCCAATTTTTCCTTTGTTACTGTCTTGGTCATCATGTCGGCTGGGTTCTTGCTACCTTGGATCTTCTCTAGTGTTAATACTTCATCCTCTAGAAGAGACCTGATGAAGTGATAACGGAGTCCAATGTGCTTGGTTCTAGAATGAAATGCTGAATTCTTTGCCAGATGTATCGCACTCTGACTATCACTGTGCAAAACATTCTTCTCCTGACTGAATCCCAATTCTGCCAACAAACCCTGTAACCAGATCATTTCTTTGCTAGCCTCGGTTACTGCCACGTACTCTGCTTCTGTAGTGGATAGAGCAACAATCTTCTGTATCTGCGAAATCCAGCTAACTGCAGTAGTACCTACTGTGAAAACATAACCAGTAGTACTTCTCCTACGATCTACCTCGCCAGAAAAATCTGCATCTACAAAGCCTTGTAGAGTCACCTCACCTCGTCCAAAGCATAAGCATCTATCAGTAGTTCCCCGTAGATATCTTAATATCCACTTTACTGCTTCCCAATGCTGCTTTCCTGGATTTGCCATAAACCTGCTCACAACTCCCACTGCATGAGCAATATCTGGTCTGGTACAAACCATGGCATACATCAAACTTCCAATGGCTGAGGCATATGGTATTTTAGCCATGAAGTTTATCTCGTCCTCTGTCTTAGGACTCTGATCACTAGATAGACGGAAGTGATTAGCTAGTGGCGTGCTGACAGCCTTCGCACTGCACATGTTAAATCTCTGCAGGACTTGACTAATGTACTTGGCCTGAGATAACTGCAAGATACCCTTCTGCTTATCTCTGAAAATCCTCATTCCGAGAATCTGCTTCGCTGCACCCAAGTCCTTCATTTCGAATTCTGCTGACAGCTGCATCTTTAACTTCTTGATTTCGTCCATATCTGAGCCTGCTACTAACATATCATCGACATAAAGTAGCAAAATTATATAACTGGACTCGAATCTCCTGAAGTAGCAACAATGGTCAGCATTACATTTGAAGTAGCCATTTTTCTGCATAAATCCGTCGAACTTCTTGTACCACTGTCTCGGGGCTTGCTTTAAGCCATACAGGCTCTTCTTCAATTTGCAAACGAGCTTCTCCTTTCCTTTGACTGAGAAGCCTTCTGGCTGCTGCATATATATTTCCTCCTCAAGGTCACCATGGAGGAAAGCAGTTTTTACATCTAACTGCTCCAAGTGCAAACCCTCTGCTGCAACAATACTCAAGACTGATCTGATTGTTGTCAGCTTCACAACTGGCGAAAATATTTCCGTGTAGTCAATTCCTTCTTTCTGCTGGAAACCTTTGACCACCAACCTCGCCTTGTATCTCTTTGATCCATCATGTTCCTCCTTGATTCTGTACACCCACTTATTGTGTAGAGCTCTCTTTCCTGTAGGTAACTCGGCTAGTTCCCACGTCTGGTTAGAGATGAGAGACTTTATCTCATCTTTCATTGCAAGCTCCCACTTGCCAGAATCACCGACCTGACATGCCTCATGATAGCATTCAGGTTCACCTGCATCAGTAAGTAACATGTAGCTCATGTACTTTCTATTTGGAACATGAGGTCTGGTTGACCTTCTAAGAACAGGGACTGGAGACTGTGATGCATCAGTCTCTAGAACAGGCTCCTGTAACTGCAGATCCTCCTCTGTCTGCTGCGACGTACTACTTTCTGGAGCATCATCCAACTCAACATACGTTGGATCATCATGTACTGTGTCATCGGACTGCACTGCATTTCTGTCCTTGTACATAACCTTCTCGTTGAATATGACATCCCTGCTTCTGATGACCTTTCTGTTCTGGTCATCCCATAAGCGGTAGCCGAACTCATCTCCGCCATATCCAATGAATGTGCACTTTAGTGATTTGGGGTCTAGCTTGCCCCTTGCCTGATCACTAATATGTGCATATGCGACACATCCAAAAACTTTCAAGTGGGAAAGTTTTATTTCTTTTCCGCTCCATACTTCCTCCGGTATCCTATACTCCAACGGTACCGAGGGTCCTCGATTGATCAAGTACACCGCTGTGTTGACTGCTTCTGCCCAAAACTGTTTGGGCAAGCCTGCATGTAACCTCATGCTTCTGGCTCTCTCCGTTAATGTCCGGTTCATACGTTCTGCAACTCCATTTTGCTGTGGAGTCCCTGGCAACGTCCTCTCCATTTTGATGCCATTCTGGTAACAGAACTTCTTGAACGCCATATCTGTATATTCTCCTCCGTTGTCGGACCTCAGCTTCTTTACTCGCAATCCTGTTTCATTTTCCACCATGGCTTTCCATTTCTTGAACACATCGAATACTTTGGACTTGTGTCTCAAGAAATAAACCCACACTTTTCTCGAGTGGTCATCAATGAAAGTCACAAAGTATGACTTTCCGCCAATAGATGAAACTGCGGTTGGTCCCCAAACGTCTGTGTGGACTAACTCAAGCTTCTCTCGCTTCCGAGTTCTACCACTAGTGTTGAAACTCACCCTGGTTTGCTTCCCAAAGATGCAACTCTCGCATAAGTCTATATCAGTAGACTGAAGCTCTGGTAGTTTCCCCTTTGCATACATATACTTGAGTCCCTTCTGACTCATATGCCCAAGTCTCTGGTGCCACAAGTTTGGGCCCTCCTTGCTTTCAGCAACTGCAATTGTCACACAAGCATCCGCCGTTGTGTAGAGGGTGCCAGTATCCTTGCCTCGAGCGATAATCATGGCGCCCTTGGTGATCTTCCAGTTATCACCCGAGAAGGTGGTGACATGTCCTTCTCCCGACAATTGCTTGACGGAGATCAAGTTCTTCCTCAATTCTGGAATATGTCTCACGTCCTTCAGCTTCCACACAGATCCATTGATCTTGATCTGTACATCACCTTTTCCGACCACGTCACACGGTTGATCATTACCGAGATAGACTCTACCAAAATCACCCCGCGTATAGTTTACAAAAAACTCCTTGTTTGAGGTAGCATGAAAAGATGCTCCGGAATCAATCACCCAGTATTCCGTTTTTCTCTCCAAAGAGCATATCAAAGCATCGTCCGCTTCCTCTTCCACAACATTGACTTCTGTCCTGTCCTCCTTTTCTTTTGGAGGTGCTGTGCACTGATTTTTGTAATGACCGGTCTTGCCACACTTCCAACATTCCACAACCTTTGTCTTGTTGGAATTGTTTGGATTTCTGGACCTCGATCTGCCACTTCTGAATTTGCCGTTACCCCGCCCATTTCCTCTGTTGGAACTCCTGCCTCTGCTTTCCACGTTCAACGCCGATCCTGAAGTTGAGACACCTTCTGACTGTCGTCTGATCTCCTCCGTTAAGATCATGCTTACGACATCATCGAACTTCAATTTTGACTTTTCGGCAGAGCCACTAATTGTTGTGACTGTACCATTCCAGCTGTCTGGCAACTGCCCAAGAATTAACAGAGCTCGAACTTCATCACTAAAAGTGATTTCGACTGTGTTTAGCTGGTCCGTCACTTCATTGAATTCATTTAGGTGCTCCCCAAATCTTCCGCCTTTGGCCATCTTCATATTGAACAGTTTTTTAATTAAGTGGACTTTATTTGCTGCAGATGGCTGTTCATACATGCTAGAAAGGGCTGCCATGAGAGACTCTGTCGTCTTCTCATTTTTTATGTTGAAAGCCACTGACTTTGACAACGTCAGCCTGATTGTGCCGAGTGCTTTTCGATCAAGCAACTCCCAATCCCCCTGGCTTATATCTTCTGGCTTTTCTTTTAGTGGCTTGTATAGATCCTTCTGGTACAGATAGTCCTCCATTTGCATTTTCCAAAATCCAAAATTTGAACCATCAAATTTGTCAATTTTGGATATTTTCTCATCTGTCGACATTGTTCACACTCAATCACAAAACAGTCTAAAGAAATCTTTTCTGATGTGGAAGATCAGTCAAAGCTGCAACCACAGAGCATACTAAGAATTTCAAAAGATCTCAATGAGCCAAAGCTCTGATACCAATTGTTGTGAATTAGGACGCAACTAATCCCGCCCAGGATCGATGTGACACAAATAAATTGGACTGAGAAAATATAAATACGCAAAAATAAAATGCAAATACGAAACACAAAGATTTACGTGGTTCAGCAATTTGCCTACGTCCACGGACCCACACCAATATATTTCACTAACTCGAAATATGAGGAGTACAAAAATACTACACTGTATTTTTATCTGCCTATGCAAAGACTATTCTCTCCAACTCACTTTTCTCCCTATTTTGTGAAATGCCTCTCTTGTGTTGCTCTCTACACAAGATCACTCTTTGTTGTGGTGGTGTATTTTTCATTGAGGTTTTGCCCTCTATTTATAGGGAAAGTTTGGACAAAGAATCAACAATTGAAGGAATAAAATAGGTGTGAACATATGATGATTGTAGGCTAATGGTGTCTTACCAAATAGGTGTGAACATGGACTATTAATGGTGGCTTGCCAATTTCAACAAAGTTGGCTTTATTTTCCACATTTAGCTCCATTTTTCAACATCCACTGCAATAATCACACACAGTCCAAACACTGAGAAACGCACACCCAGTCAAGCTCCATACTCTGCCTAAGAACCACCCCACTTCCAAATCAGTTTCACAATCGAAACCACCATGACCAATCCACCATCGCAACCACCACACACGAACCACGACTTCAGCCGTGACCACCACACATGAACCACGACTTCAGCCGCGACCACCACACACGTACCAACCGTCCAATGTCGACTGCCTATACATTCCACCAACACCTCCCAAACCTCCAAAACCAATCTGCAACTCCATACAAACCATAGCCTGCGTCCCACCTTCAAGCAATAAACCACCATTTCAATCCAAACCAATATTCTGCCTACACACGCACACCACAACCCAAAACCCAACCCCAACCCCAACCCCAACCCCACCACACCGGCACCTAACCACTGCGACTGCCACCTCCTTCTACTGCCTTTGCCTCAAATTTCAAAATCCCCCAAATTCACACAAACACCAAAAATCAAAACAAAACCCAAAATCCTTACCTTGACCGCCGTCCCTTATTGCCAGATTTATCGTCGAAAAATCTAAGCCTTGGTTACCTTCGGTTGCGCCTAAATCGCACTGAAAACCGGAGCCAATCTTGTTCTTTCACACACCTATACCCACACCCGTCACCGCCATGACATGGCGGCACCACCGTCGATGAGTGACGTTAGACAGCCCCGATCGGAATAGGAAAGAATAGCATTCGATCGCCATCTCCTCTCCCTGAATTTGTTTTAAAATGAGAGACAAAGTTTGTGTAAAAGGTTGATTTTAAAATAGCTCCTTAGTCACGTATTTACTTTAGTCCTTTCAGGTTTAAAAGTGTTTAATTTTAGTCCTTGATTTTAAAACGTTTTATTAAGCATCTATAGTTTTAAGATATTTCAGTCAGCCCCTATTGAGTTTTTAAAATCATTTAATTCAGTCCCTTCATTTTTAAAGTCACTTATTTCAGCCCTATTTTTTTTTAAAATTAAGTTATTTCAATCCTTTTGATTTTTAAAATCACTCGTTTTGTTCCCTATTGTTTTAAAACGTTTCTAGTTAGCCCTTAAATTTCTGAAAATATTATTTCAGACCTAAACTTTTAAATTTCCATTTACTTTAAAATTATATTTAGTCCCCAAACCTTATTTTCGTCACTTAAATCTTTAAATATCGAAATACTAAAGCAACTTAATTTTCTTTTGGCTAGACGGAGATTTTTGGTGAATTAAGAGATTGACGTTTTATTCCCGCTCTACCTTTTGTAGACTCGTTAAGTTTAAGGTAGACTCTAATTAGTTTAGATTATAATTGCATGTCTTTATGTGGATTTACGCGATTATATGCTTAACCCGAGAGTGAGGAGTGATTAGAGTAGATAAATAGGTAGGTTTATGTTTAATTAGGGGAATGGGTCGAGAACCTAATTAAACCCAGGCCGCCAATCGAATCCACCCACCCAGCAACATGGCCAACTGCCCAATTAACACCTCAAGGTAGGGTGATAAAGTCTCTAACTTGTCATTCTCTTGGGTTACACATATTGTGGTTAATTGGGACAGTAATCCTTGGATCATAGGTCGAGGGCCTACGAAGTTAAATTCCTACACGATGTTTTATCATTGGCCCCGAGGTTTGTTTGGGACCAAATTTCCCAACAAACCTCCACCTTTGTACCGAACAAACCAGCAAAAGACAAAACAACATATGTTTAGTAAATATAGAAGTAAAATCCTAAACTAATTAGAACTTTACATACCTGTACCAATATTTAGAAGTGACAGACAACTTCTAAATTTTGTCACTGTGAGCACCTTTGTGCCCATATCTGTAGGGTTATAATCTATGTGCACTTTCTCAAGTTTGATCTCATCTTGAGAAACAATATTTCTAATGAAATGCAACCGAGCATAATATGTTTTGTGCGTTCGTGAAAGACAGGATTCTTACATAAATGAATAGTTGATTGACTATCAGAATATACAGTTACATTTTCATTTAAGGTACCTAGTTCCTTAAGCAATCCTTTAAACCACAAAAGCTTCTTTAAAGGCTTCAGTAACAGAAATATATTCAGATTCAATAGCAGAGAGAGCAACAATATGTTGGAGTTGAGACTTCCAACTAATACATGAGTCGCACAAAGTAAACACATAGAGGAAGTAGATTTCCTATTATCTCTATCTCCACCATAATCAACATCCGTAAAACCCTTCAATTTCACATTATTATACTTGCACTAACAGATTAGACCCACATTATAAGTATCACTAAAATACCTAAGTAACCACTTCAAGGCTTCCCAATGAGTGGGACCTGGATTAGATATGAACCTGCTCAAAGTTCTAACGGCAAAAGCCAAATCTGGCCTAGTACAAACCATCAGATACATCATAGAACCAATCACACTAGAATAAGGAATATTAATCATATAAGCTATTTCTTCTTCATTAGCAGGTGATTGTTCTTTTGTTAAAACAAAATGATATCCAAGAGGCACAGAAGTAGGTTTACAATTAGTCATACCAAACTTCTTTAACACCTTTTGTACATAGGGAGTTTGATGCAAGAATAAACAAGAATTGAACTTATTTCTTTCAATTTCCATACCTAAAATACGTTTAACATGGCCTAGGTCCTTCATATCAAATTCTTTGTTTAAATCACTCTTAACTTTGTCTACTAAACTCACGTTAGAACTAATCAATAACATGTCATCTACATAAAGTAACAAATATACATACTCATTAGTGTTGTGGTGTAAGTAGTAAAAAAATGATCAAACTCACTCCTCTTAAAACCAATAGATAACACATAAGAATCAAATTTCTTGTACCACTGTCTAGGAGATTGTTTTAAACCATATAATGTTTTTTTAATAAAACACACATGATCAGGTTTTTCTTTATCTTCGAAACCTTTGGGTTGAAACATAAAAAAATTCTCTTCGAGATCCCCATGTAAAAAAGCAGTTTTCACATCAAGTTGTTCTAGTTCCCAGTCATAATAAGCAATGAAAGCAAGTATGACACTAATAGTGGTATACTTAACAATGGGAGAGAAAATCCCATTATAATCTACCCCTTCCTTTTGTGTGTATCCCTTAGCTAGTAACCTAGTGTAATACCACTTTTTTGTTTTACGTACTTTCTTGAATCTCACGTAATTTTATGTTGATGCGATTACAAATTTTGTAATTGATTATAATAATTATTATTATTAATTGAATTATTTTGCAGTGGAAGGACTTGGACGTCGTCTCGATCAATGTACCAAATTAGAAAGTTCAAAAAAAATTTATATGCAATTTTATGTGATTAATTGTTTATTTTAATTGTTAGGCTTGCCAATCCTATTTTTATTAAGTTAGTGGCATATTGCATTTAAATTTTATATTGGGGATAAGTTTTAGAGGCTTTTGGGGGTTCAATGAGAAAGTTTTGGACTTAATTACCAGTTTATGGGAGTTGAGGGACTAAATTGCAAATTACCAAATCTTAAACATTTAAACTTAAATCCTATCTCACGCCCCTCACTCTATCTCACATCTCTCGCTCTGTCTCGGCCTCTCTCCCTCTCGCGACCTCCGGTTCTCTCCCTGTCTCTCGCTCGACTTCGCCCTCTCCCTCAGTTTCTCGCCGGCGCACCACCGCCCAACTCGCCGGCGCACCACCGCCCAACTCGCGGTAGCCCCTTTTTCCGCCCCCTCACACACAACACATGCACCCGCGCATTGATACACACACCCACACGAACACACACTCGTATAAATATGAAATTTTATGTATGTGATGTGTATTTGTATAAATTTTATATTTCAGATTCGAATTTGTCAAGATTTCGAATTTTAAATTATTAGTTGGAACTTTGGTTCATAATTATATGAGTGTGTATGTCTCTGTGTGTGTATATATATATATATATATATATATATATATATATATATATATATATATATATGGACGTGTAATTTCACATTAGAATTTCAGATTTGGGGCTTAATTGGATTTGTTGAATTTTTAATTTTTATTTGAGATTGGAGATATGTAAGATTATATATGTATATTGTATAATTTCAGATTTGTGGATTCATTGAATTAATTGATTTTGTTGAGTTTATAACTAAATTGGAATTTTAATGTATTTTCGAATTTAGGAAATTTAGTTCTAATTAGTGTAACTGATAATTGATTTCAGTTAGTTTAATTGAAATTTTTGAATGTTGAGTTACTTTGAGATTTTCAAATTTATTAATATTTAGAATATTAATTGAATAATTTGGTAAAGTTAAGTTCTATAATTCTTAATTTGAGTTTGCATTAATAGATAAGAAAAGCTTTCTAAAGTATATTGAAATTGACATCTTATTTTCGAATATGGTGTTGTGTGTTGGACCTAGCGTAAGGTCACGTTGGGATTAAATTTTGAATGAAATAAAAGTTGTAACCTTGCTTAGAGTTTAAAATGTGATTTTGAACTGAAAGCATATTTTATTAATGAATGGATACAACTAGGATTTTGGTACATTGACGACACGGGCAGCCGAGGCTCCTCCACTTGCAAATCAAGATAACGGTAAATACTAAGGATGACAAGTAAACTTCCCCCTACTTTCATCAAAGTTGAATGTTAATGTGGAATTAATGTGCTTAATTGACATTCGTGTTAATTACGGAATTTTAATGCTTTTGGTCTACCATATGCAATTATGTGTAGTTAAGGAAATGTTCAAGCATGCACGTTACATGTCATTGCATCATCAAGCATGCATTGGCATCGAAATGGGAAAGTCAAATGTTTTAATGAAAGGAATGTGTCAAAGTGCAATTTTTGTCAAAAATTATGTATCCCAAGTTTTTGAAAGAATGTGTGTACTTCTATGTCATGAAAGATGCGAGTGGGAAATGGGGCGCGGGGGACCGGCGTACCCGAATGTAATGAGCCGCTTTGCGGTGGAATGAATGTAATGAGCCGCTTTGCGGTGGAATGAATGAATGAGCCGCTTTGCGGTGGGAAAGTGAATGTTAAACCGCTTTGCGGTGGAAATGCGCATGTTAATCTGGTTCCAAATAAGAATGGCCCACTGTTATCTGATTGACTAGAAGTTACATCAAGTGAGCTCACGATGGAAATGAAGTGAAAGTTTTGAAATGTTAAGTGAAAGTTCGAAATGTTGAAAGTTTTGAAAGGTTAAAGTGAATGGGGATACATATTTCAAAGTTAAAGCATTCATGTCATAAGCATGCATTCATGCATAAAGTTTACTTACTGAGCTTTAGCTCACCCCAATCCCTCCCCAACATTTCAGGTGATGAAAGTTAGATGATTAGAGGAGAGCACGTGGCGGCAGGCTCAGACAGTACCGACTTGAATTATTTAAAATTAAAGTTAATGATTTAATTTATGTTTTTAGTTGTTATTCTTTTAAATTGATAAATCATTTTGAATTAGTTTCGGTTCTTAGTCAAAATAAGTTATGGTATTCCCCTGTGATTAGTTTTTATCAGGTTTCATGAGTTTATAAATTTGTACTTCAAGTTGTTTTGGTTGAGGAGTTTGGGGAATTGATGTTGAAGTTGAATTTTGGAATTATGGTTGAATGTTGAATGATTGGATTTGAATGGGTTGAAAATTTTATAATTATTGTAGGTGTGATGTCCCTCTACAGGTTGGTTATGTCCACGTTATAGAGGAGACTCTGCCGAAATTTCTATAAAATTTTAGAATAGAAAATGAAAAGGTTGAAGTTTTTAAATGATTTGGTTTCCGCATTTTAATGTTTCAACGATTTATTTCCGCATATAATGTGAAGGGAAGTTAACACGCCTAGATTTAGATTTTTGAACTTGGGGTGTTACACCTAGCCTTATATCTAACAGGCTCACTCTCAGTGGTACCCTACTTAACTTTGTAGACCCACATGAAACTTACAATGGATTTATCTTTAGGTGTGGGTACTAAAGTCCAAGTTTGATTCTTATGGAGAGACTCCATCTCATCTTTCATGGCACTAACCCAATGTTTACTATTTTCACTCCTCATAGGTATTGGGTTCCTTGTCAGCTGGGTCTTGGTAACTAGCATAGGCTATAACGTAGTTGGACATTCAGTGGGTTCTCTATGTGGTCTCCTTTCCCCTATCTCTAGCTAATTGATAGACATCCAAAGGGTTATGGTTAATAGGGTGATCTATAATCTCATCTTCTTCTAATTCTACATTTGTCTGATCTTGTTGAGGATTACTCTCCACCTCACTTGGGGTAATGGGAATCGGGACTTTAACACTCTCCACCTCAAAGGAGGGTTCATCTACACCTATCTCTAGTTGTTCTTCTTTTTCTAGACACGACATCTCAAACTCGTTAAAGGTGACATCCCTACTGATAATTATTCTCACACCCTTTTGGCTTCTATCCCACAACCTGTACCCTTTAACCCCTTCAGGATATCCTAGAAAGACACACTTTCTATCTCTAGGTTCAAGTTTTCCCTCACTTTGATAAGAGAATGCAGTACAACCAAAAGTTCTAAGTGTAGAATAATCAACACATTTTCCATACCATTTCTCGTATGGAGTATAACCATTTAAAGTAGCGAAAGGAGTCATATTAATCAAATAGCACGCAGTCATAACAGCTTCACCCCAAAAAGATTTAGGCACACCAGAGCTTAACATCATACATCTAACTTTATCAAGTAATGTACGGTTCATCCTTTCAGCTACCCGATTTTGCTGGAGAGTGTAAGGCACGGTCCTATGTCTAGTAATACCACTATCTTTACACATATTATCAAAATCAGAATTGCAGAATTCAAGACCATTATTAGTCCTCAAATATTTTATACTTCTACTTGTCTGGTTCTCCACCATTGTTTTCCAAGTTTCAAATTTACCAAAAGTTTCAGATTTATCTTTCAACAAATAAATCCACACACGCTTGGAGAAATCATCAATGATAGACAGAAAATATTTGTTACCACCAAAAGTGGGATTGCTCTAGTTGTCCGGTGTGTGCTGGATGCAAAAGACATCCTGTGATGTTTACCAAGCACACAATGATCATAAAATGGCATGTTAGAGACCCTATCCTTTCCAAACACACCCTTATCATTTAGATATTTTAGACCCTTGACACTCAAATGTGCCAGTCTATTGTGCCATTTATGTGTGTGATCGGTGTCAATTGACGAAATAGTGTGGCTACGACCACCTACTACCTCAGCATGAGTTATGTAAATGCCATTTTTTCTAATTGCCTTAAAGGCCCTAAGTACACCTTAAAAATTTTAATCATTCCATTACCAAGACCCCAGTAAAACCTGCATTTTCCAATTCGCCTACAGATATCAAATTTCTACCCATATGGGGAATGTACCTAACGTTCTTCAAGATAAGCACAAAACAATTTTTAAATTTGACAGTAACATCACCAACACCTGTGATGTTATATGAGACTCTATCCCATGCAACAACATGACCATGATCAGACTCATGCAAATGATCAAACCTATGCTTATGCGAAGTAACATGAAAAGATGTACCGGAGTCAAGAATCCATTCATTAGTATGGGAGTTCATAGACAGGTTAATTTAACTGGGCTTGAAATTTAAAAGGACGTAAACCTCACCAGGTTCGCTATGTTTTGGTGCAAAATGTTTGCCTCCCCTTGTTCACCCCCCTTTTGTTTATTTTTCTCCTTATAACAATCACTGATGAAGTGTCCTAACTGCCCACAGCCATAATACTTTTTCCCCGCAGCTTTACCTTTTCATTTGGATCTACTTCTACCCTTCCTCTTATCATCACTACTTTGCCCGCTCCCACCATTACCACCACCCTTAGTTTGAGTCCTACCTCTCACAAAGTGGACCTCCCTTGTTTTCTCCCACCTTTCTCAGCTCTTATCTCCATATCCTTACTCTTAAGTGAATCAATAACCACTGATAAGTGTGCGTTACACACTTATTTTGCTTTTAAATCGACAATTTAATTGAAAAATTGAGCGAATTTTTATTTATAAATTGTGTTTATCTTGTACAATTAGGTACAACCTCAATTGGAATGAAAACAAACAAGATTGGAATGCAATTGAGCTAAAAGAGGAGCAAATTTGATGTCCAAAGACCTAATTGAAAGAAATCAAAAGTTTGTGGACTCAATTGAAACATCTCAGAAAGTTGGAGGACTAAAGATGCAAATATTTTTGGGCATAATTGTAATAAAAGTCAAAATTCGAGGATTAAACTGAAGAAGGCCAGAAGACGAGGGACTTGAATTGCAAATTATTCAAAAGAAAAAAAAAGGAAAAGAAAAAAAAAAGACAAAAAAATAATATATATATATATATATATATATTTGGCAGGCATGGGCACAAAGTCCATGCCTTTATAGTGATTACGCAATTGATTTTTCAACTGCTCACGCGATTGCGTTGGTCATTTTTTGCTCAATTCCGATTTTAATTTTCTGTTTTTATTATTTTAATTTAAGGGCGTGTTTGGCTAGGTATGAACCCTTTTTGGGACCTTTTTAGGTCTAATTTTTGGGAGGATTTATACTCCCATTTCTTCACTTCAAGATCACAAATTTTCTCTCCAAAAATCCTAACCTCTTCTCCCTTTTCTTCTTCTTTATTTTCTTTTCTTTTCTTTATTTTTGCTTTATTTTGTAATTTAATTTGTAGTTTAGTTTTATTTCCATGTTGCTAGTCTCCATTGAAGTTATGAAGCAAAAAGTGAGGTGAAGATTCAAAGCATTGTTGAAGGAATTTTGGGGCAAAAATCAAGGGAAGTGATTTATTTCATTATCTTGTATTTTTAATCTTTGATTTCTATATTTTGTGATGTATTTTTGTAAACCTCAACTTTTGTACAATATTTATACAATGAACTAGTTATTTTATGTTGGAATGATTGATGTAGCTTAACTTAGTTTAAATAACTTTAATGTTTGTTTATTAATTTTGAGCTTATTTCATGTGTGTTTGTTATTGATATTATTCCATGTGTTTGATTGATCACTAAATATATGTTTTGTGAAGTGTATGATAATTGAGAGATATTGTGCATTTTAGACCAAATAACAAATGTTCTAGGTTCTTATTAATGATAGAGATATACCTTAAATCCTATGTCGATTTACTCATTTTCTCGAAAGAGGTAATTAGCTAAACTTGAAAAATCGGGTCTAATATTGTAAATGAGTAATTTATTAATTTGTATGTATTGAGAAATTGCTTAAGTAAGAATTAAGTGAAATCATGAATCTCAACTATTATATCTTTCATACTCCTTATTTTAATTTGTTTTAAATTAGTTTCTTTAATTTAGAATTGTCAAAAATCCATCTTTTAATTGTTTGTTTCTTTTTATTGTTAGAATTAAATTAATTAAAGTTATATAATCTATAGTTAACATTCCTCGTGGGATCGACAATCCGGACTCAAAAAGCCCACTTTATTATTTGTACGCGACCCTACGCTTGCGGTATACACTAATTTTAGCGAATAAGTACATTTGGGGTAAGGGTCTCCCTCCCATACTTGATAGAATTTTTAATATCCTTATATATGTCAGGAATGACTTCAATAAAATTATGGCCTTATATTCTTCCTGAACTTTATCACCACAGTTTGTAATATCTTGCACAAGTTTATTGAAAATATCAAGATTGTAATCTAATTCCTTTGAAGGATGGATTTTGAAACTGAAAAAGCTTTTTTAAGTAAGAAAAGTTTGTTCGGGGTGGATTGTGTTAGGTAAAGTTCTTGTAACTTTTTCCAAAGAGTTTCAGTAGTTTCGTGTTTACCAACTTTTTATAAAACACTATCAAATAAATGCAAGATGATAGGAGTATAAGCAAGTTCATCAAATTCTTTTTTTGTTCTTCAGTCACAGTAGCGAGAAAAGAATGATCAATTGCTTTTGAAACTTTTTGCTGAACCAAAATACCTTTCATTTTCTGTTGCCATATAGAAAAAATCCCCTTTTCCATTAAAGGCGCTCAAGTCAAAATGATTTGTAGACATATTTCTCAAAAAATAAGCAACACAACACAAGAAAAAATATGCAGCTCACAGAAAATTTCACACTGAAACCTAAAGGGCCACAATATATACGCTGTTCTAAATCCTCATGCTTCCGTGAGACTCAAAGAATCTCAGGTCAAGAGAATCTTCGACACGGTTAAGGTCTAGGGAACAATTCTAATATCAAAAGCAACAAGAAACAAATAATCACCAAGATATATCAAGAACAGGTATAACACAACAATACCCAAATCACAAGTAATAACAATTAAATCCTATAACTAGCAACAGGCAACCGCAAGCCTTAATGGTCACCCCCACACGATAACCTGCTATTACAGAAATTTAAAAGTGATCATCCAATTTACCAGAGCGGACTTTTCTATGTCCGTAATAAGGAGTGATGCGAAATTATTTGTTTATTTTAGTGAATTTGCAATTAGTGATCCTTTGATATAGGCAGAAACCGCACAAAGCCAGAATGCCCTTCAAAAGAAAAACCTAAAGTGTAATTGCAAAACAACAATAAACCAAATCAGTCAAGAATCTTCAAACACACAGATAATGAAAATTCAATGATGAAATAATTTTAGCAATAAAACAGTGAACAAAAAAGTTCGAAAAAATATCAATTTCGAAATCACAATCTCGCTAATCAGTCGAGCCCAGGCTCTGATACCAATTTGTAGTGATTTCAACCTTGCAATAACACAAAGCAAATGAGATTAATCACAATAGTAATATGATTGACAAGTATTTGGAATGATAAATAGACAATAATCAAGGAATATAGAAAACTCCCTTAAACTTCAATATTCCAAGCCGTGTGGATAAACTAGAGGGCTCAAAAATCTACCCCAACAACCACAATAGGCTACACCACACGAAGAAGGCAAGAAAACACTATGAGGCAATCCGTAAACCCATAGATTTCACTAAGAAACAAACCGAACCAGAAGCAGCCTTGCGCACCAGTAGGGTGCGATAAACCTGCTCACAGGAGAGTGGGCAGGTAGTGCCAACCACGAAGGAAGGTAGCAACCAAGGAGGCCAAAGAGGTAAGGCAGTGGAGCTCACGAAGATCGGGTCAGGAGTTCTCACGAAAGAGAGAGAGAGAGTCGCAGTCACCGAGAGAGAGGCTTAAGAGAGTGAGTGTTTTCTTAAGCAGAGAGTAAGGAGTGATTAGAGTATATATATATAGGTAGGCTTAGGTTTAATTTGGGGAATGAGTCGAGAACCTAATTAAAACCGGGCCAACAATCAAATCCACCCACTAGCAACATGGCCAACGGTCTAATTAACACCTCAAGGTAGGGTGATAAAGTCTCTAACCTGTCATTCTCTTATGTTACACATATTGTGGTTAATTGTGACACTAATCTTTCGATCATAGGCCGAGGGCCCACGAAGTTAAATTTCGACACGATGTTTCATCATTTCCCCCGAGGTTTGTTTGGGACCAAATTTCCGAACATTGATGACATCTCTTAGATGGTTCGAGGTCCCATTTACAATTACAATGGAAATATACTTTCAAACATAACATACATTAATTTCTCTTTCCCACCAAGGAAATCTGATTTAATTTTAGTTTTCAATTCGAATGCATAATTACAATAAATAAATAATAATAATAATAATAATAATAATAATAATAATAATAATAATAATAATAATAATAATAATAATAATAATAATAATAAGTGTGGCTGATGAGAATCAAGGAAGTCAAACAAGTCAACCCTCATTAAGCATGTCGGTGGGACCCATGACGAGATCCAAGACCAATGAAGTTCAATAATTAATGGCGGGACTCTTTCATAAAGTATGGAGTCAAGCCCAAACGGAATACATCATCAATTTTGACATCACGTGCATCGAAGCCGCCTAGATAAGAGGCTCCAAAGGTCATTCAAGAATAGTATTCGAGGCTAAAACAAGTATTCGAGTGAAGAAAACAAGCCAAGAATTATATTTGAGGTTAAAAATCAAAAGGAATCCAAATGGAAGCCTAAACGGTCGCGGGAAAGAACAAGCGCGAGAGAGGGATAAAAACTTTTGGCGCACCCCATGCAATCGCACAAATTTCCTCGGCGGGATCGAGCGGTTGTGTGGAAGACGGAATTTCGAGAGATTTCAACTTAAAATCCGAACCCTTTATTTATTTCTTTTCTTGTACTATAAATAGACACTTTAAAACCCTAGCAAGGGAGCTTGAATTTGGATAACTCTTGAGAGCTTTTGAGAGGTAACAACCTTTCCTATCTTGTAACTTTTCTTGGAACTTCTTCAACTTCATTTTGGAAATATTATTCTTTTGTAGTTGTTGTTGTTTCCACAAACATTTTGAAATTTATTTCATTCTCTCCTTTGGGCTAAGTTTCTTTTCTTAGAATTTTGGTTATGATAAACTTGAGTCAAGATTCATCAAACTTTCTTACAATTTTTAGCTTTCTTAGGTTGATGCAAGACTTTTGTGAAAATTTTTTGTTCAAACACAAAAGGGGTTCACATCATTTGGTATCAGAGCTTAGATTTAAAATTGGTAAATCTATCTTTACATTACTGTTCTTGTTCTTGTTGTTCAAAAAAAAATCAAAAAAAAAAAATGAAAAATTGTATGCCCATGAATATTTCTTGATTCATACATTCTTGTTGTTGTTTTGTATCTATGCTATTCAAAGTGAGCCTACTAAATGTTTGATAAAATGCCTTAGGGAGAACTTTCTTGCTAAATTCTACCTTTCAAACAACAAACGCATTCCTAGTTGATTACTTGTTCCTCTTATCTAGCTTATTGTGATCATACCCTTGAAAACATTGCCACATAAATTCAATTCTCATTTTATTGTAAGTAGCAAGCACATAAACTCTATTTTCTATTGTGTCAATCTTTCCCTACTTCATTGTTTTGTTTGTGGAACTTTACTTCACAAGAGTAGTGAGCTCATTATAGGGTAAAATCCTAAATTGAATGAAAACACGAGTGGGACATCTTGTGAGGATACTTTCACACTTGCACACCATGTCCAACACTAATACTTCAAGTGGGCAAGATTCTAATGCCCAAATTCAAGAATTGAGGGACATGATACAAACTCTCACGATCGCAATTGCGAGGCAAATGGAGGAAATGGGAGGAAGGTTGGAGGGAATATTAGAAAGATTGGAGACTAGGAGGGAAGTCCCACCAACAGAGGATAATAAAGATAGGAGGGGTGATAGAAGAAGAGCTAGAGATGAATATGACGACATCGACGACAATGATGAATTGTAAAGTGAAGGGGTAGTGACCAAAATCGGAACATGGGTAGAAATAGAGGAGGTAGGAATGGTAGAGGGTTTGATCGAGGTCATGGAAGGAATCATAGAGGTATAGATGGGGTGGATGGTAATCTTGGGAGCATAAAAATGAGGATTCCTTCTTTCCATGGGAAAAGTGATCCGGATGCTTACTTAGAATGGGAAAGGAAGATGGAGTTGATCTTCGAGTGCCATCGATACTCCGAAGACAAAAAGATTAAGTTAGCAGTGGTGGAGTTTTTCGACTATACCTTAGCTTGATGGGATAATTTATCGCTCACTAGGAGGAGGAATTTTGAGGGTAGTGTTGACACTTGGGATGAGATGAAGAGTCTCGTGAGGAAGATATTAGTTCTTAATCATTATTATAGAGGACTCTATCAAAGACTACAAGCTCTTACTCAAGGTTCTAGAGGGGTACAAGATTATTACAAAAAGCTGGAGAATGCCTTATCGAGGGCTAACATAGAGGAGGATAGAGAGGCCACCATGGCCTTATTTATGAGTGGATTGAATAGGGAGATAGCCAATGTGGTGAAGTTGAGCCATTATGTGGAAATGGAGGAGTTGGTGCACATGGCTATCAAGGTGGAGGATCAATTGAAAAAAAAGGACCAATTTAGAAAGAAAGGACAAGAAAAATATTTGGGGGTCCTAGTTCTACTTGGAAGTCTAAGTGCGGGAATGAGAAGGTTGATAATATGCCACCTAAGGACAAGAATGAATCATGAATCATCTAAAGGGAAGGAAGTTGACTTCATCAAGGATAAGCCCAAGGTTGTCCCTACTACTGCTAGAAGTAAAGATATTGAGTGTTTCAAATGTAGGGATCGGGGGCATTATTCGCGTGAGTGCCCTAACTATAGAGTGATGTTCGTTAAAAATGGGGAGTGGTACTCAGGAGATGAAGAGGAGGAAGAGCGAGGGCAAAGGGAAGATGATAGTGAGAGCGAGGAAGAAGAGGTGGAGGGAGTTGTTAGTCTATCAAAGTCCTTGATTACCATAAGATCTCTCAACACCCAAGCCAAAGTTGATGAAATGGCTAAGTAAAGAGAAAATATTTTTCACACTAGGTGTTTTGTAAGAGATAAAGTTTGTAGCATCATTATTGATGGTGGGAGTTGTACAAATGTGGGTAGTACTAGCATGGTGGAGAAGTTAGGATTACCGGCGATGTCACATCCTAGTCCCTATAAGTTGCAATAGTTGAGTGATTATGGAGAGTTGAAGGTAAGTAAGCAAGTACTTCTTACTTTCATATTGGGACATATAATGATCAAGTGTTTTGTGATGTTGTTCCCACCCATGCAAGCTATTCATATACTTTTGGGTAGGCCTCAGCAATATGATAGAAAAGTGGTGCATGATGGGAGGAAAAATAGGTATAGCTTCCAAATGAATGGGAAACCCATGACACTAATACCTTTGAGTCTGGAAGAAGTTTACAAGGACCAATTGAAACTCAAAAGAGAGGTGGAAGTGGATAAGGAAAAAAGGAAGAAAATAGTGGATGTGTGATGCGATCCCACTCGGGAACCTCGACGAAAATGCGGAATAACAATAACAATAACATAGGAAAGATCTAAATCAGATTTAACGAAGAAACAATAAAAAAATAGATGATAGGATTACAACCCAAACCTCACGACGTAAGAGATTGAAGATGCAGAGAAAAGAACTGAAATTAGTGAACGCCACAAGGATTGCCTAATTCCTTAATAAGTTCGTGTGAACGCTACAAAGATTCAATTTCGATAAGTTCAAGAAAAAGGGACTCCTCAACCTTTCAATAGAGAAAACTCTCTCAATTTAATTCAATAATCATCAAAACAAACTATCTTTACAATGAATGATAATGATAATATAAAGAGAATTTGACCTAAAACTAGGTTTAGCCGCTAATGGACCCTAAATTATGGAAATAATAAACTAAAAACTGAAAGGAATTAAAATCCATGAAAATTCGGAAAAATAGAGTTACGGCCGTGAATGTGGGACTTACGGCCGTAAGTCTGAAAATCCCGTAATTCCTTATTTTGACCAGAGACGGAGTTACGGTCATGACCAACTGGGTTTACGGCCATGAATATGCTTCTGGACATCAAAATTAGCCCCTTTGATTCGGCTCGATCCATTCACCTTCCTAGCTCGACTCCAACACGAAACTTGCTCTGTTTCTCACGTAGATCACAACTTCTCCTTTCGACGCCTATTTTGGATCACATATTTCCCCCTCTTTTGAAAAAGATTCAACCTCGAATCAACTTCTGGTCGGTTTTTCAAACACCTCTTGCTTTTGTGGGCTTGATGATCATGCTTATAGCTAGTGCTTTCTTTCAACCTTTTGGCTGCTTCTTTCTCGGCCTTTTGGGCTGCTCTTTTGTGTCAATGGATTTCGTCCTCATTTTAAGATCGTAGTTGGACTTAGGTACCTGTAAAACAGATTTAGTAGAACTGGGGAGGGGTGTGTTAGCGTGAGTAAGTGCAAATAGACTCATTTTTGTGGTAGACTCTCTTTTCTTTTGTTTTTTACACTCAATCTCTTATTTTCTGAGGTTTGAACCTCAACCATCTTTTCTTCAATTTTCACTCCCTCTCCTTTTCTGAGGTCGTGGACTCAACTCTCTTATTTTTCCCCTCAAACTCACTTTTCACTTTCAATTGATCTTTCAGGGCCCAAGTTGGAGATAATGGCATTAGAGTAAACTTCTTTCCCCCTTTCACTAGGCTATATCTATTTGTATACCCATCGTGTAGCACAACCCTTTTATGTTTCCAAGGCCTCCCCAACAATATGTGACTCATTTGCATAAGCACTACATCACAAATTGCCTCATCGGTATATCCACCAAAAGAAAAAGTCACCAAAACTTGTTTAGTCACCTTAATTTCCCCTGACTCTGTCAACCACTACAATTTATAAGGACTAGGATGTTTTAACTTAGGAAATTCCAATTTTCCAACCAACATTGTACTAATTACATCAGTACAACTACCCCTATCAATCATCATACTACACACCTTATCATTCACTAAGCATCTAGTGCGAAAGATATTATCTCTCTCTGTTCATCCACATTACCCACAACATCCACCTTACATCTAATGCTAAGAGCATGCCTATTAACAAGTGACTCGCCTACTGCAACATTTGTCAATTTACCACCATCACAAGCATTCCTTAATTTGGGCACTTTTTCAATTTTACCTCCAGATACAACTTTATCTTCACACCTAACCTTTTTATGTGGACATTCAAGTGCAACATGACCCCATTCCAAACATTTAAAACACTTAACATTTCTATCCTTAAAAAGCTTGGACTCGGAAGTATAGTTACCTTGGGTTGTTGGTTCCTCCCTCCTCTTTGGAATATGATCACTACTCTCCTGCTTTGATGTCTCCTTTCGCTTCAATGGCCTTTCATCAACACCATCTCTACCCCTAGTATTGGATTCATGTCCCTTATCCCTCCTAGCTCTAGAATACCCTTGAGATTGCTCATTTCGCCATCGTGCTTCTCTTTTATCCATCCTAGCCAAGAATTTATCCCATTGTGCCTTCATGGATTTAATAAATTTAATTTACTGTTCGGCACTCATTGATGAAGATTTTTCCCTTTGAGACATGTTTAATAACAAGAAAAGAGATAAAAATTCCTCACAAAATTTATCACTCATGTATCACTCAAAATTCTCTTTCCAATACCACCCAAGGACTAATCAAGGATCAACAAATAAAGAATTTATGGAAGACACGAAGAAAGATAGTAAATTGAGAAATTCTTGAAGTTTGGGATTTTTCTGGCAATTTTTTTCGTATTTTTTTTAATCTGAAATTCGACTACGAACACGAGAAAACAAACGGAACTGGATTTGAACGAGAAACGAACATGAAAAACACTTTTGAAATTTTTGGAACGGATTTTATGGATCAAAAACTAGAAAAACTCTACGGCACGAAAAACACAAGAAATCAAGAAAACGTAAAAATCTGAAATAGATCCAAGCTCTGATACCAAATGACGCGATCTCACTCGGGAACCTGGACGAAAATACGGAATAACTATAATAATAACCTAAGAATGATCTAAATCAGATTTATCGAAAAAACAATAAAAAATAGACGATGCGGAGGAAAGAACCGGAATTAATGAACACCATAAGGATTGCCTAATTCCTTGATAAGTTCTTGGATGAACGCCACAAAGATTCAATCTTTGATAAGTTCAAGAAAAATGGACTCTTCAACCTTTCAATGGAGAAAACTCTCTCAATTTAATTCAATAATCATCAAATCTAACTGTCTTTACAATGAATGATAATGATAATATAAAGAGAATTTGACCTAAAACTAGATTTAGCCGCTAATGGGCCCTAAATTATGGAAATAATAAACTTAAAAGGGAAAAGAATTAAAATCCGCGAAAATCCGAAAAATAGAGTTACAGCCATGAAAGTTATTCTTACGGTTGTAAGTAGCCTTCAGGTTAATAGTTATGGCCGTGAATGTGGGACTGACGACCGTAAGTCTGAAAATCTCGTAATTCCTTATTTTGACCCGAGACAGAGTTACGACCGTGACCAACTGGGTTTACGGCCGTGAATAAGCTTCTAGACATCAAACTTCACTCCTTCAATTTGGCTTGATCCATTCGCCTTCCCGGCTCGACTCCAACACAAAACTTGCTTCGTTTCTCACGTAGATCACTGTCGTATTTCCAGTAGCTTGACCTCTCCTTTCGACGCCTATTTTGGATCACATCAATGTGAATGGGGACAAAGAGAGGGTGAGGAAAAGGTGAGAAAAAGGAGTGAGGGGAGAAGGAGAAGAGAAAGAGGACGAAAGAGGCTAAAAAAGTGAATTTTTATGCTAGTAAGGTTAATGTGGAGAGAAATTTAAAGAAAAATCAAAAAATACTTTTGATGGTGTATAAGGAGTCCCTCCTTACACTTGATGAATCTCACAATTTCCTTCCCAATTAGCTACCTCTTTGTTATAGGAATTTGAAAATGTCTTTCCGAAGGAAATGTCTAGTGGACTTCCACCCAAATAGACCGGCATACCAAAGCAACCCAGAAGATACCAAATATCTTTAAAGGAAAGTCAAGGAATTGATGAGCAAAGGATATGTTCGTAAGAGCATGAGTCCTTGTGTCGTGCCTGTGCTACTAGAGCCAAAGAAGGATAGGACTTATAGGATGCATGTTGATTGCCGATCTATCAACAACATAACGGTAAAGTATTGACATCTCATTCCTATGTTAGATGACATGCTAGATGAATTGCATGGTTCTTGCATTTTTAGTAAGATTGATTTGATAAGTGGATACCACCAAATTAGGATGAGAGAAGGAGATGAATGGAAAATCGCATTTAAAACTAAACCCCTGTTTGAGCACCATTTTATGGAAAAAGTTTGTGAATAATATGGTTTTGAATAGTATTTTTGGGAGAAAGTGTGGTTAAAAAATGTTAGAAAAGTAAAAAAATTTGACTTGACTAAGATAGATGGTTGAGATTGAGTGTTAAATAAATTTGGTTTTGAAAAAATGGCGGCCAAACAGGGGCTAAGTATGGTTTATATAAATGGTCGGTTATGCCGTTTGGTCTCACTAATGCAACGAGCACTTTTATGAGGTTAATGAATTATGTTTTGCGTGTATTTATTGGAAAATTTGTGGTGGTTTACTTTGATGATATTTTGGTCTATAGGAAGAATTTAGATGAGCATGTTGAGCACTTGAGATGTGTGCTTTTGGTTTTAAAAGAAGAAAAATTTTATGTCAATCTAAAAAAGTGTCATTTTTGCATGGAAGGTGTTTTATTTCTTGGTTTTTTTGTTAGTACTAAAGGCATTGAAGTTGACAATGAAAAGGTCAAGGCCATCAAGGAATGGCCAACACTAAAAAGTGTCACCGAGGTAAAGAGTTTTCATGGATTAGCTAGCTTTTATTGTCGTTTTGTCAATGACTTTAGTACACTAGCTTTACCACTTGTCGAGGTAGTTAAAAAGCATGTAGGATTTAAATGGGGAAAAGAACAAGAGGAAACTTTTAATGAAATAAAAGAAAGGTTGTGCACCGCACCTGTTTTGGCCTTACCTAATTTTGACAAGACTTTCGAGATTAAATGTGGTGCTTCAAGGATAGGTATTGGAGTGGTGTTAAAGAAGAGAAGAGATCCATTACTTACTTTAGTCAAAAACTTAATGGGGCCACATTGAACTGTCCCACTTATGATAAAGAACTATATGCCTTAGTAAGAGCCTTAGAGACATGGCATCACTACTTGTGTCCAAGGGAGTTCGTCATTCATACCGATCAAAAATCATTTAAGCAATTTAAAGGGAAAGGAAAATTAAGCACGAGGCATGCCAAATGGGTGGAGTATGTGGAGACATTCCCCTGCGTCATCAAATGCAAACAAGGTAAAGAGAATGTGATAGTTGATGTACTATCTAGAAGGTATGCTCTTATCACTACCTTGGGTGCAAAATTGTTGGGTTTTGAATGTATCAAAGACTTGTATGTGAATGATGTGGATTTTACAAGTGTATTTGTGTAGTGTGAAAATGTTGCATGTGACAAGTATTATACGCATGAGGGGTTTTTGTTTCTTGAAAGTAAACTTTGAGAGCCTAATTGCTCTTTGAGGGAGTTGTTGGTGAGAGAGTCCATGTGGAGGTTTAATGGGTCATTTTGGTGTGAAAAGAACTTTTAAAATTTTGCAAGAACATTTCTTTTGGCCTAAAATGAAAAGGAATGTAGAAATGATTTGTTCAAGGTGCATCACTTGTAGGAAAGCCAAGTCCAAAGTAGCACATCATGAATTATATATGCCACTACCGGTTCCTAGCGAACCATGGACCGAAATTTCTATGAATTTTATTCGGGGCTTGCCTAGGTCAAAAAAAAGGTGATTCCATTTTTGTGGTCGTTCATAGATTTATTCAAATGGCACACTTCATTGCTTGTCATAAAACGAATGATGCTCGTCACATAGCTGACTTATTCTTTAAGGAGATAGTGAGACTTCTTGGGGTCCCTAGGAGTATTGGGTTGGATAGAGATGCAAAATTTCTTACCACTTTTGGAAGGTTTTGTGGGGGAAATTGGGAACCAAACTTTTATTTTCAACAACTTGTCATCCCCAAACCGATGGTCAAACCGAGGTGGTTAATAGAATTTTATCACTACTCCTTCACACTATCCTTAAAAGCAATTTAAAAAGTTGGGAAGGGAGTCTACCCTTTGTTGAGTTTTCTTATAATAGAAGTGTTCATTCTACTACCGGTTTTTCTCCTTTTGAAATTATTTATGGTTTTAATCCACTTAACTCATTTAAATTTGATTCCTTTGAGATAGTGATGGCAATGGGACGTATATGAGTCCGGAACCTCATCCCCATCCTCGTTACATGCGGGGCAGGGGCATGCGGGGTTTAAAAATTCCCCGTTATTATTTTTTTTTTTGGATCAACCTTTTTTTTTAAAAAAATGAAAACTTATTATATCATGTCTTTAAATTAGTAATCTAGGTTGGAATCATCCAATTTGGTTTAAAAGAATATATAATTTTTCAAAATGTATTGAATTTTTAAATTTTTACTAGTTTTTAATTTTTAAATTATAAACGGGGTGGGGATGGGTCGGGGACTTCATTCCCATCCTCGTTCCCATCCCGTTACAGGGATAAAATCATTACCATCCCCGCCCCATTCGGGATGGGTCCCCGCGTGATTGGGTCTCGCGGGGAAAATTGTCATCTCTACTTTGAGAAAGGCGGAGTTGATCAAATCTCTCCACGAGAAGGTCAAACTCCAAATCGAGAAGAAGAATAAACAATATGCTTCCATGCCAACAAAGATAGAAAACGTGTGTTATTCGAACTGGGTGATTGTGTGTAGCTCCACTTGAGAAAGGAGCGTTTTCCTAATCTAAGGAAATCCAAATTGCAATCCCGTGGTGATGGTCCCTTCCAAATTATTGAGAATATTAATGGCAATGCCTAAAAACTCGATCTTCCAGGTGAGTACAATGTTTCTGTCAGTTTCAATGTTTTCTGATTTGTCTCCTTTTGAGGTAGGTGAATATTCGAGGTCGAATTTCTTTCAAGAGGGAGAGGATGATGAGAATCAAGGAAGTCAAACAAGTCAACCCTCATTTAGCGTGCCGGTGGAACCCATGACGAGATTCAAGGCCAAGGAAGTTCAAGAATTACTGGTGGGACTAGTTCAAGAAGTATGGAGTCGAACTCAAATGGAAGACATCATCAATTTTGACATCACGTGCATCGAGGCCGCCTAGATAAGAGGCTCCAAAGGTCATTCAAGAATAGTATTCGAGGTTAAAACAAGTATTCAAGTGAAGAGAACAAGCGAAGAATCAAGTTTGGGATTAAAAATCAAAAGGAAGCCAAACGAAAGCCCACGCGATCGCAGGAAAGAACAAGCGTGCAATAGTGCGCACGAGAGAGACAGAAACTTTTGGCGAACTCTACACGATCGCACGAATTTCCTTCGTGCAGTCGCGTGGTTGTTCGAAAGACAGAACTTCACGATATTTCAACTTAAAATCCGAACCCTTTATTTCTTTCTTTTCTTGTACTATAAATAGACTTTAAAACCCTAGCAAGGGACCTTTCTTATCTTGTAAATTTTTTTGGAACTTCTTTAACTTCGTTTTGGGAATATTATTCTTGTGTAGTTGTTGTTGTTTCCACGAATATCTTGGAATTTGTTTCATTCTCTCCATTGGGTTAGGGTTCCTTCCTTAGAATTTTGATTAGGATAAACTTGGGTCAAGATTTATCAAACTTTCTTACCATTTTTAGCTTTCTTAGGTTGATACAAAATTGTTGTAGAAATTTTTGGTTCAAACACCAAAATGGTTCACATCAGTGGCAATTGTGATAATTTATGACAATTTTTTCATCTTTAATATATAGAATATTGACAAAATAAAGTTTATTTTAGTCAAATTATAGTATATTTTAATTACTCTCATAAATTTTAGAATTAAACGACTTGTATAAATAAAGTTGTACAAACTAGTGTACTAACTCTCACACGAAGGTAGGATCCACAAAATATTTAATTCATGGAGCCCCTCATGTGACAGTTAGTACGCTATTTGTGGGATGTACACACGATATAAGATGGACGATCAATTATCACATACAATCAGTTATTAACACGTGGTAATAGGAAAATTCGATTCACATGGTAACTCCGTCGTTAATTGGCAATTATTATACCTTAATTAGTAGTCATTATCCCTTAACGAGAGATCTCCATCCCTTGATGGGTAGTAATTATCCTTAAAAAAGTTTTTATCATTACTTAATGGGCGATTATTGTTTAAGACCTATAAATACCCTAATTTGGGGACTCCATACAGGTTACATATTACTTCTCTTATGAATATTTCTACTAAGAATATTTATATATATTCCTTCCGTGTATTGATTCTCACACCGGAGGCAAAACGGGAAGAATTTCTACCTCCTTTTGCAGGTATCAAAGGTCCACGGTAACTAAACAAGAGGTCTATCTAATCAACGAAGCGATGGACGAAATTGATCCACATCATTTTGCGCCGTCCGTGGGAAATCGATCCTCAAGATCGCTTTCCAAAGAATTCTACAAATGTCGATTTGATGAGGAATTTCATGGAAAAGCTACGAAAATGAAGGATGGATCTGAAAAAGATGGATTGGGCTCCAAAATAAAAAAGAGTAATTGAAAGTGATGGATCTAGATTTGGAGAAAGAAATGATCGGCTCAAATTATGAAAAATAGAAAAGAAGAACGTAATTGAAAATAGAGATGGCCTCAGGAAGTTCTTGATTAATGATTCGAAGGTCGACTCACGAATCGATCTGAAAATCTGGGACATATGAGAAAATTTTCATGGCCTGTCTTAAGGGCTCTCATTGGAAGGATTCCGAGAATTCTTTGAGGACTTTAATGTGAAAATCACCAGGATCACCGTGATAACTCTATCAAGGTCTAGTTTGCATCAACATAGCCGTCGGGTAAGGAATTTGGATATGGCTCCAATGAACTCCGTCGAGGTAGTGGCAGGCTTTGACAACTTTCTACATGAGGAGAAGAATCAAAAGAAATTGGGAAATCTAAGGCAAACTGTAGATTCAGTTGGCCCAACACTGCAGACCAGTTCCTTCAGCCCAAGAACCGGATCTTTGCTTTCTAATTTTTGGCCCAATACTGAGCCCTTTTATTCACCTCATTTTACCCGGTCATTGTCGTGCTTATCATAAAACACGGTTTTATCCTTCAACTGATTCAGTTTCAGCCATTTGATCAAACCACTTGGAACCGTTCAGGCCATTGGATTTAGCTTGTTTTATACGTTAGGTGAAAGGATGAGAAGTTGAGATTCATCCATACGCTTTGGAACCTGTTCATTCTTTTCATTCTGAACTCTCTCAAATTCTCTTTCTTCACCTTTTCTGGTTTCTTGGCGATTTCACTCCTTTTACTCTGTTTTAAGTAAATTTAGATTAATCTTCTGAAACTGTTAAAGGGTGGTTATGTGTTCATGTAAACACAATTTGTAGCTGTGATTTTGAGAGTTTTTGTTGATTTGTTTTACGCAGTTTGCGTTTTTTGATTTCTTAGGGTTCTGTAAAATCTCTTGTATATTTTACTCAAACGTTCTTCAATTTTTGTAACGAGTTTGTAAATCAATAATATTTCTCATTTTTGGGTTTGTTTACACTCGTTTTCTCTACAGTGGTATCAGAGCCTTAGGGTTTTCTGATTTTGGGAAAATTTTTAGGGGTTTTTTCGTTTGGGTTTCAGGGATCTTTGTTTTTCTTTTGAAACTTCAAAAATTTTGTGTTAAAACCCCAGATCCTAAGACTCAGGGTTGATTTCTGAAACCTTTGAGTTCTTTGTGTGTGGATCTGTATATTTGATTACGGATCTTGTGGTAACTTGGCATCTTGGTTATTGATCTTGAAAGATCTGAAGTCAGATCTAATTTTGCTTTGGAAACTTCAAAAAAGAAATTTTGAATTCGCAGCAGTCAGGTGATATCTTTAAATTCCTTAAGGTTTTTTTTTTTTTTCATAAACTCTTTGTTTTTCTTTCTTTTCCCCTCCGTTGAAGCCCCCTTGGACCCTTTTACTCACCTTTGTCCAAGATTCCTTTTGAGAATCCGGGAATCTAAGGGAGTTCTTGGCCGACCCAAGTTGGGTTGAGGGAAAGAAAGTTATAATCTCTGATTCTTGCACTTAGTTTCTGTTATTACTGTATAATTTGATATCTGCAGTACTAATCTTGTGCCTTGTGTTGTATTCTGCACAAATTGAAATTTGTAAAATCCTGCTTTCTACTTGGTTGCATAATATTGCCTACTTTGTATCATTCCTGCTCTTGTTGTATATTTGTTGATCCCCATATCTGCCTTAATCATGAACACTGCTAAGGTAGAAGTAGAAATATGGAATGGGAAGGGGGACTTTAGTTTATGGAGACAGAAAATTAAAGCTCTATTACTTCAAGTAAAATGTGCTAGAGCCATTGATGAAACCTATCCTGAAAACATGACTGAGGAAAGAAGAACTGAATTAGATGAATTAGCCTGGAGTACCCTGTTCCTTCACCTTTTTGATACTGTGATTAGGAAAGTAGGGGATACTAAAACTGCTGCAGACCTATGGGATAAACTTGAAGAACTTTTCCTTACTGTTTCATTACCAAACAAATGTTTTCTATGGAAACAATTTTTTAGCTTTAAGTTTGATTCTACCTTAGGTGCTGAAGAAAACATAGACAGGTTTAATAGGATAACTCAGGATCTTCTAAATGCAGGGGAAAAAACTACTGAAGACCAAAAGGTTGTGTGTTTGCTAAATGGCATGGGAGATAAATATAAGGATATTAGAAATGCTTTAGAGTATAGAGGGCAAAAATTATCTGTTGAAATAATATACACATCTCTTAAGAATAAGGAATTGGAATCTAGGTCTGAGCACAAAGAGGCCTATAACGTTGAGTCCACTTCATATAGGGGTAGAAACTCATTTAGAGGAAATTTAAGACCCTGGACCCAAAATAAAAACAATTCTAGACAGGCTAAAGAATATCAAAATAGAAATTTCATACCTAACAAACCTAGGGATAAGAAGTATGATCATAAAAGTTTTAATCAAAACAGGTTTGAAACTAAAAGGTATGATAATAAAATTGATAGGAAGCCTGATGAAACTAGAAAATGTTTTTACTGTGGAAAAATAGGTCACTTAGTTGAGAAGTGCTTTAAGAAGATAAGAGATGATGCTAGAAATAAAAATCAGGAACCTGTAGACATCCAAAACAATAGTGGAGTAGTTTATGTCACCACCACTTCCAATTTGAAAGATAAATGGATCTTAGACTCAGGTTGTACTTTCCATATGTGCCCTTATAGGGATTTATTTGATACCTTCTCTGTGCATACTTCTGGTTCTGTGAAACTAGGAAATGATGTATCCTGTGACATAAAAGGAATAGGTATTGTGACCTTAAAACTTGCTGATAATAACAATTTGACCTTGAATCAGACTAGATATGTCCCTGATTTAAGAAGAAACCTAATATCTTTAGGTATTTTAGATGATGAGGGTTATGAAATAAAACTCAGCAGTGGATACATAAATATTTTGAAAAACAATTTGTTGTGCTTAAGCACAGTCAAGACCAATGGCATTTATATTTTGTCTGTGAAATATTCTTTACCTACTTCTCTGACTATTGAAACTGTTGATGTTAATCTGTTTGATCTGTGGCATAAAAGATTAGGCCATGTAGGAGAAAAAGGACTTAAAAGGTTAGAGAAAAATGGATTTTTTGGAAAGAATATTTTTCAGAAACTTAGTTTTTGTGAAGAATGTGTTTTGGGAAAACAACAAACTTCTTCATTTGGCAAAGCTGTTCATAAATCTAAGGTAATCCTTGAATATTTGCATGCAGATCTTTGGGGTCCTGCCCCTGTTAACACTGTTTCTGGTTTTAGATACTTCTTGTTGATTGTTGATGACTATTCCAGAAAGTCTTAGGTTTATTTGTTAAAAACCAAAGACCAAACTGTTACTGTTTTCAAAAATTTCATCACCTTGGTTGAAAATTTGAAAAACAAAAGGGTTAAAGTGATCAGAACTGACAATGGTTTGGAGTTCTGTAATTCTGAATTTGATGAGTTTTGTAAAAATCAAGGCATACTTAGACATAGGACTGTTTCATACAGTCCACAACAAAATGGGGTTGCAGAGAGGATGAACAGGACCTTGTTAGAAAGAACAAGGTGCATGTTAATCCAATCAAATTTGCCAAAAGTATTTTGGGGGGAAGCAGTTAAAACTGCATGTTTTCTTATCAATTTGTGTCCCTCCAGTGCTATGAACTACAGCATTCCAGATCAAATCTGGAATGATGCAGTTCCAGATTATTCTGTTTTGAAAATTTTTGGCTATTCTGCCTATGCTCATCAGGTTCAGTCCAAACTTGAACCAAGATCATTAAAATGTGTTTTTGTTGGTTATGGGGAAGGGGTTAAAGGTTATAGACTTTGGGTCAAAGAACAAAGTGGATTCAAAGTTATTTTAAGCAGGTCTGTTATTTTTAATGAAAAGATTTTTCCTTGCAAGTTTGAAAAGAATGAAAATCCACTTTGTGAAATGGATTTTTTGATAACTGAAGTAAGCTTTGATGATTCTTACTTTCAGCCTATGCAGCCCCAACATTTGCATAATAATGTGCCTGCATCACCTGCACCAACTTCTCCTACACAGTCAGAACATGATGAACTTGTTTTAGACAATTATCAATTAGCCAGAGATAGGACTAGAAGAGAAATTAGACCCCCTGTTAGATTTGATGATTATGAATCTTATTCTGCTTCTGTTATGTCTAATTTTTTGGACTCTGAACCTGTTTCATTTGAAGAAGCTATGGAATCAAAAGATAAAAATTTGTGGATTGCTGCCATGCAAGAGGAAATGAATTCCCTAATTAAGAATGAGACTTGGACTTTGGTAGAAAGACCCCCTAATAAGAAACTAATTGATTGCAAATGGATATATAAAATAAAAGATGGGGATTCAGAAGGGGGCAAACCTAGATATAAGGCTAGGTTAGTTGCTAAAGGGTTTTCTCAAAAGGAAGGCATAGACTATACTGAAATTTTTTCTCCTGTTGTGAAATATACTTCTATTAGAATCTTATTTGCTTTAGTTGCTCAAAATGATTTAGAACTTGAGCAAATGGATGTGAAAACTGCATTTTTGTATGGCATGCTTGATGAAACCATTTATATGTCTCAACCAAAAGGTTTTGAACAGAAATCTAAAACTGATCTGGTGTGTTTGCTTCAGAAATCCCTTTATGGTCTGAAACAAGCACCTAGACAATGGTACAAAAGATTTGATAATTTCATTCAAAGCCTAAAATTTCAGAAAAGTTCATATGACTCCTGTTTTTACTTTAAAAATGATTTTTCTGATCCTATGTATCTTCTTCTGTATGTGGATGATATGCTTATAGCTGGTAAAGACCTGCAGGCTATTTCCAGTCTTAAACAAAATTTAAAAACTGAATTTGAGATGAAAGACCTAGGACCAGCTAGGAAAATTCTTGGTATTGATGTTTTTAGAAATAAAACTGCAAGAAAATTTTTTTTGAATCAAAAGAGTTACATTGAAAAATTTTTGAAAAAATTCTCTCTATTTGATTCTAAATCTGTTTCACTTCCACTGCCTGCTCATTTTAAGCTTTCTAGTGATCAATGTCCTGAAACTGCAGAAGAGTTTCATAGAATGAAAAATGTTCCTTATTCAAATGTTGTAGGATCTGTTATGTACTTAATGGTCTCAACCAGACCAGACATTGCTTTCTCTGTCAGTGTTTTAAGTAGATTTATGAGTAATCCAGGGGAACCCCATTGGGAAGCTCTTAAATCTTTATTGAAATATTTGAAAGGAACCTTGAATTTGAGTCTTATGTTTTCAAAATCCAAAACTGCTTTTGAACTTAAAGGATTTGTAGACTCTGACTTTGCTGGCAATATTGACAACAGAAAGTCTACATCTGCCTATTTTTTCACTCTTAATTCTGCCTGCATCAGTTGGAAAGCACAACTTCAGAAATTAGTTGCACTTTCTTCAACTGAAGCAGAGTATATCTCAGCCACTGATGCAGTTAAAGAATGCATGTGGCTGAGGGGTTTACTTTTTGAAATTGGTTGTATGAACAAACCTGAAATTGAAATTTGTACTGATAGCCAGAGTGTTTTATATCTTTCTAAAAATCCTGTGTTTCATAATAGGTCCAAACATATAGATGTCAAATTTCATTTCATTAGAGACATCATTGAAAAAGGATTTGTAAAAATGATTAAGATTCCAACTTAGTTAAATCCAGCAGATGCTGGAACTAAAATCATACCTATCACTAAGTTTAAGGATGCTTTGAATTTCCTTAACATTTTGGAATTTGATAATGGTTTACTATATTTTTGCAAGGAACTAAAGAAAACTGCTGCTTGCACCAACTGTGGGGAAGATTTGTAGATTCAGTTGGCCCAACACTGCAGACCAGTGCCTTCAGCCCAAGAACCGGATCTTTGCTTTCTAATTTTTGGCCCAATACTGAGCCCTTTTATTCACCTCATTTAACCAAACAGTGGCCCATTTAATCAACAAGGCGATAGTCGAAATCGATCCGCGTGAAGAATAATAATAACAATAATTAATATATTTATCAGATATTGTTTCGTTACTCGTCAATGTAAATTGTGGATATCGTTACTTTATTTAGGTAGTCTACAATTTTATGAGTTTCATTGTTTTTGAGATTTTACTGTGCACTTAATTGGAAGCCTAAACAAAGATAGGACACATATCAACATTTTCTATTGTCAACATCTTTTGCTTTTTCCTTCATGTACATTGCAACTTTTTCAACTCTAGCGCATTGTCAAATTTTTTGTACATCATTCATTCTCCCCCGTTTCCATTTTGTTCTTTCATTTTACTGGGTTTCAACCCTAACTTTCCCGAAATTTCTTTCCACTATTGAATGAAATTCTCTCACAAAAATAATATTGATTGCTGGAATTTGCAAAATAGATTTTCTTGGTTCCTTCCGTTTCATTTTATAGCACTCAAAAAACTTATTTTAAGCACAAAATTTAAGATGTCCGCATGAGTCTTCTGCCATATTATGTTGTATCTAAAATTTTTGATATTGATTAATTTGCATTCTATTTTTTTGAGTTTTTTATTTTGTTGAAGTGATGTAAAAGAGTTCCAGAAAGACTCAATGGTTTGCAATGGTGACTGAGGCGGGTTTTGCCATGAATTTGATAAATAAGAAACTACATTGTGATGACACCCTTTCCATTTTGTTCTTTCATTTTACTGGGTTCCAACCCTGACTTTCCCGAAATTTCTTTCCACTATTGAATGAAATTCTCTCACAAAAAATAATATTGATTGCTGGAATTCGCAAAATTGATTTTCTTGGTTCCTTTCATTTCGTTTTATAGCACTCAAAAAACTTATTTTAAGCACAAAATTTAAGATGTTCACATGAGTTTTCTGCCATATTATTTTGTATCTAAAATTGTTGATATTGATTAATTTGCATTCTATTTTTTGAGTTTCGTATTTTGTTGAAGTGATGTAAAAAAGTTCCGGCAAGACCCAATGGTTTGCAATGGAGACTGAGGCGGGTTTTTCCATGAATTTGATAAATAAGAAACTACATTATGATGGTAGTGGTAGTGGTAGTAGTAGCGGTAATAGTGACGGTAACGGTAGCTGTAGCTGTAGTACTAGCGACGGAAAGAATATTTCACTAACGTCATATATTGAAGATGTTAGGAAGTACTTAGGATTCTGTGAAAAAAATGACTAAATTGAACATGTAAAATCCAAGGGGTTAGTTGCAAATATGTATAGCTTTCCCAAAATTTCCTTCCACTATTGAATGAAATTCTCTCACAAAAATAATATTGATTGCTGGAATTTGCAAAATAGATTTTCTTGGTTCCTTCCGTTTCATTTTATAGCACTCAAAAAACTTATTTTAAGCACAAAATTTAAGATGTCCGCATGAGTTTTCTGCCATATTATGTTGTATCTAAAATTTTTGATATTGATTAATTTGCATTCTATTTTTTAAGTTTTGTATTTTGTTGAAGTGATGTAAAAGAGTTCCAGCAAGACTCAATGGTTTGCAATGGTGACTGAGGCAGGTTTTGCCATGAATTTGATAAATAAGAAACTACATTGTGATGACACCCTTTCCATTTTGTTCTTTCATTTTACTGGGTTCCAACCCTGACTTTCCCGAAATTTCTTTCCACTATTGAATGAAATTCTCTCACAAAAAATAATATTGATTGCTGGAATTCGCAAAATTGATTTTCTTGGTTCCTTTCATTTCGTTTTATATCACTCAAAAAACTTATTTTAAGCACAAAATTTAAGATGTTCACATGAGTTTTCTGCCATATTATTTTGTATCTAAAATTGTTGATATTGATTAATTTGCATTCTATTTTTTGAGTTTCGTATTTTGTTGAAGTGATGTAAAAAAGTTCCGGAAAGACCCAATGGTTTGCAATGGAGACTGAGGCGGGTTTTTCCATGAATTTGATAAATAAGAAACTACATTATGATGGTAGTGGTAGTGGTAGTGGTAGTGGTAGTGGTAGTAGTAGTAGCGACGGCAAGAATATTTCACTAACGTCATATATTGAAGATGCTAGGAAGTACTTAGGATTCTGTGAAAAAAAATGACTAAATTGAACATGTAAAATCCAAGGGGTTAGTAGCAAATATGTATAGCTTTCCCAAAATTTCCACTATTGAATGAAATTCTCTCACAAAAATAATATTGATTGCTGGAATTTGCAAAATAGATTTTCTTGGTTCCTTCCGTTTCATTTTATAGCACTCAAAAAACTTATTTTAAGCACAAAATTTAAGATGTCCGCATGAGTTTTCTGCCATATTATGTTGTATCTAAAATTGTTGATATTGATTAATTTGCGTTCTATTTTTTGAGTTTCGTATTTTGTTGAAGTGGTGTAAAAGAGTTCCAGCAAGACCCAATGGTTTGCAATGGAGACTGAGGGGGGAATTTGATAAATAAGAAACTACATTGTGATGGTAGTGGTAGCGGTAATGGTAGCGGTAGCGGTAGTAGTAGCGACGACAGGAATATTTCGTTGACATCATATATTGAAGATGTTAGGAAGTACTGAGGATTTTGTGAACAAAATGACTACATTGAACGTGTAAAATCCAAGAGGTTTGTTGCAAATATGTATAGTTGGGTAAGGTAGGTTAGGGTTCAAGTTCGAAAAAGGAAGGAAGATCGCTCGCCTCACGCTCGAGCAATTTTAGCAGCATGGACGCTTAATCCCGCTAGCCTTTTGCTTGAGCGATCTGTGCGTAAAAACCGGTAGCTCGAATATTGCTCTAGTTCTACTCGAGTGGTCAGCACCTTTTTTGCTCCCTAATTTACAATGTTAACAATTTTTCTCAATCCATTCAACTTAAACATCTTCTACTATATATACCAAGTCATATGCACAAAAATTCAGTAGTTGTTACATTGTGCCTCTCTTAGTAAAAACTTATATATTATTCTTTGAAGATCCATGAACATTATATACCAAAGATTCAATCAATTATTTCTTGATATTCGAACAATTACATATTAGGAAAACATCAATGTTCTTAATCTAAAACACACACTTCCTTAACACATCAAGGAATGTACTTTCTTAATTGGAACTTCAGGGGCTGCTAAAGATTGAGAAATGTTGAACTACAAGTGCATGAATTATAAACAAGAAGTACAGATTCTTGAATATCCACTTGTAAGAAATAATTGGACAAGATTGAGAAGCTGAAAGAGTGAACATCAGTATCTTGGATTTTGCAGGAGTAGTGTAGGAAGTCTAGCAGAGTTGCTAAAAAGTATCTAACTGTAAACTATATTGCCTATAGTGGAGGTGGCTTGGCCTCGGAGTTTTTACCTACGTTGGGTTTCTCCATCATCGTATTTGGTGTTGATTTACTATTTATTATTTTTAAATTGTTGTAATTCAACGTAGGACAAATTGATTTGTTTGATTAAGCATCTAGAAATAATTAATAAAGTGATATGCCCTTTTTAATTGTGTTAATTTTGCATTAGGGTTGAACTATCTAGGTAATCCAGAACTTTCAATTGTTATCAGTGCATAAAATTTGATGGATTTGAAGATAGAGCATTGGATTACTTGGACAAGTGGGATCGCTTAGTTTTGAAGTTTTCAAAGAAATGGGTATAGAATTCGCATACGGGCTTAGATTTTGGCCCATATATGTTTCCGGAATCGTCTCGATGAGCCGAATTGGACTACCCACTTTGCCGCTATTGATTATGGATTTTGGGCTTTTGAAATCGTTTAGACAGCTAAAAACGAGATATTTCTTATTTATTATGTCTATTTTCATATTTTTCTTTTATTTCTCGTTTTAGAGTTAGGGTTTAGTAGTTATTGGAGTTTCACCAATTTATGCAATTCAATTAGGTACTCTCTTGAATCAACTATTTAAGTTCTTGTTATCTTTATTCATACACATTTTCGCCCGCATCGAAATCGTTTCTTGACCTTATTTTTTCTAGATGGTAGTTCATTATCCTTTCCGCCATATTTTGATGGCAGTGATTATCTTTACTGGAAAGTTAGGATGATTTCTTTCTTAAAGTCCATAGATGAACAAGTGTGGCGTAGTGTTTTTCATGGATGGTCAGAACCTTCCACTACAGTTGTTGGTGTAGTGAGTCTTACACCAATATCAAATTGGACTAAGCGTGAAAGATGTAAGTGTAATTGGAATAGAAAATCCTTACATGCTTTATTTATGGTTGTGTCTCAAGAGGAATTTAGGTGAGTGTTCATGTCTGAGGCAGCAAAAGAAGTTTGGCATATTTTGTGGACCACACATGAAGGAACTCATGCGTTAAAAATTTTAAGTTGCATATGCTGATCACTAGGTTTGGGGAGATTAGAATTAAAGATGATGAGACATCTGATATATTTGATGCGACCTTAAATCACCTAGTCAATTCTATCTTCAACCTAGGCGAGAGATTCCTGAATCCAAAACTGTTAGAAAAATTATTAGATCCTTACCAAAGCGTTCTAGGTCTAAAGTCAATGCGATAGAGGAGAGTAAGGACTTATATTCCATTATGGTAGAAGTTAGTTGGATATATCTAGACTTACAAGCTTACCTTGGATAAACCACATAAAATTAAGTCTATGGCAATAAAAATTGCTAAAGGTAAACAAGATGGATCTTCTGAGTCAGATTCACCAAATGAGAAGGAGATAGTTTATATTGCTAAAAAATTTAGGAAAATGTTTAGAAATAAACACAAGCATCAGAATAGACACCAGTGAATATAGAAAAAAATATAAATCTGTGAGGTGTCACAAGTGCAATGGTTTTGGATATATGAGAAACGAGTACCCCACTAGAAGTAAAATTTATGATAAGGCTATGAACACTACTCTCACTGATGACGAGTCTGACTGGGATAATCAAAGTGAGAAATTCACTCATGATGAGAATGGGAAATTGATGGCCTTAACCTCTAAGATTAAGAGTGGATCCGACAAGGCTAATGTAAGGGATGAGGAATTAGATAGTGTTGGGCGATCTATAGGAGAATCAGAGAGTGAGGAGGAAGATATCCACGATGCTTATGATAAGATGTATGAGGAAAGTCTTAAGATCCTTGCTACTAATAAAGCTTTAAATTCGAAAGTAAGGGAGCTTAAGTTAGAGAAATAGAAGCTAGAGAAATATATCCAGGAATCTACCTCAGTCTTGAATGAAATGAAATCTATGAATGAAACCTTAGACACTCAAGTTAGGAATCTTACTAGTGAGCTTGAGATGACCTCTATAAGAGCTAATAAGCTGATTACTAAGAAAGGGGAGGTTGAAACCCAAGTTATGTGACGACCCCAAAACCCATCATTTAATAAAGGATATTAAGTTAAGATTTTGAAAAAAAATAAAAAAATTGACTTTTAGAACCTCAAGTGTCGACATCAGTGTCGACACTAAAGTGACTGAGGCTGTTCTATTTGGTTGGTGTCGACACCAATACAGATGGGTGTCGAAACAAACACTATTTTCGAAATAAATAGTTTTGGTGTTGATATTTAGGTTTCAGTGTCGACACGTAATAAACAATTCATCATTTTTACATTGAAATGACAAGTTGAAAGAACATAAAATTTACTATATAGATAAGTTAGAAAACATAGTACATTCGAGTTTACGGAAGAGATTACAAAGACAACTTAAAATTTCTCTTCCTTATTTTAACAAAACAACTAAACCCAAGCTACATCACTCGATTTACTCACCGGGGAAATCATCGGAGTATTCATACTCCATAGTTTCGATGTCATGAAAGTCAACATAAAAGTGGGAACGTAGAAAACAAGTTAAAGCAGGAAAGTCCCGATACTCCTGCCACGTATCGATTTCGATCACATACATATAATATCACCCATTAGATGATTTAATCCATTCCAAAGAGATTACTTCAAAGTTTTCGTAACGCAGCATCTACAAGTTGAAAACATGGAAAATATGAATTGATAATTCAATGAGTAATTTGATATACAAGCAAATATTTTCCAAGATTTATGATTTTAGGGCCGATTATAGATTATCCCCTTTACCCCAAAGCGCTTAATATAAACACAACGGATATCGATAAATGGACAAATTTCTAAATGTGTTACTTAGGATTCCATATCCTTTAGGGCTTCTACATCCCTATCACTTTCCCCATATTCGACTCCAATAGGGTTACTAGATCTCCATATCGATCGTCGGAGCCTTGGAGTCACAGGGTCTTCACGACACACATCGACATCCAATATCAAACAGTGATTACCAAGGAGGCTAGAGTTCAAATCTATAATCTTTATTTGAAATTGCTTCTTTTCGTGAATCATATCACCTTCAATATCATCATCGATATGCATCAAAAGCATCTCATCAAATATCAAACTTGCACATAATGTAACACGTAAGCTTGTATCGAATACTCGCTGTTTTTGATGATTTATTCTATATATCAACCTGAAATTCATAAAATGACTTCATATCATGATCAAAGTTAAGACCGAGTATGCAGTGAGTCTCTGATTTGGTTTGTTAATTTGTGGGCTTATGGAGACTAGAGTAGACATTGAGTTAGTTCATAGTAGGCTTCGCTTAGAGATTTAATGAACTTAAATTGGGAGCCCAACTAAACTAAAAAAAAAAATTAGACTTTTTTATTGGGCTTATGCAGACTAATGCCAAAGTCTGGCTCTGCCCCTACTTTTCATTATTTCACCCTATTACCACCAACTCTAATCTCTCTTCTCCTTTCTTTTATCCCTTATTTTTCCCACCCAAAAAATCTCAATTCTTCTACCCATAATAATAGTGTTGCCCAAAATATGTTGATTCCATCATCTTCTTTCTAGGAGGTGTAAAAAATGATGCAAAGATCTAAAATTTAGCTTTCGAGATTCAGAGGTATTTTGTTTATTTTTTTCAATGGTCTCGAGGTATTTTGATTGAATTTTTAATTTTATTGGGCATTTTCGATTGTTTATCCTCTTTTGGATTTGACTATGTTTCAGTTTTTTGTCGATTAGTCTTCTCTTGCGAGTTCTTGTCTAGTGATGGCAATGGGATGAATCAGTGCAGATCTAAATCTGTCTAGCGGGATTTCTAATCAAATCGGATCAAATAGTAAAAGTTTCAGAATGGTTCGGGTTCGAATCGAATCGAATCGGATTGGATGGATCGGAACAAACATTAAAAAAATTTCATTATCTATTTTCGTTAACGATACACAAGTCGATACATAATTCATAAAATAATTAATATAATATTCAATTCATACAACAAAATAATACATGTATAAAGAATTAGAGATTTTGTGCTAAACTCAATAAAAGATTTTACATTTTAGATTTCATAATCAAGGTTTTTACAAAGTTTTTAACTTTTTAACAAAATAAATCGAATCGCAAATTGGATCGGATAAGATCACCCCATCCAAATCCGATATGTGGATTGGATCGTGTAACGACCCGAGTCCCACTTAACGGGTTGTCTCGGCTGTTAGATGACGACGTAATGTCCCCACTGTACCAACATGGATCTTTTCATGTGGTTTGAAGCACATGTGTTGAGGTCCATTCAGTTTCAACAATAGTGTTATCCAAGGTGAGTGATGCCAAGGCTTGTGGTATGTCTTCATGTTGAGTTGGTTTCTTTGGCACCCACAAACATATTTTTGCAATGTGTCCTATCGTGTCACAGTATTGGCATTTTTCTTCTCGATAGAGGTCTCTTTTAGCAGATGTCATACGACGTTCTTTAGGTGGTGGAGGGTGTCTTTGTTGAGTGCTTGATGTGGGGTTGGAGTAATTTCAATTATGATCCTTTGTTTGTTGTGCTTGAAATCCTCTTCCATTCGAAGTGAATCTTTGTTTGTTGCTTTGATATCCTAAGGAGAGCTGTTGAAATTGTCTTTGTTGTTGGCCATAGAATGCCATTTGAGGAGTGAAAAGAGTTGGTGGTATTTGTATGATTTGAGAACCAATTGCATCGTTGATCAAGACTTTGAAGTTGTGAGACTAGTTCAGAGTATGATGGTCTTGGTGGCTTGATCATGGTGGTGGTGCTGGTAGTAAAGGTTTCATATTGAGGACCAAGACTAATTAGCAGGAAAAATACCTTTTATTTTTCTGGGATTGGTTTTTCAATCGCTGCTAGATTGTCACATAAGCTTTTGAAAGTTGGGATATGCTCCCCAATTGTTTTGTCATCTTCTTTACGAAGATATGTAACTTGTTGTCTGAGTGTGAATTCTCGTTCTTTTGAGTCTTGTGCATGGCATTCTTCAGTGCTTCCCAAACTGAATTTGTCGTGTCAAGACCTATGACAAGACTAAGTGCTTCTTCTGAAAGTGTATAGATTATCCATCCTCGGAGAAGGCGATCTGCCTTTCGCCAAGTTATGTAGGTTTCGGTCAGTCTCGTTGCAGAATTGTCTGCATTTGTGGGGTTATTGGTTTCTGGTGTGGTGTGGTGTGGTGTATTGAGGTAGAGCTGGGTCATCATTTGTGAGATGACCGAGCAATTCTTAGCTTTCTACAAGTGCCAAGCCTGTTCACGCCACAACGGGTAGTTGGTGGGGGTGAGTTTGAGTGTGATGAAATTTCCAACATTGAGAGATAATGAAGTCATGGATATTGGATTGTGATGATCGAACCGCTTGTTTTATATTGTGGCCTGTGTTCAACCTGGCTTTGACACTAAGAAGAAAAATGAAAGAAGTGTTGCTTTATCGAAAAATAACGTGAACGCAGATATTTCTTCTTAGTTAACATATATGAATACACAGCTACTTAAATACTTAAAAATTGAACTAACTTATTACATTAAAAAAAATCACATGATCGGAAAGATAAATCTAGGGAGATTGCATGGTATCTTGAGGTTGATTTTCCTTGATTGTTGCTAATTTGTTCGGGGTAGAAACCAAACTCTCCAGGACGTGCATCTCTATTGAAACATTTTATCTTGTTGGAATACCAAATTGGATTGAACTCATTACCTTTGAAACTCCTTTCCACTTCAACATCTCTCCTTATCCTTGTCTCTTCAATAGTTCTTTAATTTTTTGTTTTATCATCCTTATCCCTCCATTTGACTCCACAAACCATAGTGAGCCGTTGTAATGGCAAGCAGCTGTCGAGGTAGGCTGCTAGGGAAGGCATGCTGGACGTGAGGTAAGCTGGGCCTGAGCTGCTAATGGGTGCCTGTGGTAATAGTAGTCGTATGTCCCAAGTTTCTTAAACTTAAGTTAAATGGTACCTGAATGAAATACTTAATGCTTTTGAAAAATGGTACCTGCTAGTAGTCGTATGTCCCAGGTGATTGTTGCTAATTTGTTCGGGGTAGAAACCAAACTCTCCAGGACGTGCATCTCTATTGAAACATTTTATCTTGTTGGAATACCAAATTGGATTGAACTCATTACCTTTGAAACTCCTTTCCACTTCAACATCTCTCCTTATCCTTGTCTCTTCAATAGTTCTTTAATTTTTTGTTTTATCATCCTTATCCCTCCATTTGACTCCACAAACCATAGTGAGCCGTTGTAATGGCAAGCAGCTGTCGAGGTAGGCTGCTAGGGAAGGCATGCTGGACGTGAGGTAAGCTGGGCCTGAGCTGCTAATGGGTGCCTGTGGTAATAGTAGTCGTATGTCCCAAGTTTCTTAAACTTAAGTTAAATGGTACCTGAATGAAATACTTAATGCTTTTGAAAAAGAGGTGTATTGTATTTTATTTTCTCTCTCTGTCTCTTTTTTCCCGATTATTATGCTAATTTTGTTATTACTGGAATTAATATAGGTTCGATTTCTTTGAGATCCTCTCAAGGAAAAAATTTCGAGACTTGTATTTTGGAGCATGAACCACAAGAAGATTAGAGAAGATTATATCACAAGTTGAAGAGGTCTATGTTTTAATTGTTCAATTATTGATTGTCCCTAATATTCATTTTGTATTGGTTTGTGTGAGATGTAGAAGAAAATGTCAAGCGATAGTGTATCTTGGGACTTTTTTTAAATTGTTGCAAATTTTGGATATGATGTAATAATGAAGCAGATTGATTTTGATCATTGTGAAATTTACTTAGAGTTTTTTCTCTTGTAATATTTTATCACCTTCTTAGTCCGCTGAACAAGTCAATATATAGAAACACATATTCTAGGATTAGGTTACCTCGTATTTTTTTATGCTATACTTTGTACATGTTTCAATTTCATTAGAGCTCGCAAATATAGTCTTAAAAATAGTCGCATGCGAGGTTATCTAAACGGATACCTTAATAAAAGAGTCAAATATATTAACATTATAAGGTGCATTATCGTATATACATCATGTGCATTGAAATTGTACTAGCTAGAGCATGTTCTCGAGGGCTTTCCTTCATTTTTTCATGTAAGAAAAAATTATTATAAAAAAACTAAGTATTTTTATCGAAAAATGAAACCTTAAACTCTTACACATTTTCAAATATCATAGCCCATGTTTAAACCCATTATGATTTTAATAACTTTTTCTTTTTTTTTTTATTTTCAACCATACATTTTTCAATAAAATAATATTACACGTAAATAAAAAATCTTATTTTTGACCTCACATTTTTTTTCAAAAAATCATCCTTTATCCTTGTTTAGTAACACTCAAAAATTTGATTGGGTTCTGTTTGATAACATTGTAGCAAATTATCAATTATAAATTGATTTATTTATATTTTTAAGGTAAAATATGTGATTGAAAATCGGAGAAAGAATGTGTGTGATTAAAAAATAGTTTGAGAAATTGTGTTATTTATAAACTGATTTATAAATTATAATGATTGCTTTCGAAATGAGTCAATTTTTTCCTTAAGGAAATTTAGATTATTCCAACGTTTTATTACTTATTTTTTTCGTACAAAAAAACTTTTAAAATTCCCCTTAAGCAATTTCATTTGTAAATATCCACCCATTGGTATTATTGGAAGGACTCTTAGATAGGGTTGCACAAAAAAATCGTGAAATCGCAAACCAAACCTAACTCGTTGGTTTGAGATCATATAGATCCATGATTTTGTTTTCCTCAAACCGAACTAAACCATTTCAAAATGGTTTGATTTAGGTTTTGATTTTCGAAAATCACAAAAAATAAAACCAACCCGCTTTTAATTTTTTATTAGAACTAATTTTATTAATTTGAATTTAGGGTTCCCCTAAATATGTCAAATTTAAATAATAAACTAAAATTCTCGTTTATTATTATTTTTTTTTTGGTTTATATTACTCAAGAAATTACAAATTTTATAAGTTTTTATCTCCTTTTGTCATCCATCTTTAACAATCAAAATCACTCAATTCTAAAAGCAGCTTATAGTTTTTATAACGTCTCTACTAGAATTCCACTACTTCAACTGATGAATGATGCCCTTATTATTGCAAAACAAAAAGATTTTAATGCACTTGATATCATGGAAAACGAGTCTTTTTTTTAAGGAACTCAAATTTGGACAAGGTGGTGGCCAACTATACTATTATCTGTATAGCTATCGGGTAAGCAATGCTATGAAACAATTCTTAGTGCCTTGATCGTGTTGCCTATTGAGATGTTTAATGACTTTATCCTTTTGATTTGTATACAGAATTTTTTTAATAAGTCAAACATCTTCGCATACTTTAAAATTTGTTAATGAAAGTGGGAAAGGTTGTACTGATAGAAATATCTATCAATGCATTGATTGTCTATTAATAAAATAAAATTCTCGTTTATATAATGAAAATTATAATACTGTTCTTGTTGACCACAAAATCCGGCTGGACCTTGGACCAACATGTCTCAGCTCCTCCCTCTTGAACACGTGGATCTCCTGCGTACTGTAACAAACGATCAGTTTGCAAAAGGGGCCGAGGTGGCTCCCATTTGCACTTCGATGCCAAAGTCAGTGCTCATTTCAAGCAGATATATATTGGGTGCGGGAAATATATATGTGTAAAAGAGAGAAAAGGGAGTGAGAGTAAATATTTAGTTAAGAGTATGAAATTGCCAACCTCCTACAAAGCGGGAGGAGAGCTCTATTTATAGAGGAACTCGTTGTTTCGGATCGTGACACGCGGCGTACTTTACACTTGTATTTACCCTAGCTTCTAAAAAGGAGATCTTGCATTTTGATATTAATCATTACTATACTTTGTAGGAGATGGGCGTCTGTCACTTCATGGTAAAGGTGGTGTCACATCTCTGACTCCATTCCTTATCCCATCCCTCTTCTATGCGTCACTGTAAAGCACCTCGGCTAAGCATAAAGCACATCGGCCAGACACAAATCAGTTCGACCAAAGAGGTTCGGGTGATATTCCACCTCGACGGTTGACCCAATGTGATATTCTAAGCTTTAACCATGGGCTAGAGTCCATTGGGACCTCATTGGGCCTTCGTTGGTGGTCCAATGTGCCGCATTTTGGGTACGATCTCAACACTAGTCCCTAGAATCCGATGTGATCATTCATGGGCGGGTAGGATTTGTTGTATGTTCGAGGCACTAACTTTGTTTTGATGGCCTTCTGTAGTCATGTAGCTACGGGATTATGATCTTGCTTGAACTTTGTTCATCTGTTACGTCCAATATATATATATATATATATATTTTATTTATTATTATTATTTTTTTTATTCTACCCTCTATTGGCTGGGAATTATCGTATGACGCTGCAAACTTAAAGCTCGGAATGAAATTTCTTAGTGGGAGCTCGGATTGAAAGTAAAGCCGACCTTCTACTCTCATTCTAATTTTCAAGTGAAAATTGGAATTACACCAACATGTCTTTTAGACGACGCATTTAACATAAAGGGGGGCTACTAATATCGGTTCCCAAGGAGCAGGAAATGAATGATAGGTGACATCTTTCCGTGCGTGGCACCCACTATGGTAACTGAACGATTTTCTCCCTTCGTTTGATAGTTGGCGCCTTGATTAATCCATCCCCCAAGGGATGTTGGTTACCCATGTTACCTTTACCGTATCCTCAGAATTTTTTTGCAGTAGTATATCTGCAAGAAGTTGCAGCGCCCCTTCTGTATTTGCAAGTTTTTGATATCTCTTCAAGGGCTTTTTACGTAACAACTCATCCATGTCGCTCTACACTCTTCATTGGTGCGTTCTTCACTCCGAGTATACAATCTTGGACTTCCGTTTTTTAAGGTAAATTTCTTTTCATTTGTAAGTCTAAAGAAAACCTTTTTACTTCTAATCTTCAAGCGTGGGTTTGAAAATTTTGTTTTGCCTTTTGTTTATCTTTTAGTGAGTCTGGCTCTTTTTTAAGAATAAATGGAAAGAGTTGGGGGAACGGGTTTACAGGAAATGTTAGCAACGGCGATTCCTGTCAGAGGTTTCTGCCCAATATCTTTGTCGGTTTTTAGTTCCCGCTTCTTTAGGGAGCAGATTAAGAGGAGGAATAGGAAAATCAGTGGTATAATTTATTTGAGTGATTCTGACAGTGAAGGAGAAAAAGACCAGAACTACATGGCTCATCTATCATCCGAGGAGGGGGCTTCTTTGAGAGAGCTCCGAAGCAAGCGGGACACGGATTTGGGAAGAGGAGAGGCTGTGGGCTCTTCTTCTGGTTACCAGGACCTTGGATTAATTGTTAGGGCCCCATTTAGGGCACATAGGGAAGAGTTGGGGCTTTCTGATGAGGAAATAGCCCAGGTTGAAGGTTGGGTAGACCTGGTGAATAAAGTATCAGGGTATCATGTAGACCCTGATCCAAACCCAAAGTCGTGGGAAAGCAACGAGATCGCCACTGAAATTCGAGGGATTGATTTGGCTAGAGCCTCGGCGAAATTCAGGATGCCAGAAGGGGTTCGATTAGTGCACCCTACACCTTCTTGCCAACCCTGCAGCCCTCCCCCAGGTCAAGTGGCCATATGTTATGATGCTCTATCCTGCGGGATGAGGCTACCCTTGCACCCCTTCTTCAGGGCACTGCTCAGAAGCTACAACCTATACCCCTACCAGCTGCTTCCAACTTCTGGACGCAGGCTGTGGGTACTTGGCTAGTGTAGCAAGAGGTCAACCTTGACTATCCCATTTCACTACACATCATCCATACCTTGTATACTCTGAAGAAATCAGTTAGAAGGGAAAAAGACGTGAGGTCAGACATCAAAGACTGGTATTACTTGTCTCCTAGGGGCTCAGACCCTCCTGTTATTACTGGTCATCCTACTTCGATAAAGAAATGGAGGAACCAATGGTTCTGGGTTGCGGGGGAGTGGTAGAGCTCTCCTGTGGACCCTAGTCCAGAAATTACAGTTCCCCGAACTCTTTCCCCACCTAGTGAGTCTTGCATTTGCTTTAGTGTCCTTGAGTGTCATGCATCATTCGTTTTTTATTTTCTATTCACCTTTCTTTACTGGTTCCTAATATGCTATTGGTTTATGGCAGGGGACACTTTTGCCTGCCTCCTCTCTGACGTAGACTTAGCGACAGTAACGCTTGTTTGCTTACAAGGGCACTTTTTAGGGGGTCATTCAACAAAATAAATTATTTGTTAAGCATGGCCTTATGTGAGCCATGAGTAAGTTTGTTTCCTTATTGCCTTCATAACTTATACCTCATCCGTTCATAACTTCATTCCCCTTCTTTTCTCGCTAGGTTCCAAGGATTTTCCGAAGATTCCTTTGAAGGGTCTCATGGCCAGCGAAATCGAGAAGAGGCAGAAAGCAATACTTGCTAACCTGCAAGTAGTGGTGGCAAAAGAGGTATCTGAGGCGTCCACGGCCCAACTTCAGGGTCCTCTTCCCGCACTACTACCTCCACCCAGTCTGTTGCCGGTGGGTCCCCAACAGCCTAGCTTAGAAAAAGGGCTGAACCTAAGAGGGTTGGTACATTGGGGAAAGGAAAAAGGTCGGACAGGGGCAGCTCCAAGAGGGAGAGGGAGTCTAAGAGCGTTTCTGTGCAATCTCCCTTGTCCAAGGATATTTCTGAACATGTATCCGAGGAGGAGCCTGCCCCATTAAAGAGGCTTAGAAGGGGCAAGAAAAAGGAGAAAACCTCCGTACCTCCGCCACCAGAGATTCAGGATTTGGAGGACGAGCCATCTGTGTCTATCCCAGATTTGACTTACGAAGTGACACCTGAGGGGGCAGAAGAGCTCAAGCACATTAGACCCAGTGTTCTCCCCAGAAATGTTACCTTTAGTCCTTCTTTGTTCGACTTCCCCAGTTCTCCTCCTGCCAGGGCTGCTTTAGTCACTGAGCAATTTTGGACAAAGGGCTGGTCTGCCTTTTCCTCTAGTGCCACTCCATCCCGGAAGCTGCTTGCTGCCAAGGCTATGAATGCTAGGGCTCTGGCCCTTATTGACGATGTGGAGTCTTTCGTGGAGAAGGCACAGCGGGACAAGAAGGACGCTGAGACTGCCCTTCGCCATGCGGACAATATGCTTAGAGAGATTAAGGACCTCAAAGAGCATCTGTCCATTGCTCGAAAGGCCTCCTCGGAAGATAGGGTGACAGCCAAACACCTTCAGGAGGACAATGAAAAGTTAAGTCACGACCTTCAGGCTTCCGAAGCAGACGTGGCGTCCCTTTGTAAAAAATTGGACAATTCCAACCGGGCTCAGTCGATAACTTCTGAGGCCCTGACAGCAGCCAATGCGGCCAAGGTTAAGCTAGAGGCTGAGGTGGAAGCAGCCTTTGAGAAATTGGGGAGAGAGGTGGAGGTTAGGAGGAAGGCAGAGGAGGACTTTGCCTCTCTGGAACGGCATATGCAATCTAGGATCACGGAAGTTCTGAAGCAGACCATTGCATCACGAGTGGAGAAAGCTCTAAGTGCCAAGGTGTCTGAGGCAATTCAGAATTTCAAAGACACTTTTGAAGAGACACCAGAATATGGGGCCATGCAGAGGGTCTTTGGGAACATTGGGCCAGGATGGCTTTGGGGGACGTGAAGGAAGCCTTCCCATCCCTATACCTATCCTCTATTGAAGCCCTGTACCCAGAGCCTCAAGATGATTCCCTCGATGATCCTGCAGATCCTTTGGATGCACCTGGCAAGGGCTCTTCAGAGAATGTCCCTCTGCAATGATCCTCTTTTGTATTTGCCTTATTGTTTTTTTTTTTTTTGTAAGTGCAATGGCGCCTTATATTGCAAATGTAATCACATTCAAATTGTAAATACTTTGATTTTATTAATGCAATGATTTATTTATATTTAGTTCAATGTCTTAGTTTGTACGACCTTATCTGTTTAAGCGTGAATGCTTCTGTTTAGGCGTGAACGCTTCCAGACACAAACGCCTTGTATGAAGATATGTGTATAGTCCCTCAGATCTAAGTAGCTCAAGGCATTCATGTTTGCTGGTTAGATCTGATTTTGACCAATTTTTGAACATTTTTGTCTTATACTCTGTAACACCTATGTTTATAAATTTGTATGAACTCCTATTGATGGTGTTAACACTTTCAACCCATACGCAATGGTTGTAGTGTAGGCTTATAAGAGTCCCTTGTTTTTAACAAATTTCATGCATGGCATAGACGTATGGTCTTATAACCAGAATAATCTAGGAATTTGTGTTTATCCATTATGTTTGTCTAATCAGTACTTGGTATAATCCTCAACGTAACTCACTTAGGATTTTATAAAATTATATGGTAATGTTGTAACCACTGAAAAGGAATTTGATTTATTGGAAATAACGACGAATGTGATCCGTGTTCCAAGGATTACATAAAGGTACTCCATATAAGTCCTCGATCATGTACGTTTCAGGTACCACCTCGGCAGTGACTTTGTAAGGGCCTTCCCAGTTAGGACCTAAAGTCCCTACTCCTGGTTCATGAGTTGAGGGAAGAACCTTTTTGAGGACTAAGTCTCCAACATTAAAGTGCCGACTCTTAACCCTTTTGTTGTAATAGCGGGTCATTTTCTCACGGTACCTGGTCATTACCACTTGAGAATCATTCCGTTTTTCCAGGAGGAAATCCAAATTAGCCCTTTGTGTTTCTTCGTTTCCCACTTCGTCATAATGGATTTGACGAAGAGAAGTGACCCCAATTTCGACCGGACATACCGCCTCGGATCCATATGCCAAGGAGAAAGGCGTTTCACCAGTGGCAGTGTGCGAGGTGGTTCGAAATGCCCATAATACTTGTGAGAGTTCATCTACCCATGCGCCCTTTTTGGACTCAAGCTTCCTTTTCAGGGTATTTTTTATGGCCTTGTTCACAGCTTCAACCTGTCCATTAGCTTGTGGGTGATGTGGAGATGAAAATAATTTCTTAATTCCCAAATCGTCGCACAATTCATCTATATTTTGCATTATCACTAACCAGCGAGTGCGGTATTTCGAATCGGCATATGACATTCTTCCAGATGAACTTTGTGGTGTTGGCCTCGGTAATCCTCATCAGGGGTCTCGCCTCGACCCACTTGGTGAAGTAGTCAATTGCCACTATTGCAAAGTAATTATTACCAGCACCCCTAGGCATATGACCAATAATATCAACCTCCCACTTCGTAAAAGGCCAAGGGCTAGTCACCACAGTTAGCTTGTGATGCGGCTGATGCGGTATGGTTGCATGCCTTTGGCATTTATCGCATTTACGCACGAAGTCATAGGAGTCATTTCGCATAGTCTACCAAAAATATCCCTGTTTAAGGGCTTTCCGAGCTAGTGATAACGCCCCGGTGTGGTTGCCACATATGCCCTCATGGATTTCTTTCATTGCATACCGTCCTTCCTCCTGCCCCACACATCTCAGTAAAGGGGAGGTATAGCTCCGTTTATAGAGCAGGTCATCCAAAAGTACGAAAATTGCGGCATATCTTTGCAACTTCCAAGCTGTTTCAGGCTCGTCTGGCACTGTCTGATGCTTCAAGTATGCTAGTATAGGATTCATCCAGGATCCTTCTTCTTCTATTGCCAAAATCTCCGTCCCTGGCTCAATAGAAGAGGTCAACAAGTGCTCAATTGGGATCATATTATGGAGCTCTGAATCATTGCTGCTTGCTAGTTTGGATAAAGCATCAGCGTTGGAATTCTCAGTTCTGGGAATGTGCTGTAACTCCATTTTTTCGAAGTGCACAGCCAAATCTCTTACTTTTTTCAAGTAAGCGACCATTGCTGGTTCTTTGGCGGAAAATTGTCCATTAAACTGACTCATAACAAGCTGCGAATCACTATTCGCCAATATGGACTTAATATTCAAAGCTTTCGCAAGTCTTAGCCCAGCTAATAGCACCTCGTATTCAGCAACATTGTTTGAGGCTTTAAAGTCAAAACAGATCGCACTGTGCAGTTTGAATCCTCTGGGCTTATTAGCAATATTCCCGCACTAGATCCTCCCTCAGCCAAGGACCCATCAACGAATGATTTCCACTCTCGGCTGTCATCCGTGTTATCAACCATCTCAACCTCCGGCGGATGTGTAAACTCAACTATAAAATCCGCTAATGATAGACCCTTTACAGCGGTCCGAGGCTCATAATGTAGGTCGAATTGGCTAATTTCAATTGCCCACTTCATTATCCTTCCAGATACATCTGGTTTCTGTAACACCTGTCTCATAGGAAAGTTGGTGAGGACGTATATGGAGTATGACTGAAAGTAGGGATGGAGCTTGTGAGATGCTGTGATCAACGAGAGAGCAAGTTTTTCCATATATGGGTAACGTGTTTCAGCATCCAGCATGTCTTTGCTTACGTAATAAACAGGGAACTGATTCCCATCCTCCTCTCTGACCAATACCGAGCTAACAACCTCTTTTGATACGGCTAAATACAAGTAGAGAAGTTCCCCAGCCTTTGGTTTTGATAGTAATGGGGCCTGTCCCAAGAATGCTTTCAGGTCGGCAAAAGCCTGCTCACATTCCGGCGTCCATTGAAATCGTTTCCCTCCCTTCAAGACCTTAAAGAATGGCAAGCATTTGTCAGTGGACTTGGAAACGAATCGATTTAAGGCCACAATTCTCCCCGTCAAGCTTTGCACTTCTTTTGGATTCCGAGGTGATCGCATGTTTAACAAAGCATTGATTTTATTGGGATTGGATTCGATCCCTCTCCTATTCACCATGAATCCAAGAAATTTTCCGGACGCTACCCCAAAAGCGCACTTTGCTGGGTTGAGCTTCATTCGATATTTCCTCAAAACATCGAAGGCCTCTAAAAAATGGCGGATATGCTCTGTGGCGACCATGCTTTTGACCAGCATGTCATCAACATATACCTCCATGGTGTTTCCTAATTGTTCTGAAAACATGTGATTTACCAACCTTTGATAGGTAGCTCCAGCATTTTTTAAGCCAAATGACATAGCTTTGTAACAATAGAGTCCCCTATCTGTAATAAACGAAGTATGCTCCTCATCTGGTTCATACATGGGGATTTGATTGTACCCGGAGTATGCATCCATAAAGCTCAGCATCTCATGTCCCGCTGTGGAGTCAACTAACTGATCAATCCGAGGCAGTGGAAAACTGTCTTTGGGACATGCCTGGTTCAAATTTGAAAAATCAATACATACTCTCAGCTTCCCATTATGTTTTGGTACCAAAATAGGGTTTGATACCCACTTCGGATACCGGGATTCTCTGATAAAGCCATTTTTCAACAGCTTCGTAACCTCTTCTTTCAAGGCCTCATACTTATCAAAACTCATAGATCTTCTCTTTTTCCTGTGTCCAGGGCTTCTGGGATCAAGCTAGAGTCTGTGACAAGCCACTTTAGGATCGATCCCAGCCATGTCATCATGTTTCCACGCGAATACATCGAGGTTTTCAAGTAAGAAGCATTTCAGCTGATCTTTGTATTCAACCGGTGAATCCAATCCAATCTGCAACTCCTTGATTGGGTCAAGTGGATCTACACCGAAGCATTCCAACCTTTCAGCTTGGGTAGAGCAATTGCCTCCTGGCATTCTCGGGTCCAGATCTGCCAGATCTTCTTCCAGCATCATTGTAACATCCTCATTTCCTGAGGGTCCTCCACCCAGTCTTTCAGGGTCTGGAGCAGCCTCAGCCATTGCTACATCGCTAATCATGTTCAAGCTCCGGTCTTGAAATTTTCGGATTGCGTTTGTGTAACAGGCTCGCGATTCAGTTTGGCTCTCCCTTACAGTCCCAACACCATGCTCCATGGGGAATTTCATACAAATGTATTTTGTATGAGTTGCAGCTCCCAAGTCAATGAGACCTGGCCTCCCAATTGAGCCATGATAGGAGAAGATTTTGTCCACAACCAAGAATTTCATGGGGATTCTGAAAAGAGTTGGTGCTTGCCATACCTCAGTCATAAGGGTTATGGATCCTCTGGGAGTTATGCTGTCCCCAGTGAATCCATATATTGGATCCGGGATTGGAATGAGTGGAGTGCTGATCCCCATCTTATCAAAAGTTACCCCGTAAATCACATTTATCGAGGCACCATCATCCACCATCATTCGTGACAACCCATTTCGAGCCACTACTACCCTGATAACCAATGCATCATTATGTGGAAAGTGTACTCCAATAGCATCGTCTTAGGTAAAGGTGATAGATTATGTCCGAGGCATCCCAACAGGATGTGAATGGATATGGTAATTCACGTTGGCGGGCTGCTTGGCTTCTCTGATATATCTCTTTTGGGAGTTGATTGTACTCCCACCTGGGTGGGGGCCTCCCAATATTGTGTCGATTTCACGAATAGGAGGGTCAGCCACAGGCATAGGTGGTTCTCTTGTATCTTTAGCATGTGCCGAGGAGGTATCCTGGCCCTTGTTCCTGTCTCTTTGACGATTGTTAATTCTCTCTTTGGTCGAGTTCTTCCACGGAGCTCTCTTGTCAGCTCGGTTGAACTTCTGGGCACCTGGTTTTTTAGTTCTCCCCTTGTCATGGGAGAAATCACTTCCCCTTCTTCCATGCACCTTTTGGTCCGCTAACATGTGGACTTCCCTGCAATCTTCTGTTGCATGACCGTAATACCTGTGGTAGGCGTAGTAAGCCCCAATCATGGGTTGTTTTCCACTTCGGCTACTTTCCATTCTTCCTTGAGCCATGGGAGGATTCTGAGAAGGAGCATTGGAGTGCAAGTTGGGGATAGCTTCCGTGATCTCTGCTGCATAGCTGGACCCTGTCCCCAAAAATGGACGCGACGCTCCACTTCGGTTACTGCCGAACTTATCCTTGTTACCTCCTTTCTTGAGGTTTGCTTCATTAGGATACCCAAGATTGTATCTCCCTTGAGGATGGTTGTCTCTGGCCCTAGCCATTTCTTCTGATACGATCTCCTCCTTCATCAGGTATACTAGGGCGTTGTTATTCCTCGGTTTCCTGCTTCGGACATCCCTCCAAAACATGCTCGTCATATTTAGCCCTCCTTTCAATGCGGAAAACATCTCCGCCTCGGTGATGTTTTCAAAAATGTGCATCTCTTCAGTAAAGCGAGCTAGGTAACTTTTCAGAGATTCATCCCTTCCTTGCCTTAGATCCTGAAGGCATTGGAGTGGGAGCTGGCCAGACTTGGAGGAAACAAAGCCATTTTTAAAGGCTGTTTTCAGATCTCTCCAACTGTGGATGCTGTTAATCCAAGATAAACTAACCAAGAGGGGGGTGAATTGGTTTATTAAATTTTTTTGATAAATAATCTTAAACTTAAAAACCAATGAGTATACGTATGAACACTTAGTATTACAAGTAGCTAAACGATCAATGTTATGTGCTATAAATGTATAAACTAAATTAATAAAGCAAATATAGCACTTAGATATAGTGTTGCACAATATAAGTTGATAGACAAGAGAAAGTGCAATGCAAGTAAGTAAAAGGGATAAGAGATTGCAAACGCGATTTAGGGAGGTTCAATCAACCAACGTGATCTATGTCCTCTGTTACCGAGCTCTCCGTCACGAGCAAGGCCAAATCCACTATATTGATAACTTACAACAAGGAGTATCGAATCCTTAGGTGACTTTACAACAAGGAGCACCTATCCTTTACAATCGAGTTTTCACAAGGATCTCGAAACCAACAATCGAGTTTTCACAAGGCTCTCGAAACCACAAGATATAATGAATTGAATTTACAATTGAAATAACTCTCTTGACAAATGATATACTCAAATTAAGTACCAAGAGAGTTAGGCTAACACTTCAATAGATAGCAATGAATTAAGCTCATGTGTTTATGAAAACTTTGAAGAAGGATATGAGATAGTTTTTCTTGAATCAAAGTTTTTCAACCAATGATCTCTCTTTCCAAATAATACTTAGTTAAGTATGAAGAGAGATATACACTTCAATAAGGTGGCGTTCTGTTTGTATTTTATTTTGTATTTTCATTTTCGAAAATGTTTTGTGTTTTGTGTTTTCATTTTTGTTTTCAAATTTGCTGAAAACGCGTTTGGTTTGTCATTTCTGAAAACTGTTTTTGAAAATGAAAAGCTGGAAAACACGTTCTGTTTGAAATTTTGCAAAACACTATTTAAACTATTTTTAATTAATTTGCTTGCAGAATACTACTAACTCCAACTCAAATTTCCTTTCACAATACACTAAAAATATGGTTACATGCAACACACTAATGTGAGCATTAAGAGTCTATATTAACACAGTTTGGTCAGGTTCGGGACTTGAGAAAGCTCTACTTCTATTAAAATCCAGAAAATGCAAGTTCTTTCAAAACTACCAGAGTCCATTTATCATTGCATTTTTTGAAATATAACAACAAGAATTCTCATTTAATTTTTTTTTTTTTGAAATGTTGATATTGAATTCAATAAAACTTTATTTAAACTAAGTTCCAAGTTAGGATAATTCTCAAAAAAAAAAAAAATTCTTTATTTAGGCTTAGTTCCAAGCTAGGATAATTCTAAAAAAAATAATAAAAAAATAAAAAAAATAAAAACTTTATATTAAGTTTAGTTCTAAGTTAAGATAATTATATAATTAAAAAAAAATTCCCAAAACGCGTTTTGCGCGTTTTGGACATTTTTTGTCGAAATACACACAAAACGCCCAAAACGATGTTTCGGGCGTTTTCCGTTTTGTGTACAAATTTTTTTTTTTGTTTTCCAAAATGCGTTTTCGAAAATGGTAAAGAGAACGAGTTTTTAGCGTTTTCGAAAATAAAAACAGAAAACGACCTCAAAACAGCAAAGAGAACAGGGGCTAAGTGTTTGGTAATATAAACTCAATCAATGATCAATAATAAAGTAAGAGTATTGAGTTTTTCTACAAGATGGAATTCTTGACAAAGATGTGAAATAGTTTTTGAACAATCAAGAAATTCCTTGTAATAAATGAAATAGAATGAAAAACAAAGTGAGCTCAATGATTTTATCAATAAATTTCTCTCTTAAATGCTCTTGTAAATTGCTAAAATTAATGTAAGAGAAGTGACTATTTATAGATCAAGAATTTGAGCTTCAGACAGTTTCGGTCGACCGGTTCATACTTTCGGTCGACCGAAAGTTTAAAAAAAATATCCATTGCCATTAAGCCGTTAAACTTTCGGTTGAACAGATATTTCGGTCGACCAGATTTTCGGTCGATCAAACACATTTTCGGTCGACCGAAAGTGTAAAAATTTGAATTTTTATTTTTATATCAAAAAGTTTATTTTTCCAAAAACTATTTCATGTTATATTTTGAAAAATCATTTTTATGCAATTAATGATTTTTAGAAATATTTTTGAGCTTTATAAACTTGCTAAAAATTGATGAGTTGATACCTTTACAAATGAGTTGAATTTTTTTTTTTTTCAACATAAATCTTCTAAAGTTTTAATCTTCGGTCTTCGACGATCTTGTTCACTTCAAATATCTTTAACGATTGCTTTGTACTTCAATGGATGACGATTTTGATCTCGGAGTATCCAAATGATATAAATATGATAAAACTCAAGAATTAAAATCATTAGTAATACATGAGATCTTGTTTGTTATAATCAAAACAATATATACGTGAATAGTCATAGGTCAACAGATTCTACCAGGAGGGAGCTTTTTGTACCATTGTATCACACTTCCCTCAAGGGTCAAAGCAAAAGCTTTGCACTTCAGTGCTGGAGTAGCTCCAGCTATTTCCATGCTAGCACGGTAGTTTAGCAGGTGATCGTCAGGGTCACCCCGTGAAGGGACTTATTTCCTCTTCGTCATCCAGCTCGTATGAGTGTAGTTCACTGTTCTCGTCATGACTGGAATTCATCAGGTCATGGTATTGGTCGTAGGGCGGTGGAGCGTACTCCTGCCTTTGTGGTGGCAAAACTCGGCCGTAGTTTGGCCTTTTATGGGTTGGAAAATTATTACGAGATTTGGTCCCGAGCTGCTTCAGCTCTCCTTTCCTGCCTATTCCTAGGCTCATGCGTGGGGGCCAACTTTTCTGCTCCTGTACCATGTTGGTCCCTATGCTTTTAACTCCGCGACAAATCTTCTTCAGCGCGTCGCTCCCCTCGGAGACACTGCCAGATTTTGCGGGTTGTGCCGACCTTGATCAGTTCGATCCCCTCGCTTGCCTCTGAATAACTCTCCTATCCGGCTGAAGACACTGCCAGATTTTGCGGGTGAAGCCTCCCTGTGTCTAGATGGGAGTTGGTCTTGTTCTTCAGGTGCTTCATGCTCTGGGCCTTCTTCGTAGAGGGGCGCGGATTCCACCTCGGCATATGCCTGTGGATCTTGATAATAATAGGAGGCAATGGCCGCATTGGATGGTGAGTAATGTGGCTGTGAATATTACGGGGGTATAATGGGCTCGTTCATAACATACCCTCTAGCCATGTAAGCGTTCATCGCAGCAGTTTGTTCAATCCGCTGTTTCTGCATTTCCAGCATTTGGGCTGCCATGCGCGTCATGTCTAGCAGCATGCGGCGATTTCGGTGCCGGCGCGAAGGGTTAGGTTGAGCCATTCCCTCGTTTGCGTTCTCCTTAGGCCTCTGAGGAACCTCTTCCTCACTGTGCTAGTCATTTCTACCCCTTCGAGGGTTAATATCATCATCACTTTCATTCATGTTTTTAGAGCAATTCCTTGGTTTTACCTTCTCTTTCAAAGATGGGTTATCTTTTATCTCAAAGTCCTAAGCCTTTTTCCAAGGTTGTTAAACTTATGTTTCAAAGTTCCACGCCTTTTTCAAGGTCAATAAACTTATGTTTCAAAGTTCTACGCCTTTTTCAAGGTTTTAAACTTATATTTCAAAGTTTCACGCCTTTTTCAAGGTCAATAAACTTATGTTTCAAAGTTCTACGCCTTTTTCAAGGTTTTTAAACTTATTTTTCAAAGTTCTTATGCCTTTTTCAAGGTCAATAAACTTATGTTTCAAAGTTTTACGCCTTTTTCAAGGTTTTTAAACTTATATTTCAAAGTTCTTGTGCCTTTTTCAAGGTCAATAAACTTATGTTTCAAAGTTCTACGCATTTTTCAAGATTTTTAAACTTATATTTCAAAGTTCTTATGCCTTTTTCAAGGTGAACAAACTTATGTTTCAAAGTTTTTATGGTTCTTTGCTCTTTTACAAGAGGTCGCTCGCCCCTTTTTCAAGGTTTCCTTTTGCGCGTGTAGCTTTTCATCATGAGTTTTCGTGGTTAGCAGTATGGCTTCCCACAGACGGCACCAAAATGTTGACCACAAAATCTGGCTGAACCTTGGACCAACACGTCTCAGCTCCTCCCTCTTGAACACGTGGATCTCCTGCGCACTGTGACAAACGATCAGTTTGCAAAGGGGGCCGAGGTGGCTCCCATTTGCACTCCGATGCCAAAGTCAGTGCTCATTTCAAGCAGATATAAATTGGGTGTGGGAAATATAAATGTGTAAAAGAGAGAAAAGAGTAAGAGTAAATATTTAGTTAAGAGTATGAAATTGCCAACCTCCTACAAAGCAGGAGGAGTGATCTATTTATAGAGGAACTCGTTGTTTTGGATCGTGACACGTGGTGTACTTTACACTTGTATTTACCCTAGCTTCTAAGAAGGAGATCTCGCCTTTTTGATATTAATCATTACTATACTTTGTAGGGGATGTGCGTCTGTCACTTCATGGTAAAGGTGGTGTCACATCTCTGACTACATCCCTTGTCACATCCCTCTTCTGTGCGTCACTGTAAAGCACCTCGGCTAAATATAAAGCACATCGTCCAGGCATAAATCAGTTCGGCCAAAGAGGTTCGCGTGATATTCCACCTCGGAGATTGACCCAAGGTGATATTCTAAGCTTTAACCATGGGCTAGAGTCCATTGAGCCTTCGCTGGTGGTCCAATGTACTGCATTTTGGGTACGATCTCAACAGTTCTTATAGTGTTTATATATTTTAATGGTTTCATAGCATTGCAATGATGTTAACTTCTGAATATAATCACCTTAAATAGGCTATAAATCGACACTGCCATTTTTTATGTGGATTTATTTATCTTTTTGTATTTAAAATTGAATGTTTTTCTTATGAGTTCATAAGAGCACATAAACTTATTTTAGTTATATATTTTTAAAAAATACAAATTAGTTTGACATCTAAAATATATTATACTATATGAATAGGTAAACCGTGGATTAAAATTGAACCAAACAGCAAGAAAACGGTTTGGTTTATTTTGGTTTGTAAAATGGTTTTGTTTGGTTTAGAAAAATGTCAAATTGCTTAAAATAGTTTGGTTTCAAATATGTCACAAACCGTCCAAACCGGATGCGATCACCCTTACTCTTAGACACGGTAAGACTATTATGAACTTCAAGACCAAGCCCTTTCCTGCCTGCAATGCTTGCTAATCAATGAGCACCCTTGTCCTATCTCCTTATCCTCTTTCCCGTTATGCGAATTGCATTCTCCGCCAATCATAAGAGAAGAAACTCTATCAAAGGTAGGCGTATCCAAGAAGACCACAATCAACGTCTGCTCACTCGTGGTGTATGCTAATGCAACTTTTGACATAACTTGATAGAGAGGAAGTTGCTTTCAGTAGCGTAGACTCTTTGGGTAAGGACTCCTAGCAAAGGATAGGAAAGTTAGACCCTTACTCTATTTCATCATAGGATTCTGGAATATAAGAGTCAAAGCTCAGTAGCTACATTGGAATTCATTTATCAACATATTTTTTTTTTCCATTTAAACTTATTTCAATAATTCTTCTAATCGCTTTAATTGATGCAATTGTTATAGCTCGTAAATAATAAATCTTTAGAACTAAGAATTCCATTCAAATAAAATCAACAGAAATGAATATTATAAGGGAAAAATTAGACTATTTAGAGGACCTGAATTAACAACATTGCCAAAGCCCATGGGGATCGACTGTGAATCTCCTACCTTTGAGAATGCTAAAACGTCTCGGGATTGCTTGGAAATATAAAAGTAGAAAAGATTAGAGCAAGCTATAGGACTAAAACCTTTCAATGTATCAGGTGTAGATAACGTATGAAGAAGTTTCAAAACGGTAGCATTGCGGAGTAATTTCCTAGATTTTTAGGGGCAGCTGCTCAGGCGTAAACCTACTTATTTTGTTTACCAAACGAATGCGTAACTAATAATTTTAATTTTGATTAAAATCTAGATCAAACAATGATTAATGGCCTCAAACAGTGTATGATAATATCTCTCATGAAAATCAGCCAAGATTATGGCTGAAAGTTTTGACAAGAATTGGTCCCCCCACCACACCCAACCCAACCCATCCCACCCTCACCCCTAAAGCCTCCACCCACTCCATCCCACCTCCATACCCGCACGGTCTAAATTCTTGCTCCCATTGTCCATTTTTACCAATAAAATTTATTTTGGGCAAAAGGTACAGTACAAGCATGGCCCAAAAGTTCATAATAATCTCACACTTGTTAAAGTTACACCAAATTGTGCTATTACCAGATCAAGATACAAGTTCCATTGCATATTGTACAATTACATATTCATGAATAAATCATTCTCCCTTTAATAATAGTCATATGTAATATTATATTTTGATGGTCCGTACTCTGACAACGACCACTGAAAGATGGTGGCACATGCTTGCTGTCAAGTCATTTTCCTATTAATGGTCAAGATTCCTCCTTACGGTTTGATCAACGGCTGTAATTAACTTCTTTCCAGATCGAGAGAGAGAGAGAGAGAGTCACTGAGCCATATGCATAGTATCAGTAATACACAGTATCAGATAAACGCTCATGTATCTTTCTCTGCTGGGATGACTGACTGTTATGAGGTCGACCTTGGTCGGGTGGACTATAAAAGAGAAGAAAATCACTCTGTTTCTTATGGAAAAAAAGTTGAGAGATAGCGATTGGTGAAGAAAAAGTTTCAAACTTTCAGCTTCAGCTGACTGTAGCTAAAAAACCCAGGAAGAAAAAACAAACAAAAGGGCTTCTTTTGTCAGTATTAATTATGGTTCTGTTGCTGAAGGAAGAGGAGTTGTTTGAGTTGGGTTGATTTTCTTGGATTTTGGGTTTATTAGTAGAAATTGGGTTTTTCTAATGAGCTTTTGTTTTTTGTTTGTGTTTTCTTGGTGGGTTTGTTGTAAAATTAGTGATAGTGAAATGCATGTGAAGATTTGAGTTGGGTGAGTAAAAGATGGGGAAGATGAGGGAAGAACTGGAGCTGAAAAATAGTTGGGGTTTAGGGTTTCAGATTTTTGGGATTGAAAGTAAGGGTTAGCATTTTTAGTATCTATAATTGTATTCATAAGTGTAGTTTTAGTGGTAGTATTATATTATTGATCATATATTTAAGTAAAGAGTTGAATTAAATATGAAGCTTTCAACGTCAGGGATGGGTCAGCAAGTTCATGAAGGTGCCTGTCATGTCTCCTCAGTATTTTCTTTCTTCACCCAGATGCTCAAATTCCTTTTTTTTAATTTTTTATGCAAAATTAAGGGAATTCAATTTATAATCAAGTTAAGTTGCGGCTGATGGGTAATTATTTGTTTACTTTGGATTATGGAAGGGGAGAAGAAGTGCTTGAATTCCGAGCTGTGGCACGCCTGTGCTGGTCCTTTGGTGTCCCTGCCGACAATTGGGAGTCGTGTGGTTTACTTCCCTCAGGGTCATAGTGAGCAGGTCTTTATGACTAATCTAATTAGACTCTGATTTCTTCTTTCATTTGTTTGATTAAGATGATATTCTAATTAGGAAATGACAGTTTCTGAGATGAGATTGTAATGTATCCTCTTTGAAAATGTTGGCCAGGTTTCTGCCACTACTAATAAAGAAATCGAGGCCCACATACCGAATTACCCAAGTTTGCCACCCCAGTTGATCTGTCAACTCCACAATGTTACAATGCATGTGAGTTTTCTACTTTATCATTATTTTCTTTTATTCTTGTTGTGAACTTACTTGTATGGAGAGTTTAGGCTCTGTTCGGTAACACAGGAGCAATTATTAATTGATGTACTTCTGTTTTTGAGAAAAATGTGTGGTCAAAAAGTGGAGAAAGAAAATGTGTGCGCGGCTAAAAAGTGGTTTGAGAAATTTTTTGTTAATAAATTGGTTTATAAATTGCAATGATCGCGTCAAAGAACAGATGCTAAGACATAGAGAGTTATGTTTATTTGTTAAAATTCAGGCAGATGTTGAGACGGATGAAGTATATGCTCAGATGACGTTGCAGCCCTTGACTCCGGTATTATCGGATTAGACTAAAATTATGTGATTCTTTTTGAACCTTCCTCTAATTATCATTGCAAATTGCTCATAGAACTAATGTTGTGACGTAAGTGCAGCAAGAACAAAAAGATACATATCTTCCTGTGGAGTTGGGAACTCCTAGCAGGCAACCAACAAATTACTTTTGCAAGACACTGACTGCGAGTGATACTAGCACACACGGAGGCTTCTCTGTTCCTCGTCGTGCAGCAGAGAAAGTTTTTCCTCCTTTGGTAATGATGGTCCCATGATATGATCATTTTGACACATGCATGCAGTAGTGATACTTTTTTAAACTTTACATGGTGTCTCAGGATTTCTCACAGACACCACCTGCACAAGAACTCCTTGCGAGGGATCTCCATGATGTTGAATGGAAGTTTAGACATATTTTCCGGGGTAAGTTCTAGAATTTTTTGTTCCGTGGTCTTACATTTTTGCGATATATGTTTGTATTTTTTATCATTGTGGTTGAGCTGTAGAGTGAATAAATCTAGAATTTTTTGCAATTCCACTTGAATTGGTAATATTTCTTAACTATTATAGTCAAGATAGTCCCATCACTAACATATGCTACTACATTATGATCTTGTATAACATCACAAAAACCTAACGGCTTCATAGTGTCTTTAACATTCTCCTATATCGATTTTATTTTTTTTAAAAAATAAAATAAAAAACATCAAAGCTAGGTGGGGATTTTTATGCCTCCACCTGAACCCAGTGTGAGGGGGGGGGGGGGTTTGAAGTACCCCTACAACGTCCATGAATTGTATGCTTATTTTCAATTTATCTAAACTCAAAATTCCTTGTGAAAAGGAAAGATACAGAACTAACTCAAATGCAAAAAGACTTCATACCTCCTCAGGGTATTTTACCTAATTCAAAAATAGTAACTACAAAAAGAAAATAAAACCAATAAAAATACTCAAAATAACAGAGAACATGTTTGGCAAATAAGCTCCTATCTTAGAAGCACCGAGGTCCACAAAGTATATGGTAAAAGATAAGCCACATAAGCATCATCATCAGTGTGGAACCTAACTCCATAGCTGATGTTATCTCTGCCCCTTTCTCTCCCTGTTTTTGTTTTTGATTGCATATTTCCTTATTCTTTCACGCAGGCCAGCCTAAGAGGCATTTGCTTACTACTGGGTGGAGCGTGTTTGTCAGTGCCAAAAGACTTGTTGCAGGAGATTCTGTTCTTTTCATCTGGTAACTCCTATCATTTTCCTTTTCGGAATGCCAATTCAGTTTTCTCACCTCAAGTCTTAATGACGATTAATTAAAGATGTCATCGATTCTTTTTCAGGAATGAGAAAAATCAGCTCCTGTTGGGAATTCGTCGTGCTACTCGGCCACAAACTGTGATGCCGTCATCTGTTCTTTCAAGCGACAGTATGCACATTGGACTGCTTGCTGCTGCTGCTCATGCTGCTTCTACCAATAGCTGCTTCACAATATTTTATAACCCAAGGTGGTTATAGATAATTAATAACATAAAATTCTACATGTTTTATTATGCTTCTTCTGACACACTCGTTACATCAGGGCTAGTCCATCCGAATTTGTCATATCTCTTTCAAAGTACGTCAAAGCTGCTTATCATACACGTGTTTCTGTTGGAATGCGTTTTCGGATGCTATTTGAAACTGAAGAATCCAGTGTTCGCAGGTACAATAGTACTTGAATCTTCAGTGCCATACATTGTTGTTTTCCTCATATTATGATATGATGTTTTCCTTCTATTATGATATGATGATTAAACATCTCGAGTATTCGGTAAGTTAAAAGCACTTCATCTTGGAAGTGAAGAATAGAGATACCATCTTTGCATATGAAGACGAGACGGAAACTCACCTGTATTGATAGTTTTGTTGTATTTTGTTAATTCTTCACCACAGTTAACTTTTCAATACATAATAACTCACTACATCGTAATTTCTCACTAAGATTCTGAAGGGACAACCAGTTCTTCTAATGCATCCAAAATCACTGCAGTGATATCGGTAGTGTGTTGAGAAATACCACTAATTTGTTATGGATTCTGTTGTGTAATGAAATTATCTAACAATCTCGTCTGGTAGATAATGAAAAACTGTCATTAGATCGCCGAAAGTGGCATGTGGCAGATTGGTGCTAAAATGTTTGCTGGCTTTTTATTTTTCTGGACCTTTGGTCTTCTTATGCTTGGGTGATTGCACGTCCAGATACATGGGCACGATTACTGGCATTGGTGACCTAGATCCTGTTCGTTGGCCAAACTCTCACTGGCGTTCTGTCAAGGTACAATGCATGCCTATCCTGCACAAGATATTACTGTAAAGTAATCTGCTCTTAATTATCACATAGTATATTTTGTATCACTTGAATGCTCTTAACGTTGTAGCTAAAGAGCTGAGATTTTTTGTATAATTTCTATCTTGTCAATTGTTCATAAAAGACCAGCTAGACAAATCTTTGCGTAACTCTGTCTTTTAATCTCATTTTTCTTGCTTAGCTTCTAGAGCTGGTTACAGTAGTTTTCCTTTTGCACAATGCATATTCTAGATCAATAGATACTGAACTGACATTGGTGAATCTTCAAAATTAATAAAATACATTAGTTAAAACTCAAGTCGTGAAGATGGTCTTTGGTTCATTTGGGCTTTTTAACCATGTGGGAAACTTTATTGTCACCCTTTCTGAAAGGAGATCGCCAGTTAGAACCAAAAGTCCACCCCAGTTCCAACCAATACTCACAATTAGATGCTGAAACCTTTTAGCATCATATGACCAACTATCCAGGACCATGAATTGGAATGTTTCCTTTCTATTCTCACTTTAACAAGCAAAAAAAAATCAAGTTGCTCATGTCACCAGAAATTTGTTAGTAATAATCAATTCAGACAAGTCAGCCTACTTTGTGTTGACATAATAAATAGCTTTGGAGACTTCCTGATAGATGGCTATTAAGATCAGCAAGGACTCGATAGATGCATTTAGCTTGTGTTCTTAGTGTTCAGTTACTTAAAATCTTCAAATTGGAAAACTGTCATCCATTCCCTTTGGTTCTTTTCCTATTTTAGCCAAGTTTGGATTTGCATTTTCAAATTCTCCTTGTGAGATTAATTATAAAAGCATATTTAGTTTTCAATTATTAGCACATGGATATACTCCTTCACTGTATTGTAGAAGTTGCTAGAGGACTCACACGACAAACAGCAAAGTCTTTATATTCTAAAATGTCTGATTATAAGCATTATATGCCCTATTTTTTTCTTGAGGAATTTAATTCTAACACCACTTACAGACTGAAATTCAGGATTAGGGGCTCTAAAGTAGCATGACATCCACTTTAATAATCTGCTTTGTCCAACTATATCACATGATAAGTGTCGAAGAAAAGAGGGACGGCTGGTGGAATTTATGCCCTTGTGCCTATTTCCAATACAATGCATTAGCGATGCCTACAAGATGAACTCCCAGCATCCTAGATTTAATGTTCTAACTTCCATTTTTTGGACTTCCCATGATTGATTTTAATAGTTAAAAAAGTCACTTTTTTGAACTTCCCGTTCGATTTTGTCTAGGGTTACTAACAATATATTATTTTAGTTGTCTTGCAAACTTAATTGGAAATTAGTATCAGAGTATCCTGTGCTGTATTGGAAAAGCCCTTGTTTTGCTTGGAAAAACATATGCGGTATTTTAAGATGTGCTCGAGATATTATTTATTGTTTGGTCACTTCCTCCCTTTGGTTTCCTTGCCTTGCTCATGTAATTGTTGATATAAAAAATCAGATTATAATCTTTTATTTTCAATTGAGAGTGTGTGAAAGGGAGTGGATATGAAGTATTCTTTACCAATATTTATAATTTCATATTTGTGTGCGCATCAAAACGGGTTTGAAGAATATAAATTATCTGACTGATGAAATACCAAGGAATTATAGGGTACAAAACAGCTAATAAAACACCTTACAAAATATCAAGCTACTCTTAAAATCAAGATATTTAATCTGTTCCTATAATTAAGGAAGATTCGATCCTCTAGCTATGCAAAATAAACTATTCTCTCTAGTTGTACAGAAGAAAAAATATCCTGTTCACATTTAATAAACAAATCATGTTCAAAATTTCTACAGCACTTAGTTTTCCGTTCCAACTCTGAGATTGGTGTTAGCATAAACAACAAAAGAACAATGGTATTAACGAGGATCTTGGTTACTGTTGCAATCATAGTTCACCATTCTTTCTTCTGTGCTGAATAACAATTATCGAAGCAACTGAGATGTGAGTTAAACTGCTACGTAAACAATTTATAGATCATTAAATTCTAAGATGTGATACTCAACTAACCAAACTTTGTGACACTATCCAAACAATGACTGCTATTTGTAACAGTTAAATAGACAAAATGAATAAAAATTGACAGAACTTGTAAGTTCTGAATCCTCATTCTTTTCTCTCTCTCCTAATCTGTGGGCAAAAAACAATCCTTAACTGAACCGTATTGAGGTCAATATTTGTGAATTTTGAACTGGAGTGATATGAATTATCAAATTATTAACTCATGTGCTTAATTAATGTGAACGATGTAAATACCTTATAAGCAGTACAAGTGTAAACAATTATAAATAACTTGCAGAATTTCAGCATTAGAGGATGTGGCTCAACTGTTTCATGTCGATCATAATTGTATTGTATATGCTTATTAGGCATCACAATCATGCCAATCACATCAATGTTGTTGGCCTGATTTGCATATTTCTATAAAGCCATTAAAAAGCTGTCATATAGCTCCAATTAAGACGTGCACAGAGGGAATAGAACTGTGGAAACTATGAACTCTTCTGCATTCCATGTCCATCAATCCCAACCCAACCCTATTCATGCATTGATATTGAACTTAGCTCAAGGTCGAGCACTTTGAATGGAAGTTCTCCACAATATCATTCAGATAATGAGCATGGACGGATCTCGACTGTTAGCTCAATCAAGGCTGTCTCTCTCCAGCTTAGGATCTTGGTCTGAAGATCATTTATCTGTTTTGTGTGTCTGTGCAAGCAAGCAAGGGGGAGATTTTGAGGAATGAACATCGGGAGAACGACTTATATTATTCAGCGGCTAAAAGGCTGCATGCCATCAGAACCTAGAGACAAAATATTGCATATTGGTGTACATATTTTCTTACTGTACCTTTCATAATGATCATGGTATCAGTTTAATTATTATTATTTTTGCCACTTTTTTTTTTAATTTAATTTTGCTCCTCTAGCACCCATAACCTCAAATACTGAAGACTATCCAGGTTTAATGTTTTATTAAGCATTTCTATCTTTGCAATTGTTTGGTGAGGCAGTGGACTAAAGTTTATGCATATACAAATGAGATCCAATTATTCTTACCAGTGATGTTGTTACTCTTGCCTTGCCTGTATTATAGATGAACTATGAGACTGACGAGCTGTGCCTTCTGTTACACCAATTACTTAATACTTACCGACTCTCCTTCACTCCTTTCTTTGAATTTGTAGGTTGGCTGGGATGAATCCACAGCGGGAGAGAGGCAGCCACGGGTATCATTATGGGAAATTGAACCCTTGACTACATTTCCAATGTATCCCTCTTTATTTCCCTTGAGGCTGAAACGACCGTGGTATTCAGGGGGATCATCTTTTCAAGGTATACTTCTGCACCCAATTTTTTTTATTTAACAGAAAGGTAATCTTATAACTGTGGTGAAGCATATCATAATACAGGCAAGGCACTAGTGCGCATCATTCAATACTGAACTAGTTTAGTTTGATTCTCTGTGTCTTTTCTTAGAGGTTCTCATGTGTTTATATGAAAAGGATTTCAAATGTGGAGGCATTATACCAAGTCTTTTTATGTTTTTACTTCCATATATTTCTCTTTTTTGCTTCTTGTTGAAGGTGTTTGTTAAAAATTAAATAGGAGGCATCTGGGTTAGTTTTTTCTTGTCATAATAGGTCTATGTTGCACACATTTTGAAGTAAAATATTTGGGTTCTAAGTCTCAATGCCACCAATTTATTAATATTGAACTGGGACACAATTTAAATAAATACAAGTGCCCTCCACCCCTATATTGGCTTGAGCTTTCAGATGGATAGTGTCCTGATCTCATATGCCACTACTTTATTCGTTCTTTTAACAAAAGCCTCACAAACCTGAGGCACACTCTCACTCTCTATTGATTGATTATCAAAAACTTATAGAAATGAAGGCCATTATCAACTTAGCACTATCAATCTTCCTCTCCATACATGATAAGGTTAGCTTTCACAATTTAGATCTTCTGAAAGTTTTCTACCAGAGATCAAATTGCAAGACAGATTAGGAATATGAGGAATAGAGTTTTCTGATATTTTAATAGAACCTTTTACTGAGATGAAGAATTTTGGATAGATGGGTGTTGGCTCATAATCCTGTATAGGAACTACAATTGCCATTTATTGGAGACGGGGAAGGATTCTGTAGGTTGTGAAGGCAGCAGAAGCTTGGGAAATTTTGTGACTCGAACAGCTTGATAACTTCGGTTTTTTGGATTTAGTCCTAAGGTTATTCTCAGTTTGGGATTCAGCTTCCCAAGTTCCAGCACACTCGTGTTGTGGCTTGATGTAATAAAATCAAACTCTATTTTTGTCAAAATGTTTCTTACATTCATTCCTTGGTCCATGACCAAAAAAGGCAAGCATAATTTCTGTTTGCCGCCGGCACTAAGTTCTCAAAAATGCCACTTCCAGAATTTTTCCCTTCCTAGTATCTCCAATCGTCAAATGAAACTTTCTTCTATTCTAATTGCAGCAAATACTACTATTATAAATGCAATCAATTCACCAGGCGCTTGCTCTTCAGTCAAAACTGCGAAGATCAAACACCATTTCCTTCTCAAGCATCTGCTTAAATACATCCATTTCTTGCCAAAGTTGATCCAAATAATTGAAATTATAAGTAAAACTATAGATTAAATTGCCTCACCCTTTGAAGCTTCCCCTTCAATTCATACAACTGAGAATCATCTCCTAGAAGTTCTAGCCATTTAGTTTATGGGTAATAGTTTGTAGAGAGTGATTCTCATTGGGAAAGATTGCTTCGAATATTTACGCGCGACTTTTTTCTGGCATGAAGAGATTTTTTCTGGTTTCAGCATATACTTGGCAGCTCAGAACCCTTTACGAGTTCTGTTACCATGATACAAAATGGGTAATTTAATTTCTATCTAGATAGGAAAAAATTGCAACATATATAGTCCTATTCTAGGTTACAAACTGGAAAACAATTAATTTCCATAAATGAGATATCTGCTAAATTACTAATTAGTTCACTAACAGCTAAGGATATTCCATAAAAGTTAATCAATTGATTTGGCTGGTAGTTTATCAAACACACGATTTGCAAGCTATGAATACAAATGTTCCAGGCATTCCATCATTCAAGTACTCGCAATAATTATCAGCGTCCTGGAAAGACATCAATAATTATGTCAAGCATAAAGGCAAGGAGTTGAAACATGAGGAGCTGGTTATTTGTTTCAGACTTGAAGTGGATAGCTAACAACCTGACACAAAATTTGAGGTCACTACATAAAATTTAAAGCCAATATCATAGGGAATGGTTCAAAAACTATAACAAGAAGCAGCATTCTAATGATATTCCAAATCAAGGGAACAACAAGAACTTGAATAAGTTCAAGAACAATTGCTGCAAATTCTCTTTTTGTTCATTTAGAAGATTACCAGAAGCCTAAAAACTTCCAGAAGAAGAATGATCTAGCCAATGCAACTGAATTAAACTGAGAATCAGAAGTATGTCAAATATTAGTCTCTGTTGTCTTTAAATGCAACAGTCAGAAACTCCAGAAAATGGTGGATGGACAGTGGGGCTACTCGTCAAATTTGTGCCAACAGGTCAATATTTTCTTCATACAAGCGAGTTAATGGAGAATAACATTTATGGGAAATCCTCTAGCTCTGAGATTGAAGGACAAAGGGGAAGTGGTACTCAATATGACTTCTGGAAAAGAACTGTTTGGGTCTTTCCTTCAAGATTGAGATGCTGCTTCTGTCCTCGAGACCTTCTACATTAGAGGGAGCACATTTGCCTCAAAGTACACAACTTGAAAGACTGAAAGTGTGGGGCTCGGATAATTTTGAGTTTGTTTTTTATTTCAGTTTATGCATTTCTCTTGTAGTAAACATGTTCTAGTATTGTAGTAACATTAGAGACGACTAATTATTCTTCTAAAGGGTCCTACCATGTATAATTAAATGTATTCTCTTGTGGGAAATGAAATTAAAGCTTATACATGAGTAAGTACCAGAATGATACGAGTTTCCAAAGCCCATACTACATTTTCTATTTGCTTAATATGTTCAGTAATTTATCATCATTCTGCTTGTTTATTGTTTTTGAACGAAATATGTAGTTTTCCAGTCCTTTTATATGGTCGAGTTGTTATCCTGTGTTCCAATCACAGATGGCAGTAATGAAGCAATAAATGGCATGGGATGGATGAGAGGTGAAACTGGTGAGCAAGGACTCGGTTCTATGAATTTCCAGTCTGTTGGTATGTTTCCCTGGATGCAGCAGAGAGTTGATCCAACAGTTCTACGAAATGATCTTAATCAGCAATACCAGGCTATGCTGGCAGCAGGTTTGCAAAATTGTGGAAGTGGAGATTTGCTCAAAGACCAACTCATGCAGCAGTTCCAGCAGCAGCCTGTTCAATATCTTCAACATTCAGGCAACCATAATCCCCTGTTACAACAGCAGCAGGTAATCCAGCCATCAATATCTTCACATATGCTCCCCACACAAACCCAAATGCTGTCGGATAATTTGCAGAGGCAAACACAACAGCAAGTTAATAACGTATCTGAAGAACATCAGCAACGGCTCAATTATCAAGAATCATTTTTAATGCAACGTGATCAGCTTCAACAGAGGCAGCCATCTGATGTTCCTTCCCCTTTATTCACGAAATCTGACTTCACAAATTCGAACAGTAAATTTGCAGCATCTATTGCTCCTGGAATGCAAAATATGCTGGGTTCACTTTGTTCTGAAGGGAGTGGTAATTTAAGTTTCTCAAGACCTGATGAGTCAATACTCAAAGAGCAGTCACCCCAACAATCCTGGGTGGCGAAATTCTCTCAGTCACCACACAGTAATTGTTCAAATTCAACATCACTTCCACCATATTCAGGAAAAGATGCTTCTGTTGAGCAGGGAACGTGTAGCTTGGATGCCCATAATCATTCTCTTTTTGGTGCTAATATTGACAGTATGGGGCTCTTGCTTCCTACTGTTGTGTCTAGTAACGCTACCTCATCAGGTCATGCTGAGATGTCCTCTATGCAGCATGGGACTTCTGGGTTTCAGAATCCTCTTTACGGCTTTGTGCAAGATTCTTCTGAATTGTTGCATAACACAGGACAAGTTGACCAACCAGCCCCAACCTGTACCTTTGTCAAGGTGTGTTAGTTTGAGGGTGTATTTGTAATTCTAAACATGTCTACTTATGTTTTAGGTGAGTTACAATGTTAATTTCTTTTCTGTTCGTGCAGGTTTATAAATCAGGGTCGATTGGTAGGTCACTGGACATGGGCCGGTTCAACAGCTATCAAGAGCTGCGGCAGGAACTTGGTCAGATGTTCGGGATCGAAGGGTTGCTTGAAGACCCTAAAAGATCAGGCTGGCAGCTTGTATTTGTCGACAGGGAGAATGATGTGCTTCTCCTTGGAGACGATCCATGGGAGTAAGTATCTTGATAATCCAAGCTTTTTTCCTTCTCATTGAGTGAGTTCTTAGGCACTCTAGCCTTCAATTTCCAGTTTTGTGCGATAGTAAAAGCTATAAGAAAATGCTTAACATGGCTTAATCCTTCTTTTTCCCATGCCACTTTCGTATGTAAATGTAACTTATTTTATGCATCCTCATCCCTCTGTTTCATCTCTATTAACAACATAAATGGTCACTCGAGATTTTGAAAAATGACTACTTCAAAACTGACCATGGTGAATGAAATTTTCAGGGCATTTGTGAATAATGTCTGGTATATCAAGATCCTTTCTCCCGAGGATGTGCAGAAACTGGGAGAACAAGAGGCTCGATCATTGAGTCGAAATGCATCTGGAAGGATAAATAATACTGATGGCCAGGACCTTGTTGGACTCTCATCTATAGGGTCACTCGAATACTGAGAAAATGATGCTTCTGTCAAGACACTGGATCCCAACTCTTTCTTGTGCAGTGCCTCTAGAAGTTGCTCATTTATACACCATATATGGCTTGATAGGATTTGGCCTTTTCATGTTGTGTGCAGTACAATTTCATTCCAATGACAATGTCTCTTTAGTAAACATGAACCTATTAAAAGTTTAAGCATATGTGATTTCAACTGAGAATCTTGAACCTCCCTCGGTCGATGTATTTTGTGAACCGAGAATTAATGGACATTGCTTCAAAACATTTTCTCATTTCTACATTCAATTTGTTAATGAGCATTTGTTTTCATGATATTGTGATGGCTTACGTCCTAGTCGTAGGGCATTGACCTATGTTGCTCAGGTTTGGTAACAAGTGTCGGGCAGGGTTGTGCGGACACGGATACGCGACACGAATACATAGATATGTGATTTTTTTTTATTTAAAAAAAGTCGGGACACAACACGTTGGAGATACGCAAATTAATTTTTTTTAATTTATTATTATTTAAATTTTGATATTAAATGAAAACAAACTTGTAAGTTAGATTTTTCATTTTTTTAATTGCAGGAGCTTCGTCCTTTTCCTTTTTCATTTTGATGTATAAGATGTAGTTTCAACACGTATCGGAGAGTGTCGGTGTTGGACACGTGTTGGACACAACATGCTGACTCTTGGCAGAATGTCGATGCAACCTAGGTGTCCGGTATGGGTACATGTTTGATAGTTGGTCTTTTTCTTCTAAAATCTAAGATATGATACGGTTGAAAGGACATAAATTTTGACACGAGTGCATGAAAACGTTTTAAAAACTTCAAATTACTTTAGAAATTTATATATTGATAATTATAGATAATTTTTTAGGATATAAATGATCATCTTTTGATTTAAAAAAATATAATATAAAGTATCATCTTTTGTTTTAAATGATTCAAAACTAATCACATATTTTTATCTCATACCAGTGTATTCTATAAATTCTTATAAAGTGGATAGTTTAAGCAGCATATGCTTCGACTCTCACATGATTTGAAGTGTCGTGAACAGACATCATGTATATAGGGGTGGTTTGGGGAGTTTTAGGGAACACTTCATTGTTCTTGCTAAACCATTAGGACTTGGAGAAGTTGTGTCCGTGGATTTTGAGTGACAAATGTTGGAAAGTAGATAACCACACAAAAATGAGAACACGAGTCTTAGATAGCATTTATGACCTTGTAAATATTGTCGTAGATAGCATGTAAAACCTTCTAAATATTATATTCATCTATACATAAGATTGTTGTGACTTAGTAAAAACTAAATATTATATTCATCTATTACATGATTCAAGAAGTAAATAAAAGTTGGCCATTTAGCCTCCGTTTTTTTACGTAATCATTATAATTTATAAACAACACAATTTCTCAAATCATTTTTCAATCACATGCATTCTATCTCTCCACTTTTAACCTCACATTTTAACTAAAAAAACATAAATAAATCAATTTATAATTGTTATAGTGTTACGAGCCTAATTCTCTCAAGCTTGTTTCTATTTAGAGCATCTCCAATGCACTCCGTCAATTGAAAAAAAAAAAAAAAAAACCCCTGACACGTCTGCAAATTGACGAAATTGGTTAAAAATGTATCTCCAATACACAATGTCAATTAAAATGTTAAGCTGACGTTGCTAGAAAAAAATTGACAATGTCGAGTGCTCCGTCTAACTGAATGAGTCAGCATTAATTTATTTTATAATTATTTTAACTATATTAAAAAGGGATGTGAGGGCATCATGGTTTGAAAATTTTAGTTGAAAATTATCTCTAATCAAGCACTTTTTAATTACTTTTATTCAAAATTTTCATGATTATATTAAATTTAAGATTAATAATTTAAAAAAAAAATGCATTTTAATAAATTTAATTTATCAATAAAAATTATCGCTAAATAAAGTTATATAAAATATTAGTCATTGAAATATCTTAACAAAAAATAAAAAGATAATAATTTAAGATTAATAAATAATTTTTTGTCTATAATAACTAAAAAAATCTCATAATAAATTTAACTACCAAAATAAAATGTAAAAATGAAATATAGTCTAAGAAAACAACATTTATAGTTTATAATAACGAAAAGTTTAATATTATATCAATCATTTTATGAATAAATTATTATTTTTAAATTTTAAAAAAATGCTACATAATCAACAATATTTAAATATAGACGGAATCATTGGAGATGAAATTTAAGACTTCCATGTAAATTTATCCACGTTATCTAGAAGTCCGTCAATTTTATTGTCACGTCAGCCCCAATTCACATAGCTTATTGGAGATGCGCTTACAAGGAAAATGCAAGGTATGGAGAGAAACAATTGGGGTAGTTGAAGTAGTGGATTTGAGTGGTTCACAAGTGCATCTTCGGGGGATGGGTAGTTGAAATAATATAAAGATGTTTAAGAACTCTTGAACTAGTTGAGTAGTATACACTAGCTAATATGCTATTTGAATTATAAAAATTTGTCAAAAATCTTTTGACTTTAAAAACAATTTCCTAATCCTCTTCTACTAATATAGATTCATTTTCATAGCGTTCTACTATTATAATACTCGGTTATAATGTATTCATAATCTTCACATGATTAAGTAATAAATATGTCGAGTTTCACCTATGCCCTATATCTGTGATAATTTTTTTTTCTTTTTTGTATATTTACCATATTGTGAACATAACTCTTCAAAATAATGTTTTCTACTTGGTCAAATAGTTATATAAACTAATGCATCCTAATTCTATCAATTTGGTCTTTAATATATTTCATTCAATCTTGAACAATTAAATTTAAAATATGACATATACATCTAACATGGAATAAAAATTCACCAAATTTAGGATTAAGAATTCTACATAATTTATCTACAACAGATTTATTTACACTAGTATTATCTAACGTAAATGATCGAATTTTACTTCCGAAAACATATTCTCTAACAATTTGTAATATAGCATTAAATATGTTGGTTGCATTATAAGGAAATTCTATAATTTTAAAAGCAATAATTTTTTATCCATAACCCAAAGTGGATTAACTTAGTATGTAGTTGCAACTTTATAACCTTTTTTTTATTAATCAATTCCCAAACATCAGAAGTAAATAAATAAAATAATACCACCATATTTACATAAATCGGTTATTAATTGGTTCTTAGTTTTAATAAAATATTCTATAGCGTCAGAATGAATAGTGTTTCTACTAATACCAACATACATGAGTTGAACATATCGTTTGATGTAGGTAACGAAATGTCCGTTGTCCACTATGCTTAGTGGCAACTCCTCCCTCGTAACAGATTGAACCATTCCAATTCGATTTTCTTCTACAGAATACATCCACGTTGTAAGTATAGATGTAGAACCACTAGAGGATGAACCAAATTACAATTTACTTTGATTTGAGTCCACGAACCTATATTTGGTCACACACTTGCGAAAGTGACGGTTGAGGTGTGTAGTACCTATACCGCTTTGCCAAGTCAACTATTGTGCACAATAATTGTACGCAGTTGAGATCAATTTGGATGTTCCCAAAACTTTGCAACTTTCTTACCTTTTCCGACTTTTTTACTTTCCTCTTGCGTTGGGAATGTCGACCGGATCATTTTCTAAGATTTGAACATCTTCTTCAGTATCATCTAAATTGATTCGCTGATCACCGGCATCGTCAACGTTTTCTGGAATTGAATGTCGTTGAGACTGGCAAATTCATCATTGAAGTGAGACTAGGGTGTTGAGTCATGCGCCCCAATTCCAAGTTTATCATCGAACAATTCTTCAAAAAATCTTCGTCTGTGATTCATTCTTTTGTATGTTGAAAATTTGAAATAGAAAGAAATTTGTATAGTTGTAATTATATTATGAGAATTGAAATGTAGTATAGGAAATAAGAATGTTGAAAATGAAATGTGTATAATGGTTAGAATGAAATGTGATTGTGTATAATGGTTGAAATATAATGAAAATTTGAGATATTGAAATGCAATTATGTAATGGAAATTGGAGAGATTGAAATATAATTGCATAGAATATAGAGAGTATAATTGAGAGATTTTTGTAAAATTGAAGTTAAGATTATGTGGTATTTATAGATAGAAAATGAAAATAATAAAATAATGAAAAAATAAAGTTATGACCCCAACGGTCATAATAAAAGTTGTGTGACCATTGAAAAACGGTCACACAACTTTGAATGTGACCGTTAGAAATTCAATTGTTTTTTTTATAATCCAATGAGCCTAGAAGCTCGATCCGGCTCATGGCTCGTTTCCACGAGCCACTCGTGGTTTGTTTCGCCTATTTGGCGAGTTGAGCCACCCTCGACTTGTGCCGAGTCGACGAGCTGCTCGACCCGTTTGTCACCTTGATAAGTGATTTATTAGCATATATTTAATACACTTATTATCTTATTTTGTTATTAGTTTGATCCTATTGAAGTATCGTTTAATGCATTTTCATTTATTGTGTTATACAGGATCGCAAAGGAAAAAAAGGAAGGAAACAGGACCAAAGAAATACCAAAAATCAAGAAGTAAACTTCAAGGACATAATCAAAGGGCTCCAAATCAATAATCGCATGTGGGAAGAAGATTAGATGCAAAAATTATGGTCAAATAAGGTTTGGGGTGAAGTTGGAAATCAAAAACCCAAAAAAGATTGTAATCTAGAATTTAAGTCAGAGACTGAAGCTCAATTTCTTCATATAAGACTTTCGGATTTTGGAAGATCTATTTCACAAAGAATTGTATATATTTGAGTTTTCTTTCCAACGAAACTTGAATCACCACAATCGGACTTCGGAAGAGAAAGTTATGACCAAAACATCAAACACAGACGCTTGTCGACAGAAATGCACTTACGGCCGTAAATTGTAAAGTTACGGCCGTAACTTCCAAATTTCAAAAAATTTCAATAGCTTACTTATGGCCGTAATACGGAAAGTTACGGTCGTAACTTTCTCGCGAAGAAATTTCCTTATCTGATTCAAGGTCTATCTTTGGGGTAAAGTTAGGGCACGATTTTGGGAGTATTAAAGGAGCAAAATCACCACAAAAAGGAGGCTGGACATTGAAGAAAATTGAGAGCAAAATATAGAGCATTCTTGGGAGATTTTCAAGCTAAAGAACATCAACAACAATGGAATTCATGAAGCAACTTGAAGAATCTACCACAACCATGCTAGGCTAAATTCCATATCTTGTTCAAAGGGGAAGTTGTGTTAACTCAATTATGTTATTTTCTTTTCTTACAAATTAGTAGCGTGAATTCATTCATTTATTTCAATTGTTGGATTATTATATTTTGAATGTTCATTGAGTTTATCTGATTAATAGTTTAATTTGGCCAATTGGATTATTGATCTTTGGATTCATGAATATGCTATGTTTAGATTCTTGATCCGTAATTGTCATTGAATCTTTACTTTGGTAGCAAATAAATCTCGTGCAGGTTTAGTAATAATTCAACTTGGATTGATTAATTCGAGCTTGTGTAATTAACGATCCAATTCAATCTATTCTTCTAAATTTTCATACTAGTTGTGCATTAAATCCTAAGAGCTTGTCTAAGATTGTCCGTGGCTAGAATTGGTTCGAAGAACTTGGTTTGAATCAATACACATAAGGAAAAATTTAGATAATCAGAGCTTGTTGATTATTTATAATTGATAATTGAATTAGGGATAGAAACACATTACAAGGAAAAGTATAACATTAATTGAGGGTACAACCGAACCAGAAAACAAGATTTCTTCTTATATTATTTCTCTAGTCATATTTAATTGTTTATTTTTATGCATATTTTTTTATTCAAGCAATTTTAAACAACAAACCCCCCATTCCATTATAATTGATTGAACAACTAAAATTAGTTTCCGTTCCTTGTGGGATCGACACTTACTCTCGCTACTACATTATTAATTAATATTTGGCAAGTAAGGAATTATTTATTATTTTGGTGCATTGCGACACGCATAAAAATTTTGGCGCCATTTTCGGGGAAGGTCAACCAATTTAGTTGTTTAGTTAATTAGAATTTTATTTTTTTTCTGCATTTTATTTTATTAATTTTATTTTCACTTCATTTCTATAATTTTTCAAAAAAAAAAAAAAAAAAAAAATCTTGCATGTCTACTTCTTTACTTATATGCATAAAACTCGATCAACTAATTTTGAGTTTTTTTATTTTGACCCAGAAATCGAGAGAACTTTTCAACAGCAAAGAAGAGCTGCACAACCAATGGCGGTAGCTAACAATAATCTGACTCTCAAGCAACTAGCTACCCCAAATGTTGCTCAACAACCGCTATGTATCACTTTTCCGGCAGTTGAAGAAGGCAGAACTTTTGAGCTAAAATCCGGACTGATCCATCTTTTTCCAACTTTCCGAGGACATCCCGGTGAGGACCCATACAGATACCTTAAAGAATTTCATGTGGTATGCAACAGTATGAGGCCAACGGGCATTACCGAAGAGCAAATAAAAATGAGAGCTTTCCCATTCTCATTGAAGGATGCCGTCACAGACTGGCTTTATTGTCTACCATCTGGAACAATCACTACTTGTCCGGTGTTGCAAGAGGGAAATGGTGAACAGGTAAGTGCTGCAGAGAGTTTTCCGTTCAAAAGACAACAGTACAATCCGTACTCTAATACCTACAATCCAGGATGGAGGGATCACCCCAACCTAAGCTACGGAATTAAAAATCCCCCAAGTTTCATTTCAAACAAACCTCAATGGAAATTTCAACAACAAGGAACCTTCCAACAACAGGGGCAGTATCAGCAAAAACCTCAAGGCTCAGGTATGTCTCTTGAAGATATGGTAAAAACACTAGCAACTAACACATTACAATTTCAACAGGATGCAAAGTCTAGCATTCAAATTTTGGAGAACCAGATGAGCCAAATGGCCACCGCCATCAACAGGTTGGAAGCACAATCCGGAGGTAAACTACCATCTCAGCCTGAGGTGAATCCTAAAAATGTTAGTTTCATCACTCTCCGGAATGGAAAAGAGGTTGAGGGGCCACAAATGAAACCTGTTGCAGCTGAAGAGGAGGAAGTTGAAGAAGAAGGGGTCGGAAAGAAAAACAGTACTTCGCAAAACCCGCGGGTAAAATCCAACTCTAACTCAATTGGTAAATTGACTCCACCTCCTTTTCCTAGCAGGTTAGCAAAAGCGACTAAGGAGAGCAAGGAAAAGGATATACTGGAGATGTTCAGGAAAGTGGAAATCAACATTCCACTGTTAGATGCAATCAAGCAAGTGCCCCGATATGCGAAGTTTTTGAAGGATCTGTGCACCAATAAGAGAAAGCTAAAGGAAAATGAAATGGTAAGAATGGGTGAGTCTGTATCTGCACTTCTTCAAAGAAAATTACCTCCCAAGTGTAAGGATCCAGGTATGTTTACCATACCTTGTCAAATAGGCAATAAGAAAATAAATCGTGCTTTAATAGACTTAGGAGCATCTATCAATGTAATGCCTAGGTCTACCTATGCTTCTTTAAAACTGGCCAATTTAATCGAAACGAATGTCATAATTCAATTGGCTGATCGCTCTAACGCCTATCCGGATGGGTTAGTTGAGGATGTGCTAGTGCAAGTAGGAGGGTTAGTGTTCCTGGCTGACTTTTATGTGTTAGACATGAATGATGACCACTCCCCCAACTCTACTCCTATTTTGTTAGGCAAACCATTTCTAAAAACATCTAAGACCAAGATAGATGTTAGTAGTGGCTCACTTACCATGGAATTTGATAATGAAATTATTCAGTTTAATATTTATGATTTTGTGAACTACCTTGATAATGATAATCCTATTCATTATGTTAATGTTATTGATTCTTCAGTACAGGAAACTTTCAAACTTGGTGGAAATGGTGAAAAGCCAGGTAAAATCTCGTGTATTACATTGCCAACTTCTGATGACATGCTTTTGCCCCTGTCTTGCAGGCCCTAATGAAAAATATGAAAAAGAAGTTGAGCTTTAAAAATCCACCTAATCCCGGTTGAAGGAGGAAACAACAAGTCTAGCCAAAGACAGTAAATAAAGGCGCTGCTCGGGAGGCAACCCGAGAGGGGAGTTTCTTTACTCCCTCAAATTGTTATTTTTTTATTTTCATTTTTGTCATTTTCCTTATTAGTTAATTTCATTAAAAAAAAAACATGTTACATCCTTTGATTCCATTCACATTCCCCTATTTTGTTTTGTATTGTCACGCTCCACATTGAGGACAATGTGGAATTCAAGTGTGGGGGGAATGATTATCTATTAATTTTTGTTATCCCTGTTTTATTCATCTTCTTTCAATTTTTTTGTTAGTTTTTTTAATTGTGCTTAGACCCACATTTTGGTATAATAGGAAGCGGCCTCACTTATGATTATTTTTGAACCACCAACTTCCTAAATTGCATAATCGGACAAAGAATGAGCACATAGAGATGAGTTTTCCAATAATTTCTGAATTAGTTTGAAAATGGGGACAAAATGAAAAATTTCTGCAACCTAATTGAGTCAAACCAAAATAGATATGATAAAATACCGCTCCGAGTAACTTCATTTTATCCTTATCCCCTAGATTTTGAGTTCGGAATGAAGACTAAGCAATGACCTATACTCATAATTGGATGGGAGGAATACATATAAACCATAATTTGTGAGCTTTTGAGCTTATAAGTTGTTTTTTCTCTTTATATTAAGCTCTTATTTCTTTGATGTGTTCCTACATGGTTGATTTGTTCTTGGATTTGCTTTTCCGTACATGCCGTTGTAGCTTCTTGGCTCAAGTGCAAAATATAGTAAAGACATTAGGTTAAACCAAATTTGACCTGGTAAAAGGGCCTACCATGATACATGTACCAATAGAAGCCCTTTTGAGCCTTAGCCTTTCCTTGAAATTTTGATGCCACGCTACAAGCCACGAATACCCTTTCTTTTGCACTGTCTCTGTTTTGAACCCATAGAGAAGGGATTCGCAAGCTTTTGTTGATTAAGGATTGTGCTGTGGTCTAAGTCTAAGAAGTTGCAATGAATATCTTGTGTTGAGCGACGGTTGTGTAATGGACTGAATTCAGGGGAATGTAATTCTATCTTGTACCAATTGGTGACTGCGTAATGATTTGAATAAAAGAGAAGAAGTTGCAGTCTATACTCAAAAAAAAAAAGAAAGAGAAAAAGTAATAAAAATGAAGTTTAGTAAAGAAAATTAGTAGTTGAGGAAGTCAAACACTCAACTTGTGAAAAAAAAAAAAAAAATTCAAGTGTGAACAAAGTTGGGTAGAGTGAAATAATGAAGTTCGTATTGAGAGTGAAGGAAGTAATGTCATTGTGAATTGACTTGGTTTGCGAAATTCCTTCTCGACTCACCCTAAATAAGTCATTTTATCCTACCTGACCTGAAGCCCCGCTACAACCAAATAAAGACTTTTACTTTGCACTTGTGTTATTGTTGGCTCCGGTTATGACATTTGAGCAGTCTATGGTAATAGATTCTCCATGCAGTGAGTTGAGTGAAAATTCTCACCCTTATACACTTTGTGCGAAGAGAGAAATATCTAGTGAGGGTGTTAACTCCCATTACATATGCTTATGAGTGGTTTGAATTGCTAGGTCTATATTCTGTGCTTTCAAGTTGGCCAAAAACTAACACCCATGTAGTAAATCATTGATAGAGGTTAAGAGAGAACTCACGAGAGATGGGAGGATACAAGCCACATTGGGAAATGAATTGGGTTGGGGGTATTGATTTTCATTTCTGTTCAGAGGATATTGGATGATGCATCTCTTGCACATACTAACACACTCCGGTTATGCAATTGAATTTTCATGCTAAAAGAGAAGTGGACTGTAACTTTGACTTTCCGATTGTAAGTCTATCTTTTTGTTTGAGTTATGTTTCTTTCATTTCACATCATTATTCGAGGACGAACAATGGCTTAAGTGTGGGGGGATTTGATAAGTGCTTTATTAGCATATATTTAATTCACTTATTATCTTATTTTGTTATTAGTTTGATCCTATTGAAGTATCGTTTAATGCATTTTCATTTCTTGTGTTATACAGGATCGCCAAGAACAAAAAGGAAGGAAGCATGACTAAAGAAATACCAAAAATGAAGAAGTAAACTTCAAGGACATAATCAAAGGGCTCCAAATCAATAATCGCATGTGGGAAGAAGATTAGATGCAAAAATTATGGTCAAATAAGGTTTGAGGTGAAGTTGGAAATCAAAAACCCAAAAAGATTGTGATCTCGAATTTAAGTCAGAGATTGAAACTCAATTTTTTCATAGAAGACTTTCGAATTTGGGAAGATCTATTTCACAAAGAATTTTAGATATTTGAGTTTTCTCTCCAACTTAACTTGAATCACCACAATCGGACTTCGGGAGAGAACGTTATGACCAAAATATTGAACACAGACGCTTCTCGGCAGAAATGCACTTACGGCCATAAATGGTAAAGTTACGGCCGTAACTTCCAAATTTCGAAAATTTTCAGTAGCTTACTTACGGCCGTAATAAGGAAATTTACGGCCGTAACTTTCTCGCGAAGAAATTTCCTTATCTGATTCAAGGTCTATCTTTGGTATATCTTTGGGGTAAATTTAGGGCACGATTTTGGGAGTATTAAAGGAGCAAAATTACCACAAAAATGAGGCTGGACATTGAAGAAAATTGAGAGCAAAATATAGAGCATTATTGGGAGATTTTCAAGCCAAAGAACATCAACAACAATGGAATTCATGAAACAACTTGAAGAATCTACCACAACCATGCTAGGCTAAATTCCATATCTTGTTCAAAGGGGAAGTTGTGTTTACTCAATTATGTTATTTTCTTTTCCTACAAATTAATAGCGTGAATTCATTCATTTATTTCAATTGTTGGATTATTATATTTTGAATGTTCATTGAGTTTATCTGATTAATAGTTTAATTTGGCCAATTAGATTATTGATCTTTGAATTCATGAATATGCTATGTTTAGATTTTTGATCCGTAATTGTCATTGAATCTTTACTTTAGTAGCAAATAAATCTCGTACATGTTTAATAATAATTCAACTTGGATTGATTAATTCGAGCTTGTGTAATTAACGATCCAATTCAATCTATTCTTCTAAATTTTCATACTAGTTGTGCATTAAATCCTAAGAACTTGTTTAGGATTGTCCGTGGCTAGAATTGGTTCGAAGAACTTGGTTTGAATCAATACACATAAGGAAGAATTTAGATAATCAGAGCTTGTTGGTTATTTATGATTGATAATTGAATTAGGGATAGAAACACGTTACAAGGTAAAGTATAACATTAATTGAGGGTACAACCGAACCCGAGAATAAGATTTCTTCTTATATTATTTCTCTAGTCATATTTAATATTTTATTTTCATGCATATTTTTTTATTCAAGCAATTTTAAACAACAAACCCTCCATTCCATTCTAATTGACCGAACAACTAAAATTAGTTTTCGTTCCTCGTGGGATCGACCCTTACTCTCGCTACTACATTATTAATTAATATTTGACAAGTAAGTAATTATTTATTATTTTGGTGTATTGCGACACGCATCACACCTCTACTCTTCTCCCTTGTATCATGGATTTGATCTAAGTATCAAATACCCTCAAGCTAATAACTTCTCTCTAGAATAGAAACAAAATTTGAAATTACTTAAAACTATTTTAAAATAGAATATAAACGATGCAGAAAGTCCATTGATCAAAAACTTTGTTTCCAAGAATTTAACATGAGAGATTTGATGATGGTTAAATCTCTCGAGAAGAACTCTTATAAAGTCTCAATAGGGAATGATTCTAACGTAGTGAAAGTTTATAGTTATGAACAATATCTCACGACGAATCCTAACTTTATGATTTGAAATATCAAATACAAAGAAAGAAAGAACAATTTTGAGAAATTTCTCAATTAAAATTCAATTAATTTCGGTAAGGCTTACGACTTTCATTTAAAGCATTAACTAAATTTTGGATAACAACTAAATTCCTAAATAATGACTCTGGCTAACGATCATCATCATCATCATATCATACTTCATATCCTTTACTACGTAAAAGGAGGATAGTGGGAGGGATTTCCCCGTCCACTATCCCTCCCCAAATCTCTGCCCAACGTGTAAGTTAAAAAAAAAATGAAATTGATCAAAAGCTGAAAATTGAGCATGTTGTACAATGAATGACACAATTCATGCACCACTCGGTCAAATCAGTCAAGTGGGAGCCGCAATTTTTGAATTGTTTTGGGTCCCACTTTTGTTCTATTTTTGAAAAAATGTCGCATTATTTCACTAGTCTAAAAATAATACTGATTTACACATAGTAAAATTTATATTTTTATAAATTGTAATAAAGTTTACTTAAAGTAATTACCCGAATATAAATATTTGACTAAACTAATTATATAATATTACATCAAACATAAATATACCATAATGAGACATATTATTTTAAAATAATGTAATTTGTAACAGTAAAATTTTGGAGAATGTGTGGCTAAATAGTAGAGAATGTGTGGTTAAATGGTAGATAATTTTTTTTAAGTTTATGTGTAGTTTATTACAAAAGTATTTTATGAAATTGTTCTTAATTTTAAATCATATGTGTAGTTATAAGCATTAAAATTATGTTTTGATTTTTATTATTTTGTATCTTCAATATTACAAATCATATTTTTTGAATTTTTTGATTTATGTATAATATTAATTTATTAATAAAAATATTGTTAAAAAGAAGAGAGAAATATGTGATTTGTTTATAATGATAATTAAATAGCGACTAAGTTTTAAAATACATTTATTGATTGAATGTTGTTTATTTTATTGATAGAGTGTGATTGAAAATGAGTTTGAAAAATGGATATTTGAATAATGGGTACAAAGCAATAATAATATGTTGTTATTGTTATTTGTATATTTTGATATAATTACCATTTTTTTTTATTAAAGGTAATATTGAATGGATATATCAAACACAAGCGAAATAAAAAAATAATAATATGATATTGTTATTTTTTTTTTTTTTTGAATATTATTACCATGATTAAATTTCTCTTCAAAATCATTTTAATTGATGGAAATTTCGAGCATCACATAGGAGAAAAGTCTAGTATACTTATCTATACTTATATAATAATAGGATAACCGTCACCATTTTACGCACATAGTTTCGTGCCCATTTTCACTTGTCATCTTAGAAAATTTATTAATTTTATCAATTATTTTAATACATGAATCAGGAGAGTTCAATTAATGCATATAGTAAATGATTTGTGGATTTGTGGGAAAAAAATATCTATAAAAAGTCAAACTATAGATTATTTTTATTCATTTGATAATTATTGCATTATTTTGAAGTCGAAAAATATGCAATATAGGTGTCAAATGCAAGATCTCAACGAGAAGTTTAATATAAGCTAACAAATGAAAGCAAATTCTAAACACATCATTTGTAAAATCGTCTTAAATATTAAAGGTAAAAGATTTACTTATATTTTTTACTTTTTCCAACATCCAGTCTTTTTTAATTTATCTTATTTAAGTCCTAAAATGATACATATCATTCTTACCTAAATTCAATTTGATCTAAATGATTAATTTTGAATCTTTTCCCTATCAAATTGAAATAAATAATATATATCCGATCTTTCTAAATAAATTCAACTAAATCATTTCATTTTTTACAACTTTAGGTTCCGATAAACTTGTTGGTTCAATTTGTAAAATAAAAGGTGTTAGCAAAATCATTCCATCTCACAATAGAACATGATCAACATGTTTTTTTTAACATGTACAAAAATAGTATGTACAATTGTGAAAAATGAATTCTAAAGAATATGTGGTTGAGAATGAATATTGAAAAAAATATTTCTGAAGAATCAATTTTATACGAATAAGTGATAAAGTCATATGTCTTGTAGGTTAAGCCTCTACTTATAAATTGAGATGTATATGTGATTTTTTTTTTTTCTTTTTGATATATAAAATTAATTATATTTGTAATATTCATTCAATAAATTTAATTAAAAATTTTATTTCATATTATTTATTTGTTACAATCATTTAAATATAGGACTGCATATAAGTTTGTCGCGTTTAAGTTTAACAAATTGAAGCATTTAATTTTGAGCATTTTTTTAATTTTTTAAAATGTATGGTAAATTTTGATATTGTTGCTTTTTTTACATGTAATGTAATGAAATATTTGTTAAATATATTTAAATATCAATTATTACATTAATATAGTACAATTTTTTAGAGTGCTATTCGGGGAGTAGATAAATTAATTCCATAAATATCTATCAGCCTTTCTATTCTATTTTATGAGTTGAAAATTGTAAATATTTCAAATTTTAGAAATCAAATAATCGTAAGCTTGACTTTAGTCATCAAATCAAAATTATAAAGTATAGAATAAGTCACATGTCAATATCTTATTTAGTCTAAATAGACTAAGAAAACTAGATAATTAATAATTAATTGTTAACAGAAATATGTACATCGTAATTTTATATTTTATTTTTTTGGGTATCTTTCATTATATATGAATGTACAATTTATGTCGGACATTGTATTTTTACAACTTATTCAATAAATATTTGTCAATTATATCTTTCGTGCATCGCACGGGAGCAATTACTAGTTATATATAAAAGAGGAGTACTTCCCAAAAATATGTTTTTGAACTTTCCCGCCTAAACTACATTTCCTAAAATGGAAGTATTTTCAATGAATCGGAATACTTTCGATAATTACACTATTATTTTGAAATCGAAAAACATGTAATATGGGTATCAAATCGAATATCTCAAGGAGAATTTTAATACGAATTCACAAGTGAGCCAATTTTAAACATGTCATCCCTAAAATCATATCAAAAATTAAAGGTAAAAATTTTATTTTGTATCTTTTATTTTTTCTCAATATCCAACTATTTCAAAATTGTTTTATTTAAGTCCTACAATAATTTATAATTTATTTACTAAATCTAATTTGGTCCTAAATGATTAATTTCAATTCGAGTTGTTTTTCTTATCAAATTAAAGAAATAATAAATATTTGAATAATTTTTGCAACTTCATATTTCGATCAATTCATTTGATATTTTTTATATTTTTACATGTACTCATTTTGTGCATTAAATTATGTTTAATACTATAGATTTAAATAATCAAAATATGCACAATATATATTACAGACTTTTACCAGTAGTTTAACTATTTTTTACCAAAATAAAAATAAAGACATATTAGCAAACTCATCATATTTCCAAATAGAATGTGGTCAAATAAGTTTATTAAAAACGTATATAAAATATTTTTTTTCGGTAATGTAGCCCTTTGACTACTAGATGAAAAAAAAAAAGTCACGTTTTATTGGAAATTATTGAATAAGTTTTGAATATTTTGATAGTTTGTATCTATGATTTTTTAATTTTTTTAAATTCCTGTCATTAGTCGTGGTTTCGCGTTGTAGATCGATTTATATGGAACATAATTGTTTGATTTTAAGTTTTTGAGAATTGATTTTTTGAATAGTAATTTTTTTATGTGTTGTGGGTTAAACAATAGCTCCGTTTTTATAAATTGAGATGCATTGATGATTTATTAGTATATAAAATTAATGTATTTGCAATATACATTAATTAAAACTAACATTTCAAATTGTTTAATTGGTTACACTCATGTGAAGATAACTAATTCTTTTCGCTTTCTTAGACTAATTGTTAGTTTAATTTTCATACAAAATTCTCAATCCAAGCTTCTTTAGTTCTGGTTAAGTTCAATAATCTAAAATACAATTTACTTAATCTTTATGGGTACGATATCTAGACTTCAAAATTCACTATATTACTCGTGCAATACATATACTTGCGGTAAGCAACATTTCTTATATTCATTTTCAATCACATATTCACACAATAAATATTCTATACATAAATTATGAAAATCTCATTACTTTTCAACCACACATTCCCCTAAAAATTATTATTCAAAAAATCATTTTATGTTTAAAATGTTCATCAAATAGAGGCTTAATGTAATTATAATTTTCTTTCAATTGTAAAATTTTTGCTGCTTGTAAATAATTATTATGACCTCTCAATTTTTAAACATCTAGCGTTGTCATTTTTTTTTTTACTTAGCTTATGTTTGATTGTCATTATTTGACCACAAAAAAAGGAGTTTTGAACAGTGTTTGATAGGATATTGTGTGATTGGAAATGAGAGAAAAATTTTATCTTTATGTTTAAAATATTTTATTGTTAAAATGTGGTTAAAACTCAGTATTGTAGAAAAAACGAGTTAAAAATAATGAAAATCAAACAAATGCTTAAATTGTTATAAGAGGTAGTTGAGACTTGAGATTTGAGCTCTTGACAAGTTTACTCGTGTTCACCTCCATACCAATAATTATAATTTTCTGCTTGTTCGTTAATCATTGAACAAGTTATTCTCAATACAATAAAATATTTTGTCATAAAACTTTATTTAAATTGTCTTTCGTCCTAAACTCATCAAAAATTGGAGGAAGGTAGTCTATCAAAGTAGACTAATGTCGCACAATGCCTCTTTTAGGTGTCTTGTGACTTTTAGAATTAAAATACTTATTTTCTGGTAAACTTAACGATAGTAATATGATTTTTTATTTTTATTTTTGTTTTCTTCTAGCATATAGAAATATTTACTTTTTAACTTGAAATACTGTTGTAGAAATTCTAATTATGTGTCTCCCCAAAGCAGCATCAAAACTTCTTCCATTTGGCAACTCAAAAGTCTTTAACTAATTCAAGTTATTTTCTCTTAAATAAGAAACTCGAAATGTATAATATCTTCGGGAATGGTGGCTGATGATGCTAAAAAATCGCATCTAAAATATTTCGAGCTTGAACAGGGAATAAGCACGATCTAAATCTTCGAATACCTGAAGAAAAAAAAAACGGTGAGGTGTAATCTCGTCACTCCTCCAATGCTTAAGTCAGTAATGAGAAAAATAAATATTAATGCAAGATCTTGGCTATGAATTGTAATAATAATTCTGTACCTCAATAATGATTGAAAAACTTGTATTTATAGGGGTAAGCAGTACATTCCAGGTAGGATTAAGTTGCTGGATGGTTTGGAGATTTCGAAGTTCCATTAGACGTAGGAGTCTTGATGGCAGAATTAAAATAAGGTTGTATGATCTCATGTGGCCATGTTGAAGTAGGACTTTAGAGAATCAAGAATCATGCTTGCGTTGGGGTGATATTCATGTGGTCAGGCTCGAGGTCATCCTCGGATTTATGGTGGTCGAGGTTGAGGTCCTCCTCGAGTATAGAAAATGTAATAAGAGGAGATATTCATGTGGTCGGGCTCGAGGTCATCCTCGAGTTTTGGTGGTCGAGGTTGAGGTCGTCCTCGGGAATAGAAAATATAATATTGGATTACATTCATATGGTCAAGGTTGAGGTCCTCCCGTGTTCATGGTGATCCTCGAGGTTACGTATTTAATTAGAAAATTATATTTTGTCAAAAAGTCCTGACTCTAAGCTTTTGTAAAGGCTCGAATATGAGTAAAATTTATACTCATAAGTGACAATAACTCAATTTAACTAATTAAATCCAAATATAGTATAGACAACAGTTTGAATATTTTGCAGGTCTTTTTGCAATATTCATCCAACCGAGCACTCATTATTGTCAAAATGTCTCATTGCCATTTGATTTGGTCGTTTGTAGAGAATGTCCGCCATATTAATATTTAAAAAAAAAAAAAAATCTCTTTAGAATTTTGAAGATAATCAAATCCAAATAAGGGGTTTAGAAATACAAATTTAAAAAATGAGACTAAAAGCTTGTTTGGTAATGGTAAAATTTTTACCACAACTTTTCAAACTAAATATCAACCATTCATTCTTAGTTAAACCACCATTTTTTACTTTTCAAATATTTTTAAACCACACATTCATCAAAAAATAAAAATAAAAACTACAAAATCAAAATTTTTCACATTGACAAACAGGATCTAAATTTGTATAATTTCAAAAATCAAGTTGTAATTATTATAAATTAATTAAATTAAAAATTAATATATATATATTTTTTTATATATATTAAGGTCACAATATTATATAATTTCATGTCACAAATACAAATCTTTTTTGTCACCAATTAATTTCAGGGTCACAGGTCATGGTTATGTCACATTTATTCAAGATCATAAGTCATAACCACCTTTATTTCATGTCACAAGTCACAACTATCATTTTTAAGGTCATAAGTACTAAAAAATATTATAGATAACATTTTTACATCAAATCATAACCACCATTTTTAAGATTACAAGTCAATTTTACACCAAGGCCACAGCTACTACCACCACCTCCTCCTCCGATTACTGCAGTCTAATGCTGATAACAAAATTTTAGCTGAACTACAAAATAAACACTTAGCAAAGCACCTGGTAAAATTGTTCAGAAGAAAGCTCCAGTAAGATCCAACTATGGCCCTCTTGCAGCTTCTAATAGGTAAAATTCATTTATCAATAAATCAACGAATGAACTGATCAAGCCCACTTCTGGAGGCAAAAGGGAAAATACCCCCAAAATGAGATTCAAGGATCCATGATTCTTTTGTGATGGGTAGTAAAATTGAAAGTATTGCCTCACTTGGTGATAGGTATTCTTCAAATTCTTGTCACCTCCAATCCATCAACAAATAATGTTAGTTATCTTCGATTCTCATAATGAACTCTGTATTTCTCAGGTTGACGTGGAGGAGCTGCGTGCACAGGCATTGTCGTGCGGCTGTTGTTGCTTTCAGTTATCGAGCGAGCTTGGTGCGTGTTATTCCTCCTACTAACTGAAATTAAAAATACTTGTTGATTATGGGAATCGATGAAGCAGAATTTGAAACTTAACAACACAGAAATTGAACAATTTTGATAAACCCGAGCTTTGCGACTTCACGCGATTTTCTTGAGACAAATTTGCTCTCTTTAGTGCCGAAAGGTTCCAAGCAATTGTCTCACAGGATAGAACGGATTTCGTTCTTGTAGATGTAGCACCTTATCTAGAAGAATCCACGAACAGAATTTTGAAACTTGTTAACCAAACTTAAAGACAAAAAATTGCAGAGAGATTTTTAGAAGGTATTCTTAATAATAATAATAATAATTTTTTTTTTTTTTTTTTTTTTTTTTTTTTTTTTTTTTTGTGAATTATAAAAATGGAGACAAGAGAACTCTATTTATAGAGAAGTATGAGATGTTTCATAAAGAGGTGGAACCTGTTAGTGAATGGTGTCTTTCATGAAAGGATGTGAACATACCATAAACGTTCTTAGAAGAAGACGGAGGCATTACTTCACGATTTTAAGTATTCTATTGGGCTCATTCACACATTTTCTTCCAACAATCATCCACATGAATGAGAAATTTGATAAAGTTCAGTTCTACGTTTTGAGAAAACCTACATAAGGATAAATAGTCAAAGACTTGGAACTTTCCATAATGAGAATCTATCGGATTCACTTGATGAGTAGTGGACATGATGTCTGGAACTTTAAGTCTTCTAATTACAATTTGATGTGTGAAGTTAGGGCTAATTAGGCTCATTCATACTTCTAGACTTTAAATTTTTATAATCAGGTTTTTAAAAACTATTTTACCAAATCAAGTAATTATAAATCGAACCCTATTAACAAGAACGACTTTCAATAAAAATTACTAAAAATGTCTAATTGAAGGTTTCTCTTGAACTCTCTCTGGAGAGAGAGAACCTCTACAGTACCTCATTGTGAATTTCTACTCCGGGTGGCCAGAGCTTGGTGGAGGGAGAGGGGTGTGGTTGGCTGAAAGTAGGCGGTGGAACGACGAGGAGAGCGAGGAATTAAAGGTTTCGCAGAAACTTCAATATTTGAGTCCTATGTCTGCGGTTTGTGGCTTAGACTAAGATTTAGAGAGAATGCTGTTATGGTTGAGGATGGAGTTAAGGTTTCAATGGGGACTACACTTAGACATAAGGTACTTTTGGGTAGGGAAGGGGTTATGGTTCTAATGGGGACTACGGAGATGGGTTGGGTGTGTACGACGTACTCAAACCCTAGCCCCAGATCTGAATGTTTGACGAAAGAGAAGAGTTTGGGTACGCACTGTTGAAAAGGGATTTGGAAGGTGGTGGCGGAGGTCGGTGAGGCTGGTTTGGAGGTCGACGATGATGATGCGAGTGACTCCTCTAATATAGCAAAAGGACTTCTTGTGGGGGTGGGGGAATATGTGTCCACCATAGCCATATGAGGCAGCACTTTGGTAGATAAGGATGTGTGGTCGAAGGCTTGTCATTTTGTCGAGCAATGATGATGTCAAGATTGCGATTGCCAGAAGTACTAAGGATATACAAATTTCTGTGAAGTTGTGGATGCAAAATGCTTAGGGGCCGTTCTCTTTGTGTTTCGATTTTGGATTTTGAGTTTTGAATTTTGTTTTGAATTTTGAATTTTGATTGTTTGTTTTGAGATTGCTGAAAATACGTTCTCTTTGTAATTTTGGAAAACTGTTTTCAAAAATAGAAAACTGAAAAATGCGTTTACTTTGTATTTTTTTGATATATTTATTTTGTGATATTTTATATGTAAAAAATGGTTGATTTGTTGAATTAAATTAATTTTAATGTTAATAAATCAGTTAGTTCTCTATGTTAATAAATTCATCATTAATATAGTTTCAGCTAAACAAAAATTTAACCTCATACCAACAAAATCTTAACATGGATCTATATATAATGGTAAAATAACATAGAATTTCAAGTGAAGGAAGAGTCTCACATTTACACAATAATAATAATAATAATAATAATAATAATAATAATAATAAATAAAAAATTACAAAAAAAATATCTTAACATGGATCTATATAATGACAAAATAACATCAGAACTTCAAGTGAAGGAAGTGTCTCACTTTTACCCAAAAATAATAATAATAAATAAATAAATAATTTACAAAAAAAAAAAAAAAAAAATCATAACATGGATCTATATATAATAATCAAATAACATAAGAACTTCAAGTGAATGAAGTGTCTCACTTTTACAAAAAAAAAAAAAAAAAAAATTCTCAACATTAATCTATATATAATGACAAAATAATATAAGAATTTCAAGTGAAGGAAGTGTCTCACTTTTTAAAAAAAAAAAAATAATAATTTATAAAAAAAAAAAATTCTTAACATGGATCTATATATAATAACAAAATAATATAAGAATTTCAAGTGAATGAAGTTTCTCACATTTAAAAAATAATAATAATAATAAATAAATAAATTACAAAAAAAATAATAAAATAAAATCTTAACATGGATCTATATATAATGACAAAATAATATAAGAACTTCAAGTGAAGGAAGTGTCTCACATTTACCAAAAAAAAAATCCAAAACGCGCGTTTTGGTCGTTTTGGACACAAAATATCCAAAACGCAATAAACTCGTTTTGAGTTTACTTTGTATTTTTTTTTGGTGTTTTGAAAAACGCGTTTCTAAAAATGGGTAAAGTGAACGTGTTTTCTATATTTCCAAAAATTGAAAACTCAAAACAGTAAAGAGAACGGGGCCTTACAATATGACACATGAAGCAAAGAATTCTTATGAAATTATAATCTCAAGAAGCCCTTTTAATTGAAAAGAACTGTAGGAAAATGAAGATTACGAAGTAAAGCCCGGCCCCGTGTCGTTGAGAATTCCAGCTCCACCAGATGCATAGTTCACTCCTTTTACAAGTGCATCATCATTTGGTGCCAAAGAAAGATACGGTGCATAAGATGGGAAAAATATGTTATTCCATTGTTGGAATTTTCAATGCAATTTGAAATAAATAATATTATAATGAAAAGAAGAATGTAGATAATGTATTGCTTTTATTACATAAAGTCACCAATGGTTCTTCCATTTGTGAATCTCCCTGTTGCTCTTCTGTTAACGAGTCACCGAAAATGAAGGTGACCAAGGATGCTGCATTCGAAGGGGTGGCAGCCAACTGAGCCAAGGCTATTGAAATGATCAAGTGTGTGAAAATTTCTTCCATTTTAGCCATCTCTCAATCCTTGTTTAAAATGTGCAAGTCGATGGCAAACATTTAGGTTATTATTCTCCATTGTGGAGAATGCTTGATTTTTTTGAATTAATACTGCAAAGTTGGAAGAAGCTGACGGGAATATTTCCATGGTTGGGAAAATCATTGAAAGGGATAGCGGAGCTTTATGGGTGGAATTTGGGTGGAAAGAAAATAAATTACAGGGAATTAAATTCCTGATAATTGAAAGTTTAATAGGTTTGATTGGTTTAATTTTTTTAGGTAGAAAAAGTGGAGAATTTTCCAACTTTTGTTGTTTGATTGACATTATTTTTTATGGAAAATAAAGTAAAATTTAGCTATTATAATATTTTTTATTTTCATTTTTAACAAGTTTGTACTTAATAATAATAATAATGTTAATTTTTGGGAAAAAAATAAATCAATTAACAACAACAAAAATGATCAAACGTAACAAAAATAGTATAAGATTTTCCATAAAAAATAAAACATCTTCCCCCCTTGGAAAACGAATTCATCCAAAACAAGGAAAATACCGGATTTCGAGGCAAGTGGAAAAACGAATTCCATGAAAAACTTAGGCAACCAAACAGCGCAAAGTTGGAAAATCACGTGAAAAATCATATTTTCCATGTAAAATATGGCGAATCAAACGCAGCCTAAATAATTATAAACTGTAATTCATTATACAATTTAATTAAGTTGCAATTGCAGTTGTAATTAAGGTGAATATAACTAATTCGATTAATTTTAACAAAAAAGATCTGTCATGTTTACAAATTGATTAGTTATAATTGTAATTAATTGCAAAAGTGAAATAAAGTTACAATTGTCATTAACTATAAATTGTAATGCATTACAATTTGTAACTAATTAAATTAATTTGAAAAAGAAAAATGAAATTTCGAGTGACTTGTAATATATAATTAAGTTACAATAATATTTACTTATTTTACAATTGTAATTAATTGCAAAGTTGAAATAGAGTTGTAATTGTAATTAATTACAAACTTTAATTTATTACAGATTAATGTAATTACATCCCATTTGTAATCAAGTCATAATTAATTACAATTCGTAATTGATTACAATTATAATTACAACTTAATTGGAACTTAATTGTAATTAATTAGTTAGTTACATTTGTAATTGATTACAAAATTTAAAATTATAATTAATTACAAACTGTTAACATGATTTCTGTTACGACCATACTTAAATGAACATGACACGTAATCAGCAAGGGCCCACACGAGACCCAATTGCTGCTAACAATGCCTAGAACATATAGCCTCATAGGCTATTGAATGTCGAGGGTAAGCATTGTCCGAAGCCTTTACAGCTAGACCAATTATTCCAAATCGATGTAACCCAAAGTGGTACTCCTGTCTGGAGAAGCTAATCGTGACTTGATGTGACAGTCTGTTTATAAGGGAAGTGATGGGAGCCACTCCCCAATAGTAGGTAGTAATGATTATATCCAAACAATTGGGTTACCTCTCCAACGTTTAAGAGTCTAACACGTGTAAAAAAAAAAAAAAAAAAAAGCATGACATGTGTCGCCATCTAAGACAATATCTTCATCATTAAATAGAATACACTTGTCTCCAATGAAGATGTTAAAAAAACTCAACACTTGAACTTCATATATAAAATATTACTCATTTTTCTCTCTTTTACACACTTATATTCCAGCACTTAAATTGTATTTACTTGAAATGAGTACTGACTTAGGCATCGGAGTGTAAACGGGAGCCACCTCAGCCCCTTTTGCAAGCTAACTGTTTGTCCTAGTGCACAGGAGATACACGTGTTCAAGAGGGAAGAGCTGAGACATGTTGATCCAAGGTCGTACCAGATTTTGTGGTCAACATTTTGACACCGTCTGTGGGAAACCACACATCTAACCACGAAATCACGTGGTAAAATGGTACAAGAAACCTTGGAAAAAGGCGAAAAACCTCTTGAAAAGAGTGAAAACGAACCATACAAACCTTGAAAAAGGTGTAAGACTTTGAAATATAAGTTTATTAACTTTGAAAATGTATAAAACTTTGAAATATAAGCCCCTGTTCTCTTTACTGTTTTGAAGTCGTTTTCTTTTTTTATTTTCGAAAACGCTAAAAACGCGTTCTCTTTATCATTTTCGGAAAAAAATTGTACACAAAACGCAAAACGCCAAAAACCTCGTTTTGGGCCTTTTGTATGTATTTCGATAAAAAATGTCCAAAACGCAGAACACGCGTTTTGGAATTTTTTTTGTTTTTAAAGAATTATCTTAACTTATAACTAAGCTTAATATAAAATTTTTATTTTTTTATTTTTTTATTATTTTTTTTTAGAATTATCCTAACTTGGAATTAAGCCTAAATAATTTTTATTTTTTATTTTTTGAAAATTATCCTAACTTGGAACTAAGTTTAAATAAAGTTTTATTGAATTCAATATCAACATTACAAAAAAAAAAATTAAGTGAGGATTCTTGTTATTATATTTCAAAAAATGCACTGATAAATGGACTCTATTGGTTTTGAAAGAACTTGCATTTTCTGAATTTTAATAGAAGTGGAGATTTTTCAAATTTCGAATCTGATCAAGCTGTGTTAATATAGACTCTTAATGCTTACATTAGTGTGTTGCATGTAACCATATTTTTAATGTATTGTGAAAGGAAATTTGAGTTTGAATTAGTAGTATTCTGCAAGCAAATTAATTAAAAATAGTTTAAGTAGTATTCTGCAAAATTTCAAACAGAACGTGTTTTCCAGCTTTTCATTTTCAAAAACAGTTTTCAGAAATGACAAAGCAAATGCGTTTTCAGCAAATTTGAAAACAAAAATGAAAACATGAAATACAAAACATTTTCGAAAATGAAAATACAAAATAAAATACAAACAGAACGCCACCTAAGTTTATTAACCTTGAAAAAAGTTTAAAACTGTGGAGTATAAGTTTATCCACCTTTGGAGAAAAGACGGGACAAAATCGCTACAGTCATGAGGATGCACCTAAAGTTGGCCCGTATGAGAATGCCAATGAGGATATCCCCAACCTAATCCTCCTTGTCGGCACCAAAATTGGTGCATGCTGCGAGATATGACGTTCATGGCTGCTCAAATGTTGGAGATGCAAAAACAATAGATTGAGCAAACTGCTACCATGAATGCCTACGTGGCAAGGGGATATGTGGTGAATGAACCAATAGTACCACCGCACTACTCGCAGCCACATTATTCACCTCCTGATGCGGGCACTGCATCGTATTATTATAACGAACCACCAATGTATGCAAAGGTGGATTATGTTCCCCACGGAGAAGAGGACCCTGTGTATGCTACACTGGAAGAACACAACCAACTACCTGAATATCGTGAAGAAGCCTCCCCATCAAGATCCGGCAGTGTCTTTAGCCGAATTGGAGGAATTTTCAAAACCAAACAAGAAAGCAAGGCTGAACAAGCTCAGCATCAAACACAAATGCCTAGAAATAGGCGTTAATAAAGGGCTGAAGAAGTCCTCTGGTGGGGTCATGTGTCTAGAAATAGGTACAAGGCGGGTACAGCAGGAGCCTAGAAATAGGTGGGAAAGAAGAGCCGCAGAGACTCACTCTCAAACCTAAGGAGGCCTGCCTAATTATGGCCAGGCTTTATCACCTCGAGGGTGGAACCAAACACGGCAACCCCATGATCAGCACCATAGTGCAGTAAAGTCTGACCATGATGAAAACAATGAATTTTCGTTGTATGAGTTAGACAATGAGGAGGAAATAAGTCCTTTCTCTAAAGGCATTCGGAGGTGTGCAATACTTGCCGACTTTGAAATGCCAGAGATAACAAAGTACTCCAGACGTGGTGACCCTGATGATTACCTATTGAACTATCGAGCCAGTATGGAAATAGTCAGAGCTACTCCTGCGCTAAAATGCAAAGCCTTCGCCTTAACACTTGAAGGAAGTGTTATACGATGGTACAAAAAACTCCCTCCTCGTAGCATCCACGGTTGGAGAGATTTGGAAACAGCCTCTAAGAATGGCTTCGTTTCCTCCGGGCCTAGTCAACTCCCACTCCAACGCCTTCCAGATCTGAGGTAGGGAAGGGATGAATCTCTGAAAGGCTATTTAGCTCGATTCACGGAGGAGATGCACAGCTATGAAAACATCACCGAAGCTGAAATGTTCTCTGCCCTAAAAGGAGGATTCGACATGACCATCATGCTTTGGAGAGATGTGCGGAGTAGAAAATTGAGGGATTACAATGCCCTTGTAGATCTGATGAAGGAAGAGATCATCTCGAAAGAGATGGCCAGGGCTAGAGATAGCCACCCATAAGAGAGATACAACACTAGGTACCAACCCGGAGCAGTTTAAGGAAAAGGAGTTAACAAAGACTGGTTCGCCAACCACCGCGGAGGTGGCCCACGCCCATTTCCAGGAACTGAATCTAGTTATGCTACGAAAATCACAGAAGCTATCCCCAATTTAAACTCTGCACTGCCCTTAGCAAATCCCACTATCGCTCCGGAAGGAACAAGTGGAAGCCGAAGTGGAAAGCAACCTATAACTGGGGCCTATTGTGTATACCATCGATTTTATGGACATGCTACAGAGGATTGTAGAGATATACACTTGCTGCCTGAACAAAAGGCCAACGAGAGAAAGGGAGGAAGTAGTACCTCGAACAGGGGAAGGCAAAGCAGGTCGAATGACCAAAGGTTCAGTCGAATTGAGCGGAGAGACAACAAACGATATCCTCCCAAGGGAGGAGTCAATAATCGCAGCAGAAAGCAAGAACACAATAGAAATAAAGCTCCAGTGATTGATGAGAAAGTCAGAGAATTGCCCCATACTCCAAATGATCCACCGATCCGTGAGATCGACACAATATTTGGGGGGGGCCATCCGGGAGGGAGTACAAACAACTCCAACGTGAATTATCACATAAATTCGCACCCCGCTGGGACTTCAAGGACAGATCCAATCACATTCACCCTGGACGATGCGATTGGGGTGCATTTTCCACACAATGATGCGCTGGTGATCCGGATTGGGGTAGCCAGGAATGGATTGTCTCGCATGCTAGTAGATGACGATGCCTTGATAAATGTAATTTATGGGGTAACTATGATAAGATGGGAATTAGTACCCCACTTGTTCCAGTCTCAGACCCCATTTACAACTTCACCGAGGATAGCATCATTCCCAGAGGATCCATAATCCTTATGACCGAGGTGGGACATGCATCTTCCACTGCTAGGATGCCGATGGAATTCCTGATTGTAGATAAGACATTCTCATATCATGGCTCAATTGGAAGACCAGGACTTATCAACTTAGGGGTTGTCACTCACACGAATTACGTCTGCATGAAGTTCCCAACTACAATTAGGATAGCTATTGTTAGGGGGAGCCAGACCGAATCACGATCATGCCATACAAATGCTATCTGAAAGTTCCAAGATCGAACTGTCAACATGATTAGTGATATAGAGATGGCTGAGGTTGTCTCAAACCTTGAAAAATTGGGTACCGAACCTAATATAGATGACGATGTCACAATGACGGAAGAGGAAGATCTGGTGGATTTAGACCCAAGATGACTGGTACAAACTGTTGCACCGCTCCGGCTGAAAAGCTGGAATGCTTCTCCGTCGATCCATCCGACTCGATGAAGGAATTGCAGATTGGAAAGGACTCATCGATTTAATTCAAAGGGCAATTGAAAAGTTTTCTCCTCCAAAATCTTGATGTGTTCACATGGAAACATGATGACGTGGTAGGAATAGACCCTAAGGTAGCCTGCCATAGGCTCCAGCTTGATCCAAGACACCCTGGGCATAAACAGAAGAGGAGACCGATAAGTCCGGAGAAATATGAGGCATTGAAAGAGGAGGTGTCAAAGCTGTTGAAAAATGGCTTCATTAGGGAATCTCGTTATCCGAAGTGAGTGTCAAACCCTGTGTCGGTCCCTAAGCAAAGCGGGAAGCTGCGGGTGTGCATTGATTTCTTAGCCCTAAATCAAGCGTGTCTGAAGGATAGCTTTCCTTTTCCCCGGATTGATCAACTAGTGAATCCATGGCAGGGCATAAAATTTTAAGCTTTATGGACGCATACTCTGGATACAATTAGATCCTCATGCATAGATCTGATGAGGAGCACACCTCATTTATCACAGACAAGGGACTCTATTGTTATAAGGTTATGCCCTTCTGGTGAAAAAATGCGGGAGCTACCTACCAAAGGTTAGTAAATCAAATGTTTTCAAAGCAACTCGAAAACACCATGGAAGTATACGTGGATGACACGCTGGAAAAAAGCATAATCGCCTCAAAAGATGTCCACCATTTATTGGAGACCTTTGATAAACTGAGAAAATACCGGATGAGACTCAACCCCGTAAATTGCGCCTTTGGAGTAGCATTGGGAAAGTTTCTTGGTTTTATGGTGAACAGCAGGGGAATCGAAGCTAATCCAGATAAAATAAAGGCTTTGCTGGATATCCATTTGCCCCGGAGCCCTAAAGAGGTGCAAAGCTTAACTGGAAGAGTCACTGCGTTGAGTAGATTCGTGTCCAAATCCACTGATAAGTGGATGACATGCTGGAAAAAAGCATAATCACCTCAAAAGATGTCCACCATTTATTGGAGACCTTTGATAAACTGAGAAAATACCGGATGAGGCTCAACCCCGTAAATTGCGCCTTTGGAGTAGCATTGGGAAAGTTTCTTGGTTTTATGGTGAACAGCAGGGGAATCGAAGCTAATCTAGATAAAATAAAGGCTTTGCTGGATATCCATTTGCCCCGGAGCCCTAAAGAGGTGCAAAACTTAACTGGAAGAGTCACTGCGTTGAGTAGATCCGTGTCCAAATCCACTGATAAGTGCCTATCTTTCTTTAAGGACTTGAAAGGAGGAAGGTGACTTCAATGGATGCAATAATGCGAACAAGCCTTTATAAAGTTGAAGGAATTCTTGGGATGGGCCCCTCTACTATCCAAAAAGGTCAGAGAACCACTATTCCTATATTTGGCCGTCTCCAAAGAGGTTGTTAGCTCCGTCCTAGTTAGTGTTGAAATCTCTTAATTATTGTAATTGATTATGATTAGTGTGTGTAAATATAGGTTTTCCTTGTTTAGCATAGATTTGATTATAGGTGATTTATTTTCCTTTTCAGAGTTATTCTTGTAATCTATATATTGTTAGTATTGATTCAGTGAATTTATGAAAAAAGAATATTCCCCAATTCATTCTTTCATTATGGTATCAGAGCCATGACGGAAACCTCTACCAAAAGCTCGGTCTCGTCTGAAAATACCGAAGCAGAGGTGATTTCCATCATGTCTTCAAACGGAATCGAAAATTCGTCCTTTCCATTCGTGATAGAAAAACTCGATGGCAGAAATTATCGAGAATGGGCTCAGTTAATAAAGCTCGTGATAGATGGGAAAGGAAATTTAGGTTACCTTAATGGAGAAACTGAACAACCAACTGATGCGGCTGCCTTACAGAAGTGGAAGTCGGATAATTAAATGGTGACTGCATGGCTCGTTAATTCAATGAAGCCCATCATCAGGAGGAGCTTCCTATTCTTACCCACAGTAAAGGATGTATGGGATGTTGCTCGAGAAACCTATTCAGATTCAGAAACACCTCTCAAATCTTTGAAATTAAAACAAAATTATGGCAAATGAAACAAGGAGAAAGGGGCGTGATAGATTATTACATGGAGATGAGCAATCTTTGGCAGGAACTAGATCTAAGTACCGAAGAAGACTGGGAGTGTATCGGAGACAGTGTGAAGTTCAAAAAAGGGTTGAAAATGAACGAGTTTTTGAGTTCCTAGCTGGATTGAATCGCGACATAGACGACGTGCGTGGAAGAATTCTTGCATGAAAAACACTCCCAACGACTCGTGAAGTGTTTTCGGAGGTCCGACGAGAAGAGAGTCGCCTGAAAGTGATGCTCGATGGAGGTGTCGGCTTGAAACGTGAAGACGTAGAAGCTATGGCGTCGAAGGGAGCAGATGGAAGTGTTTGGGACTTGGGCTCAAAGACAATGCAGAAATCGTATGGGAAAGTAAATGGGTCAACTAGTGATAATGGGCCTATATCTGGGTTTGAGTCAAGTGGTTTAAAAGGATCAGGTGACAATAAGATTGGTTTGCTTGGAAAATTTAACAATGCAGAGAAAAAGGTCATGGTGCAAACATTGTCGTAAACCAGGACACAAAATAAGTGATTGTTGGGATCTACACGGAAAACCACCAGATTGGAAACCAAAACAAAGTCGGGCCTGTGGATACCAAACCTCAGTTGAAGATCAAAATGGATCATTCAGTCAACGACAAATGGAACAACTCTACAAAATAATCGTCAACCTCCAGAACCCCAGTCAGTCTTCCCACACTGCACCTTCTAGCTCATTTCTCAAAAAGGTATAATTTTACAGGCCCTTAATGCAGTTCAGATGAAAAAAACCTGGATTGTTGACTCTGGTGCATCTGATCATATGACGGGTAGTCACTATAATTTTTCGTCTTATTTACCTAGTACCGACCACATAAAAGTTCAAATTGCAGATGGGTCCCTTTCTCCCATTGCAGGAAAAGGGACTGTCCAAATTTCTGATAATATGACCCTAAACTCCATCCTCCATGTTCCCAAACTATCTTGTAATTTATTGATAAGTGTATTTTATACACTTATTTGTATGTCTAAATTAAGATTAATTATTTTCGTTTGGGAATATTTCCTATTTAATTTATGTTTATTTGTTTACTTTTCAGAAAAAGTCCCAATTGAAGAAGAATGAAGCAATTAATGGAAAAATGACACGATTGGATGTTAATTGGAGCTAAATTGGACAAGTGAGGAGTTCGTGACAACAATCGAGAAACATGCTTAGTGCCAAAGTGACTAAATCAGAGGTTGGAGGACCTAATTGAATGAATTAAGAGCTTGAATGGTCAAACCGAGAAGAAGATAAAGTTTGGGGACTAAATTGCAACAATTGAAAGTTGAGGACTGAAGGTGCAATTAAAAGTCAGGGACTAAATTGTACAGCCGAGAAAAGATGAAGTCGCGATCGCTGGTTACACACCAAGCGATCGCGAGATGGTTGTAAATTATAACCCGAGAGTTATAAGGTCTTCCACGCGATTGCCAGAGGTTCTACTGCGCGATCGCGCGCTTGTCCGACTGGGCCGCAAATCAGATTTTTCTTGCGATTTTTAACAGGCTTTGGGCTTTTTGACCTAGGGTTTCTCCAAAACCTTTATATACAACATAAGAGGCACGAGATCTAGACCTTTGCCTCTCCAAAGAACGAGCCACAACAGAGATTTTACATCAAATTCTTGGGGAATTGAGCATCGCAAGGGGGCGTGAATTGAAGATAATTGAAGAATTGAGACTTGGTGCATGCTTTCCTTTCTTCCTATTGTTTTCAATGAACGTTTTACTTTATTGTTTATGCTTTTTAATCATGATGTGTAACTAAATATAACGTTGGGATGAACGATGTAGCCTAGTTAATTATTTTAATTCCAAATTCCTTTATTTTAGTAATTCGTTGCATGTATTGATTTATTATTGTTCTTAATGCTTGAATTGCTTGATCACCAATTCATGATTTATTGAGTTATTTCCATAATCCGAGAGGTGAGTTAATAATTTAGAACGTGGTAATAAATCCGGTAATTGAACGAGAGATAGAGATATACTCTTGTAATTATTGCGGTCGTGTGTGAATTCTTGCGTGTTATGCATCTAGATAAGGAATATTCGGACCCTCTGTAGAGATACATGGTTGACTTATTTAGGTAGAATTGATTTAAACTCGAGAGAGGAATTTCAATATACATTAGTGAATTCGACCGAATGCATATTTAGAAAATAAAATCTGGAATTGGAATTGATTTAATTGGCTAGGTGAAATCGTGAATCCCAACCACTTTACAATCATACTTGAAAACAAAACAATTTCACAATACTTTTTAATTCATCTTCTTAGTTTTAATATAAATCCACAAATTCTATTTCGTCTGTTCAAATAAAATTAGAACTAAAACATTTCGGTAATTAATAGCAGTCCTCATGGGAACGATAATCCGGACTCTAAGGTCCACTTTATTACTTGATTGCGATATCGTACACTTGCGATTTCAAATTGCACAACAAGTTTTTGGCGCCGTTGCCGGGGACTGTTTTTATATTAATATCGATACCAATTAGTTCTTGCTTTAGTTTGAATTTGTATTTGTATTTTTTATTATTTTTATTACTATTTATTTTTATTTTTTTTTAAGTTGTGAATTGTCTCCTTCTCAGGTATTGAATGAATATTGAGATAGTTGGAGGCAGCACAGCAAGATGGCAGCAAACAATAATCAATGGCTCTTTGATCGAACGACAGTTCAGACGTATCTGATGTGTGATTTCTGTTGGGGAAATCATGTTGTATTCGATTGCCCTATTGCACCCAAGGATGCTATATGGAAGGCTGATTGTTGTGGGAATTATTATATGGTAGAGCAGGAGTGTCCACCGATACATGCAGTTCAAGCTGAAACTGAAGATTTTGACAATGAAGATTTGATAAACCAGGAATTGCAAAAACAACAAGCTGAAATTAAGAAGTTGATGGACCAGTGGACAGTAAGCATGGAAGAGAGTCAGCCATTGCCATTACCAGAAATTCAGGTGCAGAGATCAGAGGAGCTAGACAAATTGGTTGAAACAGTTGAAGAAAAAGAAGAAGAAATTGAAAGAGTGGATCAACCAGAAGAAAATAGCTGCCATGAAGATATCCTTGTCCAATTGTCAACAATGCAAAATCAGGACATCGAGCTCGAGGAGACTTCAATCAAAGTGGAAGAGCAATTGAAGAAAGAGGAGTTGATCACAGAAAAGCAGACACTTAAGGGTGTCGAAGTTGCAATGCAATCCTCCAAATTCAATGATTGGGCAAGAATTGATTTCATCATTGATGATGAAGAAATAATTGAAGTCTACATTTTGAAAGTTGAATCGAGTGGAGAGGTTAACACTTATGACATGGGCAAGGTACAATTTTTGAGCTCAAATGCACTGTGGAGCAAATTTGACCGTCACAAACAAAGACGGTCATCAAAAGCTCTCTTTAAAGTTCCTTGAAAAATCAGGTAAAAAGTCGGGCTTTAGACTTAAAATGAAGCGCTTGTTGGGAGGCAACCCAATTTTTCTTCCCTTTTACTTATTCCGTTTTTCATTATTTATTTTAGTATTGAAATTTTAGATATATGCATATTTAGGAATGTTTTTAATTTTGCATGTTTATATTAGGCTAGGTTTTTATCGTCATTCCATACTCACACACACACACTAGTTGAATCATGACAATAAGGTTTGGAGAATCATTGCATCGATCATGAAGTGATTAGGGGGATAAAAATGATTTTGGAAATCAAAAATAGGAAAATTTCCATTACTGCCGGAAACTACGCGATCGCGGGCCTATAAGGTCTAGCGATCGCGAGTTTGCATTTAAAAATCAACAGGTTTTAAAACCTTGAACCACGCGATCGCTGGCCCTCCAGCCAAGCGATCGCGTGGTTAATCTGGTACCAAATTCGGCAGTTTAAGTGCTTCATTTAATTCTTTCAAGTTTAAACAACATGAATTTGTTTTCTCTCCTCTAATCACCTCATATTTGATCTTTCATCTATCATGCATGTAATCAACACTTCATTGAACCAAATTGATTGCTATTTTCACATCCAAATCAATGAAAGGTATGAAATTCTTCATTTAAATCCATGTTTACTCAAAATTTTGAAATTTTCTTTGAGTTCTTGGATTTTGAAATTGTGAATGGTGAAGAGTGGGCTTAGGTTAGTGGTTGGAGATTGTGATTTTTGGTTTAGTAGACAAAAAATTTTGGGTTCATTCATGCCTCCAACCCTATGCATATCCATTGATTTTTGCAATGCCCATTAAGTGTTTGATGAAATGCTACAAAGATGTTCTTGTGCTAATTTTAGAAATTCATCCGAGCATTTATCTTCATGACATGGTTATCATTGAGTAAGTGTGTTTAGTTCATGAATTAGTACACTACATGGCATGAAATCCATTAAAACAATGTTTGCACCATGGCAGTCCCATTGCAAGGCCACTGCAGGCCATTGCACCCTGAAAACTGCTTCACGTCACCTACTTCTCCACATAGTTTCATGACACTATTGACCTTCAAATGAGCTGAATTTTTAATATATTGTTGACCATGTTGTGAACTTTAAAGTATCAAAAGATGGCTCGGAAAAAATTATGTTTTTCTAGGCGACGTCAAGGCTTGAATGTGTGTGGTCGACCAATTTTGAAAATTCAAAATTTTGCTTTAACTTTAGTTTGGGGGTGTGGTACTGAACTTCCATTATTTCTTATTGATGTTTATGACTTTTAATATTACTTATCTCTTATTTTCAAGGTAAACATCAGTCAAGACACATCCGATCAAGTTGGGCAAGGCAAGAAATAGGGTCAAATCCGTCCAACATCATTTCAAATTAAAGCATCAAGACTACAATGAGACATCTCCTCTACACTTGGGAAGTTCTCGTTCTCTTTCTTTTGTCAAGTTTTGCATATTCTTACTTATTTATGTGGCAAAACATTGAGGACAATGTTCATTTCTAGTTTGGGGGTGGATCTCATTATTTCCATATTATTACTTTTCATTCTATTTTATTGGGATAAAAAAAAAAAAAAAATTTTTTTTGAAAATTGAAAACTTTGTTGACATGTTTATTGCCTAGGATATAGTATGAATCAATTTGTGTTTAAGCTTGAAAATTGGACAACATGAAAGCATGAACTTATTTTTGAACTAGTTATGTTTTGCTAGATTCATACTTATTGCGCACATAGCCAGTGTTAGATAATTGATTGTGTGAGGGATTTTGTTTAATACATGTGGGGCAGAGTTTATGCAATTTGAACTTAGGAATGACTCAAAAAGCCCTGAACTTAGATCGTTAGACATCCCACCCCTAAATTAGAACCAATCATACTAAAATGCAAGTTTGGGGGTAAAATGATTGGAATTTGTGTGTATTGACGGATTGGAAGTCTGTGGGTCTTGGTTTTGCACTTTAGTCATTACAGTTTGGTCAACGGGTATAAACCATTTCCAGCATAAAAACAGAAAAATGCTGAAGGTCTTATTCTGCTCTTCAAATGCCTTTTTGACTCGAGTAAGTAAGTCCGAGGGGTCTTTCAAACCTGGTGCCCTAAAGCCAACTGGCTTGGGAGTCATCGACCTAAAGCTCGCTACATGAGTCAATTAGAAAGCAAGTACGGAGAGTGGACTTACACATAAGACATTATAACATCTTTAACTTTTCTGTTTAAGCCTTTATGACTCGGGCAAGTACGTCTGAGGGGTTCTTCGAACCTGGTACCCTAAAGCCGTCTGGTTTGGGAGTTACCGATCTGAAAGCCCGCTACAGGGGTCATATAGAAAGCCCGTATGAAAAGTTCTGCACAAAGATGGTAAAAGACAGGGACAATTAAAAGAAAAAATCGTCCATAAAAAAAAAAAAAAATATTGCATGGTATAAGCTTTGTTGACTAAACTGTGGTGGTTGAGGTTGTAGAATTGGGGACTGCTTTCTTTTGATTAGTTGTGCATACATATTTCTGATTTTGACTGCATTGTGTGGAAAAAGCTAAGAATATTTTTAGAACCCACATAGATAAAAACCTGGGATGCGAGAGAAAAAGCAGAAAGTGGTGATCATCCATGAGCGTTGAAAGGAAATTTATTAGAAATCATAGATTGACCACATGGGATTCGGGCTGGATTATGCATAATAAGTCACACGGTGTTGAGCACATCTTTTGCACAAGTATGCTTTTGACATTGGCTATTCACACACACACTTGAAACTCTGGCAGGATATAACTAGAAAATATTTTGCATTGTTGTTCATGACGCTTGCTTAAAGCTTAAATTGGTTTGGACTTTAGAGGCATATGGTAAACATGTTGACACAACAAAAATATTTGTTCTCTTATTTTTTTGATTTCTGTAGTTTAGTTTAAATTGTTCGAGGACGAACAATAGTTCTAGTTTGGGGGTATTTGATAAGTGTATTTTATACACTTATTTGTATGTCTAAATTAAGATTAATTATTTTCGTTTGGGAATATTTCCTATTTAATTTATGTTTATTTGTTTACTTTTCAGAAAAAGTCCCAATTGAAGAAGAATGAAGCAATTAATGGAAAAATGACACGATTGGATGTTAATTGGAGCTAAATTGGACAAGTGAGGAGTTCGTGACAACAATCGAGAAACATGCTTAGTGCCAAAGTGACTAAATCAGAGGTTGGAGGACCTAATTGAATGAATTAAGAGCTTGAATGGTCAAACCGAGAAGAAGATAAAGTTTGGGGACTAAATTGCAACAATTGAAAGTTGAGGACTGAAGGTGCAATTAAAAGTCAGGGACTAAATTGTACAGCCGAGAAAAGATGAAGTCGCGATCGCTGGTTACACACCAAGCGATCGCGAGATGGTTGTAAATTATAACCCGAGAGTTATAAGGTCTTCCACGCGATTGCCAGAGGTTCTACTGCGCGATCGCGCGCTTGTCCGACTGGGCCGCAAATCAGATTTTTCTTGCGATTTTTAACAGGCTTTGGGCTTTTTGACCTAGGGTTTCTCCAAAACCTTTATATACAACATAAGAGGCACGAGATCTAGACCTTTTCCTCTCCAAAGAACGAGCCACAACAGAGATTTTACATCAAATTCTTGGGGAATTGAGCATCGCAAGGGGGCGTGAATTGAAGATAATTGAAGAATTGAGACTTGGTGCATGCTTTCCTTTCTTCCTATTGTTTTCAATGAACGTTTTACTTTATTGTTTATGCTTTTTAATCATGATGTGTAACTAAATATAACGTTGGGATGAACGATGTAGCCTAGTTAATTATTTTAATTCCAAATTCCTTTATTTTAGTAATTCGTTGCATGTATTGATTTATTATTGTTCTTAATGCTTGAATTGCTTGATCACCAATTCATGATTTATTGAGTTATTTCCATAATCCGAGAGGTGAGTTAATAATTTAGAACGTGGTAATAAATCCGGTAATTGAACGAGAGATAGAGATATACTCTTGTAATTATTGCGGTCGTGTGTGAATTCTTGCGTGTTATGCATCTAGATAAGGAATATTCGGACCCTCTGTAGAGATACATGGTTGACTTATTTAGGTAGAATTGATTTAAACTCGAGAGAGGAATTTCAATATACATTAGTGAATTCGACCGAATGCATATTTAGAAAATAAAATCTGGAATTGGAATTGATTTAATTGGCTAGGTGAAATCGTGAATCCCAACCACTTTACAATCATACTTGAAAACAAAACAATTTCACAATACTTTTTAATTCATCTTCTTAGTTTTAATATAAATCCACAAATTCTATTTCGTCTGTTCAAATAAAATTAGAACTAAAACATTTCGGTAATTAATAGCAGTCCTCATGGGAACGATAATCCGGACTCTAAGGTCCACTTTATTACTTGATTGCGATATCGTACACTTGCGATTTCAAATTGCACAACATTTATTATCTATTAGTCAGTTAACAAAACAATCTAATTGCTCTGCTCATTTTTCCCCTGATTACTGTATATTTCATGACCTATCATCGGGAAGACGATTGGCAATGCTAAAGAACGTGGGGGACTCTACTACCTTGACGAGGCAGACATAAGTGGACAAACTCAAATTTCATTTTGCAATTCTACAGTCAATCCTAAAATGAGTGAACTTATGTTATGGCACATTAGACTAGGTCATCCAAATTTTCAGTATCTACGTATGTTATTTCCTTCTATTTGTTCCAATAAAAGTGAGTTTGTCTTTTAATGTGAAATTTGTCAACTTGCTAAATATCAACGTACTACATTTTCACCATTAACATACCAACCAACTAAACCTTTCTCTATTATACATAGTGATGTATGGGGGCCATCCCTCGTACTTTCTCGAAATCAAAAGAAATGGTTTGTCACAATCATCGACGACCATACAAGGTCTGTTGGCTTTATTTGCTAAAAGAAAAAACTGAAGTTCGGGATGTATTCAAAAAATTCAATCCTTAATACAAACACAATTTCAAACTCAAATTCAGATCCTTCGTAGTGACAATGGGGCAGAATATTTCAACTCTACTCTAGGAGATTATCTGGAGGAAAATGGTATAATCCATCAGAGTTCATGCGTCAATTCCCCACAACAAAATGGTATTTTTGAACGTAAAAATAGACATCTCCTCGAAGTAGCCAGAGCCCTAATGTTCACTACAAAAATGCCAAAACTGTTCTGGGGGGATGGTTCCTTACTTCTACATATTTAATCAACCGGATGCCTAGTCGAGTTCTCTCTTATAAAACCCCTATTCATTCACTGCAAACCTCTTTTCCAAAGGTCAGATTGCACTATTCTCTCCCTTCAAAATTATTCGGTTGTACCACCTTCGTACATGACCATTCCCCTGGTCATAGTAAATTGGACCCTCGTGCCATCAAATGTGTCTTCATTGGTTACTCACCCACACGAAAAGGGTACACATCTTACAATCCAATCACAAAAAAAGTATATAAGAGTCTTGATGTCACATTCTTCGAACATGATTCTTACTTCCAAGAAACTTCTCTTCAGAGGGAGAACATGAGTGAAGATCGTTTCATACTCTTTGACATTTTCGACCCATATCCCAACAACCTCAGCTTGCCACACCCAGAATTAGGAGTGGAAAAACAAATTGACAATGAAATACGTGTCTATTCAAGAAGACCAAAACCAAGGCATCAAGAGGATCTAACCTTTAAAGCACTGCCAGAATCAGATCCGGTGATAGCTCTTGATCCCATTGAGTCATCTCATAAAGGTAATCCTACTCCTCAAGAAATTGATCTACCTATTGCACTTAGAAAAACATCTCGTTCTTGTACACTTCATCCCATCTCCAAATTTGTGTCTTATAATAATCTGTCAACTGCATTTCACACTTTTATCTCGAAGCTTGATAGCACTGAAATTCCAAAAAATATAGAGGAGGCATTGGCAATTTCAGAATGGGAAAATGTAGTAATGGAGGAGATTAGAGCCTTGGAAGACAATGGAACTTGGGAATTTATGGAGCTACCAAATGGAAAAAGAACTGTGGGATGCAAGTGGGTATTCACGGTAAAGTATAAAGCTGACGGAACCATTGAACAATACAAGGCACGTCTGGTAGCAAAAGGTTTTACACAAACCTATGGAATTGACTATACAGAGACATTTGCTCTAGTGGCAAAGCTGAACACATTTCAAGTACTTTTGTCACTGGCAACTAATTTGGATTGGCCTCTTTAGCAACTCGATATAAAAAATGCATTTCTGAATGGTGAATTGGAAGAAGAAGTGTATACGGACATACCACCGGGATTTGGTAACAACAAGAAAGTCTGTAAGTTAAGAAAATCACTTTATGGCCTTAAACAATCTCTGAGGGCTTGGTTTGACATATTTACTAAGGTGATTAAAGGACAAGGGTATCAACAAGGACAGTCAGACCATACGATGTTCGTCAAGATAGCATATAATGGAACCAGGACCATTCTGATTGTATACATAGATGACATAATTCTCACAGGAGATAATATGGCAGAAATGGAAAGATTAAAGTCCATTATGGCACAAGAGTTCGAGGTAAAAGATTTGGGACAGATGAGATATTTTCTCGGAATGGAAGTTGTAAGATCAAGGAAAGGAATCAGTGTATCTCAGAGAAAGTATATTCTTGATATCCTAAAGGAAACCAGCATGCTTGGATGTAAACCAAGTGGTACCTCAATTGATATGGGGAAAAGATTCGAAAATAATGGAGAATTCGTTGACAAAGATAGATATCAGAAATTGGTTGGTAAACTCATCTATTTATCACACACTAGACCTGATATTACATTTGTAGTCAGCGTAGTAAGTCAGCACATGCACTCACCAAAGGAAAATCACATGGAAGTAGTATACAAGATTCTCAGATATCTCAAATGGTCTCCTGGAAAAGGCTTGTATGTTAAGAAAAGTGAGAGCAAGGAAGTAGAGGTATTCACTGATGCAGATTGGGCAGGTGCCATCGAGGATAGGAGATCTACAACCGGATATTGTACATTTGTGTGGGGGCAATTTAGTGACTTGGAGGAGTAAAAACCAGAATGTAGTAGCTCGTAGTAGCATTGAAGCTGAATTTAGAGCCATAGCACAAGGAATTTGTGAAGCATTATGGATAAAAAAAACTCCTTGAAGAATTACAAGTCACGAAAAATCCACCAATTAAAATGTATTGTGACAACAATGCAGCAATCAACATTTCTCTTAATCCAGTACAGCATTATCGGACTAAGCATGTAGAAGTGGACAGACACTTCATAAAGGAAAAGGTGGAGACATGGATTATTTGTATGACTTATGTTCCTACCAAAGAACAAACCGCGGACATTTTCACTAAGGGACTTCCACGACAAACATTTGATGATCTTGTGTGCAAGTTGGACATGATCAACATCTACGATCCAACTTGAGGAGGGAGTGTTGAAATCTCTTAATTATTGTAATTGATTATGATTAGTGTGTGTAAATATAGGGTTTCCTTGTTTAACATAGATTTGATTGTAGGTGATTTATTTTCCTTTTTAGAGTTATTCTTGTAATCTATTTATTGCTAGTACTAATTCAGTGAATATATGAAAAAAGAATATTCCCCAATTCATTCTTTCATTAGTTAGAAACAAAGATGGGAATCAGCTTCCAGTGTACTATGTGAGCAAAGCTTTACTAGACACCGAAACAAGCTACCCTGACATGGAGAAGCTCGCCTTAGCTCTTATCACGGTGGCTCGTAATCTTTGCCATTATTTTCAATCACATTCCTTCGGAGTGCTCACAAATTTCCCCATGAGACAAGTACTGCAGAAGCCAGACGTGTCTGGAAGACTAATGAAGTGGGCAATAGAAATTAGCCAATACGACCTGACATATATAACCCGGACAGCGGTAAAGGGCCAGACATTGGTCGACTTCATAGTTGAGTTTACCCATCCGCCGGAGGTGGAAATGTTTGAAAATACTGCAGATTCTCAAGAATGGGGATTGTTCGTTGATGGATCATCTACCGAAGGAAGGGTCGGTGCTGGCATGATACTAGTGAGCCCAGAGGGGTATGTTAACTAGAAACACACCACAAGTGCACGTATCGCATACAAATGATAGTAGACTAATAAGTCCGATTTATCGATCCCAAAGAGATTGTCTACTTCAATTACACTCTAGTTTAATCAATTTAAACAAAAAACACACAATAAAGTTTTGGTTTTGGAAATGTTTTAGTATTAGAATTAAAATCACAATTGTAAATAAATAACTAGAAAAATGGTGATAACTTGATGATAAAGGAGTGTTGGGATTCTTGATTCCGCTTGACCATTACCCAATTGAATTCTCAACAAGCAACTAGAAATACAAATTATTAATCATGTCAGATCAGATTTTTCAAGCTTAGTCAATTACCTCTCTCGACTGAAATCTACCCTAATTAGTGGAATTAACCTACTATATTTCTATGTCGATTAAAAACACACCAATTGCATTAACACTTTATGAAAATAACTCAATGGATCATCTAGGATTTTAGGTATATCTCTATTCTAAACAAGAACCTAGACCAAATATTGTATTGATCTAGAATACACAACAATTTCTCAATAATTGTACATCCCATGAAATCCAAGCATAAATGTGGCCACAATAAATGCAAGTCAATAAATACAACAATAAATGCACAAGATAATAAATAGCTTAAATTCTTAATATAAGCATTAAAATCAACTAAGTTAGGTCAAATTTCATCAATCATCCCAACACTAAATAACTTAGCTCATAGTGAAATAACAATAAAATTCAAGAATTAAATGCATCATTTCAACCATGAAGTAAAGTAAATAGAGAAATATGAAAATTAAGCAACAATACTTCCCTCCACCAATGATTCTTGTTTCAAAATATCACTATTCTTCCACAATAATGTTGGTATTTCTCTCCTAAATCAAAATTCACCAACTAAACTAACTAATTACAAGAGAAAATGACAAGATGAAAGCAAAGAAAATGAAGAACAATGAAAGAATATGGTTTTTGGGTGAAAGAGGAACAAGAATAATAAAAAACCCTAGCCAAATCACTCAAAAATATCCATAAATCGCGTAAACCCGCGTACAACAGCATTTGGGCCAAATCGGGTTGGCCCAAAATATTTTTCAGGGAACTGACCAAGCGATCGCGCGCCTGAAGTGCTAGCGATCACATGGTCGAACTTCAAACTTTCGGGTTGGATTTTGGCGCTAGTCGCCAACGCGAACTTGGTCTACCTACGCGTTCGCGTGGTTCACCTGGTTGATGTCTTGCAACTTGATCCTTCTTTTAATTGCAATTGAGATCCTCCAACTTTCGATGTCGATCAACTGGTCTCCAAAGTTTTCGATTTCTTTCAATTAAGCCCTTCTAAAAGTGCATTTGTAACGCCCCGAGTTCCGAGAAACGCGGGAACATCACTTTTCTAAATTTTTTAATAAACTTTATTGCGGAAAATGACTAAATATTAAATGTCACATTTAATGAATAAAAGTTTAGCGATAATTCAGATTAAATAAAATAATTCTTACAAACTTATTAAAATGAAAATTCTTGATAAATTGAAATGATTGTTTCGAAATCCACGACTTTCAAAAATAAAATCCAATTTATATTTGTCGTCATTGCCCATCACTCGCCACCGTCACCGAAATCTGCAAAAATTGTTAAAAACAACGGGGTGATTATTTCAAAATGAAATACTCAGTAGACTCAACTCCAATAATTAATCTATAAGATAATTGGACAAGTAATCATGCAAATAATGTAGTGACGTTCTTTTCTTATCCATAAGCATCATAAAATGAGTGCAAATGAACACATTCTTTTCTTGTCATCATGCTAGCAGATAAGTTACGACGTGCATAACATAAATTCTCAAATTTATCTCATACGAGATATTCTTTTCTTTTCTCATGCAATTAAGCATACAAGATCACAACAAATCCACATAATCACGTGCAATTATAATCTAAATCAATTAGTGGGGGCGAGTCTACCTTTAACGTTACGAGTTCTCAAAAATTGGAGCGGGAATAGTACGTCAGCTTCTCAAATCACCAACTGCTTCGTCTAGCCAAAAAGTAAATTAATTAAATTAGTATTTTATAAGTTCAAAGGATTTAAACGTGACAAAAAAAAGGTTTGAGGGCTAGATTGAAATTTAAAAGTTTAGGGACTGAATTAGGCTTTTCGAAAGAAATGGAGCTGATTGTAGGAATTAAGGAATACATGGACTGATATGTCAAGCACCGAAGTCTTTGGAACTGAATTGAAACATCTTAAATTTACAGGAGCCGAAACTGAAACTTTAAAAGAACGAAAGGATTAAAACATTCATTTAGAAAATTTGGGGGTTAAAAGGGCAATTTTCAAAACTTAAAATTAATAAAAGTCCTCATTATTCTCTCTCTCAAAATTGGTATGGAGAGAGAGAGAGAGAGAGAGAGAGAGAGAGAGAGAGAACCAAGCGAGCGATGGGGGAAAAAGAGGAGCTGCTCCTCTCCGTTCCGGCGATGGTACCGCCGTGTAGTGGTGGCGGGACGGGCGTGTGAAGAGGAGGGTTTTGGGCTTGGGTTTTGGTGCGGTTGTGATGCGAAGAAAGGGCCAAAATTACGGTTGAAGGTTCGCGATTTGGGGGCTCCGCCGACGAAGGGACTCTGGTAACTGTTGAGGTAAGTTATGGGTAATGTTTTGAAATTCGGTTTTGGGTTTGATTTTGGGGATTTGGCTTGGATTTGAGCGTTGGGCAGGGGCGGCTTCGAGGGGTGGTTGGCTGTGTGTGGTTTTGCTTGGTGGTCCAATGGTGGTGATGATGATAATGGGTTGTGCAGTGGAGGTGTGGTTGGGGTGTTGCTGCGGTTGGTCTTGGCCGTGGAGTTGGTGGTGGCGGTTTGGATGTATTTTGGTTCGGTTGGTGGTTGATTTCGTGCAGTGGTGCCAGGGTGATGATTTTAACTTGTGGAATTTGTGTGCAGCAGTTGAGAAGGTCGAGAGCTTACCCAGAATTGTGTGGTTTCTCGGTTGTGTGAGGGATTGGAAAAATAAACTTAGGTTGCTTGATTAATTTTGGTAGATTGAGGCAGAATTTTGTGGTTTATGTAATGTGTGGCAAATTATGTTAGGTTAATGATTTGAGGGGATGCAGATTTGGACAGCTGCATAGAAATCTCTTGATTGAGGATGAATTGCAGTAAATTAGCCATTGTTATTACGGAAAAGAGGGAGAGGATTAGGGAGTGGAAATGGAATTAACATGTGGGGAAAATGGATTTTTGGGAAATTCAGAATTATTCCATGTAGGGCTGGAGTTTGAGATTTTGGATTTAAAATCATTAAAATTTGAATTAGGATTTTAAAAATTGTGACATTGGAATATATTTTAAAATAAAATTCGAAAATTTAATTACGATGAAAATAAATTTAATTTCATTCATAATTTGGCTAGACGAACACTCCTTTAAATTAAATTGGAAAAGTCGTAGCGACGCGCATTTAAAGTTTTAAAACATTTTATTTAAAAAGAAATGAAAATTCCCGGTCGCTACAGCATTTGAGGTCCTTTATCTTTTGAGAACTTTCAATTTAGTCCCTGGACCAATTGTGCGAGAAGTTCACAACTTTTCAAAAGTGACAGATTGGTCCCCAAACTTCTAATCCTTGCAAGATTTGGCTATTTTCTCCTCAATTTCTTCAATTTAACATTATTTTACTTCTTTCTTGTGTTTTCTCCATGTAATTGAATGTAAAACCTATTTAACCACAAAATATGCACAATTAAGTAGGTATTTGTCAAAATTACTCAAAAAGTATTACCATAAATGTATGAAATATGCATGTAAAATGCACTCAACAGGGTACAAGCTACACAACATAGTCTGTTTCGATTTTAGAGCTTCAAACAATGTAGCGGAATACGAAGCACTTCTAGCAGGTGTAAAGCTAGCCATAATTTTGAAAATTAAATTATTGACAGCGAGTAGTGATTCCCAACTCGTAGTGAGCCAAGTCAATGGGAAGTTCGCCGCCAAGGAACCCACCATGATCGCGTACTTGAAGAAAGTAAAAGATCAGTAGCTCATTTTGAGAAATTTGAGTTGATCCACATCCCTAGATCCAAAAATTCGAATGCGGATGCTTTGTCCAAACCGGGAAGTAGCAAGGACACTGAACTCCTCAACATGGTGCCCATTGAACATATGCCAGCCTCCTCTATTGATTCTAGGGCTGAAATATGTACAATAGACGAGGAGAGCTCTTGGATAACATCTATTCTTACTTACTTAAAATATCAGACTCTACAGGATGATCTGGATGAAGCTCGAAAATTACAAAGGTATGTAGCTAACTTCGTCCTCATCGATGGGTTGCTTTATAAATGAAGTTACATCGAGCCTTTGTTACAATGCATTAGTCCACCCGAAGGAAGGTACATAATGAAGGAGATTCATGAGGGCATTTGCGATAATCATGCCGAGGCATTGTCATTAGCTCAGAAAGCCCTGAAACAGTGGTATTTTTGGCCCACAATGCGGAAGGACGCGCGTGACTTCGTCGAAAGTGCGATAAGTGTCAGAGATATACATCCATACCATAGCAGTCACACCATGAGTTAAAGGTGGTGACTAGCCCTTTCCCCTTAGCAAAATGGGGAATCGACATCATTGGTCCTATGCCTAGAAGCTTCGCGATTGTTGCAATAGATTACTTTACCAAATAGGTCAAGGCAGAACCCCTAATGAAGATTATCAAGGCAAACACATCCAAATTTATTTGGAAGAACATTATTTTCAGGTTCAAAGTTCCGCACTTGTTGGCGACTGAAAACGCAAAGCAGTTCAAAAATAGAAAGGTTGATGAGTTGTGCGATGATCTAGGAATTTGCAAATTATTCTCATCGCCACACCATCTAGAATCAAAGAAGGGTGCTTGGGTAGATGAACTTCCCAAAGTCTTATGAGCATTTAGGACTACCTCTCACACTGCAACAAGAGAAACCCCCATCTCAATGGCTTATGGATCCGAGGCAGTGTGCTCGGTAGAAAGCGGAGTTCCCTCTCCTCGCCAAATTCACTATGATGAAGCAATAAACGAAGAAGCTCAAAGGGCGGATCTATACTTCCTCCTAGAAAGAAGAAGTGAATCACGGGTTGTGTTGGCCCGCTACAAAGAAAAGATGGCACGCTACTACAACAAGAAGATAAAGTAATTAGGGATCTAGTCCTCAAAAAGGTCCTCCCTTCAACCCAAGGACCAGGAGTAGGGACTCTAGGTCCTAATTTGGAAGGGCCTTATAAAGTCATCGATGAGGTAGTGCCAGGGACTTGAAGGATAGAAGACCTATCCGGAGTACCCTTGCCTAATCCTTGGAACAAGGGTCTATTTTTAGTAAAGGGAGTTTCCCTTACTTTGTAATATCCTCGTCCGACTATATGGAAATTATATAATAAAGGGCTTCCTTACAAAAGTTCGCACCAAGCAAACTTACTGGCATTACCGAGTTAAACCAAAACAAATCCCCGAGGCACCTCGATGAAGAGACTAATGCCTTTGCCTTATCTAAAGTATATCTTTTCTTATGCCAAGCAAATAACAGCGAGATTATCGGATTACTCTATTTAGAATTCCCACGCAGGGGACTCCTGGGAACCTGCGCAGCACTTAGTGCGCCTCGATCGAAGGTGACAAACCACCAACAATAGTAGTACCTTATTTTGCTTAAAAGAAAAATGATAAGTTTCTTCTTTAATTAATTAAGGGTTGTGGTCAATCTCTGATTACAGTTACTTTGAAAGAAAGTAAGAATGAACCCTTCTCATAATGGTTCTCGCAGTCAAAAGAGCCATATTGATAAAGTGATACACACTAGAGACTGTTGTGTAGCTGAATTTGAACACTTATCAATCAAATCTAACCGGTGAACATGAATGTCTTGAACTTCCTGGTCAGAGGGACTATCCTAAAAATATAAATATATCATACAAACGCATCGTACAAATCATGCAAACGTTGAATTTCACAAAATATTCAAAACATTAAATTAACAAGAGAAACTACATTGTTCAAAGATAAATCATTACAAAAAATGAAGGGTTATGCCTAGCCCAGGAAAAAATAAAAAGAATCAAGGAGGAGGGGCATCCTTTGCAGAGTTACCACCTGGGACAACTTGACAGGGATTGGCAGGATCATCAGCAGGATGACCTTCTTCTGTTCTATGTCTTGTGGTTCGGGGTACAGCGCCTCAATCTTGGAGAGATCCAAATATGGGAACTCTTCTTTTACGTCCCCCAAAGTCATCTGGTACCAATGTTGCCAAAGATCCTCTGCATAAGCTCATATTCTTCAATATTCTTGAAGGTGTCCTTAAAATTTTGAATACCCTCGGCCACTTTGACTTCTACACTCTATTCCAGAAGCTTGAGCTTTCCCTCTGTCGAGGCCAAAGATTCTGCATATTTTCGCCGGACCTCCTTTGCCTCCTCTATATCCTTCTTCAGATCGACAACTTCATCAAAAAGTTTGCCCTTCATAGTATTAGATTCTACAAGGGCTTCGGCAGTTACTGCTTGGGCATAGCATGCATTGTTATTCTTCTTACAAAGGTTGGCCACGTCCTCATCTGAAGAAATAAGGTCCTTCTTCAGCCGCTCATTATCTTCCTTAAGAGCTCGTGAGGAGTTTTTCTCCTCATGAAGAGACCTCCGGGCCGTGGAGAAGGCTCCTTCAGTTCCTTAATCTCCTGAACCATGCTATCCGCATTGCGCAAAGCTACTTTGGTGCTCGCTTCCCTTTGTTTAAGTTCCCTAATTGGCCTTTCCAACTCGTCTACTAAAGCTAGGGTCCTAGTACTTAGAGCCCTAATGGTAAGCAACTTCTGACTAGGGGAACTCTTGGAAGCAAAGGATTCCCACCCTTCTGTCCAATAGCTACCCATCGCAATGGCAGCCTTAGCAGCATATTTCGGAAGGGACTCCAGACCATCGAAATTCAAAATGGATGGTTTAGGAACCAGGCTATCCTTAATTCGAGTCACTTCCAAGGAAATCTCCTGATCAGTCCTCTCTACATGGTATGGAGAGGGCACGATTGATGTCTCCGCACCTTTGGTAGATTTGGGCAGGTTAACAGAAGGAATGCCCAAAGAAACCTCCACTTCATGAGACGGACCCTTAGAACCCCTCTTTAATCCTTTCAAAGGTGGATGTTCTTTGGACATCACCTCCATCACTTCATCCTCATTGTCACCCGCCTATTCAAAAAGAGCCTGTGGGAGCCTTACTTTCTCTTTCCTCCGGGCTTTCTTCTCTTTATCCTCACCCTCAACAATTTTTCGGCCATGTTCCTTCTTTACAGCGAGAAGTTGTGGCCCAGATTGTACTGAGGCAGGCGAGGCCCTCGACCCTACAAGGAATACGTTGAGTCAAAAGATGCAGTATAAGCAAACATGTTAAAACAGGAGAAAGGTGTGAACATACCCATTTCTCGCATTAGACCGTGTTTTACAAAGAGCCTTTTGGAGGTTATAATTTTCTAAAAATCGTCTCGGTATTTGAATAGCTTTTTTACAACCTCCAAGTCCTCCTTAGGAAGTTGGTGGGCGTATGTTTGACCTACAAGATCAAAAGGAGTACATAAGCATAGGAGATGAAAAAATGCAGATGCAAGAGTACCCGTGCACCCACATAAGAAAGCATAAGGACTCACGGGGGTAAGAAAGGGTTTGGGGAACCGTTATTTCAGGAACCGGATCCAAAGGAGTACACTGCCTGTCACCTCCGACCTAAAATCACTGGGTTCTCCAATTCTTGAGGGAGGTCGGATGCCATGTAATGATGGGAGGGTACTGACCTCTGGGAGTTAAATAATACTAGTCCTTCACGTCTGATCTCTTATCTTTATCCCTCCTCGCGGATTTCTTCGACACATACAAAGTGTGGATGATGTGAAGAGAAATTGGATGGTTTGGATTGACTTCTTTCCAAATCAGCCACGTCCCCACTATCTGAGTCCAAAAGTTGGGGACCACTTGATAAGGGCACACGTTGTAATTTCAAAGGAGGGCTCTAAACAATGGATGGAGAGGCAAGCGCATCCCGCATAAGAAGGTGTCGAGAAGTACCGCAACTTGACCATCCGGGGGCAACAAGGCCGGCACTATGGACTCGGGTGTATGACCTGTATCTCCCGAGGCATCCTATATACCAACGATACTTCAGTAATGTCGTTCCCCCTAACCTCTGTCTTAACTTCGTTTGACTCCCACTGCTCCGGCTGAGGCAAAGAATCTACATGTAACCCAAATCCTTATTAACATAATCCGCCAAATCCTCTACCTGGGTGATCTCTTGTCTTTCTCCCTCCTCGCAGCTTTCTTCGACACATACAAAGTGTGGATGATGTGATGAGAAATTGGATGGTTTGGATTGACTTCTTTCCAAATCAGCCATGTCCCCACTACCTGAGTCCAAAAGTTGGGGGCCACTTGATAAGGGCACACGTTGTAACTGTGAAGGAGGGCTCTAAACAATGGATGGAGAGGCAAGCGCATCCCGCATAAAGAAGGTGTCGAGAAATACCACCACTTGACCATCCGGGGGCAACAAGGCCGGCACCATGGACTTGGGTGTATGACCTGTATCTCCCGAGGCATCCTATATACCAAAGATACTTCAATAATGCCGTTCCCCCTAACCTCTGTCTTAACTTCATTCGACTCCCACTGCTCCGGCTGAGGCAGAGAATCTACATGGTAACCCAAAGCCTTATTAACATAATCCACCAAATCCTCTACCTTGGCGATCTCCTCTTTGGTTAGGCCTAGTTCCTCCCTATGAGCCCTAAAAGGGGGCCGTACCCCTAAACCGGATTCCTGTGCCCCAGATGAAGTGCTCGCCACCTCTTTCCCCCTCAAATCTCTTTCCCGCTTACTCCGGATCTCCAGTAATGACGCCTCTTCTTCAGTTGATAATTTGGTCATGTATGGTTGAAATGAATCTTCACTCAAAGATATTATACTACAGAACCGCTATTCTCTTTTCTTCCTACGTTCCCTAAAAAAGTGGGAACTAAATCCTAAGCAGGACAAAGGACAAAAGCCCCTTATGGGGTTATCCACCACCGCCAACTCCTTTGAATCCACTCTCCCAGATCCTTCCATGTTCCCCAAAACCAAACAAACCCACAGGTGTAACACATGAAAAGAAATGCACCTAAAAGGAAAAGAGAATAAAAGGAAAAAGCTATAGAATACACAAACGGGAATGAAGAGTTACTTGTTGGACAAGAGGCGAGAATTCTTTGGATGGGCGACGCAGCAGGAGGTGCGACAGTGAACAGTAATTTCTAGCGGAAGATCAAAGGGCTTGCAATGAAGAAGCAAAGAAAGTCACGAAGAGAATTTCTAGGAGTGTTTAGAAAAGGTGAAAAGGAAAAAACGAAGGAAGATAAGGGTTTTATAAGATTGTGCTGCAGATCTAGCCCGTTTGATATGATCAAGAACCCCGATAATACGAATCATAGCAGGCTTGACGCGAAAATTCAAATATTCAAGCCAAACAAAGGAAAAAGGACCAGATTCATCCTTACGGCCGTAATGCCCAACTTGTCACGGCCGTAATCCAGTCTCGGGTTAAAATGCAGAATTTCAAGTCTTTACACTTACAGCCGTAAATAATGAAGTCACGGCCATAACTCTTCATCAGCAAGCGGCTTACGGCCGTAACCATTCAAAGGAAAGACATTCACGGTCATAATCAAATGTGCCACAGCCGTAACTGCAATATCAATTTTGGATCAGAGAATCATTTACGGCTGTAACTGGATTCTTCACAACCGTAAATAGCTAGCGAATCAGATTTGTAAGATTTTTAATTATCTTGTTTCCTTTTCTTTATTTAACTATTTTACTTTAATTAGAACTCTATTTTGAGCCAGTTAGGATTTTACTAGGGTTTTAGTTTGCTTATTTATAGTCTTTTCCATTCATTGTATTAGATAGATTTTAGACCATTATTGATATTATTGTGAGGCAAATTGCTTTCAAACTTTTATTGAATAAAATCCGAACTTGCGAGTTATTCTTGTTTATTCAAATCTCGGTGAGGATTAATATTGCTTGTGATCAAGAAGTCAATATATCCCTGTGATTGTATTTGTTGCTTGGTCCAATTAATTTTAATTTGATCCATAAATCGTGGTTTCTTGGCGTTCTTGGGTCGATTCAATATTTTGTGGGTTGCGTAGCTACAATTGCTACGTGGTATCAGAGCAATTGTAGCTACGTAACCCACAAAATATTGAATCGGCCCAAGAACGCCAAGAAACCACGATTTATGGATCCAATTAAAATTAATTGGACCAAGCAACCAATACAATCACAGGGATATATTGACCTCTTGATCACAAGCAATATTAATCCTCACCGAGATTTGAACAAACAAGAATAACTCGCAAGTTCGGATTTTATTCAATAAAGAATAAAAGTTTGAAAGAAATTTGCCTCACAATAATATCAATAATGGTCTAAAATCTGTTTAATACAATGAATGGAAAAGACTATAAATAAGCAAACTAAAACCCTAGTAAAATCCTAACTGGCTCAAAATAGAGTTCTAATTAAAGTAAAATAGTTAAATAAAGAAAATGAAACAAGATAATTAAAAATCTTGCAAATCTGATTCGCTAGCTATTTACGGCCGTGAAGAATCCAGTTACGGCCGTAAATGATTCTCTGATCCAAAATTGATATTGCAGTTACGGGTATGGCACATTTGATTACGACCATGAATGTCTTTCCTTTGAATGGTTACGGCCGTAAGCCGCTCGCTGATGAAGAGTTACGGTCGTGACTTCATTATTTACGGCCGTAAGTGTAAAGACTTGAAATTCTGCATTTTAACCCGAGACTGGATTACGGCCGTGACAAGTTGGGCATTACGGTCGTAAGGATGAATCTGGTCATTTTTCCTTTGTTTGGCTTGAATATTTGAATTTTCACGTCAAGCCTGCTATGATTCGTATTATCGGGGTTCTGGATCACATCACCGTTGGATGATGAAGTCTGAGTTAATCCTGGCCCTCCACGTGCAAACTTTGGGCAAAAGCTTTTATTGATAGGCTAAATGAAGCGCCAAATGGTAAGAATTTGAAAGATAGAAAACCGTCTGTCTTCATGTGTACAACACACGCGCCATAAATACGGGAAACTCAAGGAGCAACCCTCCAAAACTTGTAAATAATTGATTATTTGCACAGGGACCCTCGCACCCCCACTTATTTTGAGGCTCCATTTACATCATCCTACCAAATCTGCTCTAGTTGAGTCAGCTCCGGAACTTAGGGGGGGTGCACAACCTCCAGAGTGAAGGTTCAAACACCGAACTGTCAAGGCGAGTCCATTTATCTGTAATTAGCATGTGCGAACCAACCATATTTGAGGAAATAATGTTATGACCATGCTTAAATGAACGTGACACGTAATCAGCAAGGGCCTACACGAGACCCAATAGCTGCCAACGGTGCCTAGAACCTATAGCCTCACGGGCTATTGAATGTCGGGGTTAAGCATTGTCCGAAGCCTTTATAGCCGGACTAGTTATGCCGAACCGATGTAACCCGAAGTGGTACTCCTGTTTGGAGAATGGCCGATTAGTGTGTCAAACTTATGTGACCTTCCCTGTTAACCGTGACTGGATGTGACAGGGAAATGATGGACGCCACTCCCCTATAGTAGGTAGTAGTGATTATACCTAAACAATTGGGTTACCTCTCCAACAGTTAAGAGTCTAACACGTGTAAAGCATGACACATGTCGCCATATAAGACAATAGCTTCATCATTAAATAGAACACACTTGCCTCCAAGGAAAAGGTTAAAAAAAAAAAAAAACTCAACACTTGATATATAAAATCTCACTCAATTTTCTCTCTTTTACACACTTATATTTTGAGCACCCCAATTGTATTTACTTGAAATAAGTACTGACTTGGGCATCGGGGTGAAAACGGGAGCTACCTCAGCCTCCTTTGCAAGCTGACTGTTTGTTCTAGTGCGTAGGAGATATACGTGTTCGAGAGGGAGGAGTTGAGACGTGTTGATCCAAAATCCTACCAGATTTTGTGATCAAAAATTTCCATTGCCTAATTACTTGATTTTGATAATATGTTTCACATTCTTAAAATATCTTTTAAAATGATTTTTAAAAATTGACCGTTTAAAGTTTTGTATGTGTGCTTAACCTTGAAGTTATATAGATTAAGAAATTCTAGGGAGACGCCCCCAGGGCACATCTCCAAGTGGCAAAGGGGATGGGTGGTAAGTGCTCAGCGCAGCTGTGTGCTTGGTTCGATTCCCCGCAAGGTGGAATTGGCCTTGTGGCAAGCGGGAGTTATTGAGATTTGCTCATGCTTACCATAAGCCCTTCCACCCTGGCTACTTGGAGGCATAACCTGGATTTACCTTCCCGAACCAATGGCCTTGGGCGTGGTCGGTTCGGGCCCTCAGGGTGTGGGCTACACCTTTTTTTTTTTTTTTAAGAAATTCTAGGGAGACACTTTTAAATGATATTGTGACATGACGCACATATATTGAATGATAATATTACAATACCACTTAAAAATGTCTATTAAAAATGTTATTCTAGAATTAATGATATAGATTTGATCCCTTTAATGAATTTTAATCATTAAAAGTACGCCCTACTAAGGGTGGTTCCCCTCGTTATTGTCCAGTAAACAAAATATTTTGACTCTACATGAGCCACTTTCATTTCACCTGACATTCTATTCAGCTCAAATTTTATTCCTAGCTGGGAAAGGGCCACGGGCAAGAGCTACACGGCGTCGGTGGCATCGGCGGCGACTGGAAGGTTTAGCGAGGGGCCGAGGGGTATGAAGACGATGCAATGGGCAGCTAGAGCCGAACACCTAGGCGGGATACCCCGCAAGATGATGTTCATGGCGGTGGGAGCATTCGCCAAGGCCGTGTCTAATCTGCTCAACACAACTACCGTGCTCAACGCCGACACCCTCCTTCGTCTTGTCCGATCCCGTCCACCGGGCGTCCCTCTCCTTACCGTCAGTAATCACATGTCCACGTCAGTTTCTCTCGCAATTAACGAAGATTTCTGATTTTTCTTAATTTCGTTTCATGATCTTAGCATGAATGAGAAATTTGATTATTCGTAAGGATTTTCACGCTGCAATTCGAAGATTTTGTTTTGATAATTTGTTTCTTTTGAGTGTCATTTGTTACTTGGAGTAAATTTCTTGCTATTACTGACTATTGCTCGTTAGACTGGTTATTAAAAACTTCTACATTTGCAATCGTTTCCACCACTTCAGGTTGGATGATCCAGTGATGTGGGGATTCAAGGGTTTTCCTGTAACAGATGCAAAATTGGGAAGATGGGTTCTAGCAGCGGAAGATATATGCTTTAAAAATATGGTGCTTTCATATTTTTTCAGGCTTGGTGTGTAAATGTCTTGTTCTTTTGAGCTAAATTTGATACTTATACTGAGTCCACTTTATGAGTTGATGCTATGATTGATTATCAATATAGTGTTATTTATTTCACTCAATGGATTTACGGTAAGGTATCCAAATATTTCATCTAATGGTACGCTTTTCGTTAGAATGGAGATCCAATATATTGGTACTCATCTACGCCTAGTATGCTATTGCCATCATGCAGATTTCCCAACCACGGAAACACAAAGATCACTAAAGAACTAAACTGTGAACATGAAATGAAACAGTGTTTGGATGGTTGTGTTAGTTTAATCTAAAGTATTCAGACTATGTTGAGAGTGGAAAATTAGAATTTTTTGTGGTGGCCAACTGAAAAACTAAAACATTTCCCTATGCATGCTTGTTAAGCTGAACTAACAAACTTGGATGGGATTAAGGAAAAAGTTACATGAGATATTTGTGCATTGGTGTGTCTGATCTTATCCAGTTTATCATTCCAAACTTGTCCATAATGTTTATAAAAGTGGTTCATAATAATTCATGCGTATGGAAGGGAATTGTCATTTGAGAACAACATTTTAATGTACACTCTTTTGTTCAACTTGATTTCTTTTAGGACATTTAACCACCAAGAGACTGCAAAATCTTGTTTGGAGCTTAGAATTTGTAAAGCAGTAAAGATTGTCTTATGAATATGGGGATTTATGGGGAATGATTAATTATTATTATTATTATTATTATTATTATTATTATTATTATTATTATTTCCCATCTGCTGTTGGTGGTACCATTAACTTATTTAATTTTTTTGGCGATTAGATTGTTGATTTGGATTTGTAATTTTAGTTTGCTTTTATGTAGTTACAAATTATTACTAAGGTGTCTACTCAATTTCAAAATTTGCAGGGAAATGTATTCCTATAAAAAGGGGAGGTGGAATATATCAGGAGCACATGAACGAGGCTCTTGATCGATTGAGTGATGGAGCTTGGGTACTATTTCTACTGCCATACTTAAGACAATGTTTTCCTTTTGATACTGAAAAAACTTTCATCACAGTATTCAATTAGCTGATGATTAAGCTTCCAATAGATTTTTGTCACTGATCAATAGTCAATTGGTTGCTACTGTGTGACTACAATTCATTCCTTCTAATCTCCTAAATTGGATGATCTGTTTCAATTATATTGATGATGTGCTCGTACAATCGCTTACCTTTTGGATTATGGTATAGAGTGCACACCCAATAATATGCATTGGTTAGTTACTAAAAATGATAATTTTAAATATTCTTTTAACAGCCTAAAAGCGTTAGGCCCCATTACAATAAAATGCATTTTGACCAAGGAACTTATTATCTTAAATAAAATCAAAACATGCTTATCCATATAAATTTTGCCATGTTCCCTTCTACTCATTTCTAATTTGATAAGTACAACATTTGTGTGCATTTTGGCGGCTGAGACTGGTTCTTGAATTCATAAAACATGATAAACCATGAGAGGACATTATTTAGAGGTGCCTAAAATTAACCAACTTTGTGTGTCCATTAAGTGGTTAATTGATAATGTATTATTCCTAATTTCCTATTGTCATATAATAGCCAATGAGTGGAAGTGTTGGTATCAATTAAGGACAAATTAAGGAAAGCATGACTTGGATAGTTGGGATCTATCTAGCATAGATCTACGTAGATTTTCAAAAGCCACGTGATTCCAGTTGAACAAGTTAGAAGAGCGGGGGATGGACCAAAAGTAACCTGACTTCGCATGGTTATAAATTTTGTGATTTTTATGGTGCCTCTCTTTGAGGTAGCTTTGGATCTAACGAACTAGAGAAAATGGATTTTAGCTGACTCCACATTTATTTGGAATAATGAATAGCTTCTTCTTTCTCTTCTTGTTGTTATAGATTATAGGTATAATCTCCGAAATAATTTGGTGGTATAGAAACTTGAAAATATGAGTAGTAACCAAGAGTAGTGGCTATAGTTGTTCTAAAGTTCCTTTTATTTCTTTATCTCACATGAACAGTTGCATACATTTCCAGAGGGGAAGGTGTGTCAGGAAGATGCACCAATAAGACGATTGAAATGGGGAACTGCCAGTCTCATTGCTCGTGCCCCTGTAACGCCAATAGTTCTGCCAATAGTTCATCATGGTTTTGAAAAGGTATTCACTTTTTATCTTCATTCAGTTTTACCATCAGATCAGTAAAAATTAGTTCCCCTTTTTTGCTATAGGAATCATGCCAACTGTGTTCAAATGGAAATTTGTCAATTAATGAAGTTTTAATTAGTTGTTAGAGCCTGTTTGGTAATGTGATTTTTTTTTTTTTTTTTTTTTTTGATTTAAAAATGTTTGAAAGCTTTACTAAGAATGGATGGTTGAGATTGAGTTTGAAAAGTTAAGGTGAAAAAAATCATTTTTACCAAACAGGCTCTTAATTGCTGCGTTTTATACAAGTTTTTTTTCATGGAAAATCAAATTTTCACCCAAATGTTCCAATTCTAGTATTTGATTGTCAAAATTTTGCTTGGAAAATGATTTCCACTTTTTGCCACAACGCGCCTGAAATCTTGTCAAATGAGGAATTCATTTTCCTTGCTATATGGTAGAATTTATTTTCTAGGTTAGTTGGAAATTGATTTTGAATCACGTTTGATCTTTTTTGTCGGTGATAATTGATTTATTTTTTTTTCAAAAATTAATATTATTATTATTATCAAGTACAAATGTGGGAATATATATATATATATATATATATATATATATATATATATATATATATATATATATAATTAAAATAGCTAAATTTTGCTTTAATTTCATGGAAAATAATGTCAATCATACAATAAAAGTTGAAAAATTCTCCACTTTTTCCACCTAGAAAATTAAAACTTCAAATTCCCAGGAATTCAATTCCCTGAAATTTATTTCTTTACATCCAAATTCCGCCCTCGCTATCAATCAAAGCCTTTGATTCTCATTGGAAAGAAAGATATGAGTACCAGATCTTCTGGTAACAGCCAGGTTCACATCCATCAAAGTTTCATAGTTTAGCAAAATGGTAAATTGTTCCAGTCTACATGAGTTTGACAAGATCCCTGCCTTCAGATAAATTGTGCTTGTACACTTGCCAAATGAAGCTACCTGATTCAGGAGTCGAGGTTTCCAATTAAATAGAGTTAATATTTGACAGAAACCTCGATTTTGATTATGTAGGAATTGGGATCTTCGGAATGTATACTTCTGCTTTTTTGGCTGAAAGGCCAAAATGAAGGAATTTTGGGCTTTAAAGTATTTTAAGATTTTAAGAAATTGCTAAATTTCTGGAGCAACAAGAGTCCAAGAAAAATATCAAACACTGACTTTTCTCCAAGCTGGTGAAGATTTCCTTAAGAGCTTTGCGATTTAGGATTTTGCTTTAGGTTTTCAATTTTCTAAGGTCATGGAAAAGGTAATGATTGATATGTTATTTGAAGAAGGTAGCATCTAGTCGTAACTTTTGATTGTTAATCTAGTCTGATTTTATTTTATTTTTAGCAATTTAAAGACTGAAATTTGAGAAATAGAGAATAAGGAGGTACAATGTTAGCCATTTTTCATATGTTATGGGCTGCATTACACAGCATGGAAGATTCTTCAAATGCTTTCAATTTTTTTCTTAAAAAACTAAATACTAGTTATTAAGAAGAAATTTCTATTGGCCCCCTACACCACCAAAAACTTGCGCACTTCAAACTCCCAATATGAATAATGGCATAATGCCATTACGATAATAATAATAATAATAAATCTGATTACTCTAAATCTATGAATTTTCTACATTACCCTGTGCAAGCTTGTAAAATAAATAAAAATAACCAGTGGTTGATAAACTAGAGAAAAGTTAAATAGTGATTCCTGAGAAATCTATCTATTGGACATCCCAAGCAATTTCATTTACAGACAAAGGCAACCCAAAAGCCTTTTCAGAGATAAGTATATGGCCTTAGCTGCTTTAGTGAGAGATTTCAGCAGTAGATAACATTGTTCTTATATCATTGTATCAGATTCAGTTCTACAATATCAAATATACCACCAGCACCTCAATCTTTGTAGGTCCGGTCTAATCCTTTATTCCATAGCCTTGGGCTATTTACAATTCTCTAATTAAAAAATATCAGATGTACTAGCACTACATGTTTTAGAATGTTTTACATTATTGGGACTTTAAGAGTACAAAATAAGAATTTATCCGTTCCGAAATGATAGAACCCATGGATTGACAGCTAAGCTCCTGTTTGTTGGAGATTAAAATCAAATTTTTAGTAGATTTTGATAAAAGTTGATGAAATGTGTAGTTGAAAAGTTGTTGGATCACATGTGATTGAAATTGATTGTTGATTTTGACTTATATTAAAATTTGTACCAAACAAGGGCTAAGAAATGTTTTGAGCAACTGTTAAATGTGTGTTGAAGGATATTCCCTTCGAAAAATGTTGCCAATAAGAACGTCATATAGTTATTTAGTCATTCACATGAGTACGCCCTAAGCATTATTGGATATTTAGAACATAGACAAAACCTTAGTTAGCCGTCATATGATATTATCATCTTGCACTTGTGTTTGGCAGTTCTTAAATGGCTGAGTTACAGTGATTTTTACATGTTTTGGTACTAATGATTTCTATGACTATTTGAAAAACGGTTGACTTGCAAACAAATGCGAAAAGTACGAATTTGAAAGCTTTTTCGGTTCAGTTCCACATTTTGTATGACACTATGTCATGATTTACCCATTTGCAGGTCATGCCGGAGAAATATATGTTTGGTAGAAGGCCACCTTTTCCATTGTGTAACAGGGATATCAGAATAGTGATTGGTGAACCGATGGAATTTGACATTCCTAAATTGAAGAAGATGGCTGTAGACACTTCTAATGATCTATCATTTAGCCCTGCTGGGTGGCCAAGAACCTGTGGACTGGACGAGGCAGCACAAAGATGTCTTTATTCGAATATATCAAACCAAATACGAACAGTCATGGAAAGATTGCGGAAAATTTACAAATCCTATCAGGACACGAAGGATTAAGGCTCGATGATTGAAGCCTCTTTTTCATTGGGGCGTTTGAGATTTTGGATTACAAGATTTTGACGAAGTTGAGAGCCGAAGGCTTTCTTTTTCTGACTTGCAGCTCGTGCACAGGTCTTACATATTCTCGTTTTTCTCCCTCATTTCCTCGCATTCTTTGTCTCGTCTGAAGAGTTCTATGCATAGAGCGTGCACACTCACCATCTTAAAGCTTTGCAACATCTTTCGACATACATACATTTCCATCTAGTTCATTGTAGTTGGAGGATTGAGAGTCAGTTTCGATTTACAATGTTTCCATTTTTTATGATGTTTGTTGATACTCGATTTGATGCAGTTATACTTGGAGTGGGGTTGAACTGGACTTCACCGGCCCTTTAACATTTTAATTGGAAATAAATGATAAGGCAACATTATTAATTGCCATCTTGATGGATGCATATGAAAGAAGCAAGCAGATGAGTTTGTAGAACGATGAATTAAAATCTACAGCTAGCAAAATTAAGCTTGCATTTTTCCAAGCCAAATTTTGTATTAAGTAATAGGCAGCATACCCCATACTTTTGTGGTTTAGAGCCTTGGTCCCATGTACTTTTTTCAAAATTGAGGAATTTTAAAGTTTGAGAGATTACGTAGTTGAAAAGTGTGAAAATTGTGAGTCCCATAGAAATATGCAATTAAAAATTAACGTGAGAAAAATTTGAAAATTTTGCATAGTACCAAACAAGCTCTTATTTTAATGTTTGACCTATTTTAAAGAGTTTATTTAATTAAAGAAATGGTTTTTTAAATAGATTTTTAGGAGAATGTATGGTTAAAAATAAGAATTCTATAATGAGTTTACATGTAATATTATTTTATTGATAAACGTGGTTGAAAAGAAGGGAAAAAAAATATGTGTTTATAACGGAGGGTCAAACAGGGGTTAAATAAGAATTAAAAAAAAAAATTACTACAATTTTCAGCTAATCATTTTTTTTCTCAAACTCATGTTTAAATACATATTTTATCAATAAAATAAATTTATAGGTAAATTCAATTTTTTTTCTATTTTAAATCGTACGTTCACAAAAACGAAAAAAGAAAAAAAAAATCAGAATTCGAGAAATCATTTTTATGAAAAATGGGGCAAAAGAATTAGCTCATTTGTATTCAATAATAATCATTAATAAAACAACATTGAAGACATTTCGATAACTCGAGTAATGATTTTGCTTACAACTTACAAGTATCAGTTTGCTAAACTTTTCTGTATATAAACAAATAATTTAATTTTTAGATTTAAAATACATGATTGAAAAGTGGATTGAAGAAATGCGTGATTAAAAAATATTTAAGAAAATATGTTATTTATAAATAAGTTACTTGACGGAGGCTAAATACAAAAGTATAACAAGGGAAACGCTATCAATCTCGGAGATGTGATGGTACACATCGCTTGACGCCCACACAAAAATTCGGTGATAGAGCCAAATTATGTCTTTGATATGTCATTAGACAAACAAGTTATATTTGTTATTATTTTAATTTAATTATTATCAAAAGAGCACTAATTTGTATTTAATGCTCTATTTGGCTGCTTGGAGAGAACTTATAAGCCTTTGTTTGGAAAGCCGTTTTTAAACGGTTGTTTATAAATAGTGACGTAAAAATATTTTATTGATTCATTTTTTTGAAAAGTCAAAAATAATGGAAGAGAATATTTGGCCAATCGAAATTATTGACTTTTCAAAAAAAAAAAAAAAAAAAAACTGTCAAATGAAATATCACGTAATTGTTTATAAACAAATTTTACCTGATTTTTTTATTATTTTTGAGGTAAAATGTATTGTTAAAAAAGTGATAAAAATGTGTGGTTGAATAGTGATTTGAGAAATTGTATTGTTTATAACGAAACGGATGCTAAACTATTGTACTATAGCAAAATATGTGGGTCCTACGAGTAATAATAGCGAATTGCAAATAATTAGCATTTGCATGCCTTTCCTCATCAAAACTTTCTTTGTTGGTTGTTCTGATTTTTCACTATCTTTACAATAAATAAATGGAGCAAATCTCGTGACTAGGTACAAGTATAACTCCCTTTTTATTTTCCTTGGTCTAGCCGGCATGGCCGGCATTTGGACAATATTTCAATATATTCCCCTTTATATTCTCTGACTCATTCCTCTTTTATGCCCTACTAGTTCATTTCAAATTTAACTAATTTCGTACTCGTGTAATGCACAGACATATTTTATTGAGAAAAACTATATTACAATATAAAGGTACAATTGAAAAAAGAGAGCAGAAAATATGAAAATTCGGAGTCAATTTAAATAATAATAAGTAGTATTACAAATTTCGGAAAACCTCCTTATACACAAACAAATTCAAATGGAATGACCAGTATAAAGGTTCATTTCTAATTAATTCTGGAATAATGCTATTCGTAGTAAGAGACTACATTAATCCTCTTACGTGACATCTTACTTGAGATTGTTTTGTTATTCTTTTTTTTTTTTAATTATTAAAATCATGACATGTAGAATACCACGTAGGAGTTAGGACGATTACTGTCGCTTATTACGAATAACATTATTCTTTATCTTGTTCGACCTATGTTACTATTAGCAACTGACGACTAAGATTCAACAATAAATCACTATTACGAATATAATCACATTGCAAGTAGAGATTGGCTTTCTTAAGCACCAATTAGGACTCAAATATCTAGAGTATATGGATAAGCTTTAGATAAAAGACATTGTACAGTTGAGTTATAATTTTATCAACACTATGAAACACCAATCTAAAAATTGTACACAGACAAGATGATGATTCACAACTTTTCAAATCCTTAACGTTTCGAAAATCCATTATATTTATGTACTTACAGTTGATGTTCATGAGATAATAAACATGTTAGACAATCATACAGAAGAACTACACCTCCTTAAACGATATGAAACTATAGGTACATCACAAATAGCTACATTTTTGTGATTGAGTTTATACTTACAGGTGCACAATGCTTAATAAACTTCAAACGATTATCTCACTAGAAATACAAGAGGTTGGCCATGTCCATAAGTTTTCGAGCTATGGATCAGCAATGTAGAGTACATCTGCATTTGATTTGTTTTCCTTTCTCATATTCTTCTTCAGCTTTCTTTGAGATTGTGGTTCTTTTGCTTTTATTTCATTGCATAAAGACCTTAATGAGACGGGTAGATGATAATTGCGATGTGCTGAAACAAACTTAAGCAGTCTCATGTGCCGAAATTCACAATTGACACATATGAAGCAAATATATCATGATAAATTCATATATAGAAATCATTTAAGATTACTATACAAGATTATCAGCAACTACAGTAATCATATGTCATATCAATCAATGCAACAAATGGACAAATCGGATGGGAAATAACGCTAATCTTCAAGTCTAGTCATCGACAATACAACAGTGATATACGTGCAAAACGGAGCAAGTTCCATGTTGGGGTCGAGCCGAGAAGAAGAAGGGATCGAGCTGAATCAAATGGTCAAAATTTAGAGGCCAAGAGCACATTCACGACCGTAAAACCAGTTGTTCACGACCGTAACATCTCCTCGGGACAAAAACAAGAATTCCAAGATTTTTATACTTACGACAGTAAAACAATAACTCACAACCGTAACTCCTTCTTTGGTGAAATTGAAGAAATCCAGCAATTTGATGCTTACGGCCATGAGAGTACTCGTTGCGGCTGTAACTCATTAACAGGGAGTTACTTACGGCCGTAAGTGACATTGTAACATCCGTAACTTCAATTTTTTCGGATTTTCGCAATTTTTATTTATTTTCTGTTTTTAATCATTATTTCCATATTTTAGGGCCCATTAGCGGCTAAACATAGTTTTAGGTCAATTTTACTTTATAATATCAATTTAATTCATTGTAAAGATAGTTTTGGTTGATTATTAAATTAAATTGTGAGAGAGTTTTCTCTTTGTGGCGTTTATCCCGAACTTATTAAGGAAGTAGGTAATTCTTGTGGCGTTCAACAATTCCAGTTATTTCCTTCGTATCGTCAATTTTCTTGCGTCGTGAAGTTTGGATTGGAATCATATCGTCTAATTTATTTATTGTTTCTAGTTTTAATCTGATTTAGATCTTTCCTAGATTTTTTATTTTAGTTATTCAACGTTTTCGTCGACCAATTTCCCGACCTCTATCTTCAGTAATATCTGCAGCACATGAGTTCGAGTCACCAAAATATGATCAAATCACTCTCAAGGCGACAGAAGTCTCTAGTTCAATCGTTACCTTACAAAGCAATTATGACCAAATTACTCTCAAGGCGAATAGGTCCTTAGGGGCTGATCCAATACGGACGTTCTCTTAATACCATACAATAGTTTCAAACAAAATAAGTTTTATTATTATTATTATTATAATTATAATTATAATCACTCAAATTGAATTGGGAAATTCAAAATTTTCATTCTATGACATTTGAAGAAAGTGTATGTATGACACGTAGGATAGTTGGGAAAGTAGATGGAAGAAAAGGAGCTCATAATTTTGGTTTAACCACTTGTGAATAAGAAACATGTGAACTTATTAAATAGAAGAAAACGCTTACAATTTTTTCTCAACATTTTAATTTTATATATTATTTTCCAAGTTCTTATATATAATTAATTAATTAGGTTGTGTTTGGAAAACATGTTTTTTTCTACACAATTCTCCAAATCACTTTCCATTTTTCAACCACATATTTACTAGAAAACATAAAAAAACATATTTTTAAACAAAAAAATTTTAACGAACATAGGCTAATTATAAACTCAATGTGGGCTGTCTCGATCCGTGTATAATCGATTGTTGCTTTTTTTGGGGGTGAGGTTAGGTGGGGGAAAAAACACTAGATCCTTTGTGTTTTGAAGCCTGCATTGCACTATTGGGTCCTTCCATCTCCATCTGGATTCAATCACTGTAAAGAATATTAAAGCTACTTGATTTATGCGTGACTCGGTACCAGCGCAGCCGACTCAAAACTTTTACGGAAAACCATACTTAGAGCTTGTTTGGGAAATGTCACTCTGCTCCTCAACATAATCATTACAATTAATAAATCAATTTATAAATAATACAATTTTTCAAACTACTTTTTAACCATTCAAATTTTCTCTCTCCACTTTTCAACTACGTATCTTATCTCGAAAACAACAAAAAAAAGTCTCTGTTTGGAAAACTTTAAAAAAACATGTTTTTAAATAGGACAATTTCTCAAATCACTTCTTAACCACATACATTTTCTCTCTTCAATTTTCATCCATATATTTTACTTAGAAAATATAAAAAATATGTTTTAAAACATAAAACTTTTAACAAACATAACTGCTACAATGTAAGTTTTGTGCCTTTTTTTTATTTTTTTATTTTTATGAATGTATGATTTTAAAATGTTTAAAAATAAAAAATTATAAGTTTGACTAAAAATTGATGGTTGAGATTGATGTTGGAAAATTGATGTGAGAAATTTCACGTTACCAAGCAAACTGAATTTGCATATCAGTAAATAAAAAAATATTTTATTATGTTATAAGTTGATCAAACACCATTTTAATCATATATTTAGTAAAATTACATGTTATAATATAACAATTTGGTAACTTGTTTATAAACAACACACTTCTTCTAATTAATTTTCAATTACACACATTTTTTCAAAATACTTTCCAATCATATTTTGTCTCCTAAAAATATATATATACACCAAAAAACAGATGCATAATAGTGTCTTGGACTCTTGGCACAATGATTAAAATTAACAAATTCTAGCCTCAAAATAACTATCAAACTTTTTTCGTGTTTTGTGCAAAACTTCGTTATTCAAAAAATATAGTTTTTTTTTTTCTTGTAAAAATGATATTTTTGTTTGATAAAGTATATTTTATAATATTAAGAAAGAAAAATTAAAATCGTACCATTTAATTGAAAAAATTAGTTTTGAATTCTCTCTGCTCATATATTGTTAAATGGTTTTTCAATCATGAAATTTTGACTTCTAATCTATTTAACATGTGATGAAGGATCTTCGTCTACTTAAAGAGGAGGGAAAAGGTTCTTTGGTATTTTCGAGATAAATATGTGATTAAAAATTAAAGAGATAAAATGTGTGTGATTAAAAAGTGATTTGAGAAATTGTGTAATTTAAATTAGTTTAATGAGTTCACTAATGAGCTAGCCGAACGGTATATAAAATCAAATGCGACTTTCACATCGAAATTTGGGAAATATTTAGTGGTTGATTGCTTTGTCCTCCAATTTTAGCTAGTGTTCGGTAAACCAATTTATTTGGTTTATAAACCAATTTATAAACTACACAATTTTTCAAATCACTTTTTAACCACACACATTTTCTCTCTCCAATTTTCAACCATTACTTTTTACCTCAAAATCATAAATAAACCAATTTATAATCCAAACAGTGTTACCAAACGGAGTGTTAGTTTACGGAATTTTTTTTTTTCTTACACGTCTATTTCGGTCACTTGGAAGACTCGGCCAGTCGGCCTCACCATGTTAATAAATTGGAGAATCAAAACCTTATTTTGAAATTTGATGAGTAATTTCTGCCCAAACCAAAAAGTTAGAAAACTTAACGCATAGCCCTTGTTTGAACCTCATTATTTCAATTTATAATTTGAGTTTTGAAAATTTAATGGTTAAAAAGTGATTTAAAAAGTAAAAAATTGTGAACTTGACTTTTTTGAATACTTGAAATTGATTACTGTAAAAAAAATTTGTAAAAATAATGAAAAATAATAGAGTAAAATGAGAGCATAATAAAGAAAGATAATAGACTTTATTAGAGTTGTACAACCTATACCTATTTGACCCCATGGTTTTTTCCAAAATTTACTCAAAATCATTGTCAATTATTCATTCTTATGTAACACATCATTTTTCCACGTTTCAGCATATGTTCGGTAAGAGAATCATTTTTGTTTATAAACATATTTATAAACAATATAATTTTTTAAATTATTTTTTAACAACACATATTTTCTCTCTCCAATTTTTAACAATTACTTTTTACCTTAAAATCATAAATAAACAAGTTTATAAATTAAACAGTGTTACCAAACGGATACATTTTTCCAAAAACGCAAATTACCTCCAAACTTCCTACACCAAACAATCTCTTTCTTTTACCCAAATATATTTTCCCCAGCTTAAATAATTCAACAAAGATTGAGTGTTTTTGTCATTGGAAACTAATCGTGTAATTATGATAAAAGTTTTAGCCTCTATTTGATAACTTAAACAACACAATTTTTAAAATTATTTACTAATCACATATTTTACTCTGAAACATCGCATTTTTTATTTATAAACAATTTTTTTTAAAAAAAAAAGCCAAAATGAGGCTTAGAGACTACCACCATGTCACTAGATTGAGGAGCTGTGGGATAACATTTTCATGTTTTTGTCTTGGCTTATGATTTTGAGTTGAGCTAAAATAGAAATCACCTTTCTGATTCTCCCTCCTTCACCCCACTCTCTCTCCTCTCTCTTCTCTCTGTCTAGCAGGTTTAGCTTCCCTTAATCAGCATTCGTAACCCTGTGGTATCTTTGCCCCCACATTTTTGGATTTTTGAAATTTGCTCGATTATGTTTGTGATGTATGAACATGTGTTGCTCTGATTTCTGCGCCATTGTCTGTAATTTATTTCCAATTCATTTTTGTTCTTTCGATCTGTGTTTTGATTATTTTCTATGGCTAATTTTCTTGGTGGAAGATGTTATTTTTCAACTTTTAGACTTTCAATGTTGTCATCTTTATTTTTATATTTATATTATTATGCTTAATATTCTTCTGGATCTCCGGACTTGGATTTTATTGCGTTTGTTTTTATTTCAATATTTACTTCGATTTAGCAGAGTTCTGGTTTAGAAATTTAGGATTTCCAACTTGATTTCTGAATTTTAATTTTTTTGTTAATTATATAATTTCTATTTTAGGATTGTTGTTTATTATTTATTTTATTTCTTTTCTTTTCTGGCTTCATGTAGCTTGGATATATTGGAATATGAATTTATGTCAAGTTCTGGAGTTCCACGTTGAGGACTTTGTTGTATTTCCTTAACAGAATCGCCTTCTGTGTTCAAAATATAATAGAGGAAAAGGAAAACAAAAAGTTATGGAGGAGAGAAGCACCTTCAAATTGGCTGCTTGTATAGAATTTTGAAAAGCTTTGGACAATTAGCGGTAACTTGGGGAAATGATGTCTGATATGGCACAAAGTTTGAGATCAAGCAGGTCTTCATTTGGTTCTGCTAATGGATTTGAAACCCCTTCACACAACTCGTTTGCTACATCAAATGGTGATGATTATGATTCAGATGGTTCCAATTTTGCCCCACCGTAAGTATATTCCTTTCCTTTATGTTCCATTTGGACTTTCAAATGCTTGATGAATGCCACTTGCATTTTAACCGAGAAGGTGATGAGTTATCTTCATTGTATATTAATTTTGTCAAGCATACAAGAAATTATCAGCTTTTACCTCATTTGACTTGCAGCACACCTAACACCCTATCATCGGGAATACCACCCGAACTTGCCAGTGCTATACCATTGCTTGATAAATTCCAGGTGAAACTATATTTTTCCTTGTAGGGAATATGTAACTAGTAGACCATAGTAGATTTCCATTTCTATTTATACTTAAGTTCTATGGTAACTGAACTTTATGCTATGTTACAATTTGTTTTGATTTTGGGTATTAAGTGCATGCAATTTTAGTTTATGATTATATACTTCTTTTTTCAGGTGGAGGGTTTCCTGAGGGCCATGCAGAAACAGATTCATTCTGCTGGTAAACGTGGTTTTTTCTCTAAAAGGACATCAGGATCACAGACTCGAGAAAAATTCACATTTGAGGATATGTTGTGCTTCCAGAAGGTAAGTCATTGCACTTTGATGACAATTCCTGCTTGTGCTTTATAAACTCATTTCTCAAAAGTAAGTTGCATTTGTTGGCAGGACCCCATCCCAACTTCGCTGCTGAAACTAAACAGTGATCTTGTTAGCAGAGCAGTTAAGCTGTTCCAGATTATCTTGAAGTATATGGGAGTAGATTCCTCTGACCGAGCTACTCTAACAAGCTTAGATGAACGTGCAGAGCTTGTTAGCAAATTATACAAGCATGCTATGAAGCGTTCTGAACTGCGAGATGAAATTTTTACACAAGTTTCAAAGCAGACAAGAAATAATCCTGATAGGTATGCACACAGACTTCTGTGAGGTCTGCAAAAAATGGTTCATTCACTTTTTTTTTCTTTTTTTCCCACGTGTTCATCTTTTATTAGTGTTTGAAAACTGTTCCATCACTAAATTCCGCTCAGTTTCCCAGTTGCTTGATGATCTTAGTTGGCCTATTGGTTTCATTATTGGCAGGCAATCTTTAATCAAAGCTTGGGAACTAATGTATTTATGTGCATCCTGCATGCCTCCTAGCAAGGAAATTGGAGGCTATTTGTCAGAATATGTACATACTATTGCAAACAGTGTTAGTAGTGATTCTGAGGTTCAAGTACTTGCAATGAATACATTAAATGCTTTGAAGCGTTCTGTTAAGGCTGGACCAAGGCATATAATACCTGGACGTGAGGAGATTGAAGCTCTTTTAATGGGTAAAAAACTTACGACCATAGTATTCTTCCTGGATGAGACTTTTGAAGAGATTACATACGACATGACCACAACTGTAGCTGATGCTATTGAGGTATTGTAGATGTCCCTCTTGTTGTTTGTATGTATGCATGTTAGAGAAAGAATGTCAATTACTGGAAAATCCAATTTAATTTGTTTCCTAACATTGACAAAGGACATTGGTGCAACTTTGCAATTCGGATGCCTTTCTAGACTGTTTAATTGTATCAATCTGCAGTTCTATTGAAGTTACCCTTCAGAATGTTTTTATTTGTATTTCTTGGAATGGCATAAACAATGCTTACTTAACCTAATTCCCTTGCTGATAGCTTTCCATACAATCAGTAAAAGGTTTATGCTCTGCCTTATTTCTCATCTTTTTGTTGAATAAGATATTTTATTATCATTGAACATAACATGTAATTGGTCTGAGCTATGAGCTGAAATACAAAGGTGTCTAGAATTAAGATCAATCTTGATCTAGCTTTGTTTTTAAGCATAATATAACAGTTGTAAATAATAGTGTATAATTGGTGCAATAAATTTTTGTTATTAATTATCATTCAAAAGCACTATCCAAAGGTTTAAATCCCCAAGCAGTGCTAAGTTTTGGGCAGCTTTTATTCTCATCATTCTTTATGTTTTACGATGAATGAGGTCAACCAATTGTCAATTTACTTAATCACAACAAATATAAATCAAGTGCAAAATGAAAACTGGTTGATATAGGGTGATTAGCTCTCTCTTATTGCCTTCTCTTTCACAAACCTGCAGTCCGAAACTATTACAAAGAATGCAATCTTGCAATTTCACAGTTAGTATGAATATCCAGATACTTTTCTTTGGATAATGGCGGACATTTTACACATTAAGCAATTTTATTAACAGTTAATCTGGGCCAACTTCTTCTGTAATGACCAGAATACTGAAAAACTAAATGAACAACCCAAGTATTGAGATGAAAATGTGTCTGATAGTGATTGGTCATTTCTTATTTAAATTAGCTCGGAATGAAATAACAATTTCTAGATGGCTGATCTTGTTATTTTATGCCTAAAATGGTGGTTTTCCTATATACAGTTCTAGGAATGAACATTCTTTTTGGTTTTTCCACTTGGAAAAGTTGACATAGATGTGCCAAATCTGGCTGGGCTTGTGGCACTTCAAATTTATTTTTGATCAATGATTTATTTAGTTCGTATTGTGTTCTAGATTTGACAAGAGTAGAATAGTTGTTATTATTATTATTTTTTTTCAAGTGGAAAATGGAAATTATTTTTTTTTTATTTATTTTTTCATACAGACACCTGAATGCAATTTTTTATCATTCTTAGTGAAATTCCTCGACACTAAATAATTTCTTCGGTTGTTGGTGGATATGCTTCAGGAACTCGCAGGAATAATCAAATTATCAGCATATTCTAGCTTTAGTTTGTTTGAGTGTCGCAAGGCAGTTGCTGGTTCTAGATCACCAGAGCCTGGAAATGGTACTAATTTCAACTGTAAAATAATACTGTTATCATAGTTTCTAATTTCTTCATAGAGGCTTGGATGAATCTGCTTCAAAACTTCCAATATATTATCTTAATAATAGGTTTCCTTTTACTCTGTAGAGGAGCACATTGGTTTAGATGATAATAGATATATAGGGGATCTACTTGCGGACTTTAAGGCATCAAAAGACCGGAGCAAAGGAGAGATTCTGCATTGTAAATTGACTTTCAAAAAGAAGTTATTTCGGGAATCAGATGAAGCTGTTACAGACCCAATGTTTGTGCAGTTATCCTACGTCCAAGTGCGTATTTCTTGTTTCGATCAAAATTTATTGTCAATATTGCTGCACGCAGTGATATAGTTTTTGAAGTGAAATATATTCCTTATTTATTTTCTTGGCACTATATGGTTCTTTTTTCGCAGTTGCAACATGATTATGTACAAGGCAATTATCCTGTTGGAAGGGATGATGCTGCACAGCTATCTGCTCTGCAGATTTTGGTTGAGATTGGATACCTTGTTTCTCCAGAATCATGCACGTTAGTTTCTTTGCTTATTTTCTTTTGCTTTCTTTGGTTCCATCTGTAGCATGTCTTGATCGATAATGTATAGCATGATGCTTTTAGCATCTTTTCTCAGGTGTTGTGAAGACAACAAATTAGGTATCTCCTTATCTATGTTTCAATTTATGTGTTCAGGGATTGGACATCTCTGCTAGAACGATTTCTGCCCAGACAAATTGCTATTACTCGAGCAAAGAGGGACTGGGAACTAGATATTCTCTCTCGCTACCGCTCAATGGTGAACTATTATGATATTCCTTTTTCATTATAATTTGCTCAAAGGAAAAATAGAATAACAATATAGTTATATCTTTGACTCTTTACTTGCTTCTTATTATTTTGTTTTACATTGAGGTGTATTATTTTAAGAAAATGTGAAGTGATTTGAACAAAATACTTGAAATGCTAGTAAAAATCATAAAAAAAATTGTTTTGTATGCAGGAAAATTTGACAAAAGATGATGCTAGACACCAATTTCTGCGAATCTTGAGAACACTCCCTTATGGGAATTCAGTTTTCTTTGCTGTTCGTAAAATTGATGATCCCATTGGTCTTTTGCCTGGAAAAATAATTCTAGGGATTAATAAGCGTGGAGTAAGAGATGATTTTTTTTTCTTTGCACATTTACATGTCCTTTTTTGTAGGCTCAAGCAGAAACCTTAGTATAATTCCTCATTGTCCACAGGTCCACTTCTTTCGCCCAGTTCCAAAGGAATATCTACATTCTGCAGAATTGAGAGACATAATGCAATTTGGCAGCAGTAACTCTGCTGTATTCTTTAAGATGAGAGTTGCTGGCATCTTGCACATATTTCAGTTTGAAACTAAGCAGGTAGGTTGTATTGCGATTCACAACTAAGCTTTTTTCATTTGGTACTAAAGTTTTTTTCCCTATGTGCTATGGTTATTTGACATTTCGCATTCACATTCATGAAATGCAGGGAGAAGAAATATGTGTCGCCCTTCAAACACATATAAACGATGTTATGTTGCGGCGCTACTCCAAAGCACGTGCTGTTGCCAATGGTTCAAGTATTGGACATCTTCCTGATAATGTTAGACCTCACACTTTGGACATCAATCAGAAACGTGTTCAGGAGTTGTCTAAATCTCTTGAAGAATCAGAGAAAAAAGTTAGCCAAGTGAGTATTAGTTTAAATAAAGAGATCAAATTTTTATAACTACAGATGAAGATTATGTTTTGTGAATAGTGAAATGTCCTTGTGTAGAATAACTCTTTGAAAGCCCACAGTTCATGCTTCTAAATACCTTATTTTTCCTCTTGTGTTGTAAACTTGAGTTTTTATTATTATTATTATTATTATTATTATTATTATTATTATTATTATTATTATTATTATTATTATTATGTAGATAAATGCACATGCAAGTGACAAAACTAAATCTGTAAAATGCCGAAATTAAAGTCATATCATGCTTTCTTGGAAATAGAATTAGATAAATTCTGTGTGCATAAATTATGTTTCCAAATGACTAAACTAGAGATGAACACAAACTGCAACGTGTCTGGAATTATCCTGAAAAAAAGTCCAATAGTATGAAGGAAATCTACTAATTTGAATCAGTCAATAGAAAAGCAGTTCCTGTTAGTTGGAAAGTATATATATATATAGTTACAGCTACCTACTAATTGGGGCAAACAATAGTTTATGCTACGTGCACCACCATCTTATGTTTGCATGTGCATATTTACACCTGGAAATATATTCACTAAGTAGCACTTGGCTTTTGTAGAAAAGTTTAGCAGGCATTCATTGTTCTTGAGTATGAAAAACAGGACTTGGGTGTAAATTTCCTGTTATTTTATATTATGTTTAACTTGTTCTTGGCAAGTTCTCATCTTGCCGCCAACTCCTTTGCAAATTTCGCTGTGGCTTTCGGTAGAGTTGCTCAAAGAAATGGAACGTGAGCGAATAAATTTGTATAATTTCCTACTTCAGGTGGTGCTATAATTTGTTTATATTTCTTCACAAGTTTCTACGGTAATAGTTGTTGTATGGATAAACAGTTGCAAGATGATGTCCATGAAAAGCAAAAACAAGAAATTAAGATGAAAGAAGAACTGGAGAACTTGAAAGACGAATTCAGGTCTCAAAAGCAATATTTAGAAGAAATTATCAATGAACGTGATAAACTGAGAGCATTATGTGATGAAAAGGATTCAGCACTTCAGGTAATTTCCGTGAAACAAAAATAAATACGATTCTCTTTCTGCTTTGCAGCTTATCATGATATTCTTCATATGTAGGCTACAATCTTGGAGAAACAAAGCATTGAAGTCAGGATTTCTAAGGTAAGTAGTCAAGGATTAGAGAACAACATCAGGAAGGAGCTGACAGAAGCTAATAACCAGGTATATCTGTGACTAGGACTTCATCTTTCTTATATGTAATTGGTTATGGTGATTATTGCTCTGATACACCTTTTTTTTTCTGAATCTGGCCCTAATCACATGAAAAGAGTTATCTTCTTTCATTTTTTTAATATTGTGTACATGTTCATTTTCTTTTATTGTTTATGATGGATGGTTTTGATGGTTATTTATAGGTCTTACATAAGACTCAAGCTGAATTGAAAGCACGTAATGCAGAGTTGCATGCTGTAGAAGAGTCAAGAAGGAAACTTATAAGCGAAAAAGGATCCCTTGCAGAGAAACTTACAAGGCTTGAAAGGAAAAATGCTGATGAGGTAAGAGTGCTGAGTTTAGTCCTTGATCATAACAACTCTATTTTTTACAGATCACACGAAACATGGTCTCTTGTGATTCTTCAAATGCAGATTGCAGTAATTGAGGGAAGCTTTGAAAAGGAGCATAAGGCCTTGAAACTTCGCATTTCTGAACTTGAAAAGAATTTGGAAGAGCTCACAAAAGATTTGGTTGTTGCACAATCAGCGATCGGAGCTAAAGACATTGAGTTGTCTTCCATACAAAATAATCTAAGGGAATTGGAGGACCTGAGAGAAATGAAGGAGGTGAATCATAGATTTCATATTATGAAGTTACATGCACAAACACCTTGCCTTTTCGATTTCATTATCATGTTACATGAACAAAATTCTTATCAATTTAGGATATCGATCGGAAAAATGAGCAAACTGCTGCGATCTTGAAGATGCAAGGTGCTCAATTGGCTGAGATGGAGGGACTTTACAAGGAAGAGCAAGTCTTGAGGAAACGGTATTTTAACATCATAGAAGGTAACATTGGCGGCTTCTTCTTTTCTGTTTCTCCTTTTATATTGTCATTCTTTTTCTCTTGAACCTGTTTTCATTTATTCTATGACTAAGCCTTTGTTTGGTAATTTTTATTTTTTTATTTTTTTATTTTTTTTTTAATAAACAAAGAATTTGATGTTTTCGAGGTAAAATATATGGTTGAAAAGTGGTTTGGGGAAATGTATTTGATTAAAAAGTAATTTGGGAAAATGTGTTGTTTATAAACAAGTTACCAAACAGAGGCTAAATTATATATGTGTAATTTGGAACTTTTATTTTTTATGGATTTCTATACACTAATGGCTAATTCCCCATGGTCTTCATTCAATTTTCAGACATGAAAGGCAAAGTTCGAGTCTACTGTCGATTGAGGCCTCTTAGTGGAAAAGAAATCTCAGTGAAGGAAAGATCTGTTCTAACAAATGTGGACGAGTTCACAGTCGAGCACATGTGGAGAGATGATAAAGTAAAACAACACATGTATGATCATGTTTTCAATGGGGATGCCACTCAAGAGGACGTTTTTGAGGATACAAAGGCAAGTTCAATAAAATTCTATGTTTACATTTTTTTTGCGTGATTTTTTCGATAATTTGAGTCTTATTCTCATTAATTTTAATGTATCAATTTATTCACGTTTCCTTTTTTTCCCTGCTAAAACAGTACTTAGTACAATCTGCCGTTGATGGATACAATGTTTGTATATTCGCATATGGACAAACTGGTTCAGGGAAGACATTCACGATTTATGGATCTGAGAGCAATCCTGGGCTCACTCCACGTGCTATTTCTGAACTTTTTAGAATAGTGAAAAGAGATAGTAACAAGTTTTCCTTTACTTTTAAGGTAATGGTTTCTGATTGATGGGATATCAATATGGTTGCTCATAACAATTGATGACATCTTCTATGAATTTGATTGCGTAAAATTGTTGTACATTTAATATCTAACCAATGATGTGGTCATGAGAGAAAAATGTATGCAAATGTCATTTTCTTTTTCGTTTTTTCCATTTTAAAGATGAATGATGTGGTGGTAGATTATACGGATATATGCAGGCATACATGTTGGAGTTATATCAAGATACACTTTTAGATCTTCTGCTACCAAAGCATGCAAAGCGTTTGAAATTGGATATCAAAAAAGATTCAAAGGTACTTTCACTTACAAATCTTATTGACATATATAGAAATCAGATGACAATTTCTCCCTCAAATTTCATTTTCGACATCTCAATTATAATTACAATACATATGATAATTTTTTTATGAAATTCAAAATGGTTTGGGATGGAAATGTGGGATAATTATTGTCTCTTCATTTCCAAGTTGAATTGTCTTGGACTTCCATTCCAAATTTAATCTTCATGTCTCTAGTTGAGTTGAATCCATTTCTTGATGGTTTTTATGCAAATTTGGCTCTTCTGTATATGCAGGGCATGGTTGCTGTGGAAAATGTAACAGTTGTATCCATTCATTCCTATGACGAACTACGAACTATTATCCAGAGAGGATCTGAACAGCGCCATACTACCGGGACTCTAATGAATGAGCAGAGTTCAAGATCGCATCTTATACTTTCAGTTATCATAGAGAGTACCAATCTTCAAACTCAATCTGTAGCTAGAGGAAAGGTATTGACAGAGTTATTTTTAGTACCTTATGTATATGTAAAGATGCAGAAAACATTGACTGCATAGCAGGTACTATATACCTGAGGTATATATTTGTTATAAAATCTAAAATGTGTATGTTTCTGACTTCATTTTCAGTTTATATTGTACATCAGATTTCTATGATATTCCAGTATGCCCTTAATGTAGAATGTGTAAATGTGGCTCATCTTTGCATTCAAGGTACAGTGGGCCTACCAAATATTTTGGGACTGATTCCATGTAACTTCTGGACTATTCTGTGGAAAGTAATAAATAAGTTTTTTCCCCTTGTTTTTGTGGGGATAATTGATCTAGTATAAATGGGTCATCATGTGAGAGTTCCTAAATGAATTTGAGTCCTGATGTAAGGCATTGGGTGCATAATGATTTTTCTCAAGAAGAGTTCATATGCTATATCTTCTCAATATACTTGAAATGGTATCCTTCCTTTCTGCTTATGGATGGTCTTGATTGACAAACCATTTTCCTAAATACGTGACTAGTATTGTTTTTCTTACATTTTTCTATTTTGATCATATTCAGTTAAGCTTTGTGGATCTTGCTGGTTCTGAAAGAGTGAAAAAGTCCGGCTCTTCTGGCGGTCAACTAAAGGAAGCTCAAAGCATTAACAAATCACTTTCAGCTCTTGGGGATGTAATTGGTGCTTTGTCTTCTGGCAGTCAACACATCCCCTACAGAAACCACAAATTAACCATGTTGATGAGTGATTCTCTTGGTGGCAATGCTAAAACACTGATGTTTGTCAACGCATCTCCGGCTGAATCAAATTTGGAAGAGACTTACAACTCTTTAATGTATGTCACTCTCTCTCCGTTATCCCTTCTGCTAATATTTTGTTTGTGCGATGCACCATGTTTATGAAAAGTTAGAAAAAGTGCTATTTTTTTGTTGTTTCGTTGCTTCTCCTTGTACAGATTAGCGTCTCTCGGTAAAATTCTTGTCGAATAAGCCGCTAGATTGAGTGTCCAATTCTGAAGATGAAGTTGAATAGTAACACATCTGAGAGGAATAAAGGTGGTAGTGGTGGTAAAAAATTATCCTTGACAATTTTTTATTTAATGTAATTCAGGTATGCATCAAGAGTAAGATCAATTGTGAATGACCCGAATAAAAATGTATCGTCTAAAGAAGTTGCTCGTTTGAAAAAGCTTGTGGCATATTGGAAGGAGCAGGCCGGTCAAAGGGGCGATGATGAGGAACTGGAAGAAATCCAAGAAGAGCGAATCAAGAAAGAGAAAACCGATGGTGGTCGCTATTCGTGACTTCACTTAACAGAAGGCTTAAGTGGGTAAGATTGATGAATGGATTTGATTACTTCCTGAATATAAGCAGATCGAAGGGCTTTGGCTTAAAGAGAAAATTTTGTTGTTTGGAAAGGCTTAAGTTGGTTTATCCTAGTTTTGTATAGTAACATTTTGTTGTATATTATGATTTGATACATCATCTAATCAATAGCATGAATTGGAATTCTCTTTTGTATTCTTCAAACTGTCAAAGTTAATTTGTTAAGCTTTTACTTGTAAAGATCCATTGATTTCATTATAGTTCTATTGAGTTTTGAGGGTTGTATTATCCCTGGAAGCAGTGTTCTAAAATGCGTAATGCGTTGCGATGCTTCGAGGTTGAGAATCAAGAATCACAAGTTTAGACGTGTTAATGCGAAGAATAAGCATCATAATGCGTTTCGTATTTTTAATATTATTTTAATTATTTTAAGACATTAAATATATTTTTATATAAAAACAAAAAAATATTTTTTACCCTTAAAAAAAAAACGCTGATTAGGCGGCGCCTAGGCGGTTAAAAAAAATCGTTGACCGCATTTTTACGCGCATACCACTTATTCGACGCGTTTTGGTCACACATCGCGCCTAGACGTCGCATTTTCGCGCATTTTAGAACACTGCCTGGAAGTGAGGTGGAGCATTTTTGTCATCTTCATTCTTTGTTAATTATTTTATTTGTAAATGAACAAGGTATAAGTACTGTGAAAAATTTAATCATTGAGATTACAAAAGTAAAATATAAATACTAAACATTTTCGTTCCAAGTTGAGAAATTAAAATAATTATTATGAAAATACCATTATAGAGCACGCTCACTAGGTACCATATTTCATTCAGTTTTTATAATATCAATAAACTTTCAATTTCCTAACATAAACGATTTACATGTATTTCATAACATTTTTCCTTCTTGGATAATCGACATGCAAGGTGGTTCATTATATTAATAACAAAGAAAAAATAATAAGGGGTTAGACCTGAAAATAAATAAATAAAGGTAGATAATAAACCTACCTCATGAATGAGTAAAATAGAAATTTTCTGGTTTCAATCCAACCTTTGCTCATCATGCGTATAATGAAGTATCTAGTAAAATCCTCATATACTTCGAAATTTCTACTCGAAGGTGATAGTGTAGAGTATATCACTAGCCTAGATAAATATATATCGTTGTAGTCAAATCGTGAGTAAAAAGATCTCGCATCTGCTTTGAACTCGTGTTGTATTCAAGACTTATAAATTGCAATCCTCGCGTATTGAATTTTTGCTGGTTTGGGCTTAGGGATTTATGAGTCAATGGCATTGCATCTTCTCATGTTGTTGATGCCTTTTGTAATCAATTCGAATGCAACTCAGCAACGTAACTTTTAACCCTTTTTCTAAACAAAATGTGCTTTGAGAGAAAATACAGATCTCTTCTTATTGAATACACGTGCAGCATTTTCAAACTACCTGATTGCACCTTTTCTCTAACTAAATGGAAGTCTATTTCAATGTGCTTTGTTCTTTCATAGAATATGGGATTGGCAGCTATATGCAATGCAGCCTAATTATCACAGCACAACATTGGTGGTCTGGGATGATTGATGCCAAACTCCTTAAGCAAAGATAGTAACCAAGTTATCTCATATGTAGCATTGGCCATTGATCTGTACCCTACTCTAGTATTGGTAGGGATGGCAAAAAAATTCGGACGACCCGAAATCCGGCGGACCCGTAGTGCCCCGCCCCGAAAATTCGGGTTGGCGGGACGGGTTCGGGGCTGGTTTTCCGCCCCGCGAACCATATCGGGGCGGGTTCAGGGCGGACCGTACCTGCCTCGATATTGACCCAAACCCGATTTTTTTTTTTTTTTTTATATATAAAAAATTGGAATGGTGTAAACGAGAATCGAACCCAGAACTTGAAGTATAGAATTTGTATACACAACCACTAAGCTATGCCTTCAATTGTTAGATTTGTTTCATTTTTATTATACATATTTGAATATGAAATCAAATTATTATAAAGTATAAACCCTATCTGGCTAATCATCAATTTCTTTCTCTTCTCAGTTCTCACAGACCCATGACACAGTTCTCTCTCCAAGACCGCCGCACGCGCTCAGCGCCAGTCCACCACCGCACAGCGCCACTCCACCGTCGCGCAGCGCCCGCCACTCCACCGCCGCCCAGAGCGTGTCAGTCAGCCGCTCGCTGTTCGCTTGCAGCTCGCTCCTCTCCTCTGTCTAGTAAGAATTTTTAGTTTTGGTAATGTATTTATAGGGTATTCAATTAGCTAGAAGGATTCCTGGATTAGGGGTGATTGGGTGAAAGGGCTTAGATTTCATCTAGGGTTACTGTCATTGATAAATACTGCCCTTCATCTTCTATATGCTTTATTGTACTTTTTTGGAAATTTCATTAGGTATCCGTATGCAAGGGTAACGGATCTTTAATTTTGGGGTCTAAATTGTTGATGATGCAGAATTTATATGGTCCATTTTATGTTTGTTTCGTCAATACATTCTTTCTTCACAGTTCACAGCAGCACAGAGGTTACACTCTAATTCTTTGGCCTTGATTCCTTGAAGAATATAACTAAGAGAACAGCTATGGCCTATGGGTTAAACAACATTTTGTATCCTCTTGTAGTTGGGGGTCGCAGCTATAATGACACTGCAAGTTGGGGAAGGATTTGAATGACTGAATGTTCGTGACATCTTAAGTATTTAGTCATGATAAAACAATAAAACTCTGAAACATAATCTACAGTGATCTTTAATTTTGGGGTCTAAAGTGATCCATGTAATCTCTGAATGTAACTTCTCGATAATGAGCTACCTGATCGATCTTCACTGAGGCAGTGGACCAATCTTGGTGGTTCGTTGCGAGGTTGTGAAAAATGGGATTGACACTCTTGCTTGTTTGCTTGTGGTGTGTACTCTATGAACTTTGGTAACTTGTAAGTGTATTTATAGTTTATTTGGTAATTCACAACATGTTTTTGGACACATGAAATCTTTCTGGTTTGAATTGAGAATATTTTATATTGGGTTTTCTCTGTCCTGGATTTGTAGGTTTCAACGATTCATAAATTTCAAAATGTCAGAGCGTTGTTCAATTGGAAGTACACCCACAACCCCAAACACACCTCGTGATAGTTCTACGCCAACGGAAAATAGTATTAATCCTTCAAAACTACCGAGGGAGGAAAACTTTAATCAAGAACCAATAGCTATAGATTCGGATGGGGATAATACAACAACTACTGATGGAATAAGTGGTAGGAAAAGAAAATTGAAATCTGTAGTGTGGGAGCATTTTAAACTACAAGAGATTAATAACGAGCTGAAGGTTGTTTGTAATTATTGTGTAACGAAGTTAGTGGGTCAAAGTAAACACGGTACAAATCATTTAAAAAACATATGGAGAGATGTATCCACCGTAATGTCAAGCAAAGGGATATTAGGCATACTATATTAAACACTACAAAGCAAGTGGATGGGAAGATGATAATGGGGACTTACCAATTTGACCAAGACCATGCTAGGAAAGAATTGGGAAAAATGATTATTTTACATGAATATCCGCTTTGCATGGTTGAGCATATTGGGTTCAAGAATTTTGTGAAATCTATTCAACCACTATTTAAATGTGTGTCTCGGAATACCATTAAAAGTGATATTCTGAAGATTTATGATGTGGAGAAAATGAAAATGATGAGTTTGTTGGAGGTCAACAAGAGTAGAATTGCTGTAACCATGGACATGTGGACTTCAAATCAAAAAAGGGTTTTATGGAAATCACTGGACACTATATTGATGATGATTGGAGGCTTCAAAGTCGAGTTATGAGGTAAAAACTAATAATTCAACGTATAATATTTTAATACTTCTATAAATTTTATACTTTTGGTAATTATATGTTTTTTGATTTCATATACAGGTTTATATATGTTCCTTGTCCACATACAGCAGAATCACTAACTACGAGTTTGTACGAGTGCTTATTAGATTGGAACATTGATGGTAAGTTATCTACCCTCACCGTAGATAATTGTTCGACGAATGATGCTATGATCAATATTCTTTTACATAGTAAGCTATGTACTGATTCATTGTTGGTGAATGGTGATTTCTTCCATACGCGATGTTGTGCGCATATATTGAATTTGATTGTGAAGGAAGGTTTGGATAACATTAGTGGGAGTGTAGAAAATATTCGGGAGAGTGTAGCATTTTGGATATCAACACCAAAAAGATGGGAAAAAATTGAGAGTAATGCACGTCAACTTAAAATAGGTTGTAATAGAAAACTGGTACTTGATTGTAAGACTAGGTGAAATTCGACATATCTAATGCTTCACACCGCTTCAGAATATGTTGATGTTTTTTCCCGTTTGAAGCAAAGAGAACCCTCATATAAAAGTTTGTCTAGCGATCAGGACTGGAAGTTGGCTAAAGAAATTTGTGAAAGATTGAAGTTATTCTATGTGGTAACTGAAATATTTTCTGGAACTAAGTATCCTACAGCAAATTTGTTTTTCCCAAAAATTTGTGAAATAAAACTGTTCATTCGTACTTGGATTACTTCTTCTTATTCTGAGATTAGAATGATGGCTTTAAGTATGATGGACAAATTCGATAAGTATTGGGATGAGATTCATGGGATATTAGCTGTACCAACCGTTTTGGATCCAAGGTTTAAAATGATGTTGGTCGAGTACTATTTCCCTAAGATCTATGAAAATGCACTTGCAACAGTTGAAATTGGAGTTGTGGATTCACTTTGTCGAAAGTTGCTTTCCCAATATACACAAATACAAGATTCAAGTGTAAGTGTTCCTCAATCTTCATCCCCATATACCAAGTCTGGGACTTCAAATGTTAACTTGACGGATGAATTGAAAGATTATGATGCATTTGTCAACACTAAAATTAGAACTAGTGATGTGAAGTCAGAATTGATATATTTTTGGAGGAACCGGTATTGCCTAGATCTAGTGATTTTGACATACTAAATTGGTGGAAAGCAAATTCAAGTAAATACCCCACTTTGGCTAGACTTGCAAGAGATATCTTGGCCATTCCTGTTTCTACCGTTGCTTCTGAATCTGCATTTAGTACGAGCGGTAGATTTGTGAGTCCGCATAGAAGTAGACTTCATCCAAAGACATTGGAGGCATTGATGTGTGCTCAAGATTGGTTGTGGGTTGACATTCACAGTAAGATGAAAATGAAATAGTTGCTTTTATATTTATTATTATTATTTATGTCATTTCAATTGAGTATTAACAAGATTTATTTTATTGTTAGATAAATTTCCCGCTTCGTCATCATACACGGGAAGTTGTTCTACTATCATCGAAGCAGAAGTTGAGGAAGAGGTAATTTTATTTATTTCAATGTATAATGTTATAATCTATTTTCACTATAATAATATACATATTTATCTTATATTCATTACACAGGACTCATTTGGTTGCGACCACTTCACAATAATTGGACAAGAAAATTAATGAATAAAGATGGACCGGTGAAGGAATTTGAAAATTAATGAATAAAAGATGTATAATGTTATAATCTACGGGTCCGTCGAGTTTTGGGTCGTTCGGATTTTTTTGCCATCCCTAAGAAAATGAATGATAGAGAGAGGGATTAGAGAGTGATGAATGGGAATGGTGGGAGAGCCGTGTAATGTGGATAGTCACCTGAATAAATTCAATTTTGTCTTATTCTCAATTTTTTTTCTGAAACCAATTCCAATAGGGTTAAACTTTTCCTTTTTTACTTAAAATTATTTGAGTTGCAAAAGCAATAATTGAGTTTTGTTTTTAATAAATTATTAAATTCAACTTGTTTATAAATAAAATATTTTCACAAATTACTTTTTAAACATAAATACATACTTAAATTATTTTTAAATCACATATTTTACCTCGAAAATATATTATTATAAAAAAAATCTTATCAAATAGAAGTTCAATACTTTCTCTCTCTCTCTCAAGTTCAATACTCTCTCTCTCTCTCTCTCTCTCTTGAAAAATGTAATTATAATATGACTCAAACAAGGACTTAATATTTATTGGATCGAGTTTGATGAGCCATACATGATTCAGATTTTGATTTTCTATCTTAAATGCCTAGTAACTGAATTAATAATATAACACCTCTCAAGACGGAAAAAATTTCGAGTTATTACGCAAACTCAAAAGTTGGAAATTAAGCATACGTTTGGTAAGAAGATTTTGTTTATAAACAAATAATTTGATATTTTTTATGTAAAAGATGATTTTGAAAAATATATGTTTATAAACTTGTTGTTTTTATAAGTTTATAGGCCCTTTTTGGTTTAGAAGAAATTTTCAAACTTTCTGCTCAAATTCATTTTCAACCACATATTTTATGGATCTATCACTTTACAGATTCACACTTTCAAAATTTCCTCAATTTTGCAGCTATAAGTTACCAAACAAAGGCTAAATTCCAACAAAGAGATGCCACCCAACTTTCCCTTCCTTTTCCTTGAGAGGCTGTTTGGTACTGAAAAATGAATTAAAATTTGTCCAAATTGGTGAAAAAAATTCACAGAAAATAAATATTATAATACCGGCAAAGAGCCGGTCAATCAATGCCAAGTTTTTGCGTGTACATTTCTGATGGTCCAAAATTCAAATTACAAGAGCACCCTTTGCATGTTGACAAACACATCTAGGTAGAGCTGTACATCGAAATCGTCAAACCGCTAAATTGAATTAAAATCGCAATTTTGAAAGCGTTAGCGGGTCCATGTGGACCCTTCAACGTTTTATTTTTAACCCAAATCGAACCGTTTTCAAATAGTTTGGTTTAAGTTTCACTTTTCAAAGCTCATTTCAAACTGTCAACCAGCAAAAAATTTACAATTAATATTTAATGACAAAACTATAGATTTATATTACAATTTTATGTTACTATAAATTTTTTTAAAACAGAATTTGGTGAAATAAATTACTAAATGGGTTTTTGCAACGATTCTTTGTCGTTATTCTAAAACTTTTTTGTTTATTTTTTTAAGATTGAAGCAAGGATTGAAAACTTGAGTTTTTTATTGACTAAGTGGATAATGAGAGCGGAAGCTTAAATTCTTAATTTTTTTTTAACAAAACCGTTTGTATTTAGTTAGCTATTTGTGGATGAAAACCCTTTAGTAGTTTATTTACATAACAATGCTACCATTAGGCAAAAATTTTTAGAATTGTGTTGGAAATTGTTTATGGTCCGTGTATATTTTGGAAGAAGTAGATTTTTTTTTTTTGTAATGTTGTGATAACTGGTCTGTACCTTCGTATTTATTTTTCATGATTTTTTGATATTAGGTCGTATTTGATTGAAAATATGTAAAATAGATGATAAGAAAATATTTTCTAGGAATTGATTTATTTTGAAAATTATTTTCTTGGAAAATGTCAATTGAAAATGTTTGATTAGATTAATTTTTCAGGTGAAAACTAGGAGATTTTCGTTTTGTTGTTTTATTGACATTATTTTCTGTGACAAATAAATCAAAATTTAACTATTTTAATAAAAAAATTCTTTTTTTTTTTAAATTTTTCACTCATTTGTACTTGATAATATTAATATTAATTTCTATAAAAAAAGTTAATTAACAACAACAAAAATGATCAAACGTGAAACAAAAGACTTTTCCACATAAGGTGGAAAATATTTTCTCATCAAATATGCAAGAAAATGAGGTAGTTGTATTTTAAATAGTCGTACCTATGAAAATATTTTTTAAGGCAAATTTTTCCAATCAAAAACCAAACGAATGCAAAAAGTGAAAAATATTTTTCATGATTTGACATTTTCCAAGCAAATGAAGGTGTATCAAACACAATCTTATTGTTCTTGGAAATTGCTACCATAAAAAAATTCCAATTGCACAGACAAAGACCTAAAAAGGGAAATGATATAATATGTTTTAATTTCGCTAGTCTTATAACATTTAATCGTAATGTCGTTGAGTTATTTGCAATTAATTTTAATGTTTTAATTCACAATTCTAATTCAATATTTATTTTAGCTTGATCTAAATATATTAGTTTAATTTTATTTGCAAAACGTGGTTTGAACCTGCACCAAATCGTAAAAAGTGATTTGATTTGATTTAGTTATAAAAATTAAATTGTCTGGTTTGGATTAAAAAAAAGCAAACTGTTTTAAATGATTTGATTTGAAAATTTATAGAAAATCGTCCAAACCAAATCGTTTACACTGCCAAGTCTAGGTTAATATTAATAATTTGAAAGATAGTGGGGGGGCATTTTCGATATTTTATGGCTCCTTGTGATCGTTGCTGTCAGGCTAAAGAGCAGATAGAAAAAAGTCAAAAACCATTTGTAGATATGCTTTTATTACCAGTTTGTGTTGACGAATTTATTATTATTAATTTTGAAAATGACCTGATGAATAGAATAGAAGAATAAGTCAGTGTTCGGTAAACCAATTTATTTGGTTTATAAATCAATTTGTAAATTACACAATTTTTCAAACCACTTTTTAATCACACATATTTTCTTTCTCCAATTTTCAACCATTACTTTTTACCTCAAAATCATAAATAAATCAATTTATAATTCAAACAGTGTTAAATGAATAATTCTTTTTATATAGTTCTTGTTTGAACTCCATTATTTCTCATTAAAAATACAAAATTTTTCTATAATAATCAATCTCAATTATATAAAAAAATCAAGTTCACAATTTTTTACTTTTCAAATCACTTTTTAATCATTATATTTTCAAAACTCAAATTATAAATTGAAATAATGGGCTGGCATAATTATTAATAACTTGTTCGGAAACTGTTATAAATAGTCATGATTGATATTATTTGTATTTTTTAAATAAGATGTGTGATTAAAAATTAGATAGAAAAAAAAATTATATTGAAAATTATATTTATTATAAACAAAGTTTACTGAACACATTGAATCTCTGACCCAAGCTATAAACCAACATGTACAACTAGACCAATTTCATAGCTACAGTTGTGTTCTTGCATAAATTAGAACTCTAACCAAACCCAGTTCTAAAAAGCTCTTATAACAACGAAAATGGCGGATGCGTCGGGTAATAATAATGCTGTTGCTGTTATCGACATGTTGCATTTTCCGGCGCAGCTACCGGAGTTGATCAAGGCCTGTGAAGAAATCGGATGCTTTAGGCTCGTGAATTTTGACAGTATTCTACCGGTTACACTAATGTCTCAAATGAAGGCGGTAGTGACTGAACTTTTCGAGCTTCCACTGGAGATCAAACAGCGTAATGTGGATGTAATTGTGGGCAGTGGGTATAGATCACCGGGCGAAGTCAACTCTATTCACGAGGGCTTAGGGCTCTATGATATTGCCTCTTCTCATGCTGTTGATGCCTTCTGTGATCAATTGGATGCAACTCCTCAGCAGAGGTTTGAACCCTTTTGTCCTTACAATTGTTAACTAGATCACTAGATGTGAATATAACCTTCTTCAATTCTACCTAAACTTGCAATTTTGGTAGATAAACTACACAATTTTTCAAATCACTTTTTAACCACAAATAAACCAGTTTATAAACCAAACAGTGTTACCAAAGGGTATTGGGTTGTCCAAGGTTGTCCTTGATCTATGGATTTGTAAGCCCGTGTTTGTAAAATGTACGTTTTTTGTAATTTCTCAATCACTTTTTAACCGCACATTTTTCAATCTCCAATTTTTAAATCTACTTTTTACCTCAAAATCATAAATAAACCAGTTTATAAACCAAACTGTATTACCAAACGGAGGCTATTGAGGACGGATTTCAGCTTGCTTTTATGATCCATTGATTAAGTGCAGAGATTGCTCAAAATGAACTATTGCAGTTATTTATTTTATTATGATTAAGGATGCTTTATATTTTTGGGTCAAAATGAACTATTGCATTTATTTATTTTATTATGATTAAGGATGCTTTATATTTTTGGGTCATCAGTGCATTCCTTATTCTCTATGCACACTGCACACTCTGATGTATTTCATTTTGATCCATTAATACCAAAGTACATGTTAGGGTAATTATTAGATGTGATTAACATGAGAAAATAGAGGATTCAAAGCAGTGAAAAATTTGATGACGTTATTTAGTTAATATGGAACAAAATATCTTTAAAGTTTTGCAATTATGCTTCTTTACCCACCACATTCTACCACATCGGGTGTCCCTTCTCACATGATGGGTGTGAGACCGGCCTCATAATGAGCGGCCCCACCCCATATGAGCGGGTGACACCCAATGTGGTAGAATTTGGTGTGTAAAATAGCATGATTCAAAGTTTTGAAATAGTAATCCTGGAGTATCAAGAGAATAAGTAAGGATGTGAGAATTCGCATAATTTCAGGTTGTACCTTCCATTTGCCGTTCGCTACGATGTGATCTGAGCTAGGATTGAGGTCATTGGAAGTGTAATTTCTGTTGCATATGTAGTACTTATAGATTAGTTTTTCTAATATTATGATAACTGCAAAGTGGTGGAATTGTGTTATCAACAGGGAGACAATTGAAAGTTATGCTAAAGCAGTACGTGAGCTTATTACAGATATTGGGCATAAAATAGGACAAGGATTAGGTCTCAAAAGTGCTCCATTTGAAGCTTGGCCCTGCCAGTTTAGGATTAACAAATATCCTTTCTCTCATGAAACAATAGGTTCTGATGGTCTAAAAACGCACACGGATAATGGGTTTCTTACTATAGTACAGTACGACGAAATTCTTAGTGGTCTCGAAGTTATGGAAAAATCCGGAAAGTTTGTGGCTATTGATCCTTGTCCAGGCTCCCTCGTTGTTACTCTTGGAGACATTGCCCCAGTAAGTAAAGTATTTTCACTATGTGATAATTTCAGTTTTTTATTTTTTTTTTATTTTTTTATGTATGTCCTGTGACTGACGATGATTTTGCGCGTAAAGGCGTGGAGCAATGGAAGATTCCACAACGTGAAGCATCGAGTGGTATGCAAGGAAGCAGGAACAAGGACATCAATTGCGACATTTCTCTTAGGACCAAGGGATACAATGGTAGAAACTCCCACGGAGTTGGTGGATTCCGAACATCCTCGTCTTTATGTTCCTTTCACGTTCGAAGATTTTAGAAAGACGAGATTTTATAAACACTCACATGCTGGTGAAGCGCTTGATTTCTTCCGTGTTAATCCTAAATAAATAGTATAGGAGCAATGTTTTGTTGTCTGTGCAACTTCTTTGTACTGTACTTTGTTATCAAATATTGCAAACAGGAATAAATTCAGCCTCATCTGACTTCTATGTATGATGATGATTTCACAGATTGATTGTCATTTAGATTTTCACGCTGTTTGTTGTCCAGTAATTGGAGCCTAAGAAACAATTTTCCAAAAAAAACAAAAAAAAAGGTGTAGCCCACACCTTGAGAGCCCTAACCGACCTTACTTTGGTCATTGATTAAGGAGGTAAATAGCAGGTTATGTCTTCCAAAATCAGGGTGGAGGAGTGGTAAGTCATAACTCTCGCTTGCTACAGGGTACAAATCCATTATTTTAGGATTCGAACTCTGCACCCGACTGCACTGAACACTTTTTCCATTCTTCCCCTTTATCACTGGGAGATGCCTTCCTTCGTACATGCGTGGACTGTCACTTTTCGACAATTTTGTGTGGATCTTCTTTTTAGAAAAACTAGTGTTATGTTGGTAAAAATAATCGCAAGTGTACGATATCGCTAACAAGTAATAAAAATGGACTTTTGAGTCCGAGTTGTCGATCCCACGAGGACTATTTAATTCGATATAAATTTACTTCGATTCAATAGAATTCCTAAACTAAAACAAAAATAATTAAGTAAATAAATTGCAAAATAATAAAAGCAAAAACGACAAATAATTGGAAATCACTGAAATAAACAAATCAATTAAAATGAAAATAACAAATTAAACAAAAAACAATTAACGAAAACAAGAAATAAAGTGGTGGATTTTGAACAATTGAATGAATATCGGGACTAACGATTTCGAAATAACGTTCTAGCTTAATTTCTCATCTCAAGTTGTTTTCTAAAATTGTATTTGGTCGAATTCACGCATATATCTAATTTACCTCTCTCGAGTTCAAATTAAACATATTTAACTAAGTCAACCATGTATCTCTACAGCGGGTCAGAGTTCTCCTTAGCTAAATGCATTAAATTTTCTAGGAATTCATAATTGACCACATGCAACCACAAATTCATATCTCTATCTTTTTGTTGAAATTGCCGAATTTTATTACGTGATCTAATTGTTAACTCACCTCTCGGATTATGAAAACAACCATTAATTCATGAATTGGTGATCAAACAATTCAAGCATTAAACGCAATAATAAAATCAATACATAAATATCAAAACACCAACTTGAGAATTAAAATCAAACAAGAAACATTAAATCTACATCGTCAATCCCGATTATAAAATTTAGCTACTCATGTTTTTCAAATAAAAAGCAATAAATAATGTAAACAAAACCCGAATTTTGGAGTGTTGAAAAATTGGCATCACTTCGCACCACCAAAATCCACCAGCAGCCACGGCAATTGCACCAGCCGAGTCGTCCACTCTTTCAATTCCTCCTGCTGCTTTTTTCAATCAATTCCAGCATCCAAGTGTCTCTCTTCCAATTTAATTCTCGGCTGACCACAAACCAATTAATTCTTCCAACAGTCAACACTCAATTGTAATTGCACCACCACTTTAATCTCCAAGCAGCCTCCAATTTTTGTCTTTTGCCGTGCATGTGTATATATATATCTCCCAGCAACTCTCCCTTAATTCCACCAAAGATATATATATCTCTCTCCACTTTGTCTTCTCTACTCAGCAATGGCCGACCACTTTTTGATGATGATTGATAATGAATCCCTTCTCTATCCCTTGGTTGATTGTTGATATTAATTCCCAAAAGAATTCCACTCTCCCTCTTTTTTTACTTTCCAGTCCGCCCCCCTGCTTTTCTTCTCCTTTTTTTTTCACGGTCCCTTTCTTCTGTTGTATGTGTATATATATATATATACACAAATTAACCCTAAAGCCCAAATCAACTAAATTGTTCTTCAAATTACTCAATTTTTCCATATATGATAAGTTAGTCCTTGAGTCAATTGCACATTCGGTCTTCAACTTTTGAGAGTGTACACTTTAGTCTTTTTTCTTCGTTTTATCTCAATATTCGTCCAATTGTTGCGTGATTGCTTCAATTCATCACTTTTCTTGATTTTGGAATAAAACCTGAAATAATAATAAATAAACACAAACTAAGTAGAATTTATTCGAGAAAAACAATATAATATCCTAATTTCGATAGATAAATAAGTGTATAAACCACACTTATCAAACCCTCCCAAACTAGAATATTTGTTCGTCCTCGAACAAAAATAAAACTAAACTATAAAAATAAAAATGCAAGCAGAAATTGTTTTTGTTTTTGTCAATTTATTTACCATACACTTCAATAATCCAAAATGACGATTCACTTTAGAGAAGAAATATGAACAACAAAAATTATTTTCATTCATCCAATGCTTAACTTCATCGTGTGTGTGTGAATAGCCAAAAATCGAATGCAAACTCATGTAAAAATATATTTGACACTGTGTGACTAGTCATGCAGAAATAAGCCCGAATCCCATGTGGTCAACAATGATTTTCTTTTTATTTTCCTTACACTCTCATGGATGATCACAACCATAATGTTTTTCTCTCATATCCCGAGGTCTTTCCTATTGATGTGGTTTCTAAACATGTATAAATTGCATTTTTCCACACAAGGCAGCTAGGATTTGACAAGTATGCACGACAGATCAAGAATAATTCATCTCCAATCCCACACTCTAGTATTAGGAATTTTAATCAACAAAGCTTATACCATTTATATATCATCATTTTTTTTTTGGACGACTTTTTTCTTTTAATGTCCTTGTCTTTTACCATCTTTGTGCAGAACTTTTCATGCTGACTTTCTATATAACCCCTGTAGCGAGCTTTAGGTCGGCAGCTCCCAACTCAGTTGAGCTTAGGGTACCAGGTTCAGAGAACCCCTCAGACTTAATTACCCGAGTCATAAAGGCTTAAACAGAAAAGTTAAAGATATTTTAGTGTCTTATGTGTAAGTCCACTCTCCGTACTTGCTTTCTAGTTGACCCCTGTAGCGAGCTTTAGGTCGATGACTCCCAAGCCAGACGACTTTAGGGCACCAGGTTTGAAAGACCCCTCGGACTTACTTACTCGAGTCAAAAAGGCATTTGAAGAGTAGAATAAGACCTTCAGCATTTTTCTGTTTTTATGCTGGTCATGGTTTATACCCGTTGATTAAAACCCCTTCCACTAAAGATGGATCATTAAAAATTTCAGACCCTCAATCTGTCAATGCCTACTTGTACTTGACCTCTCTACCCCCAAACTACTTCTTGAGCAGTTTGGTTCTACATTTCAGGTCAGGATCTAATTTCTTAAGGTTTGAGATTTTTCAGTCAATTCTATGTTCAATGTGCACAAGTTTACCCCACAAATATCAAGCATCTCCCTACACAAGTTATTATTCGAAAGTGGCTATGTGCTCAAGTTTGATTAATGTCTTACATGGATGAATGTCAAGAAAAATTTTAGTTTACATGTTGCCCAAATTTTCTAACTAAAGCACAAAAGTCAATTCAAATCATGTCATAAGTAATAAATAAATAAACAAAAATTTTCAAAATTTTCACCCTTTTTTTTTTTTTTTGAATCCCAAAAACAAGGTATCGAATGACCAAGATGAAGAAATGAGATACCACCCCCCCAAACTAGAAAGTTACATTGTCCTCAATGTAAAAAAAATAAAAAGCAATTGATAACAATACATAAAGAGGAGTTAGGTACTTCCCAGGTTTAGAGAAGCAATGTGATAACTTGAATCTTTGCTTTGATCTCGCTTGGATGATTTCGACATGTTTCTTGTATTTCCATACTTGGTTGAAAGTGTTACAAGTGGTGTGTTCCTCGCAAGTAAAAAAAAATAAATAACATTAGAATCATACACACCATTAATAAACTGAAATAGATCAACACCAACAATCCCAACTTTAAACATAGAAAAAATTTGAATTTTCAAACACGGTCAAAGTGTGCAAAATCATGCATATGATTTGTTTTTGATACGATAAGAGTAATGACTTTGACACAATGTGATGCAAAATTGTAAGCTCATGGATGATGTATGAATTAGAACTAAAAATGAACTTAAAAATCAAATCAAAGAGGTTATTCTAGAGATGCTAACTTCAAACTCCAAGAAAAGAAAAAAAAATGCAAATTCTACCTAGAGATTTAAATGTAAAGCTATAAATAAAGCAAAATAAATGAAAAGGAAAGAAAATTGGGTTGCCTCCCAATAAGCGCTCCGTTTATAGTCTAAAGCTCGACTTTTTGCAAACTTTCTTATGGTGGCTTAAATGATGCTCGTGATGCCCTGCACTCCTTGCAATTTCCCACCTTGCATTTCTCAACCTTTTTGCGCACTTTCTTGAATTCTTTATTGTTGATTTGAGTCTCACCTGGTTTTTCTTCTTGCTTCAAATTATTACCAAGTTCTTGCACCACTTTTTCCAGTTTGAAGCAACTTTCTGTCTGATAATATTTGTTAGGGTATTGAGTGACACTGAAAGTCACTTGATCATCCTGAACCCTTAAGATCACCTCCCCCTTTTCAACATCTATTAAAGCTCGTCCCGTAGCTAGGAAAGGTCTACCAAAAATAAGTGACATTTGACTGTCCTCTTCAATATCCAAAATCACGAAATCTACTGGAAAAATGAATTTATCCACTTTAACAAAAATGTCCTCAATGACACCATATGGATGCTTCACAGATCTGTCAGCCAGCTGTAATGTGATTTTGCTTGGTTTAGGTTTTCCTAATCCAAGTTTCTTGTAAACTGAGAGAGGCATTAAATTGATACTTGCTCCCAAATCACACAAAACTCTGTCAAATTTGAAATTTCCAATATCACAAGGGATAGAGAAACTCCCTGGATCTTTGAGTTTTGGAGGCAATTTATTTTGTAGAATTGCGCTGCACTCCTCAGTTAAGGATATAGTCTCAAATTCCCTCAACTTCCTCTTTTTAGAAATCATCTCTTTCATAAACTTGAGGTAAGCTGGCATCTGAGCCAAAGCATCTGCAAATGGAATGTTGATATGCAATTTCTTGAACACTTCCAGAAATTTACTAAACTGCTTATTCATTTTGTGATTTCGCAGACGTTGGGGGAATGGGACTGGTGGGACATAGGTCTTGATAGGCGATTGAGATTCTTCTTCTTTCTTTTGAGTTTCAGGTTTGGTTGACTGATTAGGTTTCTCAGATTTATTCTCTACTTCTCCAACCACTTGTTTGTCTTCCCTCTCAGGTCTTTCTTCATGTGTTTTAGGCAATTGAACACCATTTCTGGTATTGACAGCCTGAACATCCTTCTGTATCCTATTTCTTAGGAGTGTATGAGGGAAAGGGATTGGAGGTACATATCCATTTGGTGGAAAATTTTCCTCTGCGGGAATGTATGATTCATCCTCAACAGCTACCTCAGAAGCTAGAGCATAGATTTTTCCCGTCTTTACTGCAGAGATCATGTTGACTTGCTCTCTTGGATTTTTAACTGTGTTACTTGGGAGTGTTCCAGGTGCTCGCTCAGAAAGTTGTTGAGCGATTTGGCTTATCTGATTTTCAAGCCCTTTAAGTGCAGCAGAATGATTTTGTATGGTTGCTTGATGCAGTTCAAACATTTTATCAGTCTTCTGCATGTGTTGTTGAAACATTTCCCCCAAACTTGGTCTTCTCTCCTGCATTGGTTGGTTAAACTCATTTTGATTGTTAGACCATTTGAAGTTTGGGTGTTGTCTCCAACCAGGGTTGTAAGTAGGAGCATATGGATCATTCTGTTGTTGATGATTGTTTTGCACAAAATTAACCTGCTCCTCTTTTGACGCCAACAACATGCAATTTTCAGTTGAATGGTTCGCGCTACAATTTTCACACACTACTGGTGATTGAATTGCGTGAACTCCTTGATGATGTGAAAACAACATATCAACCTTTTTTGTTAGCGCAACAAGTTGTGCATTTGTACTGGTCAGTGCATCTACATCATGCACTCCAGCAACTCTCTTGTGCACTACTCTTTCAGATGGAAACATGGTGTGTGTTTTTGCAATGAGTTCCACTAAGTCCCATGCTTGGTTGACACTTTTATTGGTAATGGACCCACCAGCTGATGAGTCCACTATGGATTTGCATTGTGGTGACAACCCAGAGTAAAAGTATTGAACTTGAAGGCCTTTATTAAATCCATGATATGGGCATTTTCTAAGAAGATCCTTAAATCTACCCCAAGATTCATGAAAACTCTCACCGTCTAGTTGTTGAAAAGTAGATATCTCCAATTTTAGTTTAGCTACTTTAGCAGGTGAAAAATATTTGTTACAGAATTTTCTAGCTAAGTCATCCCATGTAACTATACTAGATTCAGGTTCAGAATCAAGCCACTCCAATGCACTATCTCTTAAAGTGTAAGGAAATAGCCGCAAACGAATGGCATCATCGTTTATGCCTTGAAATTGGAAATTTTGGCACATTCTCCCAAATCTTGCAACATGTGCATTGGGGTCCTCGTGTGCCTTTCCAAAAAATTGGAGATTATTACTGAAAAGGTTTATTAAATCTGCTTTTAATTGGAAGTCATTCCTTCCAAAAGGCGGATATAATATGCTAGAACGGTTTGCAGTGGCAACAGGAGTCAAGAATTGACCCATAGGAAGATCTCCTACATTATCATCTTGAACATTAGGTTCATGGACTTGATTGTTTTGTGGTGCTGCATTAGGAGCAAGAGCTCTTGCATCGGCATTTAGCTTAAGTTCAAAGTTTTCGTTTGGATTAATAGGATTAGCCATTTGGTTCAGATTTTGTTGTTCCCTAAGTCGTCCTCTAAAGAATTGTTCAATTTCAGGTTCGAAAGGTAAAAGATTTCCTTTTTGAGAACGGAGCATAAAAGGAAAATAATAAAATTTTAAAAGTTTTATTTTGAAAATTTTGAGAATTTTTGATGTTTTTGTTGTTTTTGTTTATTATGAATCAAAACGCTAAAAACTAAAGGAAGACTAAATCTAAAAGTTAAGAATGCTAAAAATCAAAATAAATAAATAAAAATAATAAAAGCAAAAATAATAAATTTAATTCGATATAAATTTACTTCGATTCAATAGAATTCCTAAACTAAAACAAAAATAATTAAGTAAATAAATTGCAAAATAATAAAAGCAAAAACGACAAATAATTGGAAATCACTGAAATAAACAAATCAATTAAAATGAAAATAAAAAATTAAACAAAAAATAATTAACGAAAACAAGAAATAAAGTGGTGGATTTTGAACAATTGAATGAATATCGGGACTAACGATTTCGAAATAACGTTCTAGCTTAATTTCTCATCTCAAGTTGTTTTCTAAAATTGTATTTGGTCGAATTCACGCATATATCTAATTTACCTCTCTCGAGTTCAAATTAAACCTATTTAACTAAGTCAACCATGTATCTCTACAGCGGGTCAGAGTTCTCCTTAGCTAAATGCATTAAATTTCCTAGGAATTCATAATTGACCACATGCAACCACAAATTCATATCTCTATCTTTTTGTTGAAATTGCCGAATTTTATTACGTGATCTAATTGTTAACTCACCTCTCGGATTATGAAAACAACCATTAATTCATGAATTGGTGATCAAACAATTCAAGCATTAAACGCAATAATAAAATCAATATATAAATATCAAAACACCAACTTGAGAATTAAAATCAAACAAGAAACATTAAATCTACATCGTCAATCCCGATTATAAAATTTAGCTACTCATATTTTTCAAATAAAAAGCAATAAATAATGTAAACAAAACCCGAATTTTGGAGTGTTGAAAAATTGGCATCACTTCGCACCACCAAAATCCACCAGCAGCCACGGCAATTGCACCAGCCGAGTCGTCCACTCTTTCAATTCCTCCTGCTGCTTTTTTCAATCAATTCCAGCATCCAAGTGTCTCTCTTCCAATTTAATTCTCGGCTGACCACAAACCAATTAATTCTTCCAACAGTCAACACTCAATTGTAATTGCACCACCACTTTAATCTCCAAGCAGCCTCCAATTTTTGTCTTTTGCCGTGCATGTGTATATATATATCTCCCAGCAACTCTCCCTTAATTCCACCAAAGATATATATATCTCTCTCCACTTTGTCTTCTCTACTCAGCAATGGCCGACCACTTTTTGATGATGATTGATAATGAATCCCTTCTCTATCCCTTGGTTGATTGTTGATATTAATTCCCAAAAGAATTCCACTCTCCCTCTTTTTTTACTTTCCAGTCCGCCCCCCTGCTTTTCTTCTCCTTTTTTTTTCACGGTCCCTTTCTTCTGTTGTATGTGTGTATATATATATATATACACAAATTAACCCTAAAGCCCAAATCAACTAAATTGTTCTTCAAATTACTCAATTTTTCCATATATGATAAGTTAGTCCTTGAGTCAATTGCACATTCAGTCTTCAACTTTTGAGAGTGTACACTTTAGTCTTTTTTCTTCGTTTTATCTCAATATTCGTCCAATTGTTGCGTGATTGCTTCAATTCATCACTTTTCTTGATTTTGGGATAAAACCTGAAATAATAATAAATAAACACAAACTAAGTAGAATTTATTCGAGAAAAACAATATAATATCCTAATTTCGATAGATAAATAAGTGTATAAATCACACTTATCATGTTACCTTCACGAAATTGGCTGATACAATTTATGAATGCACCGGCTCAACTTATAATCAATGAATTTTTTTAGCGAAGGGAAGTATATGGGTACCAAGATTCTGGCTAGGGGAAATCAAGTGATTAAGGCTTTAACAATTATAAATTGATTTATTTAGAATCTGTTCGGTCTAGTGTACTTTCTGCAAAATTTTGAGGAATTTTTGAGTTTTGGGAGAATATGTTTTTAAAAAGTAATTGAAAGTGTAAAAATTGGCGAGTCTTATAGAAATATGTGGTCGAAAATGAATGTAAGAAAAACTTGAAAATTTTGAACAAGACCAAACAAGCTTTTACGCTTTTAACATCAAACATTTTTTGTTTTGTTCGGCTAAATGGTTTAAAATGACTATAAATTAATTTATAATTTACACAATTTCTCAAACCACTTTTAACCACACAAATTTTATTTCTCCACTTTTCAACCACACATCTATATCTATATCTATATAATATATAAAGGGAGGAAAGTCTGACCAATGTGAACACAAAATGTTTTAGTGTGAATGCAAAATCTGAATTAGTATGAACACATTTATTTCCTTATATATATATATATATATATATTATGAATAATAAATAATGGTTGATATTTTTTTAATCAATTTTAATTTTATTATTAACACTTATACTGAATGTGTTCGATTAATATTTTTAGTTATCAGTATTAAAATTATTATTTAATGATTATTTTTTATTTATTTGTGTTCTTAATAATATAAATTCTATATGTAGCCATCAATATAAGAATTAATGTTTTAATTATTAATGGTCAAATCATTTGTTATCTTTAATATTAAAAATCATATTTTCCAAAATATATATGTGGTTGAAAAAATGTGATACTTATAAATAATTTATAAAAAAAATTATTAAACGAAGACTAATATTGAATAGTTAATATTTTAATTTTTTTTATTTAATAATATCAATAGAATGATCAATATTTTTTTTAATCGTTCTTAATTTTAATAAATTTTTAAAGGTTATAGGGTATAAGATTTTCTACATAATTTCGTGATATCCAACTTTACTCGGTTATTGTATCATGATAATTGCGAGATTTTTCAATTATTATTTTGACTACTTATTGGTTAAATTCATATATATATATATAAAGTAAGGAAGTAGTTTGGTGTGAACACATGTTGTGAGTAAGTGGTTTAGTGTGAACACATGTTTTAAATTAATGGTATTTATATTTATTATTTTTATGTTAATCAAATTCATTGGTGATTTTGAAGACTATATCATTTTTATAATATTTTCGTCTACTTGATTATATATATATGTATAAAAAGGATTATTGAACTTTCTTACCATTCAACATGAATTTTGATATAAAAAAAAAATTATGGGATATTGTATTACCGTCGCATTAAGCATCCGTTTGGTAAATAAAATAAATTGGTTTATAAATCAATTTATAAATTAAATAATTTTTTAAATTACTTTTTAATAAAACGCATTTTTTCTCTCTAATTTTTCAACATGGATTTGGGTAAAAAAAAATTATGAAAAATTGTATTACCTCCGCATTTCGTTTAGCATCCGCTTGGTAAATAAAATAAATTGATTTATAAACCAGTTTATAAATTACACAATTTTTTAAACAACTTTTTAACCACACACATTTTCTTTCTCTAATTTTTAACCACTATTTTTTACTCAAAATTATAAATAAACCCGTTTATAAACCGAATTACTCTTTTTTTTTTATTTTCTCTATTTTTATGGTCTTTTTCTCTTCAACTTTTTATTAATTATTACATAAATAATTTTTTTTCAAAAATAGAAAATCAAAGAGAATAAAATAATAGCGCTTATCGATCTATTTTTTCTTTCCTTTTCATTTTAATAAAATTTTGAGCTTATATAATAGATATATCTATTTTTTCACTAATTAGAAATTCTATTTAAATGTAATTTTGTTTTTTCACTTTAAGTTTTAAGTCAATTTAAATTACAATGTTTAAAAAAAATTCCTAGAAGGTAAACATACAAACCGTTAAAAAAAATTTAAGGTATGTTTAAATGTAATTTTTTTTGATTAATATTGAATAGTTATGCTTTGATTTCTTTTTAGTTAATAATATCAATAGAATGATTAATATTTTATTAATCATTCTTAATTTTAATAAATTTTTAAAGATTATAGGGTATAAGATTTTTTGTATAATTTCGTGATCTCCAACTTTATTCGGTTGTTAACTATTCGACTTTGATTTTTTTAGAATTGTTTTTGTGAAAAAGTAATTTTTTAGAATATATAGTTAAAAAGTAGTATGAAAAATAGTAAAAAAATATTTTTTAAAGAATGTGTGATTAAGAATGAATGTTCAGAAAAATCTATTTTTGAAAAATGAATTCCATATGAGTAAGTGATAATGTACTATATCTTGTGGGTTAAACAACCGCTCCGCTTTTAGAATCGAGATGCATAGATGATTTCTTAATATATAAAATTAAATGTATTTGCGATATACATTCATTAAAATTTAATCAAAACTAACATTTTATGTTGCTTAATTGCTACATTCATTTAAATATATGACCACATGTATTTAATTTGTAATGTTAAAGTAAATATTTAATGAAATATTTGTTTAATATATATAAATATAAAATATTATAAAAAAATAGTTAGTATCAATTCTAATAGTACTATTCTGATAGTGATAAATTATTTGTAATAATCTAGAAATTATATTTTGAAAAGATTAATTACATCAATAATCATTAAAATTGAATAGTTTTGCAAATGAGTTATGCAAATGTTCATTAAAGTATTTTTTTTTTTTTAAGTAGTAAGTTATTTAAGTTCCTAACTATTACAATTGTGGTGACTTAGAAATTTTTTTTCGCCCAGTCCACTTTATTCAAATCCTCATTTTTATAAAAATCATTTTTAACTAACATTGTATTAATAAAATTCTAAGCGTATATCACAAATATATCTATTTTTCTACTTATTAGAAATTCTATTTAAATATAATTTTTCTTTTACATTTTAAGTTTAAATCAATTCAAATTACAATATTTAAAGAAATTCATAAAACGATAAACATACGAACCGTAAAAAAAATTAAGGCATGTGTAATGTACCTCTGTAATTAATTGTCTTCATTCATTTCTCATTTTTAAATAAATATTCATTTTATATGTTAAAATATAGATTTGATATATGTAAGTAACAAATGACCGTGCATCGCACGGGTATAACACTAGTTTTACTTAAAAAATACAAATAAACCAATCAATTCCTAATCGCTAGTAAAATTTATCAAGAGGTTTCATGGACTTCTGTAATCATATGGAAGATATGCATAATCAAATTAACGCTGATAAAAATGGAAGTCGAAATGGCACCCAAAATGGAGATCCATCTGGACCACAATGACGATATTGAATTGAGATAAGTAATCGATATGTACCCACTCAACAAGTGTCGAGTGGGTATTGGATGTGGGTGGGTGGGTGGGTGGGCAGTAGTGCCCACCCACCCATAGGAGGGAAGGGATTGGGGGTTATGGTCCACGAGTGGGTTTGATAACAAACCTACTTGTGAATTTTAGATCATTTCCAATCTATATATATCTAAAAATAATTGAGATTCTATCCAATTAATTTTGACCAAAATTTTCAAATATTCTAAATTTCTGCAGATTCTTAATTTTTCATAGACGGTTTTTTTTCCCCCCAAATTATTGTTAGTGGTGCGTGACAGTTCCCAGGTTAATGGATTGTATCAGTTGAGCATCGTAACTGCAACTCAATTCCTCTCACTTCTCCGAAATTTATCCGTCGATTTGGGCGCTTCCCTTTTCGCAGGCTATTCTTCCTATCACTTTGAGAGTTTTCTTCTCAGTTTGGTGTGACGGTGAGGATGGCAGCGTGGGTTCCAGCAACCGAGGACTCATCGCCTCTTCTCCTGACGGGATCTCTTGATGATACTGTCCGTCTGTGAAACCCAGAGGTTCAATGGAAGCTCCAGACTAACACCAGTCATTGTCTAGCCGTGGTCTCCATGGACACCCACCCCTCTGGAAGAATCACCACCTCTGCCTCCATCGATGAGAAGGTAAAATTTTAACAAATGCAAATGATTTCTTATTCATCCAACTATCAGAATTCACCAAACGCCCATGGCTGTGTTAAGGGTTTTGGATAGGGCTTTTCAACATTTTACTTGTTTTACTTTCCTAATTTTGTCAATTTTAAATTCACGCAATTAATTTGGTTTTATCTGATGAATACTCTTTCATATTCTAGCTAGAAATCATGTTTATTTATGAAATACTTGAGCCGCCAGATAACACAATCAAATCTCCAGTGCCTGGTTCTGCTATTACTGGTGAGTATTCACTGGCAAATTCGCCTTTATTTTCACTTCAATATACTTGTAATTGACTCTTTCTCGATTCATTATTTTCAATCCAACATGTACGTGAGTTTCACCGATTTTACGGATTATTTAATTTGTTTGGTTTCCAAGTTGATTTGCATTTGGTATACAACTTTTTTTTTTTTTTTGGTTCCTCTATTGTTATAATTTATGAAGGTTGCTTTTATTGAGGTGACTTTTTGGGTTTAAATTCTTAGGATTGCTTGAATGGTGATGGATCTCTTTATTGCACTTGATAAAGACATAAAATAGATTAATTATATTCCATTATTCTTTCGGCCACTAATTATGGCGATTTAAATGAATGTTAGTTATGGTTGTTTTCCAAATAAGAAAAAAGATATGTTGGGGGATGAAAAATTAAGCTTCCAAACAACAATGCTGCCTCTATGTCAGCATTTTGTTTGTAACTTCAAATATTACTTTTCGGAGATACAGCAATTACGGTTTGACAAAAAGGAACGCATCCAAAGATTACAACAATGTGAAACACCAATCGATTCCGCATCCAGGTCTATACAATCAATTTTGTTTTACAATGACTGATGTGGTAAAATTTGCTGTAAAACATATTGAGGGATTGAAAAGTAATACTTTGGTGTGTATTTTATTTCTTTAGGAGGATGTCTCAGGCTCTGCATGTGTACTAGAACACCCCCTATGATGAGCTCCAGACATCCAATATATTGTCTGGGGCATTAATGATAGATCGTGCATTTGTATTGTATAGCTAACTTCAAAATGGATACTATAAATTCTTTTGATGAGGCTTGTCCAATCATCAAGGTTGCATGGTATTATTTATTCTTACACTTCAATATGATTATTTGTTTTAGATGTTGGGTTCTGCTACCCATTTTTATGTTAGCATGCACGTTATTTGCTGGAAAATATGATCCTATGTTTGTAATTATTTTAAAACTAATGGACGATCCTGCTGAAGTTATTATGAATTTTTCTTTTAGCAATTTGAGAATCATTCTCATAGTTACATATACGTTTCCAGGGAGCTGCAGGGGTTGCAGTTTAATATTTAGGCTACAGTCCTGGACTTTTTATTGTGGGACTCTTTGCCATTCTAAATTGATGGATGTATGCTGCTAACTTCTGGATAATGGGTACATTATTCATACTTGGAGGTAAATTGTATTCTCTTCTTCTAAACTAATATGCCTGCACTTTTCGCATTATTGTATTTCATAAAAATATTATCTTTTCAAAGGATTTCATTAATGCATGAATGATGAAAAGATATAAGTTTTGGATTTTGGGTGAATGATTTCGGCACCATCCACCTACTCATCTTCTTACTTCTATTTTAGCTCATCCTACTTTAAGATTGAACTTGGAGAAGTGTCTTTTTTTTTTTTTTTTAATTTGTATTTTACAATATGGCTCTTGCAAGCTATTCAATTTGAATAAGGTAGTTTTTGAAATAATTATTTGAAGATCCTCGGCGGTAAATCATGGGGTGATCTTCACGCCACCAAATGGTTGGAAAACATCTTATGATTTCCATATTCTTCTATAGGCGTTCTTCTTAAAGTTTGATTTCAGACTTCTACGAAACTTATCTTAAACCCTGTGTAGGAAAAGACATAGAGAATAAAAACTTTCTTAATTCTCTATATTATAAAACGAATTACATCAGTCCTTAAATAGAATAGAATACAATGCAAGGCTCCTAGAATTAAGGAGCAGAAATAGTAATAACAGAAAGAAAAGAAGGAAAAAACTAAAAATGGAAATATCCAATAATTTGAATAATTTAAATTATAATTTCCTGATTCTATGGGATCAGATTTCCTAACTTCCAAACTTTCCTACACTCCCCCTCAAATTGGTGCATAGATGTCAATTATTCCCAACTTGTTTATCAAATGTTCAAAGTTAGGTCTTGCAAGCCCCTTAGTCAAAATGTCAGTTGTTTGCTGACTAGAAGGTACAAATGGCAAGCAAATAGTCTCAGCTTCAAGTTTTTCCTTAATGAAGTGTCGATCAATCTCAATGTACTTCGTCCTATCATGCTGGACAGGATTGTGAGCAATACTTATTGCCACCTTGTTATCGCAGTACAACTTTAGAGGAAGCTCCACAATCTTCTTGAGTTCTTTGAGGATTCTGTATATCCACAATATCTCACAGATCCCTTGAGCCATTACTCTAAACTCAGCCTCTGCGCCACTTCTGGCAACAACACTTTGCTTTTTGCTTAACCAAGTAACCAAGTTTTCCCACACAAAGGTGCAATACCCTGAAGTAGATCTCCTGTCGGTCATCAATCCTGCCCAATTTGCATTAGTAAATACCTTAACACTCCTTTGATTAGTCTTTTTGAAAAATAGACTTTTTCCGGGAGAAGACTTCAAATATATCAAAAATCGGTAGACCGCCTCAAGGTGTTCTTCATAAGGTATGTGCATAAATTGACTAACAACACTAACTGAGAAGGCGATATCCGGCCGAGTATGGGATAAATAGATTAGCTTCCCAACCAATCTATGGTATCTACCAGTATCAACAGGAACACTTCCCTCTTCCCAAAGCTTCACATTAGGATCCATGGGAGTCTCAGACGGTCTGCAACCGCTCATCCCGGTTTCCTTCAAAAGATCAAGGATATATTTTCGTTGAGAGACAACAATTCCTTTCCTTGAGCGAGCAACTTCCATGCCAAGGAAATATCTTAACGCTCCCAAATCCATGATCTCGAATTTTAATGCAAGGCACTTCTTCAGTCTCTTCATCTCAATCACATCATCACTTGTGAGAATAATAGCATCAACATAAACTATGAGCACAACAACCTTTCGTTCAGAAGAGAACTTGAAAAATAAGGTATGATCAGCTTGTCCTTGAGAATATCCTTGTTTTCTGACAGATTGTGTGAACTTTTCAAACCAAGCCCTTCGAGACTGTTTGAGACCATATAAGGACTTCTTTAGCTTGCACACTCTTGAGCCAATTTTCTCTTCAAAGCCTGGTGGAATATCCATGTACACTTCTTCCTCCAAGTCACCATTGAGAAAGGCTTTCTTCACATCTAGTTGCTGCAAGGGCCAATCCAAATTAGCAGCAATAGATAAAAGTACTCTCACCATGTTCAATTTTGCAACAGGAGCAAAAGTCTCAGAGTAATCAATGCCATATGTCTAGGTGAATCCCTTAGCCACCAACCTAGCCTTGTATCTCTCCACCGAACCATCAGAGTTGTACTTCATAGTGAAAACCCATTTACAGCCCACAGTAGTCTTCCCAGATGGTAATGCCTCAACACTCCAAGTATTGTTCTTCTGAATAGCTCTCATCTCTTCAAGCACTGCTTCCTTCCACTTTGGAACTTTTAGACCCTCCTGTACATTGTTAGGAATTTCTACAGTGGGCAATTGAGAGGCAAAAGCAACAAGTGATGAAGACAATTTCGAGTATGATACAAATTTAGACAGTGGATGATTAGTACAAGATCTAACCCCTTTACGAGGAGCTATAGGAATGTCAAAATCGGAAAACCCAGACTGATTGTTAGGAAGAGAAAGGGAATTACCTGTAACAGACTCAAATTGTTGATTTGTACTTGGTTCAGAATCATGGCCGTGTTGTAGAGTCAATTCATCTTTTCTTTTCCTATGATTCTTCTTCAAGTAAACAATCCCTTTCCAAGTTTAGTCACCTGTTGCTTTAGTAGAATTATCATGTTGTGGCATAATAGTGAGTTGTCCCTCTATTTCTAAAGGTTGTTTTTCAGAAATTTGATTTTCTGATTGATTTTTTAAATGTAGGCCTATTCTCAGGAGAAACATCACTAATAGTGAGAGGAGTTTCAAGAAATGAATCTTGGCCATTTGCTATAGGTGCAGAGGTATCTTGTGAGATGAACACATCATCCAAGAGAAAGACATCGCCAGAGTTAACAAATGAATCTTCCTTAAAATTCTATGATATCCCATTTTTACGCTAGTCAGGAGTCAAGAAATTATTTAGTCAAAGTCAAATATTCAACGATCAAGTCGAATAAGAGCTTAAGTTGAACAAATAATTTTATTGGGACTTAAGTTGAATTTACAAAAGTTTGAGGGTTGAGATGATAGAAAATGGAAATTTAGAGAGTTAGTTTGCAATTTATTGAAGTTAAGGATTTAATGTGATAATATTTGAACCTTGAAGGCTTGAATTGTAATTTTATTATACTTATCCATTAAAAAATAAGATAAGTGATTACATCTCTCATTCTTGGGGAACAAAAAACCGCAGACAGGGAATGAAGCAACTGAGTTTCTTAGAAAGAGAATAATACATTTTGTCTCTTTCTACTTGTTGTGGATATACACCAGCAATGGAGAATTTCATATATGCCATATACAGAGAGTGAGCGTGAGCGTGAGATGAAGGGAAGAAAGTCCAAGTACTCTTTCATTTACCTTTTCTCTTGCATGTCCAAATTCTAATTGATATATATATATATGGAACTTGTGAGAAAGATTGGAAAAGAAGCAGCAAAATTGGGACTTTGACACTTCTATCAATTTGCTTGAAATGATTCTTTGTTCGACTACATCACAAGGTAAGAATGGAAGTTACAAATTCAAAAGTCTATTGTTTACACGCGAATATTTTTATAACCGGGGTTTATTTTCATAACTAGAAAAATTAGATGGGAAAAGATGTGGCAAATAGATTAAATAGAGAAAAGAGGCTTATGTAAATTGAAGAAGAAAGGAGGGCACGACATGAAATGGGTTTTGTTATATATATATGTAGACACACCCACCCTTTAATGTTGGTACAGTAATTGAAAAATTAGGAAATAGAAATCGTTTTATTGACATAGCACATGTCTATAGCAAATGGAAATGAAAAATAGGAATTGATAAAAGTTTATACAATTGGAAGTTTCAATTACAGGAATATTAATTATCCTCAAGACTGAAATTAAACATTATGTTGGCATGGCTAATAGAATATGTGAAAAGGGAGATGGGAATAGAAGGGAAATAAAATTATAGTTATTTTAGAATACAGAGGAGTTTTGGTTTTGGTGTGTTAACAAGAAATCGAGTTGATTATTTATTTATTTAAAATAGCATCTTGTTTTTCAGGCACTAACGAGGGGATTGGAATATCTTATCAATCAAATGAATCTCTGTTCGGTACATGAACCAGTGAGTGGAAAAATCCAAATTATTTTCAGATATTGGTAAATCGTTTATATAATTACATTAAATGTGATTATGTGATTTATTTATCAAATTACGTGATTATTATGAAATATTATGAGAATATGATATTTGTTTGGAATTAGGAAGATTTTGAAATGATTATATGTTGAAATAAATGTGAATTATGTGATATTGAAATTGACCAGAAAAGTACCCTTGCTTATGTACTTATTCTAGTTCACTGAGGCGGCCTTGGCGTTATTCTATACTACACTGAGGGGTTTTGACCGGGTATGATATTACCTTAAGGCGGTCTGACCGTGTATGACATAGTTCACTGAGGCGGTCTTAGCCGTGTTCTAAAATTGATTATCAGAGGTCTTTGAGACTAGCCTTAGGGACAGTCTATACATGTATGACCAGATTACAGATGTTAATCTGTGGATACATTTTTGATTGATTTATTATAGTATGGCCATACCTAGAGATTACAGACTGTGTTGACAGTATATTATAGATGATGTTAGATTACAGATTGTGATGACAGTGTAAACAGACGATGATATTTTTCGTCATGAAGAGTATGTCTCTCTTCTTGACTACGATATACGAGATTACATTGTGAACTCAATTTTGAGTAAATTCATATACATGAGAAAATATAGTTATTTTCGAAATTCTCCACTCACTGAGTTATCAACTCATTATTTTTTCACCATTTTCTTAACAGGTATCAGTTGAGTTCTGGAAGCCTGAAGAGCCTGTTGATTTTGGAGTCACACCAGTATAACATGTCAAGGTTACCATTTCAATTAAACTAAGCATTTCATATCAGTTGGGGTCCACATTATTTTAATATAAAATGATTTTTCATTATTTATCATATGATTGGTAGTAGATCACAGTCAGCCTTGGTGGTGGGTCCAGCGTTTAGCTGGCATCAATCATCGGCGCACACCATGTCTCAAGTCCATTAAGGTGATTTGGGGCTGGTCGTGTCAAATTCTCCCCTTCACATGAATATCCTTAAAAAAGGTTGTATCTCAAAAAATGTGACATCCATTGTATTTTTTTTTTTTTTTTTTTATATTGGGTCAAAGCATTTATAGCCTTTCTGAGTTGGGGAGTAACCAATGAAAACACATTTTATAGCTCTAGGCTCAAGTTTTCCAATTTTTTTGTGTTCATGAACAAATGTTGTACAACCAAATATTTTTAGAGGTAGAGATCAGCAGAAAGTCTAGCAGTTGGAAAACACTTTGTAAAAACTTGGAAAGGAGTTTGAAATTTTAAAACTTTGGAGGGCATTCTGTTTATTAAGTATACAGCAGTTAAAACGGCCTCCCCCCACAGATACTTGGGAACTTTAGTTGCAAAAAGTAAGGCACGAGCCACCACCAACATATGTTTGTTCTTTCTTTCAACAACACCATTTTGTTGGGGTGTATCAATGCAAGAACTGTGATGAATTATTCCTTTTTCGAGGAAAAAAATTCCCAAGATCATGTTAAAATACTCTTTCCCATTATCACTTCTGAAGATTTGTATGTCAGTCTGAAATTGAGTCTGCACCATATTGTAAAAAAATTTAAAAACTTGTTCGCCCTCTGATTTTTCTTTCAATAAATACACCCAACAAAGTCTAGTATGATCATCAGTAAATGTGATGAACCATCTTTTGTTAGAGGGTGTACTTATCTTATTAGGACCCCAAACATCACTGTGAATAGTAGTGAAAGGTTTTGATGGTTTATATGGTTGTGAAGGAAAAGATGTACGGTGGTGTTTTGCAAATTCACAAATTTCACAATGAAATAAAGATGGGTCTTTATTGCCAAACAACTTAGGAAACAAATGTTTTAAATATTTGAAACTTGGATGGTCTAATCTTAAATGCCACAACATAATATTATTATTGGAAACAGAAATAGATTCAAAGCAGGAACTTATTTCTTGGGATTGTTGCCTTGATTCAGATCCATCATCAAAGAAATAGAGTCCTCCACTCCGTTTAGCACTGCCAATCATCCTCCCCGAAGTCAAATCCTGGAACACACAATGAGTTAGGAAAAAATTAACTTGACAGCTTTGATCACGAGCTAACTTACTGACAAACAAAAGATTACAAGAAAGTCTGGGAACGTGAAGAACATCATGAAGAGTAAGTGATGGTGACACTACTATAGAACATTCTCCTACAATGGCTGAAAGAGAACCATCTGCAATCTTAATTTTCCGGTTACTTGCACAAGGACTATATGAAGAAAAAAGGTTTGACAACCCTGACATATGATCGGTTGCACCTGAATCAATGATCCAAGTGCGATCAGAGTTGACAGTAATGAGAGCCGCTTTCATGTAATTACCTTTTTGAGCTAATGAACAAGAAGGAATTTTTTGAGACTCGAGAAGCTTGTACAGTTGGTCTATCTGTTCATTGGTGAAAGGAAACGAACTCGAAGAAGACTGCTGCTCTTGATCCGAGACACTAGCCTGAAGTGCACGCCTCTCTCCACCAAACTTCTTCCAGTTTTGCGGTTTGCCATGAATTTTCCAGCATGTTTCCAATGTGTGCCACATGCATTTGCAGTGGTCGCACTACGGTCGTTCAGATTGCTTGCTATCCTTCTTCACTACTTCTTAGAAACCCCGAGTTATAAGGGCAGAGCTTTCTACTTCAAAATTAGTAGTAATGGGAACAGGTTTGTTGTTAAGCATCACACTCTGTCGTGCTTCTTCTCTCCAAACTCCTGAGAAGGCCTCTCGAAGTGTTTGCGTTTGATTGCCCTGAATTTCCATGGAAAATGCCAAATTCCATGCTATTTTTCCATCTTTAGTTGTTTGGTTGAACAAGTTTTCCTTGGAACTCATTTCTTTAAATTCAAATCACGTGGCTCATTTTCCATGAAAATGAGGAAGTCTAAGGGGTAGAATTTTTTTCATGGCAAATTGAGGTTGTATTTCCGTCACGTTTGATCATTTTTATTGTTATTAATTGATTTATTTTTTTCTCAAAAATTAAAATTATTATTATCAAGTACAAATGTGTGAGAAAATATTATTATTTTTATTAAAATAGCTAAATTTTGCTTTGTTTTCTATGAAAAATAATGTCAATCAAATAACAAAAGTTTGAAAATTATTCACTTTTTTCACCTAGAAAATTAAATCAATCAAACATATTAAACTTTCAATTCTCAGAAAGTTAATTCCCTGGATTCATTTTCTTTCCACCCAAAATTCTACCCTCACTATCAAACGCAGCCTAAAAGTTTCTATTTTCTTTTAGGTATCGATACATTAAGCACTTATCGATGCATATAAAACCCTAAACTAGTATTATTTAGGTATTTTGAGTAATTCTTGTTTATATGATCTTGACTTAATAAAGATGGTAATTTGACCCCGACGACTATTGGTACGTCATCTACTTGTTAAGTAACGTAGTACATGATTCTCTGGATATGTAAATATGTAAAAGGATAATAAAATTTACTAATGTGATCTAACAAACTAAAACTCTAACCAATATTATTTGTTATATGTTTTTGAATAAATTTTATTCATGTTGTTTGTTATTTGAACATATAGATAGTGTAAGGAATTCTTGTTTATATAATGTAACACTTGTACTTGATTATGTGATCTTAAATGCTACTTCATGATATGGTTAAAGTTATATCATTGCATAAAAAAAGATTTTCATACTTTTCCTTATGCATGACATATAAAGGATTTTCTTGCATGATATTATAGTCATATTCTATATCACTTGTTGCATCTCCTATGACGCTTGTCTTGATATTTGTGTCATAATGTGGTTACACTTGTTAATAGATTTCATGGGTTTTGACTCCCTGCTTGAACTCATGGAATGTCACGCTTGAATTCAGGTTTTTCCTTGCTTCTTGTATGCACGCTCGAGATAATAGTTGATTTGTTATATTGGCATCATTAAAAGTCATGTTTCCTTGAAAATACATGCATTTTTATTGGTCTTGAATACATGATGTTAACTTGTCTAAAACAGATATATACCTACAATTGCATTATATGACCTGCCAATGTACAATAATAAATGTGTATCATATTCTGCTCACTTGACACATGCATGCACACCCCATGACTTCTAACATTTCGGGTAGACATAGAAATAAAAAGGGTTGACGTAGAACTTCAGACGACAAGATAAATACTACTGCATTATGTGACGATCTGTGAGTTGTGAACATGAATTCTTGTGTTTGAACTGTCAAACTCACTATTTTATTATTGTTACTATTTATGCAAAATATTTTAAAGTCTAAGATCTTTTATAGAAATGTTTTAGAAACTAATATCGTTACGTTTTAAATAAATGAAATTGTACTAAGTAAAATAATTTTGAAAACCCAGTCATGTGACATCATTTACGTCACTGGGTGATGAAAAGAAAAAGAAAAATAAACATAGTCACGTGATTTTTTCGGGCAAGACAAGTTGGTATCATAATTTTAAAATGTCATGAAATTTTTTTGTTTCTAACTAGTGACAATCGATGATTCTTTCATGATTTAATCGAGATTGTTAGCTCCAAATCATATGGCATTGAATATCGTGTAAAATGGTAAGTTTTGATATATACATCGTAAACATAATATCATTTGACAGTTACTATCAAAATTGACAATATCATTTGTTTTATCAAAGGATAACCTATCAGATACATTTACAAATGTGCTATCTAGAGAGAATATATTGTTCACCGTGGAAAATTAGTTTAAAACCTAAACTAATAAGTCAGTTAATGAAAAGTTAACCCTGGAGATCCCAAAAATTAGGTTCAATAGGAAAACTAGATTTGATTGACTCGATGTGAAGCACTTCAGAGTTTAAACTCCTCCCCATTGCTATGATGCAAATAAGTGTTGTATACCAAAGATTGAGAAAGACAAGCTATGCTTTTAATGACGACTATTTCTTGTAAATATTACAAGTGGAATATTGTAAGTAATCATTATAGACATCACTTACATGAGTGCGAACTTGGCCAGTTCCTTGGGAATTTTACTTTGGCGGGCTCTCTAGCTTACTTGCAAAAGGAAGAAGGTTTAGGGCCAAAATAATGTACACAAATGAAAACCATATTTTTATATGAGAGATAATATATTTGATCTATTGTCTAGAGTTATGATAACTGTCGATGGCCGGATAGTTCAAAACATTGCGTTCATTAATTAGCCAAGTAAGTCTCACATATTCGTACTAAGGAATGTTCAAAGCGAAAGCTATCGATCCTGATGCATTATATTCAGTTATACTTTTCTTTACTTTTCTTATTCTGAGTTGACTTCTTCAATTCATGTGGGGGAATGTTGAAATTTTGGGTTAATTAAAGACTAATATGTGTGAATTTGAATAAGTCTCTAATAGGTGCGTCGATTGAATGCAACTCTTTAAAATGCAAAATGTGCATAATAAAGAGTCATGACCTTTTAATAGGGTGTGATATGGACCGTCAATCTTGAAATTGTGTGATTTAATGGTTGAAATTAACATTCAAAGAGACACATGCAAATTTATAAATAGGACTACGTATTGGGAGACACATGTACAATTGATCATGTTAGCACCAGTGTAGGGGGCATATTTGCATTCTCATACCTTACTTTATTTCATTTCCTTCTAATTTCTACATTTCAATAAGTCGAAATATGTGCGATTATCATGGTTTTGGTAAACCAAAATCCTGTTCTATATTTTGCTATTTGTGTCTTGATTTCAATTATCCATAATATGTCGCGTTAATGATTGGACAATAATAAGTACTATATGAAAAAAAAAAGGTTTAGAAAGTCTTGTTCATAATATCAACATTCTAAAAGACACGATCTAGACTCAAAGTGTCAAGAAGGTGCTCTCTGCTCTCATATGAACAAAACTAGGATAAAGGTCATCAATCTTAATTGTAACCACTCGAGCCTTGTGCGTTATCATTTTTTTACGAACTATCCACTCCTGGAGAGCCTTACCTAGGCGTGTCAAAACGGCTCGTCGGCTCGGGTAGCTCGAGCTCGGCTCGTTAAAAGCTTGGGCTAAGCTCGGCTCGAGGATCGTAGGATCGAGCCGAAACTCTGACCGAGCCCAAAAATGTTCACTGGGCTCGAGCCGGGGTCGGCCCGTGTGGCCCGCCGAGCGACACGGGCCGGCCCTGTGGCGGGCCAATTTGGCCCGTGTCTGCTGCTGCTGCCTGCAAATTTGCAGGCAACTACAGTAGCTAAGCAGCAGCTGCTTGCGTGTTGCAGGCAGCCTGCAACACGGGTTGCTACATTTTTTATCTGATTTTTGATCTAATTTTTGATCTAATTTGAAATATGCAGATTTTTTTTTTTGAAAATTTGAAATTTGAATTTTTTTTTGTTTTCCCACGTTTTTTTTTTCTATAAATAGGTCGTATTTTGTTTGTTAATTCACAATTCACTTACAAGTTTTTTCATTTCGTCATAATATTCATTTGTTTGCTATAATTTCTATTCAATTCTCTATTTATCTATATTTTTCAGTTATTGTGATAATATTTATCTCGATTTCAACTTTCAACTTTCAAATTTGAAACTAACTACATTCTACACTAAAATATTGATACGTATGGAGTTTAACAGCGATGAAGTTAACCAATTCAAGGGTAGTTCTAGTACTCCCTCTCATATCGATGTCTCCGAAAATGCTCCCATTGACTTGGATGATATCCAAGAGGAGGAAATTGTTGAAATCAAACGAGTTAAAAAAGAGTCATCGGATTGCTGGCAACATATGACAAGGAAAAAAGTTGGTGTTGAAAATGGAGTTGATATATGGAAAGCATGCTGCAATTACTGTGGAAACACATCTAGATCGATAGGTGGTACAAACGTTGAAATTCCATCTGAATTAGCTAGGTACATGTGTGTGGACGTTCGCAGTGTTTTAACACCACGAGAATTAGAGAATTTTGATGTTTTAACTTGGTGGAGGTGTAATGAAAGGCAATATCCAGTTGTAGCAAAAATTGCACGTGATTTACTAACACCTCCGGTGTCCATCGTGGCATCGGAGGCTGCATTTAGTTTAAGTGGCAGGATTTTGTCAGACGAACGATCAAGACTGAAGGAAGACATATTAGAAGCTCTTATATGCTTGAAGGATTGGGAATGTGCAGATTTACGACTTCAAGATAAAGTTGATAGCATCATGGCCGAGGACTTGGAGCAATATTTAAGATAGAAGAAATTGTAAGTTTTTAAAAATCATTTTGTGTAATTTAAATTATTATATTTTAAAAAAAAATTGTACACGAAATTTTTTATTCGTGTACAATTTTTAACTCCGCCTATGTTGATCATAGCCGGTCTCAAGCCCGGAAAAAGGAGGAGGGTTGTAACTTGTAACCTTTATTGAATATATATAAAACAACTAGTAATTTAATTTTAGTATAGATAGACTTTGCGAAATCTACGTTTACATTTTTATTAAATCTTATGTTTTATATTTTAACTACATTTATTGTGTATAATTCATTTAAATAATTACAAATATAATATATATTCATTCGCCGTATTAAAAAAAAAATACGGAAAAAAACGGGCCGGCTTGGCTCGATGAAACTCAAGCCGAGCCTCAATTTTTTTGCCGAGCTTTGGCTCGGCTCGACTAGGACCAAAAAAAGCTCGGTCCTAAAAAGCTCGAGCCTTGATGTTCGGCTCGACTCGGCTCATTGACATACCTAGCCTTACCCCCATCTTACCCTTCACGAATTCCTAAATCATCCCCATGATTAGAATTCAAGAAGTTTGCCTTATGAGATGTTTAAGTCAAATCAGGGTGATATGATAAAAATATGTGAGGAGAACTCTGGGTTGTGGTCCTCCCATAACGGACACTACGTAAAAGAACGATGGGGGTATAAGGTCAGGGTCATTATACTAATTCTACGTTTTTTCTACTTTTTAAAGTGAAATATAAATAAAATGATTATAATTTTAGAATAATGAAGAAATATTAGAGATAAGAAATTGTTGTGTTAGGCCTTGACTTCACCTAGACTAATAAAGTTCGAGGATATATTTGCTCTATTACCATGTTTACTTCTTTTACAATCTTACATATTATCATATACTAATGTTCGATATCATATATCAAATGTGAACATAATGTCATGAGGTTAAACCCCAACTTTGACCTCCAATTTTAATGTATATTTCTCATTTCAATTTTTGATTATATATTCTTCAATAAAATAATATTATACGTAATCTCAAAAGTCTTCATTATTTTTAAACACATATTCTCTCAAAAAAAAAAAAAAAAAAAAACCTATTCAAAAACTCATTATTTACCTTAAAATAAGGATCAAACAAGGGCAAAGTATTTTTACGTGTATCGTTAACTTGATTTCCTAATTTAGCCTCACCGGTGTATTATTATCTTCTATATCCAAAAATCTGAAGGAAATTTGGGTGGGAAAAAAATAAGTTTTTCTAAGGAAAATAAATTTAAGGAATTTGAGTAAGTTTCATTGAAAGTGTAATTGATATTTGAAAATGTGGTAAACGTGAAAAATAAATTCTAACTCCCAAAAAAATAATTTCCTTATTTATAAAAAAAATTCATGAAAATCGAGACAAGTCAAAAAATAAATTTTACCCAATAAAAAAAATGCAATCAAATGGACAAAGATAGAATAACAAGGAACATTTTCCACTTTCATAGAATTGGCCACAGTCAAAGAATCAATTTTTTGTTACTTGCCAAATTATTTTTTTAATTAATTATGATTATATGATATTAGTGAACTTTAATTAATCTGTCTAGTAAAAAAAAATGTTTATAATTTTCGAGGTGTATACTTGGTTGAAAAATAGTTTGAAAAAATTGTGTAATTAAAAAATAGTTTGAAAAAATGGTTAGTCTTTGTTTGGAAAATTAAAAAAAAAAAAAAAACATGTTTTCAAACATCACAATTATTCAAATAATTTTTTAACCACACATAATTTCTCTCTTCACTTTTCAACCACATATATTATCTCTAAAATATGAAAATATATTTTTAAATACAAAACTTTTAACAAATAAAGCCTACCAAATATAGGCTTAGAAGTTGTTTGGTGTTGTGGATTTTGGAGAAATTTTGAATTTTTTGAAATATATATATATATATATATATATCTGAAAAGTGTGAAAAGTATAAATCTTATGAAATTGTGTGGTTAAAAATAAATTAGAGAAGAAGAGTAGAAAAAAATGATTGGACCAAACAGGCTGTTAGTGAGTATTTTTGTATTAAGTTTGTGTCAAGATCTTTTTGTCTGTATTCGTATATCCCTCCACTTTTGGCTTCACATTTTCGTATACTAGTATTTTCACCCGTGCGATACACGGAATATGTTTGTAATAGTTATTTCGATCAAAATTTATGAAAATATGTTAATTATACAATCTTATCAAATAAAAATATAATAAAACAACATTTTAATACAAAATATTATCGAATTCAAAACTTTAAAAAGACAAAACTAATCAAAATTGAAAATGCAACATCTAATAAACTAATCAAAATTAGGAAATCCTGATCTTTATGAGAATTTTAATTTTTTTTTTGAAAAATTATTTTTACTTATTATTTGTTTGGCTTTCTAAATAAGTCATTTTTAACTTATTTTTTTATGTGTTAAATTATTTTATTTTGAAATATAATATAATATAATAAATAAAATACTATATATATATAGTATTTAATTTTATCTCCAAATGAGTAAATGTTTCTTTATTTCTAAAATATTTTTTTTAGAAAATTTTGTGATGTTTGAAAAAATTATTAATTTTTTAATTAAAATCGATTCGACCCCTTTCAACCATCGATTCTTGATATGTTGCATTTTTCGGATCGAACCGATTTTAAGTTTTCTGAATACTGAGTATTATATACCTTAAATGAGATAATTTAAATTGAATGAGATATTAATGAAAAGTAAAAAAAAATATAATAAACTTTTACATTTGATCTTTATGACTTTTTACGGACAAAGTGTTTATAGTTTATTCTCACTTGTTATCTTGTATTAAAGTTCTCGTTAATTTTCATTACATATGACACAATCAAAGTAAATTTTTAATAATAATAATGCAAAAAAAAAAAATTAATTTGATTCCGAACAAAATATATTTTAACTTTTGATAAAGTTTATTTCTTAATGTATTGCTTAGATATAATTTTATAGAATTTTTAATAGTGTTTTTCAAATTAAAACATTGTCATTGTACATAATAATAATAATAATAATAATAATAATAATAATAATAATAATAATAATAATAATAATAATAATAATAATATAAATTAAGAATAATATAAATGAACAAAGCATTTCAATATATATATATATATATATATATATATATATATATATATATATATATATAAAATATTCAATCAAGTATGAAATTATTCGATCTGAAAAAAAATTATATTCAATCAAGTATGAGATTATTTGATTTGAAAGAAAATATCTGAATTAGTCATTTAGGTTTCGTGTGTGTGTATATAGATATAATCTAATTGGAAACTTATAAAAAATACGCGATATAAGTAATGTTCTTAAATTCTTTAAACTAAAACATTTTTTGTTCTGTAAACTAAAATATTTTCTGGTTATTTAAATGTTTTACAACACATTTTATAATATAATTTTCTATATTTCTGGAAATAATTTAATATTACTTCAAATTAGTTACACTATGATTAAGCAGAATATTTTTGAATAATCTTTTTTTTCTATAAATTTAACAAAATTTCTAAATTACGAATTTTGAATACTTTTTTATAACAATCAAAATTATCTATTTATTTTTTAAATTAGATTTATAATGTTTTTATATAAATTTTTCACCTATTTTCACAAAAAAAAAAGAAGAAGATTGAAATATCTCTACTTAACAATTAAAAATACATTTTTTTTAAATAAAAATAAAAAATAATTTCAAATTATTTTTTTTTTTTAAATAAAATCTCTGAATTAGTCATTTAGGTTTTGTGTGTGTACATAGATATAATCTAATTGGAAACTTATAAAAAATACGCGATATAAGGAATGTTCTTAAATTCTTTAAACTAAAACATTTTTTGTTCTGTAAACTAAAATATTTTCTGGTTATTTAAATGTTTTTCAACACATTTTATAATATATTTTTCTATATTTCTGGAAATAACTTAATATTACTTCAAATTAGTTACACTATGATTAAGCAGAATATTTTTGAATAATCTTGTTTTTCTATAAATTTAACAAAATTTCTAAATTACGAATTTTGAATACATTTTTATAACAATCAAAATTATCTATTTATTTTTTAAATTAGATTTATAATGTTTTTATATAAATTTTTTACCTATTTTCACAAAAAAAAAAAAAAAAAAAAAAGAAGAAGACTGAAACATCTCTATTTAACAATTAAAAATACATTTTTTTTAAATAAAAATAAAAAATAATTTCAAATTGTTTTTTTTAATTGTAACGAAGCATCTCTGTTATACAAAATGTTTTTAAACAACATATTTTTAAACTACTTTTTAATCACACATTTTTCTCTCAATATTTCAACAACTAATTTTTATCTCGAAAACATCATATTTTTTGTTTTTTTTTTATAAAAAAATTAACTACCACAATAGTGTAATTCAAATTTGCAATTATTACACTTTTGAGTTTGGATTGTTCATTCATTACATTTTGAAATGGTTCAAATTTAGTAAGTAATTTTAGGCGGGAAAGTGTGTGGGTATTTTCAGTGACGGCTACTTTGTTTCTATATAGATAGATGAGTAAACGTTGCTTTATTTCTAAAATAATTTTTTTAGAAAATTTTGTGATGTTTGAAACAATTATTAATTTTTTAATTAAAATCGATTCGACCCTGTTCAGCCTTCGATCCTTGATAAGTTGCCTTTTTTCGGATTGAACCGATTTTAAGTTTTCTGAATACTGAGTATTATATAACTTAAATAATATAATTTAAAATGAATGAGATATTAATGAAAAGTAAAAAAATATATAATAAACTTTTACATTTGATCTTTGTACCTTTTTACGGACAAAGTTTTTATAGTTTATTCTCACTTGTTATCTTGTATTAAAGTTCTCGTTAATTTTCATTACATATCACGCAATCAAAGTAAATTTTTAATAATAATGAAAAAAAAATTAGTTAATTTGATTCCGAACAAAATATATTTTTACTTTTGATGAAGTTTATTTTTTAATGTATTGTTTAGATATAATTTTATAGAATTTTTAATAGTACTTTCCAAATTAAAACATTGTCATTGCACATAATAATAATAATAATAATAATAATAATAATAATAATAATAATAATAATAATAATAATAATAAAAAACACTGTATTTCAAAATATATATATATATATATATATATATATATATATATATATATATATATAATATTCAATCAAGTATGAAATTATTCGATCTGAAAAAAAATTATATTTAATCTTGTATGAGATTATTTGATTTGGAAGAAAATCTCTGAATTAGTCATTTAGGTTTTCTATATATATATATATATAAAATCTAATTGGAAACTTATAAAAAATACGCGATATAAGGAATGTTATTAAATTCTTTAAACTAAATTATTTTTCTTTCTGTAAACTAAAATATTTTTGGGTTATTCAAATATTTTTCAACACATTTTGTAATAAAAGTTTCCATATTTATGGAAACAATTTAATATTACTTTACCAAATTAGTTATACTATAATTAAGCAGAATATTTTTGAATAATCTTTTTTTTTCTATAAATTTAACAAAATTTCTAAATTACGGATTTTGAATACATTTTTATAACAATCGAAATTATCTATTTATTTTTTAATTATATTTATAATACTTTTGATGTAAATTTTCCACCTTTTTTCACAAAAAAAAAAAAAAAAAAAAAAGAAGAAGAAGAAGAAGAATGAAACATCTCTGTTTAACAATTAAAAACACATTTGTTTTTTTTTTTTTCAAAAAAAAAATAAAAAAATAATTTCAAATTGTCCTTTTTTTGAATTGGAACGAAACATCTCTGTTTGACTAAATATTTTTAAACTACTTTTTAATCACACATATTTTTCTCTCAATTTTTTAACCACTAATTTTTATCTCGAAAATATCATATTCTTTGTTTTTTTTTTAATGTATATTTCTCATTTCAATTTTTGATTATATATTCTTCAATAAAATAATATTATACGTAAACTCAAAAGTCTTCATTATTTTTAAACACATATTCTCTCAAAAAAAAAAAAAAAAAAAACCTATTCAAAAACTCATTATTTACCTTAAAATAAGGATCAAACAAGGGCAAAGTATTTTTACGTGTATCGTTAACTTGATTTCCTAATTTAGCCTCACCGGTGTATTATTATCTTCTATATCCAAAAATCTGAAGGAAATTTGGGTGGGAAAAAAATAAGTTTTTCTAAGGAAAATAAATTTAAGGAATTTGAGTACGTTTCATTGAAAGTGTAATTGATATTTGAAAATGTGGTAAACGTGAAAAATAAATTCTAACTCCCAAAAAAATAATTTCCTTATTTATAAAAAAATTCATGAAAATCGAGACAAGTCGAAAAATAAATTTTACCCAATAAAAAAAATGCAATCAAATGGACAAAGATAGAATAACAAGGAACATTTCCCACTTTCATAGAATTGGCCACAGTCAAAGAATCAATTTTTTGTTACTTGCCAAATTATTTTTTTAATTAATTATGATTATATGATATTAGTGAACTTTAATTAATCTGTCTAGTAAAAAAAAATGTTTCTAATTTTCGAGGTGTATACTTGGTTGAAAAATAGTTTGAAAAAATTGTGTAATTAAAAAATAGTTTGAAAAAATGGTTAGTCTTTGTTTGGCAAATTAAAAAAAAAAAAACATGTTTTCAAACATCACAATTATTCAAATAATTTTTTAACCACACATAATTTCTCTCTTCACTTTTCAACCACATATATTATCTCTAAAATATGAAAATATATTTTTAAATACAAAACTTTTAACAAATAAAGCCTACCAAATATAGGCTTAGAAGTTGTTTGGTGTTGTGGATTTTGGAGAAATTTTGAATTTTTTGAAATATATATATATATATATATATATATATATATATATATATATATATATATATATATATATATATATATATATATATATCTGAAAAGTGTGAAAAGTATAAATCTTATGAAATTGTGTCATTAAAAATAAATTAGAGAAGAAGAGTAGAAAAAAATGATTGGACCAAACAGGCTGTTAGTGAGTATTTTTGTGTTAAGTTTGTGTCAAGATCTTTTTGTCTGTATTCTTATATCCCTCCACTTTTGGCTTCACATTTTCGTATATTCTCTCAGCAATATTTCTTTGTTTACCTCAAACACAGACTGACTTTTTGGTCGTGTAATGAGAATCGATGTTCATAATGGAGTGGGAAAAACAAAACATTTTACAAATTGCAGAGGAAGTTAATAATGGAGGAGGTTTTGTGAAGGTGATGACAGATGAACAAATTGAAGTCCTTCGCAAGCAGATCGCTGTTTACACCACCATCAGTGAACAACTAGTCAATTTTCACAAATCCCTTAATCTTCAACACGATCTTGCAGGTTTTTGTTTCATCTCAAAATCCAATTTGTATTTTGATTGAAGGTTTTGTTTTTCATTTTTCTACCTTTATTTTATTTTTATTTTTTTGATACTTTACCATTTTAAACTAAATAAACAATTAATTATGATCGTGTATACTTCTGATTTTCTATTTGTTTTCTTGATGGCTTCTTCCGCCAGTTTTTATTTTAATTTATTAGTCAAGGTTACTGATTTTCCCTCAATTATTCTTCTATTTTTTTTTCTCTAATTAATTACACTGAAAATGTTACCCTCTTGGGATTTATTAATTAGTATGATTGATTCTCAATTGCAGTAAAATATACGATGCTTTTTTTAAAAAAAAATATATATATATATATATATATATATATATAGTTGAATTGTGACTTACAAGTTTGGATAAATTGATGAACTAGTCTAGATCAATTAAAAAATATATAACTGGGCCAGATCAGATGGCAATGGGAAATCGATTTAGTCGAGCAGTACCATGATTTCTTCATACAAAGATCATTCAATGTCCTTGCATTCAGATTATATGTTTAGATAAATATAGTGTTCTGTTCCCTACATGAAGTGGTATTCAACATCGTGCATCAGGGGCGAGGTTTGGAAATCTGTATTATGATCCATTAATGGCGCCTGGTGGCCATAGAATTACTGGGAGACAACGGTGGACTCCGACGGCTGTTCAACTTCAGATTCTCGAGGGCATATTCGATCAAGGGAATGGAACTCCAAGCAAACAGAAAATCAAAGAGATAACATCTGAATTGTGCCAACACGGTCAGATTTCCGAGACTAATGTTTATAACTGGTTTCAAAATAGGCGTGCTCGATCAAAAAGAAAGCAACAGGCTGCACCACCAAATACTGCTGAACCAGAAGTGGAGACGGATGTTGAGTCACCAAATGAAAAGACAACAGTTCCAGATGATTTTCAGACTTCGAGGGTTGAAGATATTGGCTTCAAAAAACCGGAGGCTAGTTCTGGAATGAATTCCATGGATCCACCACGAACCAGGAAGCCTGAAAGCATGCTGCATCCAGAAGGGATTTCGAAGCATGGTGGGAGTTTTGGTCAGGTGCCATGTGGAAAAATCTTATCTAATCCAGGTAACTATTCGTTTCCCTATAACAATCTGAAAATCGACTGTAAATTTTGCGTAGTTATATAACATTTATGAAGTAATATTTGTTTATATTTCTGTGTTTAAATATGAAACTGACTACATGACATGTCTTAAAAATAAGCATTTTTCTCAAGCCAAAAGTAGTTGTAGGTTGTTTTCCAAAAATGTTTGGTAGCCTTTTCTAGCTTAAAATGATCTGCCAGATGCCCAAATCTAGCTCATACCCAAAAGTCCGCTGTGTTATCAGTTTGTAAGTGTGCAATTGTATTGATTATATGGAGATGATTGATATTATATATGTTTTTACGCTTTACTTGAATGTGAAAATGGTGAATGCAGGAATCGACCACTTAATCGGAAAAAAGGAAGTTCCAGTGGACTATAATTCTTACCTACAACCAGACGACTTCAAAATGACTGGCTAACAACCTGTTTTCTTTCTTCTCGACCTTGGCAATGACGACCTTTGTCCTCAGAAATACCACGACCAGACATGAAATGCTGAATTTGTTATGCTGTTTTTACTAGTGATTACTGTCGTATAGTAGCAGCTTTTCGAGTAAAATGAAGTTTGTTTCCATTCTTTGTACCCGATCCTTTATGATCTGAGGGTTTTTTTTTTTGGCTTTCTTGCTTTCCTTGTTTTGATAAATAATGGTGGTTATCTTGTTTCCATTCTTTGTACCCAATCCATTATGATCTTTTATTTGTTTCGCCTTGTGGACTTCAATCCTATTTGTAGTTTAGTTCCCCTGTTCTAATGGATGACAATTGACAGTGATCAGGGATAGGCTTAAAGAATCGAAGTCAAGAATTGATCGGGTCTCCAACGGTTCTTTAGTTGGAATAGTGGGTATTCGATCTGAAATCGAAATTTTCATTTTTATTTTTATAATTTATTTACCTTGGCGTGATGACCTGATGGGAAACAAAGAAAGCAATGGGATGTTTATTTTAAAAAAAGGGTCAACAATGTTTATTTTTTTAAAAAAAAGGGTCAACAATGTTTATTTTAAAAAAATTATCTACTTGTACATAAAGATGGGTACGTAACCATAAATAAAGAACAAATTTACCAAAGCTCCCCTTTTAATACACACAAGTCCTCAAAGCTTTTATTTCTAACTTTTGATATACAAAGAATTCTTAAGATACTAGTATTCCATCACGTGATTCACACGTCTTATGTACGCGGTAAAAGAACTTATACTGTGAATCTCCTATGTAATGAAGTATAAAATGAAAATTATTATAATCATTATCTTATAAAAATATAATTACGACTCACTAAATATAAAATATAATAAATAATATGTTATTATTTATGATATATAGTATTAAAGTATATTAAGTAAGGAGTATTAATACTTAATCGTGTTAGGTAGAATATTTTTAAACTCTTATGATCGTATCAAATTAATTATTATTACTAATTTTAACTTTAATAGTGAAAATAATTATTCATATGAAAATTACTCGATTACTTATTTATTTATTAACTTATGAGTAAATTTTGTAATAGGCATTTTCAATTTTTCTCAATTATTAAGTGTACATCATAACATTTATGTAGCAAAATGAAAACTCGAGAAGACGTTGAAAATGTGTTTGAACCATAGAAATGTTTTCATTGTTTTGTCATATTTAAACAAGCGGAATTTCATTTTCATTTGATAATGATTTAAATCAGATTTTTATTAGATTTTGATATAAGTTGATGAAATTTTGTAGTTAAAATTTTGTAGGTTCCATAAAATATTCGTACCTTGCAAGATTGTTATCGAGAAATTTTGCTTCAACATCGTGATTTTCAAGATTAAATCTCGTACCATTACATATCCCTATAAAGTGATCAAATTTCGCAACAATATAAAGATATAATCTTTACATAAGAAATTTGAAAATATTTTTTTTTTGTACTCACAAAAAAGGAGAAGACTTTTGCAACAAAAATTACATTAACTATTAAATTTAAAAAATAAATAATAAAAAATTAATAAATATAAAAAATTCAATAAACCAAGGCAAATATATTAGGGTCGAATGTACATTATAGACAACATGCAATATACAAATGCAATAGTCGTACATTAATTTATAATTCGTTCAAAATTTCTAATTACAAAAGGATACAAAGTACAAACATTGGTAAAAAATAATATAAAAACGTTAAGTGAAAAAGATGTAAATTAAAATAACATAAAGATTTAATCATTAAATAATAAGTTTGAAAATAATTTTTGTTTTTATTTACAAAAAAAGGAAAATAATTTTAAAAATATACATTTAATTATTGAAGATCAAGAAATTATTATATTATATAATCTTTGCACAATTATTAAAATTAAAAATTATTAAAAAAAATATTAACCATTAACCATTGTTTGGTATTTAGCTTAAAATAATATTTGCACATACGTACATACATATATAAGGCAATAAATTCATTCACACTAACCCACTATTCTCCCTTTATATATAGTATATAGATATATAGATTTAGATTAGATTAAGATGAATTAGATATTGAGGAAAAATATAAAATATAAAATAAAACTTTACCTTTAATTTTTTATATGATTTTACGGACAATATATTTACAATTTGCTCTCCCTTGTTAACTTGCATTAAACTTCTCATTGTGATCTTTAATTTAACACTCATATTACATATTTTTCGATTTCAAAATAATACAATAATTATTAAAAGAATAATAATAAAATAGAAAAATAACATTTTGATGTTATTAATAGCATAACATGTATGCCAATGCAATGAATGACACATATAAAAAAATAATTGCTAAAATATTTATATAATATACTATTTTCAGCAAAAAAATTACAAATTAATAAAAAAAAATTGACGGGAAACTATGTATGTATTTTGGTGACAGTTATTCTACTTTTATATATTAAGATAGATAAAGATAAAGATATATAGTATATATAGATATTTAACTTTTTCTCAATTTTCGTTCAAAAATCATAATAAACTATAAATATGTATTTAATTTTAACTCATCAAATATACTACAATTGAACAACATGAAGATCAAGAAATTATTATATCATATAATCTTGCATAATTATTAAAAAAAATTAACCATTGTTTGGTATTTACCATAAAATAATATATATATATAAGACAATAAATGCATTTATATTTATCCAGATTTTGCATTCACACTGATCCACTTTCCATTCACACTAATCCACTATTCTCCATTTATATATAGTATATATATATATATATATGAATTTAACCAATAAGTAGTCAAAATAATAATTGAAAAATCTCGCAATTATCATGATACAATAATCGAGTAAAGTTGGATATCACAAAATTATGTAGAAAATCTTATACCCTATAACCTTTAAAAATTTATTAAAATTAAGAATAATTAAAAAAATATTGATCATTCTATTGATATTATTAAATAAAAAAAAAATCAAAGTATTAACTATTCAATATTAGTCTTCGTTTAATAACTTTTTTTATAAATTATTTATAAGTATCGCATTTTTTCAACCACATATGTATTTTGGAAAATATGATTTTTAATATTAAAGATAGCAAATGATTTAATCATTAATAATTAAAACATAATTCTTATATTGATGGCTACATATAGAATTTATATTATTAAGAACAACAAATAAATAAAAAAATAATCATTAAATAATAATTTTAATACTGATAACTAAAAATATTAATTGAACACATTCAGTATTAGTGTTAATAATAAAATTAAAATTGATTAAAAAAATATCAACCATTATTTAGTATTCATAATATATATATATATATATATATATATATAAGGCAATAAATGTGTTCACACTAATTTCAGATTTTGTATTCACACTAAACCATTTTGTGTTCACATTGGCCAGACTTTCCTCCCTTTATATATTACTAGTGTTATACCCGTGCGATGCACGGTCATTTGTTACTTAAATATATCAAATCTATATTTTAACATATAAAATGAATATTTAATTAAAAATGAGAAATGAATGAAGACAATTAATTACAGAAGTACATTACACATGCCTTAATTTTTTTTACGGTTCGTATGTTTATCGTTTTATGAATTTCTTTAAACATTGTAATTTGAATTGATTTAAATTTAAAATGTAAAAGAAAAATTCCATTTAAATAGAATTTCTAATAAGTAGAAAAATAGATATATTTGTAATATACGCTTAGAATTTTATTAATAGAAAGTTAGTTAAAAATGATTTTTATAAAAATGAGGATTTGAATAAAGTGGACTAAATATGGGCCAAAATTTTTTTCTAAGTCACCACAATTGTAATAGTTAGGAACTTAAATAACTTACTACTTTAAAAAAAAAAATTCACTGAACATTTGCATAACTCATTTGCAAAACTATTCAATTTTAATGATTATTGATGTAATTAATCTTTTCAAAATATAATTTCTAGATTATTACAAATAATTTATCACTATCAGAATAGTACTATTAGAATTGATACTAACTATTCTTTTATAATATTTTATATTTATATATATTAAACAAATATTTCATTAAATATTTACTTTAACATTACAAATTAAATACATGTGATCATATATTTAAATGAATGTAGCAATTAAGCAACATAAAATGTTAATTTTGATTAAATTTTAATGAATGTATATCGCAAATACATTTAATTTTATATATTAAGAAATCATCTATGTATCTCGATTCTAAAATCGGAGCGGTTGTTTAACACACAAGATATAGTACATTATCACTTACTCATATGGAATTCATTTTTCAAAAATAAATTTTTTTGAACATTCATTCTTAATCACACGTTCTTTAAAAAGTATTTTTTTACTATTTTTCATACTACTTTTTCACTATACATTCTAAAAAATCACTTTTTCACAAAAACAAATCTAAAAAAATCAAAGTCAAATAGTTAACAACCGAATAAAGTTGGAGATCACGAAATTATACAAAAAATCTTATACCCTATAATCTTTAAAAATTTATTAAAATTAAGAATGATTAATAAAATATTAATCATTCTATTGATATTATTAACTAAAAAGAAATCAAAGCATAACTATTCAATATTAATAAAAAAAAAAAATTACATTTAAACATACCTTAAATTTTTTTTAACGGTTTGTATGTTTACCTTCTAGGAAATTTTTTTAAACATTGTAATTTAAATTGACTTAAAACTTAAAGTGAAAAAACAAAATTACATTTAAATAGAATTTCTAATTAGTGAAAAAAATAGATATATCTATTATATAAGCTCAAAATTTTATTAAAATGAAAAGGAAAGAAAAAATAGATCGATAATCGCTATTATTTTATTCTCTTTGATTTTATATTTTTGAAAAAAAAAATATTTATGTAATAATTAATAAAAAGTTGAAGAGAAAAAGACCATAAAAATAGAGAAAATAAAAAAAGAGTAATTTGGTTTATAAACGGGTTTATTTATAATTTTGATTAAAAAATAGTGGTTAAAAATTAGATAAAGAAAATGTGTGTGGTTAAAAAGTAGTTTAAAAAATTGTATAGTTTATAAACTGGTTTATAAATCAATTTATTTTATTTACCAAGCGGATGCTAAACGAAATGCGGAGGTAATACAATTTTTCATAATTTTTTTTACCCAAATCCGTGTTGAAAAATTAGAGAGAAAAAATGTGTTTTATTAAAAAGTAATTTAATTTATAAATTGGTTTATAAACCAATTTATTTTATTTACCAAACGGATGCTTAATGCGACGGTAATACAATATCCCATAATTTTTTTTTTTATCCAAATTCATGTTGAATGGTAAGAAAGTTCAATAATCCTTTTTATACACATATATAATCAAGTAGACGAAAATATTATAAAAATGATACAGTCTTCAAAATCACCAATGAATTTGATTAACATAAAAATAATAAATATAAATACCATTAATTTAAAACATGTGTTCACACTAAACCACTTACTCACAACATGCGTTCACACAAAACTACTTCCTTGCTTTTAATATATATATATATATATATATGAATTTAACCAATAAGTAGTCAAAATAATAATTGAAAAATCTCGCAATTATCATGATACAATAACCGAGTAAAGTTGGATATCATGAAATTATGTATAAAATCTTATACCCTATAACCTTTAAAAATTTATTAAAATTAAGAATGATTAAAAAAAATATTGATCATTCTATTGATATTATTAAATAAAAAGAAATCAAAGTATTAACTATTCAATATTAGTCTTCGTTTAATAACTTTTTTTATAAATTATTTATAAGTATCGCATTTTTTCAACCACATATATATTTTGGAAAATATGATTTTTAATATTAAAGATAATAAATGATTTGACCATTAATAATTAAAACATAATTCTTATATTGATGACTACATATAGAATTTATATTATTAAGAACAACAAATAAATAAAAAAATAATCATTAAATAATAGTTTTAATACTGATAACTAAAAATATTAATTGAACACATTCAGTATTAGTGTTAACAATAAAATTAAAATTGATTAAAAAAATATCAACCATTAATTATATATATATATAAGGCAATAAATGCATTAGTGTGTGTATATATATATATATATATATATATATATATATATATATATATATATATATATATATATAAGGTAATAAATGCATTCATACTAATTCAGATTTTGCATTCACACTAAACCATTTTTTGTTCACATTGGTCAAACTTTCCTCCCTTTATATATTACTAGTGTTATACCCGTGCGATGCACGGTCATTTGTTACTTACATATATCAAATCTATATTTTAACATATAAAATGAATATTTAATTAAAAATGAAAAATGAATGAAGACAATTAATTACAGAGGTACATTACACATGCCTTAATTTTTTTAACGGTTCGTATGTTTATCGTTTTATGAATTTCTTTAAATATTGTAATTTGAATTGATTTAAACTTAAAATGTAAAAGAAAAATTACATTTAAATAGAATTTCTAATAAGTAGAAAAATAGATATATTTGTGATATACGCTTAGAATTTTATTAATAGAATGTTAGTTAAAAATGATTTTTATAAAAATGAGGATTTGAATAAAGTGGACTAAATATGGGCCAGATTTTTTTTCTAAGTCACCACAATTGTAATAGTTAGGAACTTAAATAACTTATTACTTAAAAACAAAAAATACTTCAATGAACATTTGCATAACTCATTTGCAAAACTATTCAATTTTAATTATTATTGATGTAATTAATCTTTTCAAAATATAATTTCTAGATTATTACAAGTAATTTATTACTATCAGAATAGTACTATTAAAATTGATACTAACTATTTTTTTATAATATTTTATATTTATATATATTAAACAAATATTTCATTAAATATTTACTTTAACATTACAAATTAAATACATGTGGTCATATATTTAAATGAATGTAGCAATTAAGGAACATAAAATATTAGTTTTGATTAAATTTTAATGAATGTATATCGCAAATACATTTAATTTATATATTAAAAAATCATCTATGCATCTCGATTCTAAAAGCGGAGCGGTTGTTTAACCTACAAGATATAGTACATTATCACTTACTCATATGGAATTCATTTTTCAAAAATAAATTTTTCTGAACATTCATTCCTAATCACACATTCTTTAAAAAGTATTTTTTTACTATTTTTCATACTACTTTTTAACTATACATTCTAAAAAATCACTTTTTCACAAAAACAATTCTAAAAAAATCAAAGTCAAATAGTTAACAACCGAATAAAGTTGGAGATTACGAAATTATACAAAAAATCTTATACCCTATAATCTTTAAAAATTTATTAAAATTAAGAATGATTAATAAAATATTAATCATTCTATTGATATTATTAACTAAAAAGAAATCAAAGCATAACTATTCAATATTAATAAAAAAAAATTACATTTAAACATACCTTAAATTCTTATATTGATGGCTACATATAGAATTTATATTATTAAGAAATACAAATAAATAAAAAAATAATCATTAAATAATAATTTTAATACTGATATCTAAAAATATTAATTGAACACATTCAGTATTAGTGTTAATAATAAAATTAAAATTGATTAAAAAATATCAACCATTATTTAGTATTTATAATATATATATATATATATATATATATATATATATATATATATATATATATATATATATATATATATATATATATAAGGCAATAAATGTGTTCACACTAATTCAGATTTTGCATTCACACTAAACCATTTTGTGTTCACATTGACCAGACTTTCCTCCATTTATATATTATATAGATATAGATATAGATTATGTTAACATTCTCGATACTATTTTTATTGTGAGATTATCTTAACTCTGCTACAATATTATTGGAATCTTTTATTGTATAAAAAAATTACATCTATGTTTGATTTACGTTGTAAACTTGTAATGATTCAATTTAGAACTGTATAAACATATGTATTGAATTACAATGTATTATAAGATTGGAAAGAGTTATCAATAAACAAATTTTACAAATTATATGATTGAATTAATGACCTTATATTGGAAATTGAATTTATTGTTTAAATAAAACAAAATCATTTGAAAAGTCATTCAACATTTATTTATGTGGAAATATAATTTATTTAATTAAGGGTATTATAAACATAAGAAAAATAGAATTAAGGACATAATTGGCAATTAAAAGATTTCTACTCTTATGTTAACGTCCAAAGAAATAACTCTATATCTTTTATTTTAATTATTCAAAAAGTTATTGGTTTAAAATGTATTCATTTTAATACAAATTGTAGTTTACCAATTATTCATCATGTTGATTATTTTAACCATCTCCATACTATTTTTATTTGAGATTAATTTAATTCTACTATAATATTATCGGAATCTTGTATTGTATAAAAAAATTACATCTATTTTTGATTTATTTACATTGTAAAATTGTAGTGATTCAGTTTCAGAACTGTATAAACATATGTATTGAATTACAATGTGGTATAAGATTGAAATCGGTTATCAATAAATATATTTTATTAATTATATGCATTGAATATAAGGACCTTATATTGAAAATTGAATTTATTGTTTAATTAAATCAAAATTACTTGAAAAGTTATTCAACATTTATTTATGTGAAAATATAATTTTTTTTTAATTAAAGGTATTATAAATATAAGAAAAATAGAAGTAAAGACAATTATATGCGTTGAGTTAAGGACCTTATATTGGAAATGGAATTTATTGTGTAAATAAATCAAAACCATTTGAAGAGTCATTCAACATTTATTTATGTGGATATATATATATATATTTAATTAAGGGTATTATAGACTTGAGAAAAATAGAAGGAATCGTCATTGCTAACATTTCCTGTGAACCCATTCCCCAATAGATGAGCCATGTAGTTCTGGTATTTTTCTTCTTCGCTGTCAGAATCACTCAAATAAATTATACCACTGATTTTCCTATTCCTCCTCTTAATCTGCTCCCTAAAGAAGCGGGAACTAAAAATCGACAAAGATATGGGGCAGAAACCTCTGACAGGAATCGCCATTGCTAACATTTCCTGTGAACCCATTCCCCCAACTCTTTCCATTTATTCTTAAAAAAAAGAGCCAGACTCACCGAAAGAAAAAACAAAGGGCAAAACAAAATTTTCAAACTCACGCTTGAGGACAAGAAATAAAGAGGTTTTCTTTACACTTACAAAGGAAAAGAAATTTACCTTCGGAAATGGAAGTCCAAGATTGTACACTCGGGACGAAGAATGCGCCAATGAAGAGTGTATAGCGACAGGGATGAGTTCCTATGTGGAAAGACCTTGAAGAGATATTGAAAGAATTGCTGTAACGTGAAAGACGCTGCTACTTCTTGCGAGAATGTGGCTACAAGAAAAATTCTGAGAAAACGGTAAAGGGAAAACAATGAGCAGAAGGAGGCTTTAAATGGAACCTAACGGTCTAGAACCCTTGGTTTGCGAGCCACATAATTAACACGGGTAACCAACGTCCCTTGGGGAATGGATTAATCAAGGCGCCAACTGTCAAACGAAGGGAGAAAACCGTTCAGTTACCATAGTGGGCGCCACGCGCGGAGAGATGTCACCTATCATTCTTTTCCTGCTCCTTGGGAACCGATATTAGAAGCCCCCCTTTTTATATTAAATGTTGGTGTAATTCCAATTTTCGCTTGAGAAGTATAACTGGAACAGAAGGTCGGCTTTACTTTAAATCCGAGCTCCCGCTAAGGAATGTCGCTCCGAGCTTCAAGCTTGCAGCGCCATACGATAATTCCCAGCCGAAAGAGGGCAGAATAATAAAATATAAATATATATATATTGGATGTAACAAATAACAAAGTTTGAGCCAGGTCGTAATCCAGTAGCTACACAATTACAGAAGGCCATCAAAACAAAGTCAGTGCCTCGAACATACAACAAGTCCTACCTGCCCATAAATAACCACATCGGATTTGAGGGACTAGTGTTGAGATCGTACCCAAAATGGGCACATTGGGCCACCAGTGAAGGCCCAATGAGGGCCTATGGACTTTAGCCCATGATTAAAGTTTAGGATATCGCCCTGGGCCAATGGCAGAGGTGGAAAAGCACACGAGCTCCTTTGGCCGAACTGATTTGTGTCTAGCAGACGCGCTTTATGCTTAGCCGATGTGCTTACGGTGGAGTCATCTATGTAAAGATGAGACAAGGTATGAAGTCAGAGATGTGATACCGCATTTACCAAGATGTGACAGACGCCCATCCCCTACGAAATGTAGCAATGATTAATATCAAAAAGCAAGGTTGTCCCCTCCAAGAGTTAGGGTGAATACACGTGTAAAGTCCGCCATGTGTCACAATCCAAAACAACGAATCCTTCTATAAATAGAAGCATCCTCCCGCCATGTAAGGGTTTAACATTTTTTACTCTCTTAACTGAATATTGTACTCTCACTCCCTTTTCTCTCTTTTACACACTTATATTTCCATCACTCAAATTATATTTGCTTAACATGGGCATTGACTTTGATATCGGAGTGCAAACGGGAGCCACCTCGGCCCCCTTTGCAAGCTGATTGTTTGTCCTAGTGCGCAGGAGATCCACTTGTTCAAGATGGAGGAGCTGAGACGTGTTGGTCCAAGGTCCATCCGGATTTTTCGGTCAACAGGATACATACACAGATTTATAATTACACATATTTTAATATTATTAGACAATTACAAAATGGAAGAGGTTTAAAAGACTTAGATGAAGAAATAAGAAAAGATATATCTGATCCAATAAATTTCAGTATAATAAAAGAAAATTTTATAATATCAGAAATATTAGATTTACTAAATTAAGATATATTAGAAGAATTATACAAATACTATAGAAATGGATTATCATAGAACTGATCCTCAATTAGCTAAATATATAGACATAGAAAAAAAAATAAAAACTAGATTTAATAGCAGAGCAAAGAAGGAATTTAATGGATAATATCAGAGAAGGAGAATATATATATATATATATAAAAGGAAATCTTAAGATTAAGATCATTAGAGAAAAAAGAGAGAGAATATTTTAATATAATCTTAAAACAATTACCTAAAATACAAATGATTTTAGATAATAAAGAAAGAATTAATAAAGGAAAATATAATAAAACAAGAAAAATTGAAGACTATATAGCAAAGAAAATTAATGATAAGATCAATCGAAAAATTTTGTGAATATAATAAAATGAAATGTAGAGAAGCAAAATATAGGTTAGAAATTATTCTAGAGATAGAACACATTAAAGGAAGATTTTAATGACAGAATTTTCAGAAATAAAATTTGAAAAACAAATAATAGAAAATATTAAACTTCCAGTAGGATCATATCAAATAGGCTTGGGCAAAAGAACCGAAACCAGTAGTTCTGTTCGGTTCTTTCAAATTTTTAAACGGTTCTTGTTCTAAAAATCAAAACACGATTTTTTTTAAAAAAATATAAATTTAAACAAATAAAAATCATCAATTCTTAATTTTAATGCATGTCATCCGGTCCATTAGTCATTATCAATTACCCAACAACTATTGACTTATTCAACATTACAATAACTATAAGCAAAACAAGTAATAAACAAAAAATCATAGATCAAAAATCATTTTCCTTTCATTGATTTTATCGTTCAGCTTCAAACCTTCAGCTGTCAATTCTTCAAGAATCAACAAATAATAAATCTTCACTCTCCATCTTACAATCAGTTGTTATCTTATTTTCAAGGATTTGCTAGACTTGTGAAACTTTTCATGAAAAGGCGGAGAACTACGAGCAGAAATTGAAGAATATTTAAGAGGAGCATATACATGCAGATGATGAGATATGTTACGGTCTGGAAGGAAGTGAATATTTTGATGTTAAGGACAAATATAATTGTTGTATCGTATATTGATCAAGGTCGATAACCTTACCGTCTTACGACTATTACTAGCCGCAATCTACCTCGCTTTATTGCTTAAGTTTGAAAATTTTAGTTTAGGAAATCAGAACCAGAACCAAAAGATCCGAACGGTTCGGTTCTGGTTCGGTTCTTCTCTTAAAAAAAGAACCATCGGTTCTTGGTTTGGTTCGATTTCTTAGGAACCAGAACCATATGGAACAACGCACACGCCTAATATCAAATAAAAGGAGCCAATACAACTATGTTCTAACCATTAAACTCGTATAGAGAATCTAATGGATTTTTCAATATGCAATTAAATTGGATAAGTAACTTTTTATGGAAAATATATAAAAACATAAATCCATAAGATAAAATAGCCATTGAAGAATTACAATAATTAAATATTCAAGATAAAAATATTAAGGAGAAATTACAAGACATTCAAAATAAAATAACAATACAATTTAAAGAACTAAAAGACATCATAGGAGATGTCAAGAACATGGATAAAGAAATTTTAAAAGAACTTCAAATAAAATCAAGAGAACTGATTAATCAAGATAAAATGGAAATGATTATAGAAAAAACAGAAAAATAAATGAAAAAATAAGAAAAGATGATAATGAAATAATCATATCAATAGAAGAAAGAATAAAAAATTAGAAATAAAAATAAATGATATGTATGATAGATTATTCAAAGTACAAAAAACCCAAAATATTAAACTAAGAGTTTAAATGTCAATGAGTGAATATATTGAAGAATTAAAAATATTAATAAAATCATTAATAAGTGATGTTCATGAAGTTAAAAATGAATTAAAAGAAGCAAGAAATGACATAAGTATATTAAGACTTGATATCAGAGAGTTAAAAGAAAATAATAAAAATAAGGATAAGAAAATAGACAAAAAAAACTTATAGAAAAAGAAATGTCTAGAATAGGAAAGAAACATATTGAACAAGAAAAAATTGTGATAGAAGTATGAAGTATGGATGATGAATTTAGAAAAAATATATTATCAAAGATACTAGAAGAAGACTTAGAGATGCAAAAATCCATAGAAAAATTTTAGGAAAACTAAAAGTTGAAGAAAAACAAGATAAAGATGAGATGAATGAAGAATTAGACTTGCTTATAGAAGATTTTGACCAATTAAGCCTAGATAATTTAAACGAATATCAAGTTTTAATGAAATTGGAGGAGCGCCTAACCTAGCTCCAAATGAACGTTATGTACCTCTATATAGTAGACCACATAGATAATATTATGACAGGATTAGAGATAGACAACCACCTAAAAGAAATAAATACAGTAATAGAATTTAACCAAATGATAATTATGATAAACCTATTAATCATGAAGGAACACAATTAGACTTAGATTGTAAAATATATACTAAAAAAGTCTTATTAATTTGGGTAGATTCAATGATATTATTCTTTTTATACAATAATGATTATACACAGGAAAGTACTGAAAGAAGAATTATTTCTTAACAGCATCTTTTGAAGGAAATATTAGAAATTGGTGTGAAGGAATAAATAGTGATACAAAAGCATTAATAAAAAGAAACCCACGAACATAAATAATAAATCAAATAGAAAAGGCATAGAAAGGTTAGTAGAATATATTAGAGATGAAGTTTTAGGAGAAAATTGGATAAGAAATAGATATGCTGAAGGAAAAACAAGATTAGAAAAAGATCATGCTAGAATGAAATAAATAAATTTAACAATATGTGATATGTGTAAAATCAAATAATATACTTGTGAATTTAAAAATTACTGTTATGTTCAGTTTTAAAGTAATGAAAATAAAAAAGTATACAAAGAAATGTATAATAACAAATTGTCAGGTTCATGGGGAATATATTTTAAAATAGAATTTGAAAATTTTGTTAGATATAACCCTGAGACACCTAGAACTTTAGGATTAAGGATAAAATTTCTATTTGAAAGACTTGCATACATATGTCAACAAAGACAATTGTTGAGAAAATCAGGAAAATTAACTAAAATATGTTGTAAAGATATGGAAAAATCTATATAATGGGAATGTAATCCTGAGAGAAGAAGTACCAAGAGAAATATAAAAATAAAAAGTTCAAAAGTTTAGAAACTTTAAGAAAAGATATATAAAACCTAGGAGAAGGTATTATAAAAGAAAATATAATCCAAATAAAAAACAGAAAAATAAACCTTATATAAAAAAAGGATAAAAGTCAATGTAAGTGTTGAAATTGTGGAGAAATAGAACATATAAGCCCTGATTGTAATAAGAAAAAAGTCAAAATATTTCAAAAGGAATATTTAGAAATAGAAAGTGAATTAAGTGAAATATTTGATTTTGAAGAATATTATGATCAAGAAGTATATATAAGTGAAACAGATTCGAAAGATTCACACTGAATTTGAATAGAGAAATAAAAGAAATAGGAAACAATAATATAGATATACAAGAGTATGAAGGAATAGATGGTTATTGATTAAAATTAACTTTTGATAACAATAAATTTAAGAAGATATAAAAGTTATCTTTAGATTTGAAAATAAGAAAATGAGAAATATTAGACAGAATATGGAGTAGAGAAATGATAGTAATAAATGAATGTCATAAAATTGAAAAAGCAATAGATATTAGAATAGCTCAAGGAATGCATACATTAAATCTTTTAAAAAAAAAAATACAGTCACAGAATTATTAACAAAAATTAATAAAAAATAAAGTGAAAAGATTCAATATGTTTAATTAGCAGAAATACAAATAATGTTTAAATCATTATTTTGGGAAGGAATAGATTTACTTTTAACTATAACTCTACATTATGGAAGAATAATAAATTTGAAAGATAGTCATTTAGGAACCATAGAAGGAAACTTAGCATACCAAAAACTAATATTTACCTGTTACCCTAAAATTTGTGTTTCATTGAAAGATAGAAACTTTAATGAAGTTCTAGGTTTACATTTCAAGTTACATAGAAATTATATAATGCAGCCACGAGATCAAATTATGACTATAGAATATAGAGCATTATATACATTTACCAATTCTAATTATGGAAATATTTACTCTAAGAAACCATATATTGAAGTCCATAAAGAATGCAAATATATTAGTGGAATTATGGAATCAAATTAACAGATAAACTTAATCCCAAAAAATTATAAACTTAGTATAACAAAAAAATAAACCCGAAATTATAGAATTAAGAGAGGAAAAATACCCTAATAATAAAATAACATTTGAAAATGGAAGACTATTTAGAAGATCAAGAAGTCATAGTTACCTAATAGAAGACAATTAAGAGAAATTAGTAATACAAGGTAAATAAAACTTCATAGAAATGCTATAAATATAAAAATAGGAGGTGAATATTTCAATGAAAAATAACATATAAAATGATCAAATATATTAATCGATACAGGAGCAAGTGTATGTCATATAGCTTCAAATAAGAATAAAGGATTGATAACTCGTAGAACTAAACCATATAGATATATAAATTTTGATGGACAATTACATACAACTGAATTAGAAGTTAAAGTACCAATAAAAAAGGAGAAATTAACCTTTTTGTACCATGTTATATAGATAACAGTATGGATACAGGACCTCATATATTATTAGGAATGAGTTTCTTAAATGGATTAGACGATTATAGTATAAAAAGAGAAGGATTATAAATAACTCATAATAGCCAACTATATTATGTAGGAAAGCTGAATGAATAAATAACCAAGTAAGTTTTCCATTAGCTGTTTATATACAAGTTACCATTTTAGAAACAAATATAACAACTTGTGCATTGATTGATACATGAAGTGATATATCAATATTTAAAAGTTTCTTAATTAAATCATGGAATACCAATAGTAAGATAAAAATAACAGGAGTAACGGGATAAAGTCCCCAAATAATTAATAGTGTTGATAAAGTTGATATAATACTTAGACGTAAACAAATTATAATAAACAAAATATATAGTTATGATAAATTAGAATGTGATATATTATTCGAAAATAACTTTATTCAACAATTTCAATATTACAAACAAAATAATTAAATGATAATGTTACAAACACTATGTGCACATTTATTAAAAATACCAAAAGAATTTAAACATTACAGAGTTTAGTCAACTCAGCGTGATGATAGATGAGAGAAAAAATCAATTAAACAAAATGAAATAAAAAATAAAAGAATAATATACAAAAAAGTTTTAAAAAACAGGAATAGAAATAAGTATAAAAAAAATCATTGAACAATTAGAAAAAAATTATGTAGAAAATTCATTATTATTTTGGAAACCACATCAACCTAAAGTAAAGATAGAATTAACGGAAATTTTATTATAAGAGTTAGACCAATGATATATATTATACAAGATACACAAGAATTTAAAACTCAAATAATAGAATTGCTTGCTCTAAAACTTATTAGACCTAGTAATGGACCTCATAGCAGTCCAGCCTTTATGATAATGAAGCATTCTGAACAAATAAGAGGAAAAGCTAAAATGGTGATAAATTATAAATGATGAAACAAATATACCAAATTCGATAGATATTTTTTACCAAATAAAGAAGTATTAATAAACCTTGTAAAAGGAAAACAATATTATTCTAAATTTGATTGTAAATTAGGATTATTGGCAAATTAAAATGGAAGAAGATAGCATACAATATACAGTATTTAGTACACCTCAAGGTAAGTATGAATGGATGGTAATGTCTTTTGGTCTAAAAAATGCACCACAAATATATCAAAGAAAAATGGACAGCATATTCAGAAAAACAAATACTAAAGGATGGAGTGATGAACACACAGAAATTGTTAAATCACTTAAAGAAGAATGTAAAAATGTACCAAAATTAAGACTACCAAATGAAAAGGATAATCTAGTTGTTAATATTGATGCCTCAGATAAATATTGGGTAGCAATATTAAAAACAGATTTGAATGAAATGTGCAGATATTCTAGTGGGACATTTAATCAAGCAGAAATAAATTATACCACTCATGAAAAAAAATTACTTGCAATTATTAGAGGAATAAAAAAGTTCTCAATATTTCTATTATCTAAAAAATTTACTATTGAAATTGACAATTCTTTATAGGATTAGTAAATAATAAATTACCATCAGAACCTTAACATATGAGACTTCATAGATGGCAAGCCTATTTGACATTTTATAATTTTCATATAGTTCATATTAAAAGCGTTAATAACTATCTTGCAGATTTTCTGAGCAGGAAAATAGAATTTGCTGATGGATAATATCAAACAAAATATGATAGACGCCAAAGTGTGAATGAACTTTCTCATTGTGGAAGCTGATGATATAAAAGATGGAATAGAGCAAATGACAGAAAGCCTCCAACAAAATCTCAAATTATTAATGGAGCTCTCTGTCTCTCATACCAATTATACCAAAAATTGAGCAACTGAATTAGTAAAATTGAGTCACAATTCGAGTTGTTGAATACCAAACATGTTTTACTTAACATACAAACAAGTACAATACAAGAAGGTACATCTTCTGAAAGAAGTGGTGGACCTAAAATCAAAAAAGATGAACCAAGTCCAAGAAAGATGACTATAAATGAAGCCAATCCAAGAAAATTAACAATCAATACTAATGATGAATACACAAGGGTGATGAACGAACTGATGATCAAGATGATGATTCCCCTTTTTTACTAAAAGAAGACGAATATAAAAATTTTGCCAAAATAATCTATGAACTCTAGGATTGTGATTGTTACCAAGGGAGGTGATTCCAGTATGACAAAAATGGCAACAGATCATGGGTTTTAGATCTTATTTACCCTGGAAAAAATCTAAAAGAGAAAATTTGATAATATACTAAAAGGTGAAATTTCAAGATTTGCTCAAGGAAGATCGATACATTTAAAATTTTATTCAATCAGCCCTGAAATTAATGGAAGAATATATTATCCTGTTGAATATATTGTTACAATTGGTTACGTTGCACGAGATTTCCAAATAGAAATTGGACAGAATACCATGCCTTTACCAAATATTACAAGATCATGGTTCAAGTCTCGAAGAGTATTGGGAATAAAAGTCCTTAGACATTGCTAAGAATTTGTATGAGAAAAAATTCAAATGTTTGTGCCAATATGAAGGATGGATCCTTCTCACAAATGGAGGAAGAGAAGAATCAACAGTTTTGAAAGAATACATTGACAAGTTTGATAGTAATCGCATTAATGGAAGCCCCACAACAATACAAGAGTCATGTATCGCAAGAGATTCTCCAACGTGCCAAAAAAGATGATAGAATCTACTTCTGAAAAAAGCACATTCCAACAAATATGAAGGACATCTGGAAAGGAAGATGTAACGTGCCAAGCAGATCCATGTGAAGACCATGAATGACAAAGGGACAGATGTCCCTATGATGTAATTTAAAGTTTCAAATTATTGATTGATGATGTAAGCACTAATGTAAGAGGCTAAATAATTGTGCCTTATGTAGTTGTATAAAAAGGGCCTTCAGGCTAGGAAAAAGGCAGAGAACACTTTGAGCACTCAGTCTGTAAGATAGCCAAAAAAAATTTGTCTTTGAAAAATCCCCTTACCAAATCTTTTATCAATTCTCATTATATCAATAAAATTCCAATCATTTCACGAAAAAGATATAAGTTTCTAAACACTTCTTCCCATAGATTCTTGAAGAATCTGATAAAAAAGTTCTTTCCTATTTTAACAAAAAAGAGTTTTCTTTAATACAAATTTAGAGTTTGATCTTTAGGAATAATACAATGGGAGCAAAAAGCTGGAATAACAAGGATCAAGTGAAGGCAGGAGACCGTTGAAGGGAATTGTTTGCAAATCCAAAGCTCAAAGGTCACCTGATTTTGAATTGAGTTGGTCATTTGGTAATTTCGATCATAATTGGAAATAATTTTTCTTGGTTAATTTTTGGGGTCATTTGGTAATTTCAATCACAATTGGAAATAATTTTTCTTGGTTAATTTTTGGGAGATGGAGGTTGGGCATAGAATGTTAACTTAAACAGAATTCTTTCCTATCTTGGTAAATTTGAAAAAAGTTCATATGAAAGAGATATCAATAGAGAAGATCAACGAGATTGAGAATTTAGAGTTTAGAGATGCTATATTAGGGTCAAATTGCGACATTATTTAAAGATTAGGACCTCTTCTACTAATTTTGAAAAATTCAATATTAAATCGAGGTAGAAAATTAGTTAATGTTTGATTGATAATAGTGACAAGAAGAAGAAAACTCATGATGTCTAAAAGAATCGGGTAATCTACGATGCCAAATCTACACATCATACAAAAAATCTTCTCTAAAGCTTCTAATTCTCGTTTTCGTGCATTATTTCTCGGTTTCGTTCCAAACAATTTCATAATACTTCCTTAATTTATCCTAAAATTGAAAAACGGTTCTTCATTACGACTTCAGTATCAATTTGATTATCAATGAGATGTCTATCGGTATTTCTCATTCACTTGTCTTGCATTTATTTATGATGTATTTGAGTTCCACAGGAGTATATTTTAAGCTCCATGATACTGTTAATGGGAAAAAAATCCAATTGCATTTTTCAAGACATATGTCATGAGCCTACAAATTTCAAGTAAAATCGTGCCGCCTTAGCGTTACAAACTTTTTCCCTTTGTGGTACATTATAAGTCACCTTGAATATCAATAATTGAACAAGGAAACGAATTCTAGGTAAGAAGAAAGTAGAACATAAGAGCTTTAAAATGTAGGCTTTGTAAAATTGAAAAGTTTCCTTACAATGCTTTGTTTTGAGATCGCTCTCTCTCTTAGACTTTGCAAATGACACATCTTACCTATTTATAGGAAAACCCTCAACTAATGGATGACTAAGATTAATTTGATCTAACATCCTACGTTATCCCTCTAAAACTCTCTACAATCTACTTACAATATTTTATATAAAGGAACGACCTAGCATTCTCTAGAATTCTCCTAGGGAGACATATTAACCTCAATAACAAAGATACCTTAAGTAGAAGCTTTAGAAGACTTATTTCTCTTTAAGATCCAGAGGTAAGTCTTGTAGCTCCTTTTCAATGACCTTTCATTCCACAATGATAAAATGGGTCATCAGATTTGGTTTTGTCCTGGTTGTCTTGACTGCTTTTTATTGGTCTTAGTTTTCTTGGATATTTTCCCAAAGTTTCCTCTAGACTTTCTCTTAGTGCCCTTGCAGGAGCAGATAGCCAAGACTTGCCCAACAATAACTTTTACGTTGTGCTCAACTGTCTTAAGCATGTTAAACAACTCAAGAAGTGTGCATTTGAGCTTATTCACGTTGAAGTTCACAATGAACCGCGCATAACTATCTGACAAAGATTGCAAACTAAGTCAACACTTAACTCAAGGTCCATCACTGAACCCAGTTGACTCAATTTTTCAATAAGGCAATCATCTTTAGTACATGAGCACTGACTCAAGATCCTTCTGTCATTTTGCACCAGCACAGCTGCTTGGAAGTCTCATATCTTTCCGCACGTGATTGTTCATTATACAACTCTTTGATATGAAGTATCATAATGTAAGCACCCATAACCTCGTGTTTCTTTTGCAATTCAGGTGAAATAACTGTAAGCATCGTGCATATTGCAGTGTTTTCATCATCACTATGTCTATTGAAAGCAGACACCTCTTCATCGGTTGAGTTTTCAATAGGAAAATATAGAAAGGGATGCTCAAGAACATAATCAATTTTCTCATGCCTAAGAACAAGTCTAATATTACGGTGTCATTCGAGAAGATTTGGTCCAGTCAAATTGCTAGTATCAAGTATGCCTCTCAAGTTCACTTTGTTACTCATGATTCAAAAATTGTAAATGACAAAAAATAAAAGAATTAATATACATACAAAAATGCATCAATTAATTTAACATGGACTTAAATAAAATTAATTTCCCTCCTACTGTTTAAAATAAATTTATAATCCTCTTAGATAAATTTATGAAATCCATACTTGATTCTTAGCAAACTAAGATTTCATTTGTTATATTAAGATCTTGAGGAAAACTCAGCAAACCCTAACAAAATATTTGGGTAGATACTATTATCAATTGTATCTCAATACGACTCCTATATCATTAAGTTGACAACTATGTCTTCAAAAATCTTATATGTTAGCTTAATATGCCTTTAGAATTTATCTTATTGAGCGTATTCAGCAAAAGATAAATTTTAGTTAAGTCAAACCCATCATTCAGGAATATCTAATACTTCATAGTGTCAAATATATTCCTAACAGACCCTCCTTGACTGTACTCAACAAGCTAAGGTCGATGATGAACTCTTGTTTTTCACACTCTCTCTCTCTACACACACACACACACACACACACACACACTTTATTTTATTTAGTCTTCCCGATGCATAAAGAAAACTATTAGCTACTTTAACAGCTCGGTCAGCTACTCAGGATTCTCGACCATTTCATTTTTTTATATTTGCAATGTACATTGGTCAAATGTGATTATTTTCTTTTCTGGTTCTTTTACTTCTTTTTTCCTCATGTGGGAGTTAGAATTGATTCTCGTTTATCTACTTCTATCAATGTTGGGAGGAAAAATGTTTGTACTCAGCAACCAAATTTATTTTGTTCATGGTGAGAAGTTTTGTTTTTGTTTTTTTTAATGGGAGTTCTGAGTGTATATATGGAAAACTGTTTGGTCAATTCCTAGGAAGACATAGCATCGATCTTATAATGTTCCATTTCCATGGTTTCCCCCTTCTTGTATTTCCAATTAATTTAGTTGAACATGTATCCTATACTAGTTGCACACATGCCTAATAGGAGTACACACATATTTAAGTAATAAAATAACAACGTAATTACAAATCCAAAATAATTATAATAAACTCTAAAACTCAAATATAACAAGAAATAAAATTAAGGACTAATTAAGCTTTACACTACTCCATCCATCCTACTATTGAATAATATATTTGTTGTAAAGATTTTAGAAAACTATATTATAGAGATTTTAGAAAAAACCCCTATTACAATTTGTCACTCATCAATTTACTCTATCTCTCTTCCATCATTCAAACATGTCTCTCTCTTCTATATTATCATCCTAAATCGAAATCTATCCAAAATTCCTAAAAACTAAATTGTAATCCCTCAATAATCTCTACCCAAATTAATCTCTTTTTCAATTTGTGGATCTTCTTCTCCAATTTCTTTTTGTTTCGTTTGCATTACGACCATAATCGTCATTTCATCTATTGAATGTTCGATTCAACATTCTTCTTCTGATAATGCATGGTGCTTACCCATTGGTCTCCTTTGAAAGGTAAGCTTGTTATAGAACCAGTAATCGATTTGGTACTCAAGATGACACATATTCATTCACAAAATTTTTATTTTCATTAAACCCCCATAAAAGATTCCATAATGTTAGATTTTTAGATTTCCCTATATTTAAAGGAATAATCTGTTGTGATTTTATGAGGTGAGCATTTTTTTACTTTTGCCATTTTCTTTAAACAATTTGTTGTCGTTATATTCATTTCCTTTTTATATACATATTCATGGGTCATTACAGGTCCTGTGATTTTATGTTGTAATTTAACTTTATATCATATTCAAATATGTCGAGCTTCTTATCAATGAAAAGTTGAATGAGCAGTGAAATTCTCAGTGTCCAAGGAATGCACCCAATTGACCATGCAACCATTCAAGTTCGTCGTATCAATCTAGTTAGGTGAGTGTTTTGTGTACAAACGCAGGAGTATAATGGGTTGATGTTAGTTTTATTAAACAAGAAATTAGACAAACCTTGTGGCACTTGCAAATCTTGGTTCTTGTTTCCGCATCATAATTCTTGCGTCGTGAAGTTGGGTTAAGATCCTATTGTCTACTTGTTATCTGAATTTAGTTCTTTCCAATAATTTTAGTTTCAATTCCGCGTGTTCGTCGTGTTTCCCACAAGGAATTTAGTTCTTTCCAATAATTTTAGTTTCAATTCAAAAGTGTTTTTTGTGTTCATTTTTCACCCATATTAAATTCTGTTTGTTGTGCTATATTCGTAGTCGAATTTTCTAGCAAAAAAAATCGAAATTTGCATAAAATTAGACATCAATTTTGAGAATGTCTCAATTTCATTTTTTTTCGTGTCTTCCATTGTCTTATTTCTTGAATCCTTGAATTAGTTCTTTGGGGAACTTGACAAGGGGATAAGGAGGGGTAAAAGACAAGAGTTGTAAGTTCAATATCAGGAAAAGCCCAAATAGAGTGATACACGAGCATAAACACATGTGAGAAAATTTTATTTTTATTGATAACTAATCATATCTCACATGAAGGAATCATCATCTTCACAAGTAGGTGACAACAAAAGATCTTATAGAAGAGGACCATCAGCGTCATTGGTGGGTGGCAACAAGGATCATCCCAATCAGTTTAATATGATGGAAATCATGCAAGAGCAATATGAAAAGTAATTACTAGATTGGATAGGCATGATAAGAATATTGCTCAATTGAGCAAGGAATCTTAAATGGACCCTGGAGTTGGGAGGGAGAATAGGAAAGAAAACAATCTTAGGTATGAATATGAGTTTGATGATAAGGGAGTAGGAAGTGAGAGGGACATTGTTCAATCTTCTATGGCTAGTATGAGAAGAAGAAGGTATAGAGGAGATAGGCTTAAAAGGGGGTCATAGAAGACATCATAGGGATATGATGAAGTTGATGAGAACGAGGAGTGATCCTGAGGTGTATCTAGATTGAGAGAAGAAGGTGTAATTAATGTTTGATTTCCACAACTATTTGGAGGAGAAGAAAGTGAAGTTAGCAGTGATAGAGTTCACTGATTATATCATGATTTGGAGGAATCAATTGGTAATGGGTAGGAGGAGGAACTTTGAGAGGCCTGTGGAAACTTGGGGTGAGTTGAAGGCAATAATGAGAATGATGTTTATCCAAAACTACTATTATAGGGATATTTACCAAATGTTGCAATGACTTACTCAGGGGTTCTAGGAGTGTAGAGGATTACCATAAGGATATGAAGATTGCTATGATTAGGGCCAATGTTGTGGAGGATCGGGAGGCTATAATGGCTAGGTTTTTGAGTGGATTGAATAGAGATATAGCCGATATAATTGAGCTACAATACTATGTAGAGTTGGAGGACATGGTTCATGTTCGCTCCGCAAGTGTACGAATCGCGCAAGTAATAAAGTGAATTTTAAGACTAAGTATCGATTCCACAGAGATTGTTTTAAATTGTATTTTAGATTATTACCTTAACAAGAACTGGAGATTTGTTTGAGTTTGAAAATTTAGATTTTGAAAATTCAAATTAAGATTAAACTAAAAATAAGAAAATTTGATTTGTTAAAACTTATAAAAGCAAACGCATTAGAATTATGAATCCATTTTAACCAAATCATCCATGTATTTGACCAAATCATTTAAATACAATTTATGGGGTTTTGAATATCCATGTTCCTAAAATATTTTAAGTCCTCTTTCGAGCGATGCATAAAAACCTATCTCTAAATGCCAATTGACTATATTTCCATGACAAATAACCAATTAGAAAAGCATTAAAGGTCAATGAACACTATATAGGATAACACAAAGCATAGTGGTATATTTCTATCCCCTATCGGACTTTGTGGCAATTAAATAACTTCTAATGAAATCCTACTCTTTTGAACATAGAAAATCATAAAGACAATCACACAAAAGCTAGCCAAATAATTACATAATAATAAAGGCACTTATTTAATTGTATCAAACCCATAAACTACATATATTAAATAATTGGTAACAACATGAAATCAAATAGTTAAAACTTCATCACAAAATCCCAACACAAGATTTTTAGCCTAAAAACATGATAAAAGATAAATTACAACTATGATAATCGGAGTTCATCACCCTTTTCACCATGTTGTAGAAGAATCTTCAATCATGCGCTAGTTGGTTCCTTGAAAGTTCGACAGCCCTTTGGGATCACCTTTGACAAGTTTGTAACCCCTCATCTCGTGCCTTATGCCCTGTATTTATAGATTTCCACAAAGTCTAGGTTAATTGAGAAGAAAAACTGCTGAATTCTGCGCAAAAAGCCCAGCTGCCGCCCAATCGAATAACCGTGCGATCGCACGATTCAAAAATGCGCGACCGCACGACGCTGCAGGTCTGTTTCAGTCATGGATTTTTCTGACCGTGCGACCGCACGGTTATAGCACCGTGCAACCGCACGGTTCAATCCTGAATTGTAATTTCCATCTTTTAAATGTTATAAGTTGGTCCCTGTCTTTTAATTGCAAAGCAAGCCCTCCAACTTTCGATTGTTGCAATTTAGCCCCTGAACTTTTGATTTCTTCCAAATTCGATTTCTTCTTCAAATTGGCCATTTGATTGACTGCATCAATTCTTGATTTTCTCACTTTGACACTTTTTACATCCAATTGCTCGATTTTAGTTTCAATTTCATTGTTTTCACGACTTTTGGGTTACTCTTGAAATATAAATAAATGACATAGAATAAATAGCAAATATTCTTGAATAAACAATTAAAATCCTACTTTTAAGATAGAAATAAGTGTATAAAATACACTTATCAGTTCACATTACAATGAAGCTTGAAAAACAATTGAAGCGAAAGGGGGAGCAAGGCAATCTCCGAGGTCTTACAAAATGGGAAGTTAATAAAGAATATGTCCCGAAAGGGAGGGAGGAACTAATATTGAAATGTAAAAATATTTCTGACTCCCAGCCTACTAATGATAGAAATATAAATTTTTTTAAATGTTTGAGTTCATGGCACATTACTTCACAATGTCCAAATAAACGAGTGATGGTTATGCGTTATGGGAAGATTGTGTCTAAGGATGAATATGAAGGAATTCCTAAGTTAGAGGATGCTAGCGATAGTAATGAATTAACATATGTTGCAGTAGGTGAAACTCTTGTTAATAAGCGTGCTCTTAGTGCTAGGATTAAGGTGAATGAGATGGATGAGCAAAGAGACACTATTTTTCATACTAGGTGCCTTGTAAACAATAAGGTGTGTAGTATGGTGATTGATGGGGGAAGTTGCACTAATGTTTTTCAGTACTATTTTGGTTGAGAAGTTAGGGTTACCTATGTTTAAGCATCCTAAGGCTTACAAATTATAGTTAGGGGTGGATATGGTTCGGTTTGGTTCTGGTTCCATTGGAACCAAACCGAACCATGAACCGATGGTTTTTTTATCAATGGAACCAAACCGAACCATGAACCGATGGTTTTTTTATCAATGGAACCAATCGGTTTTTATAAAGATATGGAACCAAACCACTCGGTTCTGGTTTGGTTTGGTTCCCAGTACATTACTTGAATTTTAAAACATAAAAACAAATTATCATCACATACCATATCCACGACCATAAGTTAGTACTTAATAATGATTAACGAAATTCATTTTCCAAAGTCTAAACTAATACACAAATATCAAGTTACATCTCCATACAAAGTATTTTCTAATAACAATGATTTAAAAATGTAGACGAATGTGTCATTGATAGAGATTAATTATATCAAGCTACATGACTACGTGTTCATGCTTACCCAGAAACTATTAGCATAAAACAAACAAAATTAATGCACGAAACACAAGATGATGCCTATAATCTCATAATACCTCTTTGAACTACAAGCATCATATTTTAGGACGAGTTAACAAATGTCCAGATTTCATCAAAAAGGTGAGGGATATGTAACGCATGAAATCTTCCACCGAGTAAAAGAAGATGTGAGAGCCACATTGAAATATTTTCAGTTACATGGTAAGCAAAACCTCTTGCAAGCTACATACCAAAAATGGAAAAGAAAAAATAAGAGAGGATTAAGAAAAATAAATTTAGATTTCTGACGGAATAAACAAGCTAAGACCTAGATTACCGAAAGATTAGATAAAGTTAATTTTTTAACTATTACGAATAATTAAAAAAAATTGATCTAAAAATGGACTTGGGTTTCGGTTCTTGGTTCTAGAACAAGAACTGGAACCGGAACCAAAACCGTTTGATTCTCCATACTAAGAACCAAACCATTAATTTTTTTTTGTAAAACCGAACCGCTCGATTTGGTTTGGTTCGGTTCGGTTCGGTCCGGTCATTTTGTCCACCCCTAATTATAGTGGTTGAATGAATCTGGGGAAATTAAGGTGAACATGCAGGTTAAGGTAAAATTCACCATTGGGGGGGGGGTATAGTGATGAGAAAATTTGTGATGTGGTACCTATGCATATTGGACATATCTTGTTGGGGATGGGGCAGTGGTACATGATGTGTTTAAAAATTAATACAATTTTGTGAAGAGTGGAAATTTTTTTACTGTTGTCCCTTTATCACCTAAACAGATCCATAAGGATCAATTGAAGTTAAATGGTGAGTTTGAGACAAAAGATAAAATAGTTTAGGCCATGACCTCAAAAAAAGGAGAGATAGAGAAAAGTGGGAAAAAAAGAGTTAAGACCACAATCTCAGAAAAAGAAGGGAATGAGTGCAGAGAGAAAAGAAAAGAGAGTCCACCACAAAAATGAGTTTTTTTGCACAATAGGTCATATACAAGAAACCATTCCTTACACTCAGCCACTTTAACAAACCCATCCCTAGTTTAGTTAATTCTATTTTTGTAGGTATCAAAGTCAATTTCCACACCTAAAGCTGGGATTAAACTTAATACCAAAAATGAACAACCCTAGAATTATAGGGAAAGCACACAGCACAAGCACGTTCCTCATGTAACACCCAGACCAGGAAAGCTTAAAAGATTTGATAGGTACTACCTATACCAACAAGGTGCACCTTCTTTTTCGGAAGTTCATTGTTAGAAACTCCACAGTTAAGCTTGCTTGGCTTGGAGCAATTCTATGATGGGTGACCTCCTAGGCAGTTTTCTCGGGGAGCATGCGAGTGAGGACAAAGCATGCTGAAAAGATTCATGTTGGTACAATGGGGATAGTACTTTGTCATCTAACGGTCGGGACAGCCCGTTGAGTGGGACCTGGGTCGTTACACCTCAAGACAACAAAAACAATAATTTATAAAGATTGGACAAGGTGTTGATTCGAAGTTGAATCCTTTACAAGAGGGAGGGGATGATGTGATCCAAGCTAGGAATTCTAAGAAGAGATCAAGTTACATGGGACGATGCTTCAAGCACAAGTTTGGTGGTCCAAAAGATCAAGCATGTATTGATTAAAAAAGGCTCAAGTCTAGTGAAAATGGGTGGAAACCAAAATTTAAGTCCAATGACGAAATTGGGAAAAGAGCAGCCAAGAAGTCAACCATGTTCGCACAGAGAAATTGAGGCGTGATCACTGTGTTAAAACTTAAGCAAAATGTTTTAAGGTCTTCCATGGGATCGCGATGATTAACACTGAGCGATCACGATGATTAACACTGTGCGATTGCGTGCTTATCTTGGATTAGTTTTTCGCGAATTTTATTCTATTTTTCGTTTTAATTTATTAATTTCGTAAATTAGAGCCCTTTGGCTAGGGATGACAATAATACCCACGAACCCGAAATTTGTTGGATACCAGACACAAATGAGCTGACCCGACCCAATGGGTTTGTGGGTAGTGTATGTGTGTAGATTTAGAAACTTGACATGAGTATAGGTATTGTAGAAAAAATCATACCCTAACCATATACCCATTAATTTTTTTTAAAAAAAAATTATTATATTTAAATTTTAACAGTTTATAATTTTGGACAAGTAGATTCTTTGATATTTGCTTATTTTTGGACAATTTGAGTTTACTTATTTTTGGACAATGGATGTTGTTAAACTTTTACTTCATTTTGATATTTTTATGTTGCCCAAGGATTGTTAATTAGTATATTATTACATGTGAAGTTCATGAAAAAATTACAATTAGATACTTATATTATTGTTGAACAAGTATTCTATACACAGACATACACACATTATCACTTTGGGCTGCCACAATGCCAAAAAAATAAAAATAAAAAAATTATTAAAATTAAAATATGTAACGAGTTTTAAATAAGTATGAAAGTATACCCGCACTGGACCCGCCACTCTTAAGTGGGTATATGAGTAGGGTATGAGTATTATAAATCTCTAATGAGTAGTGTATGGATTTTTCAAACCCGACCCATTACCATCTCTACCCTTGGCGGCTAGGACTCTTTACCTTTTTTTTTTTTGCATTATATTATCTATTTTCATCATTGTAAAATATTTTTATTATTATTATTATTGAATTAATTGAGTGTTTATTCAAAAAAAAGGTGAGAATTCTCTTTTTTCTTTGTTCTTAATTGAGCTTCAAGAACTTATCAAGGAATTAGACAAACCTTGTGGCGTTCGCAAATCTTGGTTCTTGTTTCCGCATAGTAATTCTTGCGTCATAAAGCTTGAGTCAAAATCTTATCGTCTACTTGTTATCTGAATTTAGTTATTTCCAATAATTTTAGTTCCAATTCTACATGTTCGTCACATTTCCCACAAGGAATCACATCAATAAGTGTTTGGTCAAATGATTGGATTTGGGCAAAACAATTGCATAATATAAAATCCTAACTAGTAATCGCACCAATGCAACGCACGGAGGATATAATTGACAATTATTTATTGAATAAGTTGTAAAAATACAATACCTGACAAAAATAATACAATGAACAACAAAAAAAATTACTTGTATACACAAATTATGGATAATTTATAATTTTCTTTCTCTTTAAGAGATTTCTTGCTTGGTCTAACATCCTTATATAAATAGCATAAATTTTCTTCGCAAAAAATGAAATAAAAGAGGCAAGCAACTTGCATGCATAAATTGTGCATTCATATAGAATGAAAAATACCTAGAAAAGTAAAATATAAAGTTGCAACTTTTACATTTCTTAACTTATTTAGGCGAAGTAAGATCAGGATACGTGACATATTCTACACCTTATAATTTTGATTTGATGACTGAAGTCGAGCTTACGATTAATTGATTTTTAAAAGTTGAAATGTTTATAATTTTCAAATAATTAAATGAAATAAATAGGCTAATAGACATTCACGAAATTAATTAATTGAATTTTCAAATAGTACTATAAGAATTTGACTAACCATCTTAATCTGATAATTGATATTTAAATATATTAAACAAACATTTCATTACATGTAATAACAGCAAATAAATTACGACCAAAATTTATAAATACAATTAACTTTACATACAAAAAAAATCATCTATTCAATTTATATATGGGGGCTTAATCCACAAGATATAAGACTTTATCACTTATTCATATATAATTGATTATTCAAAAATAATTTTTTCAATGTTCATTCTCAATCACACATTCTTTAAAAACCCATTTTTCACAATTGTATATATTACTTTTTAACCGCACATTCTAAAAAAAAGAAAGTTACTTTTAAACTTTTATTTGCAGCCAATCAAATGAACGATTTGATAATTATTTCATTTTTTTATATACCACTTTCCTTCACTTCCAACAACAAATTTAAAACTATTTTAATTCATAGTCTATATCAAACATACTCTTATTCAATGATTTTCAATGCAAACGTGACTCTTTTATTTTTCACTGAGTAGTCGAAAGGTCATGATACCAAAAAAATATTTTTGTGCAAGTTAAATAAATGTGTTGACCAAATTCTACTTTTAAATAGAATAAGTTTGCTAAAATCTTCTATTTTTTTTTTTAATAGAATTCAGTGAATTAATTGTTAGTCTACAATATTTATTTTACAAATTGAACAAAAGAATTTATCGAAATCTAAAGTTGTAGAAATTAAAAAGATAATTAATTTTACATAGAAAGATTAGATATCTATTATTTTTTTCAATTTGATAAGAAAAATATTCAAAATTAATTATTTAGGTCAAATTAAATTTATGCAAGAAATGATAGTACCATTTTAGGACTTAAAAATGAGATAAATTAAAAAGATTGGATATTGAAAAAAGTAAAAAGTATAATTAAAAGTTTTACCTTTAGTATTTGAGATGATTTTACGAATAACGTGTTTAAAATTTGCTCTCATTTGTTAATTTGTATTAAACTTTTCGTTGAGATCTTGAATTTGATACCTATATTACATATTTTTTTATTTCAAAATAATGCAATAATTATAAAAAAAATAAAAATAATCTGTAATCTGACTTTTTATTGATAATATATAAGAGCATTCCAATGCACTCCGTCAATTGAGACGACATGTCAATGAAATAGACAGAGGTCAAGAGAACGTGGATAAATTGATGGAGTCAACTAAAATTTGCTTTCCAATGGTGAGGTCGACTTTTCAAAAATATTGATTACGTGACATTCTTCTCAAGTTTAAATTAATAACTGATTTAAACAATTGTCTAGCGTATTTTTATCCCCAACTAATTTTTTATACCGACATCTCCTCCTCCGCTTGAAAAGTCGTAGGTGAGCTTTTATTCTATTTTTTTTAGAATAAAATTAATAGCTGATTTAAACAATTGTCTAGCGTATTTCTATCCCCAACTAATTTTTTATACCGACATCTCCTCCTCCGCTTGAAAAGTCGTAGATTAGCTTTTATTCTATTTTTTTAGAATTCGTGGTGAGCTTTTACAGACATACATTTCATCTATTTTTTTAATTGACATAAATAGAGGACCAGATGAATGAATGTAGTTCTAATTTTTTATATGTTTAGAGACTTGAATTTGTTTGATTGTTTAGTTCTGAGATGTGATAAAATGTACGTGAAATAAATTAGTTGATTGAATTCTTGGATAATTGAATTAACTGTGCAGAACATTCCAGCCTTTATTTAGTGTTAAAATAATTATTAAATAAAAATAAATGCCGCATCATTAGGTCTAACGGAACGTCAATTTGTAGACAGAACACTTGACATTGTCAAATCTTTTTTTCCAGCCACGTCATCTTGATATTGTAATTGACGAAGTGCATTGGAGAGACATTTTTAACTAATTCAGTCTATTTGCTGATGTGTTACTTCTTTTTTCCCAATTGACTGAGTGCATTGGAGTTGTTCCAAAGTAATTCACTCCATTTACACCGATAATAATGTGAAATTTGTAAGTCTTGTTTTCACTGGTGCTCTTAGATTCTCTTCTCCTATGCCATGCATCTAAATCTATACTGCTCTCTCTGTTGTTGTTAAATGTTAACAATTTTAGCAGCAGACAAACAACATGATTAATCTTCATTTAAATTAAAAAAAAATAAAAAAAAATAACTAATGTTAGATCTTCAATTTCAAACTTTGAATATTCACTTTTGCCTTTTATCTTCCTAACTTTATTCTCCACGTTGTGGCAAATCTCGAAATTGAAGGCTCAAAGTAGGTTAAATCATATATCAAATTGCTTTTCCAAAAAATGAACGACATATAATCTTCGCCAAGATTATCACCACATGACAACATGGTACAACTTAGTTCTTCTCCACTAGTGCCAAACAAGCCCTTGCAATCGTGTGGGCTATTATTGCTCCATGACTGCAAGGTTCATCTTTTGCCTAATATGCATTTTGGTCATCTTCTTTGACCATCTTGAGTCCGTTGTATTTGCAAGTCAAATCTGGATCTTCCAACACTTGTTCAATTGATTCCTATCTTAGAATTAAGCACAGAGTCTATCATATTAGAACGATTTTCCTTTTTTTTTTTTTTTTTTAACCTAAAATCACGTTGAATGTAGAGTTTTACCCAAAGAAATACTCCCCCCGTCCCAATTATATATGTTGGTTGACTTTTCACACAGATTAAAAAAATATATTTAATGTTATTGATAAAGTAATTTTTATAAATAAAATTCTCAACTTACCCTTATTTAATTATGAAAACTATTATTCTTAGAAGTAATAAATAGAGATAAATTTGTAAATAAACAAAATAAATACTTTTCAAAAAAGAAATATGTCTATATAATTGGGATAAGAGAAAAAAGATAGTCGACTATATAATTGGAACGGAGGGAGTAATATTTACACGAGATGAAGCAATATAATCTTTAAAAGTACTCCAAATTATTCATATTTCACAACCTAGATAAGTGCATAATACACACACACACATATCACTTTCCTTAACAATTTTTTTATTTCTTTCCAAGAAAATAAAATAAAAAGATTTCGTAATATTTTGCACATGGGTAGAACAAGGGTTAATTTCATCAATTGGCCACCCAACTTTATTCTTATTGTCAATTTGGTCATCTAATTTTGTTTCATCAGGACCACCAACTTCATATATGACATGATACCAATGACCACTATCGGGGCGGAGTTAGCCCAAGAAATTGGGCTGTGCCACCTTTAATAATTTTTTTTTTTCAAATGGTAATAGATTTTTGAAGAATTTTTCCAAAATGCCCAGTTGGCCAACCCCTAGCTCCACCCATGTTCGCTGTACATTATTATCTATATCAAGTTGGGTGAACATGGTGAATTAAAACTAAATTTGGTGATTAAAGTGACACTAAGTATGAAATTGGGTGACCAATAGCGCAATTAACCCTATTAATCCATAGAACAATGACAAAAAGATGATAAATATTAAAGGGCATTTACAAAAATATCCAACTTTTGGTATTATAATTGAAACTTACTTCATTTTCAAAAATCACTGAAAAATACTTCAATTTTTTTTAACTGAAAAAACTCCTCACACAAGTATCGTGTTATGATATTTTAAAATTATCTTATGATACTTGTGATACTTTCAAATTTTTAGTATTATAACATGATACTAAAAATTATTAGTATCATAATATGATACTTATGATATTTTCAAATTTTTAGTATCATAACATGAAACTTTATCAAACTTTTATAATACTTAGAACGAAATTTTAGTATTACATCATGACACATTACAAAAAAAATTATGATATTTCGTTTAAGTCATAACATCAAAGACTTTACATGCACTATTCTTTTCACCATTTATTTGAGCAGAGTCTCATATGTTAAATAATTGGGTGAAGCAGAGACAAACAAGGTTTACTCGAAAATTAGATTAGTCCCATTGAGAGGCAATGAAGGTGACAGTGATGATGAGAATGGATTTTTAGGATTTGATAATAATGATGAGAAGGAAAAATCAAATTCATTTATTAAGACATTGACACGGTCTGATGCAACCTAAATGGAGGATTCTTTGTTCCGAGTTATTGTGCTGAGCCTGAGACTATATTTTCGAGGTTGAATTATACGGTCGAGCCCCCAGTTCAGACAATTTTTGCCGAGGATGTTCATGGGGATATTTGGAAATTTAGGCATATATCTATAGAGGGACACCCCGTTGACGTCTTTTGACAAACGGGTGGAGTAATTTTGTAAATTAGAAGAAGCTCCTTGCTGGTGATTCGATTGTGTTCTACATGGTCCTTATTTTTTCAAAACAAAATTTATTCAATATTTAATCTCAATCATTCATCCTAATTAAGTCTATTATTTTTAATTTTTTAAATATTTTTTAATTACATATTCTCCAAAAAATATTATTCAAAATCACATTACATACCAAAAAATGAGGGTCAAACAGGAACATGGTATATAGTGCAATTATCCCAAAATTAAAATAAAAACGAAAGGGCCAAATACCCGAGTCAACTCAACCGAGTCGGTCATCAACTCATTTCACAGTATCAAGTGACCATTCTAAACTCAGTCGCTGATCCAATCCCCAAATTCAAAAACCCTGAAGTCATCCAACCAAAGATCGATTCAAAGAAGAAGAGTAATAACAAAATTTAATGGAAGAATACCCAGAGGAACTACGAACACCGCCAGTAGCTTTAGCATGTTTGGTGGGTTGCCCAGATGTCCACGCACTAATCACAGGGAACCTGCACTCTCTGCAGCCCCCCATTAATACAATTGCATTGCCCGATTTTTCCAAGATCTCAGTGATTTCCAAGGCTGTGAAAGAGAATCCGGCTGCTGCTTCGGCCAAGCCCGTGGGTGGAATTGTGAAAAGGGATTGGCTTTCAAAGCATCGGACCCGTGTTCCGGCTGTGGTCGCAGTTCTGTTTAGCTCCTTTCATGTGTCCGGTGATCCCGCTCAGTGGCTTCAGGTTTGCAACGATCTCGAAGTTATCAAGTACGTGCCCCTTTTACTCTGTTATAAATATATCGCTGAAATTGTTTGTATTGATTGTATATTAAATCATATACATAGTAATGGGTTGTGGTTATGTAAAATTTTCTGGCAGGGCGACAATACAGGGGAGAAACATCAAATTGTTGGTGGTAGTGGTTACGCAATCAGGTTCTAAGGGTGAGTTCTTATTCCCTTTCTCAATTAGTGCCGGTGGCATATCGTGCATACACGTGTGAAATAGAATATTGAGGTTCATTAGAACTTGAGGTTTGATGAGCTCTGATTGTGATCATGTTTTTCTTTGTCTAGTATTACTGAAGAGCACTCCAAAGTTTATAGATTTTTTGTGTGTAGCTTGTTGTATTCATCTGATTGATCCAAATCTCTAGAAGGGGCTTTCAAGTTTCATGTATGGTTGTATTGAATCTTGGATTAAGTTGATAATGACATAATATACATTGATAGTTGAAAAGTATGGAAGTACGCCCAGATCTTCTTTATATATGATATATTTCTTATATTTTTTTGTAGTTTAAACTCAAACACTTGAAATATAAACTAAGTTCAGGATAAAGGTAGAGCATTTCTTCCTCTATACTCACATTTCACCATTCTAATAGTATCTTGTTATGTCATTAGGAAGGAGATTTATATCGCATACTTGCTATGCATGCGTGGAACTTAATGAAGTCAGTTATGAGAATATGAAATAAAAGCATAACACATAACCCAATGCATAGAAAGATAGGGGACACCCTTTGAGAAAATGACTAAAAATTATGCTTTTAAAGGTTTGACTATGTTTTTTATTTGTTTATAAATTATGCATGTGCCTCAAAAATAGGAAACAAATCTGTTTTCATCAATTCACGCATGTCAAATTACAATCTGACATAATGCCAAAGGTAAATTCTCTAGATTTTGTTTTCGATAAATGCTCTTTCGAAATGGGGGCTAATGATTCCCCCCCCTCCCACCCCCCACCCCCCAACATGCGGGCTACCATGTCACCTGCATTGGAAAACAAAAAAGAACCAGCTTATGCAACCAATCATGTCAACAATATCTACATGAAAAATATCCCTCTTTCGCCCTTCACGATCAATGTGCTTTAGTTGCTTTTTTTTTCTTTTAGTACATGTGATAAATATTATGATAATGTAGTAGATCATTATGACTTTGCAGTAGGTCACTTAGCCACACATTTTTTTTTTTTTTTTGTACTCAGATGACACTAGTGAGGATCGCATGATTTCCTTGAGGAAACGTGCAGAAGTAGATTCGAAAAATCTTATCATCTTTGTACCAGATGACCCATTGGAGCTTAAACAATCTCTTAACAGGTATAATACTTTGATAATGTTCTTATTAGACTTTCTTGCTTTAACTTTTTATATTCTGTCATAATGGCTCTGTTTTCTTGGAAGAAAATGAAGGATAATTAAAAATTATATGGGAAAAAGTATCAATTTGTTTTTCTTTAACCTGTTTTAATAAATGTGGTTAAATCTCTCTATAAATTGTTATTTATACTGAATAAAATCCTTTTTTTCTCACGTTGACCATATTTTTTAGTTAAAACATATGAACACTAAGTAGCTAAACTGTTGCAGGCTAGGGACTGCGTGCGCAGAACTTGCAAATACATATTATAGAGATGAAGGGCGAAGAGTTAAAGCACGTCTTGAAAGGAAAAATTTTGGTTCAATAGAGTTACATATTCGTTACTGTTTCAAAGTAAGGGCTATCTTTCATCGGGATGTAGATGTTGCTAGCTTTCAGTTTGCATTTCTGAGTTAGATAATTTGATGTCAAAATTGTTGAATGCATCTTTGTTTTTATAATGATTTATTTACTGGTTTGATCTTTCAAAGTTAGTAGATTGGTGTTATGCACACTTCGGCATGCCACTGCCTGTGCTGTTTTTTGGGTTCTGTACAATTTATTTTGACCACATAAAAACTGTAGATTAACAAGTAAACTGAACTGAAAATCCTTTTGTATGAAGTAAACTTGGATAAAGGAAAAAACTAATTAATGATTTTTTAGAACGTTCTAGAAAAAGTTGCATCATCACTTGTCAATTGATTTCCCCCAGGAGATAGGTAAAATCAGTTACTAAGTCCAAGTTTCAGAATTATGCTAAGCGCCACCTCCACATATTTCCACTAGTGCAATTGTTTGGAATCCAAGGAGCGTCAGCAATGGGAGGTGTAGACATTTCAGAGATCTTGCTCAGACCAGGCTTTAGTGTTTTCCTCCAGTTTATGTAAGGAAGTAGGTTCTGGTTATGAGTTTAGCCGAAAAGAAATAATAATTTTCATACCATCATTCTCTGTTGCAACTAAATATGAAATCCATGCTCTTGTCTTACATACTCAACCGATCAACAGATTGGATGGTTAGATCCTAATATTATTTCAAAATACTTTGGATTGTTTTGGGCATAGAATCTGAAATCAGATAAATTTCGAGTAAGTAAATTCCCCCCCACCCCCCCCCCCCTCCCCCCCAAAAAAATATTTAACAAAATTGTTAAATCAAATCAGGTACGAGAATATAGCTCCACATATAGAGCCACTGATGACAATTCCTAGTTTAGAGGATTTCACAATTTTTTGTATATTGAAATAACATTTCAAAAAGATTCTTCTATCCTTTTCCCTTTACTTCCTTATTACAAAAAGAAAAAGAAATGCCCACCTTTTTATTTGGCTACAATTTTCAATTTTTATTTTACTAATTTTGAGAGGGATTTGTTTCTTGATTACAGTCCGAATCCATCGTCTAACAACTTTTGTCTCCCCTGTTGAAGTAGATTAGTTAAACTCCTGAAGCATTGTTGATTGGCTTGAATGCTTTGAAGGCTCAACCAATTGATTCTGCAAATATACCTAATGAAATAAAAAGTTGGTCTTCAATCTGGACAGCATCAGGATTCTGGGGTTCTATAGGCAATTTGACTTGTTTATCTAAACTATTTTGTTTTGATCTGAGTCATTTGCAATTCTACTACACTAGCTGTGCCTTGAACCTTTTGGATTGCCTCTTGGACAACAAAAAAACTCAGTTATACAGACAACAATAAAGGTGTTATTGCTTTGAAATGTATAATTTTGATGGATCATTGTATTCCACAATCTTTGAGCGGTTATTCAATTCTTGAAAAATGTTGCATGTGAATGAAATTTGTTGGTTGTACAGTTCTTTAGCATCATAGAAGAATTGGAAGGAATGTTATGTCATCCATTTTCTACTTACATTATTGACTTTTTTCACTTATACGTCTAAACCTATCAACTTCTAGGTTGCTGTATATGCAGAGTTTCGCAGAGATTGGCTTGAAGCTCTGAAGATGTACGAGGAGGCCTACCATGCTCTGCGAGAGGTATTCTTTATTTATGTCACAAATAAATGCCCTTAATCTGGATTGGCTTGTTACTTTTAATGAACTTTTTCGATGCTCTCATGGTTATTATATCAATCAATGCCCACTTTACAAAGTGGACCAAAAGCCCCAGGCTTCGCGAGGCTTGAGTGAAAGGTACAAAGTGAGGGCCATTATTCAAGTAATGCACATATAATATAGAAATGAATTATCTTTAAATATCTGTATTTTTTCAGAAAATCTAAAGATTGCTTTTTCCTTTATATAATCTAACATTGCCTAATTTTCCATTGATCCAGGCAGAATCAGTCCTGAAGTAATTCTGATTTCTGAATAGTTTTATGAGTTCCATCCATTAGTTCAATGTCAACTGCTAAAGAAACAATAGTAGATAACAACAACAAAAAGAAACTAATGTTTATTTCAAATAAAATTGGTCCTTTACTACCAGAGTCCTGGTTTTTATTTTAGTTTGTCACGTGGTATCTGTTGTTTCTATCAATGACACATCACAAACTAAAGTAAAAGTTAATGATTAGATAGGAGGTGATCCAACAGGACAAAGACTTGGGAAAGCATTTTTCATGTGTGGTATTTTGTTTTTGCTCTTCACTGAAAGAACTATACTTCAGTACTAGTCTAGGTCCTAGGGAACAGCTCAATACAGCTGTGCTTGGGCATGTGCCTACTCTCATTTAAAAACTATAGAGCATTGTACTGGCAAAAGAGGGGTGGACTGTGGAATCGTAATGGGCTACCTGCTCCTGAACTTTCATAAACTTTTTTTCATGTGCTTGGATTTTCTGAGATGGGCTTCTTTTTGCCTTCTGTTCAGCTTTCTTCTTTTTCTTTGTTTATTACTTTCTAGTTCTTCCCTATCTTCTCTTTCTGCAACAAATTTTATTCACTTTTTTGTTTTTTTGGATTAAACCCTTCGTCAAAGATTCCTTGTGTGCTAGAAAAAGATAAGAATATATTTCATTGTGCCAGTACTTGAGGAAATAAGGGTAAAAAGCTGCCCAGATCCATTTGCATCTATATATAACCAGTATTAACTTTCTCAAGGTCTAAAGACCATGCACCTGTATCATTGATAGTTTCGAATTGCCAATTTTACTTGTTCGATTGTATGAGGACCCTTGTATAACTTCAATAGTTATTATCTATCTTAAAATGAAGGCATGGCTTACTTGCATGATTTTATATCCATCGACGGAGTCAGTTAGTTCAAGTGATTACTGTGGTATAAAATTTAATTTATCCTCGATGGGAAATCTCAATGCCACATTTTATTTAATTTCAGATTTTTGCACTCGACTTTTTCAAGACATCGTGATATGTGCTGGACCTGCTGGTTGCTTGAGTTCAGCACAAATTTAATATTTTTGAGTATGGATGTGAAGCAATTGGTTTTATTTGGATTATGTGGTCTGTTACGTTTCTTTAGGTTATTCTTTCTCATTTTATTTGCATTTATACATGCTGTTGGTTATTTTTATTTTATTTTCATTCTTATACACAGGTGGTTGGCATATCAGCAAGATTGCCTCCAATCCAATCCTTAGTTGAAATCAAGAGTATCGCAGAACAGTTTCATTTTAAGATGTCAACATTATTGCTGCATGGTGGAAAAGTTGTAGAAGCAACCACATGGTTCCGCAGGCACATTAGTTACTATAGGAGGCTTAATGGAGCTCCTGAAGTTATTTTTCTTCACTGGGAATGGTTAAGCAGACAATATTTGGTGTTTGCTCAACTATTGGAAACATGCTCAGCGACTGTTCAAAATCTTCCAATTACAGTTTCAGTACCTGCAGATAAACTAACTGAGTGGGAATTTTATCCACCTTATTATTATCAGGCTAGTAGTTTTTCTTTCAAATTTCCTGCACAAGTCCCACCTAAGAGAATAAACTAATAACAATAATGCTACAGTGAAAGGGAAATGATGAAAGAAAGCCCTCAAATTTGCACCAGCTTCAATTAGGGCTGCTAGACTGAGCCATGTTGAGCCAGGGATGTTAAGCTCAGCTCATTTACTGAACAAACCTTGTGTTCATGTTCATCAATTATTTGTTAACAAACTAGCTTGTCACTAATAGCTTCGACTTGAGGTTAAAGAATATAGATATATCAACATTTTAAAGATTGAATTGTAATTCACGATTTAATTTCTAAAATATCACTAAAAGTTGTAAACTATTGGAGATACATAATGAATTAGGGGAAATTAGCAAAAACCACTAGTTGGAAATTGTTTTTTGATATCTTTCAAATCTGTTCTTGTGGACAACAAACAATTAAAAAAGCTTCTTCTTCTTGATCAGCTTGTTCAGGAAATGAGTGCAGATATCAAACACGAATGAGCCTAAATGAGACTAACATTGAACTGTTCATGAACGGATCAGTTCATTTGCATTAATAACATTGTTCACATGGTTGTCTGTTATTGTTGAGTCTGAGGCCATATTGTACGTGGAAGTCACTGATGGATTTTTGAACTCTTTAATCTGTCACCACAGAGATCAAATTTGCTTGTCTTATTTACCCCGGGTGCTAACCAAAGTTCATTTTTCCTTACCCATTCCAATTATAAAAAGATCAATGAAGAAAGTGAAAGGCAAGATTATAACAAGACCTTTTCACTAATTCAATTACATGTATAATTTTGTGTCTCTCTCATTTCTCTAGCAATGTGCTTTGGCTTCTCCTGTATATAAGATTATGTTTCAACTCCCCCATTTTCATTTTGTTGTAATTTCTGGATGAGCTCCTCTCTGGTATAATCATTAGATGTACCATGTTGCAAAGTTGGTGTGCCTATATTGGGTCTGTCTCTAGGTGATTGTGGGGGTAGGGGAGGTCATAAATGGCCACATACGTTGCCAGTTTGCCTGTGGTGTACCTGTCCCATACATATCCATTAGGATCACCTGTCCGAATTAATGGTTTAGTCCACCACATGCCACGTCACTTTTTTCTATTGAATTCTTAAAAGTCTTGAATGTTCATAATCATTTATTAGTGCTCATTTTGAAATAAATTTTGGCTTAATGCCTTAAAACAGTTATCAGCTCAATACCTGAAGGAAAAGAATTCATGTTTGGAATTCGCAATATCCATGTCTGAAGATGATGGTGGGATTGATGGGAGTGTGGAATCCGTGGTAGCTTCTGTTTACGTTGGCCAGTTTGCCAGATTACTTGAGCATGAGGGCACTTACACAATGGAAGTGTGAGTTTCACTAGGCCAACTTATTTGCTTTCCATTTGTTGCTGTGTTTTCTTACCATAAATGGGAAAAATGTTCCATTTTCTGTTATCGCATTTAGTAATTTCTTTTACAAATTTTGTTTCAGCTTAACTGATGATGAATATGCCCGTTATACTCTTGCTGAAGGGAAGAGATTCCAGGATTCTTTTGAAATTATTGCTCTCCTTAAGAGATCTTTTGAAGCATACAATAACTTAAAGGCTACAAGGATGTCTTCCTATTGTGGAGTCCAGATGGCCAGAGAATACTTTGTAATGGGCGAATTTAGTAATGCAAAGCAGATCTTTGAAGATGTTGCAAGTCTTTATCGTCAAGAGGGATGGGTTACTCTGTTGTGGGAGGTCCTAGGTTATCTACGAGAGTGCTCTGTGGGAATTAATTCAGTGAAAGACTTCATAGAGTACTCACTTGAAATGGCTGCAATGCCGATAACCACTAATACTGTTGCTCCCTCTTTTAGAGACTGTGGCCCAGCTGGTCCTGTAAGTCTTTCACAGAGAGAAAAGATACACAAGGAAGCATTTGGGGTGGTCACAGGAGAATCAGGAACCGCACTGAGTGAAAGCAATGGCCTCAAAGTAAATGGTGATTGTCCTCTTTATCTTGAGATTGATCTTGTCAGTCCCCTGAGAGTGGTACTTCTTGCATCAGTTGCTTTTCATGACCAAATAACTAAGCCGGGTGCTCGAACAATGATCACAATATCGCTTCGGTCACAATTGCCACTAAATGTGGAGATAGATCAGTTGGAGGTGCAATTCAATCAATCAGAATGTAACTTTATTATCACAAGTGATCAGAAGCCACACGTAGCTGCAATCTCTCATGTGCATCCTGGTCGCCGAGTGGAGACAGCTCCTACCCTGGAACTTCCTACAAGCAAATGGCTGCGATTGACATATGACATAAAACCTGGTATGCTGGTAACACAACATTTTAAAATGATTTTGTATATTAAAAAATGTAATGCTGGTTACACATGAAGCATAGTCACTAAATATGACCAATAAACCTGGTTAACTGGTACTGAACTGGGCTAGGTTTGCTGTTAGAATTTCTTCTTTCCACTTCGTCAGTTTTCCATCAACTTGGGAGATGAATAGTTGGACCGGAAACTAACCATCCACCTGGTCTGAAGACAGGCTGTATCAAGTGAGGTGACATGTTTGGCTAACCTTAATAAGTTTACTTCTAAGAGTTGAGTTTGAGGATGACTGGATGAGTGATTTCATATTGATCGAATTTGAATATGAGTTACTTAATTTGATACTAAATTGACAGTTACTTTGGTAAAAAAAAACCTTTTTCAATTGAAATTAAGAAAGGAAACTCATTCTAACTTGCTCTTAGACTCATTTTTTTTTTTTTTTCAGTTAGATATAGTGAGCTGAAATTTAACTCTCATAACTAGGTCTGAAATAGGAGAAGTATGACATGCAGGTTGCAACTGCCTGGAACCAAAATCTGATTTGCGACTTCACTAAATTTTTCATATTGATTGCTTTATTCTTTGGGCACATAGTTTTTATCTTACAAGGTCTAAATTAGTTAGTAAATATTAATATTGCTGTATTTTAGTTTTTCCATATCTCGCTTCCTGGAAGTGGAAGTTATATCCTACACTTTTAGCTGCAAATAGTAACCGTCTCTGCCTCCTTTAATAGTTTGGCATTAATTAATGAGGTTGAGTTTAACTGATTATTGCAAACCCTTTCATGGATTACATTTGTTTTCTTCCAAAACTCATGATGTTGTTCACACATTTTGAGCTGGTTACTTCTTGTTCCTCTAGTGTCCTGCTTTGGTGAGCCTGAATAATTGTATCCCTATTCCATCCACTAGAAGAGGAAACATAAGTTATTCAGATTACTTTCTGTCTTCATGTTACTTCACCGCCACCGTCAAAGACTAAATTAAAAGAATGTGTTGAATATATACATTTTAACCCATCTGTAATTCTAGTAATCGTTTTCAGGTTTGGGTTAGTTTTGACCTGCCATCAGTGTCTGGAGTCTTGATATTTCCAACTATAATAAGTCACTTGATTTATTTCCCCTTTCATTGTTTCTTCTTTTACAATGGACGTATGTTTTTTTGTTGAAGTGTGAAATAATTTACTCTGTCGGATAATTAGGATAAATAGATCATGAAATTAGTTCCTAATTTTCTAGCGATTAGTTTCTGATTTTATTTATTTATTTTTATCTTGTTTCATTGTTTACCTTTTTTTTTTTTTAAAAATAAGGGGAGACACACATTGTAGATTTAGATGTTTTTAAACCAGAAAAACACCAAATCAACTTTTGATGAACCCATTTTATCATAAATACAAAACATTGTATTTTAACTACTGTAAACCTAGATCCTGATTCTATAGAGCCATTCCAAAATCTTTAGAACCGACAATGGAAAAATAACGGGTACCAAAGAACATCTTACTCGTGGAAGAAATAATTCGAAGCAATGATATTAATGCCCTTATCAGTGTCAAGACTCCAAACCCAAAGCTGATAAAAAACCCACTGAATCTCCAGGTAACTTTCATATCAAACCTATCTTAGCCAATTCACCTAATTCCTATTCGATCTGAGACTAGCTATCTTGTTCTTAAAGTCATCATTGCTACGCGAAAGGGTGTTTAAACTTGTACCAAACACCCCAATGTCAAATTTTCGTTTCTTACCCAAAAAAAAAATTATTACTCCACGATTATCTTGTGTGGAAATTCCAGAGACTTCACTGGATGATCTTCATGTTCCTTACTGTATCTGCTGTGAGAGAAGAAAACAGTTGGATCCAAATGCAAATTCACAAAAAAATGCAAGTCAGATGGATCACTTAACGATTTAAGGCACGCTTGCTGGCTAAAGGTTTCTCTCAAACATATGGTATTGACTACTTTAAAAACTTTGCACTCGTAGAAAAAAACTAAGTATATTGAGTACTTTTGTCAATTGTTGGCATATCTCTGGCCTCTACAATAGTTGGGTGTGAAGAATGTGTTTTGTTCACTTTATTTTGCGACGCAAAATATATCCGCAAGTGTACGGATCGTGAAAAGTAATAAAGTGAACAAATGAGTCCGGATTATCATCCCACGGAGACTGCTATTAAGTAACGAAATGTTTTAGTTCCTAACTCTATTTAAACACACGAATTTTGTTTTGAGAAATTAAACTAAAACTAAGAAAATTATCTAGAGAATTAAATTGTAAGATTGTTTTGTTTTTAAAAATGATTATAAAGTACTTTGGATTCATAATTTCACCTAACCAATTAAATTAACTCTAATTCCAGTTTTATTTCCTAAATAAATACTTGGTCGAATTCACTAATATATATTGAAATTCCTCTCTCGAGTTTAAATCAATTCTACCTAAATAAGTCAACCATGTTTCTCTACAGAGGATCCGAATTATTCCTTATCTAGATGCATAATACACAAGAATTCACACACGACCGCGATAATAATAAGAGTATATCTCTATCACTTGTCCAATTACCGAATTTATTACCTTGATCTAAATTATTAACTCACCTCTTGGATTATAGAAATAACTCATTAAATAATGAATAAGTGGCTAGTTCATTCACCCATTAAATACAATAATAAATCAATACATGCAACAAATCATTAAAACAATGGAATATGGAATTAAAATAATAAAGTTCAACTACATCGTTCATCCCAAGATAGAGTATAGTTACACTTCATAACTAGACAAAAACAATAAAAGTATGCGTTCATGGAAAATAACATAAAAGAATGAAAAGCTTCACCAAGTATCAATTCTTCTCGTGTTCTTCCAATCTCGTCTCTTGCTTTGCTCCAATCTCCCAAGAATCTGATGTTGAAATTTCAAAATTATGATGTTCTTAGGTGAGGCAAAGGTCTAATTTTAGTACAAGACATGTTTCTTATATAGTTGGTGAAGAGACCTAGTTGAAAAAGGAAAGAAATTCGTCAAACTTGCGCGCGAGTTTTTTCTTGTATTTGCACAGCATTCAGTATTTCGATCATATCTTTCTATTCCCTTATCCGATTGAGGTGATTCAAAGTGCGTTCGAAAGATAACTTAAAGGGTTACAATTCTTCCTGAAATAGGAAGTTTCTAATTCGAACATTTAATACCCCCAAAATTAGGTCTCAAAGTCCAATTAAAAATCTGTCCAAAATCTTGTGTGGTTGGAATCAATTTTATGGTAATATTCTTATCATATTCCATTCATTTTTGACTTCTACTTGCATCCAATTGACTTTTAAAAATCCTCAAAGTATCTTCTTGTGATCCAAATCAATTATTGGATATTTGCAATTTGGTCCATTGTGTTTAATTTGCTCTTTAATCCTTTTACTTCCAATTGCAATAATATAGTCCCCATACTTTCAAATCTTCTTCTATTTTTCTTCCAACTTAAATTTATCTTCTTCTCCAATTGGGTCCTCCACATCTTGATTTTTTCACTTTAGCACCATGCATCTTTCCCTGATTGACGTTATTAACTTCTCAATTTGTTCAATTTAGCTCCAAATGTTATTTAATTGTGCATAATTTCCATCAATAACATCATTCTCAAGATTTTGGGATATTTTCTGAAACGTAAACAAATAAACACGAATTAAATAGTATTTATCGCAAAATGAAAACATAAGCCCCTGTTCTCTTTGCTGTTTTGAGGTCGTTTTCTGTTTTTATTTTCGAAAACGCTAAAAACGCGTTCTCTTTACCATTTTCGAAAACGCATTTTGGAAAACAAAAAAAAAAATTGTACACAAAACGGAAAACGCCCGAAACATCGTTTTGGGCGTTTTGTGTGTATTTTGACAAAAAATGTCCAAAACGGTGAAAACGCGTTTTGGGAAATTTTTTTTATTTTTTTTATTTTATAGAATTATCTTAACTTAGAACTAAGCCTAAATAAAGAATTTTTTTTTTTTAGAATTATCCTAACTTGGAACTTAGTTTAAATAAAGTTTTATTGAATTCAATATCAACATTACAAAAAAAAATTAAATGAGAATTCTTGTTATATTTCAAAAAATGCAATGATAAATTGACTCTGGTGGTTTTGAAAGAACTTGTATTTTCTGGATTTTAATAGAAGTAGAGCTTTCTCAAGTCCCGAACCTGACCAAGCTGTGTTAATATAGACTCTTAACACTCACATTAGTGTGTTGCATGTAACCATATTTTTAGTGTATTGTGAAAGGAAATTTGAGTTAGTAGTATTCTGCAAGCAAATTAATTAAAAATAGTTTAAATAGTGTTCTGCAAAATTTCAAACAGAACGTGTTTTCCAGCTTTTTATTTTCAAAAACAGTTTTCAGAAATGACAAACCAAACGCGTTTTCAGCAAATTTGAAAACAAAAATGAAAACACAAAACACAAAACATTTTCGAAAATGAAAATACAAAATAAAATACAAACAGAATGCCACCTAATATTTTAATTTTGACAGATAAATAAGTGTATAAAATACACTTATCAAATATCTCCAAACTAGAGTTATTGTTCGTCCTCGAACAATGTAAAACTAAAACTAATGAAACAAAATAGTAAAGTAACAAATTTTTTTGTATCAAAATATTTACCATATGCCTCAATAATCCAAATCAATTCGTACCTTAGCATAGAGTTTTGAACAACAAGGTAAAATTAGTTTTAGTTATCTCGTGTCAGATTTTCAACTGTATGTGTGAATAGCCAAAGTCAAACCCCTACTCATGCAAAGATATACTTAAAACTTTGCAGCTCATTATGCACAATCAAACACAAATCTCATGTGGTTAACCATATTTATCTAATTATTTTCCTTTCAAACTCATGGATGATCACAACCTACTGCTTTTCTCTCATATCCTTGGATTTTATCTATGGTGATTTCTAAACTTTTTTTTTTTTTTCTCCCACACAAGATAGTTTTTTTTTTCCCACACAAGATAGTCAGAATTAGAAATATGCATGCACAACAAGTTAAAAGTAATCCCCGATTTTTAGACCTTTTATCTCCACAATTTCAGTCAGCAAAGCTTATACCAAGCAATTTTTCTTTTTATGTACGACTTTTATTCTTTTCTTTTTCTATCATGTCCTTTTCTCTTACCATCTTTGTCCAATTTTTTTCTCATTTACTTTTTATGTGACTCCTGTTGCGAGCTTGGGTCGGTGACTCCCAAGTTAGATAACTTTAGGACACCAGCTTCAGAGAACCCCTCAGACTAAATTACCCTAGTCACAAAGGCGACAAAGAAAAGTTAAAGATGTTTGGTTGTCTTATGTGTAAGTCCAGTGTCTGTACTTACTTTCTAATGACCCCTGTAATGAGCTTTGGTCTAATAGCTCCCAACTCAGTTGAATTTAGGGTACCAAGTATCAATACCCTTACAAGCTTAATTGCTTGAGTCAAAAAGGCTTTTGAAGAGTAGAATAAGACCTTCAATATTTTTCTATTTTTATGCAGGTTATGGTTTATATCCGTTGACCAAACTGCTTTAATTAAAGTGCAAAATCAAGAATCACATACCTCCAACCCATTAATACATGCACATTCTAACCATTTCACCCCCAAACTTGCTTTTTAAGTTATGTTTGGTTCTAATTTATGGACGGGATGTCTAATGATCTAAGTTTAGGGATTATCAAGTCATTCCTATGTTCACTTTGCATAAATAGGCCCCACATGTATTAAACATACTCATACACAAGTATGATCCAACTATGACCATAAAATTCATGTTTTCATGTTGTCGAATGTTCAAACCAAAACACAATTTGATCTAACATTATCTTAGGCAATAAACATGTCAACAAAGTTTTCAAATTTTTCAATTTTTTTATTTTTTTTGGTATCCTAATAAAAATCGAATGAAAGCGTAGAATAAATATGAAACAAATGATATGAATGAGATTTAACAATTCAAAACAAGACAAAAGAGAGAACTAGAACTTCCCAGGTGTAGAGGATGTGTTTCTTTGCTTTGAAGCTTCCATTTGATTCCCTTGTTAGGACAAAAAAGCTGCTCCCCTTGGTTTGCTAGAATAGACTCTTAGATGGGCAAAATGTCCCATTTCAGTACATTGGGACTTAGAAACAATACAATCTTACACGCACGGAAGAGCGTGGTACCGATACCCCTCTAAGTAAAGGTAAGATTCTTAGCCCTGTTGATGACTCCATCTTGAAGAAAGTAGGTACTTATGATCTTGTAGGTTAGGATTTAGGAAAAGAGTGGAATCGCTTTTCTAGGCTTCCCCACCATGTCGATAGGCGCCCCGACTGACACACTTGCGCGAATTCGGTAACGGCTATTGGGGATAAATCGAAAGGAAATTGTTGCACTTTGATGCATTTGACTCTTTCTTTGCATTGCCCAACTTGGTTCGAGGAGTTTTGATTAGTGTTTTTCTTGCAAAAAAAAAGATGAATGACTTTAGAGGACATGAACACCAATAAGAAATTATCCAAGTTCTAATCATGTGTGTGCTTGGGATGACGATTATAGCCTAGTCTAACTAAAACATGCAAAAATACTCAAACATGCAAAATTGTCCTAACATGTAAAGCACGCAAAACAACTTAAACGTGTTATCTATCATGCATGCATCTAAAATCAAATAAGGAAATGACAAATGAAAGCATAATAATTAAAAGGGAAGAAAATTGGGTTGCCTCCTAATGAGCGCTCCGTTTATAGTCCAAAACCCGACTTTTTTGTGCAGTTCCATAATGGTGGCTTGAACAAATCTCTTGAAGCCTTGCATTGTTTGCAATTTCCAGCCTTGCACTTCTCAACCTTGCTTCTCACCTTGAAAAATTTATGATTTGTGACTAGAGCAAAATTAGGCTTTTCCTTCTTCAAGTTATTTCCATTCTTTTTCACCTTTATGAACTCATGATTTGTGATTGGAGTATCCTCCAACTTTATCCCATGCTTCAATTTTTCTTTTGTTTTCTGAACTACGTCTTCCACTTTGAAGCAACTTTCCTGTTGGTAGTATTTAGTTGGATGTTGAGTGATGTTGAAAGTCACTTGTTCATCTTGAACTCTTAAAATCACCTCTCCTTTTTCAACATCGATTAAAGCTCTTCCACTGGTAAGGAATGGTCTACCAAGTATGAGGGGGCATTCCACTGTCCTCGTCAATGTCCAGAATCACAAAGTCCGCTGGGAAGAAGGATTTTCTTCACTTTGACAATAACATCTTCGATGATTCCATAAGGATATTTTATTGATCTATCAGCTAGCTTTAATGTGATGTTGGTAGGTTTGGGATCTCCCAACCCCAATTTCCTGTAAACCGAAAGAGGCATTAAATTAACACTGGCCCCAAGATCACACAAGACATTATCAAAACTAAAGTTACCAATTGTACAAGGAATATAGAAACTCCCTGGATCTTTTAATTTTTGTGGCAACTTCTTTCGAAGAATGGCGCTGCACTTCTCACTCGGTGCTACTGTTTCAAAGTCTACCAGTTTCCTCTTTTTGACTATATTTCCTTCATGAACTTCAAGTAGAGGGCCATTTGAGCCAAGACCTCTGCAAATGGAATGTTTATGTAAAGTTTCTTAAAAATTTTCAAAAATTTACCAAACTGTCGTTCCAACTGGTGTTTTCTCATTCTTTGTAGATATGGAATGGGAGGCACATAGACTTTTACTGAAGGTCGAACTCGAACGGGTTCTTCATTTCTGGCTCTTCTGTTGACGACTACATTTTTTTTCTCACTGATCTGTTCTGTCTCCACATTTTTCATCTTCTCTTCACACTCTTCCCCATTTACTTTAGGCAACTGAATTCCACTCCTTGTTGCATTCACATGTTCAGGTGGATTTGTTTCAGTGTTGCTCAGTAACTGTCCAGGTTGCCTTTCTGCTAATTGTCCCAATTGAATTTTTATCTCCTTGATGTCAGCTTGATGATTTTGCAGCAACTGTAATATCAAATCCTCATTGGAAGTCTTTTTTACCTTTTGTTGTTGTTGTTGTTGATGTTGAAAACTAGATGGGTGCTGAACATTTTGATTATTGGCACATGAGAAGTTGAGATTGTTCTTCCATTCTGGATTGTATAAAGTTTACTTGCTGCTGAGCCATGGGACAATAATTCACAGCATGATTTTCAAAGCAAAAATCACAAAGAGCTGTCTGCACTGCATTACCTGACTGAGCATTCAAACTGTCAAATTTCTTAGTAAAAGCATCCAATTTAGCATTTATAGCTGCAATTTCATTCATTGCCAGTATTCTCCCAGATGTGTGTAGAACGATCTGAATGCCACTGGTAGCTGTTGGCAGCTATTTTCTCGAAAATTTTAAAAGCTTCTTCATAAATCATGTCCATAATTGATCCCCAGCTGTTGAACCTGCATGCTTTTTATTGTCATTTGTCAAACCATTGTAAAAAGTTTGCACCAAATGTGTATGACATTGTCGAATTAGCTCATTGAACATTTCTCAAGCCTTAAAGATTGATTTCCTGGTTGTTGACTGAATGAAAGGATTTAATGCTTGAGTTTTGACATCGAGCCAGGTGGGAAGAATTTACCAACAAACTTCTGGGCCATAACTTCCCAAGTTGTAATAGTGTGAAGAGGAAGTGTATAGAACCATGTCTTTGCTTTGTCTGCCAAAGATAATGAAAATAATTTCAACTTCACGGCATCATCGGAACGCTATTCATGCGCTGCATGTCGCATAATTCTTGGAAAGTTCGAAGATATGCATGTGGATCTTTAGATGACAGCCCATGATTCATAGCCGAGTTTTGGATCAAGGAGATCAAAAAAGTCTTGATCTCAAAGAAGAATTTCCTCTTCAATCCTTCAACTTCCAATTGCAACAATATAGTCCAATACTTTCAAATCTTTTTCTATTTCTCTTCCAACTTAAATTTGTCTTCTTCTCCAATTAGGTCTTCTACATCTTGATTTTTTCACTTTGGCACCATGCATCTTTTCCCGGTTGACGTTATTAACATCTCAATTTGTTCAATTTAGCTCCAAATGTCATTCAATTGTGCATAATTTCCATCAATAGCTTCATTCTCAAGATTTTGGGATATTTTCTGAAACGTAAATAAATAAACACGAATTAAATAATATTTATTCCAAAACGACAACATAATATTCTAATTTTGACATATAAATAAGTGTATAAAATACTCTTATCATGTTTCTTAATAGATGCTTGAAGGAAGAAGTTTACATAGATCTGCCATAGGCTTTGATAAAGGGTTTGAATTGAAAGGTTGCAAACTGATAAAAATCGCTATATGGATTAAACACTCCCCAAGAGCTTGGTTTGAGTGTTTCATCCAATTTCTAGAAACCCAATGGTACATCCAGGGCAGACTGATCACACAATGTTCCCTAAAAAGGAGCGTAGTATCAAATATGCAGATAATGTGGACGATATTATTCTGACGGGGGATGACAACTGAATGGAGCCGTTAAAAAGGTATTTTTCATCCAAGTTTGAGATTAAAGACTTGCAATCACTGAATTATTTTCTTGGAATGGAAGTAGTTAGATCAAAGAAAGGATTGCAGTTTCACAAAGGAAATACGATACTTATCTACTCAACAAAACAAGAGTTAGTGGTTGTCGTCCTGTAGAGACTCCAACAGATCCTAGTCAGAAGCTCGGGGATAGCAAAGGTGGTCCAGTAGATACATCATACATCAAAATACCAAAAACTAGTTGGAAAGCTATTTTACTCGTCATACACGACCTGATATTGCATTTGCAACGAGCTTTGTAAGTTCATGCACTCCTCATGAAGAGCACCTTAAATCCGTGTATCGGATGCTCAGGCTAAGGCATTCAAAGAGCTTGTCAAGGAAAGGCTTATTCTTCAAGAAGAATGAACAACGAAGTATTTTTGCGTATACGACACAAATTGGGCAGGCTCAATCACTGATAGTTATTGTACCTTTTTGTGATGGAACTTAGTGACTTGAATCAAGAAACAAAGTGTGGTTTCTCGAAATAGTGCAGAAGCTTGTGGACTTTGCAAGATGATGTGAAAAGATTTTTGGAACCAAGACAGTCGTGACCTATGAAGTTGTTTGCGACAACAAGACAACTACTAGCATTGCACACAATCTAGTTTAACACTATTGAACAAAACATGTTGAGTTTGATAGACACTTCATAAAGGAGAAACTTGAAGCAAGAGCTATTTGTATGCCATTTGTTTCAACATTGCAATTGGGGCTGTTCAAACCTAACTATGAAATTCTCATTAACAAGTTGGGCATAATTGACATCTATGCACCAACTTGAGGGGGTCTAGTTTTCTGTTTTTAAATAAACTGTCAAGAATTTATCCGAAACCTTCATTATCATTCAGTTCATCATATTTATCCCTTCTGTTAGTAGAATTATGTGATTCAATGACATATTTGTTTTCATGCTTCTCTATTTATTTTAGCATTTTCCATTAGAAAAATAATAGAATAATTTTGATCTTTTTCTTCTAAACTTGTATAATCATTAATGATGCAGATCAAAGTGGAAAGCTGGAATGTATATATGTAATCTCAAGAATTGGACCCAACTTTACCATATGTTGCAGAGCTGAAAGTCCTGCCTCGATGAATGATTTACCATTGTGGAAATTTGAAGACAAGACAGAAACTATTCCTATTAAGGATCCAGGTCTAGCATTTTCTGGTCAGAAGGCCATACAGGTTGAAGAATCGGAACCACAAGTAGATCTAAAATTGGATTCATCTGGCCCTGCATTAGTTGGAGAAAGCTTTATTTTACCCGTGACAGTTGCCTCTAAAGGCCATGCAATCCACTCTGGTGAGTTGAAGATTAATCTGGTAGACACAAAAGGTGGTGGTTTGCTTAGTCCAAGAGAAGCTGAGCCCTTCTTGGCAGACAATTTACACGTCGAACTTGTTGGTATATCTGGGCAAGAATGTGCAGATCTTTCTGAAGCTAATATTGATAACATTCAGAAAATCCAGCCATCTTTTGGACTGATTTCTGTCCCGTTTTTAAATGTGGGGGAGTCCTGGTCCTGCAAACTGAAAATTAAATGGAATCGTCCCAAGCCTGTCATGGTTTATGTCTCGTTAGGTTACCATCACAACAGCGAACCTAGTTCTCAGAAAGTTCATGTACATAAAAGCTTGCAGATTGAAGGCAAGACTGCTGTTACTATTAGCCATCATTATATGCTTCCATTTCGACGGGATTCTCTTTTGCTGTCAAACATCAAAGCAAATCGTGATTCTGATCATACACCATCACTAGCTCTTAATGAAACAAGTATTCTTATAATTAGTGCAAAGAATTGTTCAGAAGTGCCACTACGATTGTTGTCAATGTCTTTTGATGTGGAAGATGATGATTCATTCACCATACAACCTAAGGAGGAGAAATTTAAAGAACCCGTTCTTCATGTGCCCGGAGAGGATTTTAAAAAGGTTTTTGCTGTCATTCCAAAGGGAAATCGTTCAACACTAAAGATGGGTGTGGTTAGTTTGAAATGGCAGAGGGACTCTGGGTTAAGAGAAGATTTTCATTCTTGCTCTGCTTCATCTCAAGTCACAAAACACAGGCTTCCTGACGTCAATGTTGAGCTACCTCCATTGGTTGTCAGTTTAAAATGTCCGCCTCATGCCATTGTTGGGCATCCATTTACATATTCTGTTACCATTCAAAATCAAACAGAGTTGCTTCAGGAGATCAAGTATTCGTTGGCCGATTCACAAAGTTTTGTGTCGTCTGGGCCTCACAATGACACGACTTTTGTCCTACCAAAATCAGAGCACGTTCTCACTTACATGCTTGTACCTTTGGGCTTAGGTTCTCAACAGCTTCCTAAAGTTACCGTGACTTCAGTGAGATATAATGCTGGTTTTCAACCCTCAACTACATCGTCTACTGTCTTCATCTTCCCCTCGAAACCTCCTTTTCAAGCCATTGACATGGGAGAAACAAGACTTGAGACTGTTATGGAGTAGTGTTTTTGGTAAGAAAATTGTTTTCTGATGAAGTCTATCTTAGGTTCTTACAAGGAAGAAATATCAGTACGATCTGCTATTCAGAAGTCGGTGAAAATCGTTAGAAATGGAAGATATACGAGTGAGTTTTTTATTTTATTTTTGTAAGAAAATGTGTTTTGGATTATTTATGGAGTCCTAGTTTTTGGTTGAGAAGCCAAACTTCTAGATGATAAAAGCATATCTGTATATGCAATGTGATTATGATTTATGAAGGACCAAGCGGCGTTGATATCGTCTCCTTGATTCTTTCTATTCATTGTGAAATTCTGCCAGTTTTGTTCTTTAGAACTCGTCTTCTTAACGATGATCCTCGACCTTCTTCTGCTGTATTCAGTATGCTATGTCATAGTGAGCCCATTTAGCCCTCACTATCAACATACCACTACTCATCCACAATAAACCAATTCTAGAATATTCCACCCCCACTCTATAAATCACAGCACATGGGAAGTGGAAAAGTGGTGAAAAAGAACATATCTGATTTGTTGCAAAATAGCTCCTCTCTCCCTCCCTCTTTCTCTGCACGTTCTCCCTCATCCCAGACTCTCTCTCTCTCTCTCTCATCTCATACTCTGTTTCTCTATTTTATTTACTGCATTTGATTACAAACACAGCTGCATTTATGTTCCTCTTAATGTTGATTCCTACAGCCCCTATATCCCCTGCAATGTAATCCAAATATCAGTTGCAGTTGGTTCTTATTTCATATTGCGAGCAATTTCAATTTCTACATTACCCTCTTGTTGTTTTTTACTTCTAATTGTGGGTCCATGGATGAAGATCATCAACAATAGAGCTTCAACCATGACAGCTAAGTGTCTGCATATGAAAATTAGCCACCAGACCAGTGTTTTTAGGGAAACTTGTAACTGCATTATCAAATAAGAATATAATTTTTTTTTTGGTGAGTCTCATATACCTAGAAACATGTACCATACGTGTTTTATTCATAAGAATTTTGAGTACATAAAGCCCCTCTTGTTTATAAACAATACAATTTCTCAAATCACTTTTTAATCACATTTTCTTTCTTCAGTTTTCAACAATTACTTCTTACCTCAAAATCATAAATAAACAAGTTTATAAACTAAACAATGTTATCAAACGATAATACGTGGGTGGGTCCAGTCCAGATTTATCATTTTCAACTAGGAAAGAGACAAAATGTAGAGACAATTGGCAATCGCACCACCGCATGTTTTTTCCCTTATGCTCCAAAATTACCCTTGCAATTAATGGGAGAAAATTCGTAAAGAGAAATACTACTCGTACAGGCTTCTTGCACATGGACTATTACAGGGTGACGTGGACAGATGGTGGAATAAAAAATGAGAAACTTCCAATTTAACATCTTAAGAAAAAATGAGAAACTTCCAATTTAACATCTTAAGAGAGAGAATTCGCATATAACATTTGAAGAGAGAGAAAGTTGCTGAAAAGTGAACACATTTGTTTCTTCTTCTATTTTAGAAATTCCCCAAAAAAGTGAACATTTGGCTTCTTCTTATTCTTCTAAATAGTCTTCACGTGCATCCCGTCGTGTGCATCTTTATGTTGGGTGTTCTTCTATCACGCGACCCAGCTCTGACTTTTTGAGTAACAAGCAATTTTCTCTTCCCACATTGTGCCTGCTCCACAGTTTATTTGAAATGATTTTTTGAAATATCAATCTTCTCAGACTTTTGACGGTGATCGGCAACAATACCATGGGCGATACAGGTAATGTAATGACACTCACTTGCCTCTTGAAATAATCTTCGAAATCTGGAAATAAAAGTCACATTTATCTCCTACCGTGTCTCGACAGAAAATACCATTAATTTATTTTTTGCCTTGAAAATAGATGTCGGTGTATTGAGTGATTTAAATGTTTTTCTGTAGGTGATGGGATTTCAAATGTAAATGTTGAGGGTGTTGAAGATGAAAATGCAGGGGAATCCCATAATGATATATCAACAGAAAATGTGAATATTTTGGACTCTGATGGAGTTATTGTTCCGGAGGTTGGGATGGTATTCGATGATGATGAAGCAGTGTTTCAATTTTACAGCCGGTATGCATATAATGTGGGGTTTCCAATTAAAAAACGAAATTCAAAAAAGGATGATGATGGAAACCTAAGATATGTGACTTACACTTGTAGTCGAGAGGGGCGTAGAAGTAGTAGTGCAACCACGTCTTTGAGACCTCAACCTACTATTCAAACTGGATGTCAAGCTAGAATAGCTATATCGACCACTGCATGTGGCAAATGGCGAATTAACTCAGTGAACCTCGAGCATAATCATAAAACCAGTCCAACCAAGTCCAGGATGTACCGATGCAACCGTAAAATTTGTTCAAATGTGAAACGGATGCTTGAAGTGAATGATATCGCTGGAATTTCGTTGCACAAAAGTTTCAATTCAGCTGTCGTTGAGGCGAGAGGTTATGAAAACTTGACTTACATCGAAAAGGACTGTAGAAATTATATTGAAAAAGTACGACGTCTAAGACTTGGGGAAGGGGATGCTGCCGCCATCCAAGCCTACTTTTGTAAGATGCAATCACAATGCCCTGGGTTTTATTTTAGCATAGATTTGGATGATGATTGTCGACTGAAAAACCTTTTCTGGGCGGATAATAGATGTCGACAGGCATATAAGGAGTTCGGTGATGTAATAACATTTGACACTACATACTTGACAAATAAGTATGACATGCCCTTTGCGCCGTTCGTAGGAGTAAATCACCATGGAGAGTCAACTTTGCTCGGTTGTGGGTTGGTTTCGAGTGAGGATACGAATACATTCATTTGGCTCTTCCAGACATGGTTGCATTGCATGGATGGTCAAGCTCCTAGTGGTATTATTACTGATCAAGATAGGGCCATGCAAAATGCAATACAAGTAGTTTTTCCACATGCTAGACACAGGTGGTGTTTGTGGCACATTTTGAAGAAATTACCTGAGAAATTTGGATACCATGCTGACAAAGGTTTGATTCTCTCAGCAATTCATGGAGTGGTATATAATTCCCAGTGTACCGATGAATTTGAAAGAGATTGGAGCGCAATGATTGACGGGTTTGATTTGCAAAACAACGAGTGGTTGTTGGGGCTCTATGAAAATCGAGCACGTTGGGTTTCGTGCTACTTGAAGACTGGTTTTTGGGCTGGGATGTCAACCACTCAGCGCAATGAGAGCATAAATGCATTTTTTGATGGGTATGTTCATTCCAAGACGTCGTTAAAGCAGTTTGTTGAGCAATATGAGCGGGCCCTAAGGAGCAAAGTAGAAAAAGAATTCCAATCTGATTTTAAGTCCTTCTCACAAATGATTCCATGCGTGACTCGCTTTGAATTGGAAAACCAATTTCAGGAAGTCTATACTATCTCGAAGTTCAGAGAAGTTCAAGAAGAATTTATAGGAAAAATGTATTGTGAGGTCGTCTCTAGTGAGGATGGATGCTTTGGTATGAATTACTCGGTACGCGAAGATGTTATTTATAATGGAGGTCATAAGAGGAAGATCTTTACAGTGTCGTTCGATAGGAGAACTTGTCAAATTGCATGTAGCTGTCACTTGTTCGAGTTTCGAGGAATAATATGCAAGCATTCCATCTCTGTACTAATTTGGAACGATGTTCAAAAATTACCTGAAGCTTACATTTTGAGGAGATGGAGGTGAGATGTGTCTAGAACCCACACGAGAGTTCCAATCAACTACGATGGTCTGGTCAGCTCTCCAGATCAAGCAAGGTATGATTACATTTGCAAAGCTTTTGCAAAGGTTGCGGACTTGGTTTTGGGGGATGAGGTGCGTTATCAGGCCATTGTGGAGTGGATTGAAAACCAATTGAATGATCTGTCCATTACAAAAAAGAGGACAAGTTGTGAAATAAACTTGCATTCACAACAAAGAGGTGAAGATGGAGTTATAGGTGGTACAGTTGAAAATACACCTAGCAGGAATATTGTCGATCCAAAGTGCTCGAGCCTAAAAAGGTTCGCATCAAAGGGGCTTTGGAACGATGTTCGAAGAAAGCTAAGGTTCACTTTTAAATGGATTTTTTTATTATAATGACAAGTTAATCATGTACAATTCATTAATTTACTGAATACGAAATGTAGGTAAATTCTAAGACTGATCAGCGAAAGAGTCCATTTCAAGAGGGACCACATGTACGACCATTTGATGTACAACCTTCCCAGGAAATGCAATTGCAAAACCCCATGTGGAATCCCCCACAACAATTACTGGTTGGTAGATTATTTTATTTTATTATTACTCTACATTATTTTTTGGGTCTACACACATTGCAATGTTTGATTTGGCTATTATTTTGTAGGACATGCAAACTCAACAGTGGAATACTGCATATTTTGGATTGAATATGGAAGGTGCTAATCCAAGGATGACAGAAGGATGATTATGTTTTGCATGTTTTTTGTTTATGGTCTTTTGTAATGAAAAAGTATGGTGTTTAAAAGGCCTTTTGAAATAGCAACCAAATAATCATGAGAATGATTCAAAACTTGTGAAGTCTCATTCATTACATGCTACAAGTTTCAAGTTACATCACTGCTCAACTCAAATAGAATGAAAATTGCTATACCAGTTCAAATTAGATCCAAAATGCTAACGTTTCATTTATTATAGAAATGCAAGTTTCAAATTACAACACTATCGAAAATAAATAAAATGGGAATTCAAGTTGCATTAAACCTACTACATACTAGAACTAGAATCTACAGAAGTTCTCTGTCTTCTGAGATCCGAGCAAGATTCTCGAACATCATAATAGGCATCCATTTTGACAATGTCCAAGTTGTCTACCAGCATCATAGAAAATGCATCCATATCTCTCCCATATGAGATCACAGCAAAAATAAGGTTCGGACTTCGCATAGTTGCCTGTTGACGCTTTGAAAAAACAAGAATGAAAATTGATTCCAAACAATTTACTACAAAAAAAATAAAAATAAAAAATCAATTTATAAGTATAGAGGAATGAACAAATAGATATGTGAGCTAAATAGATGCAAGAATGCAAACACACACTAAAGGAAAAAAAATAAAAGAAATGAAACGTTCTATGGGGATTAATCAGGTTCTATCCCCATAGAACCTAATAAAACCTAATATAATAATGGATATAATGGGGATTAATCAGGTTCTATGGGATAGAACCTGATAGTTGTTACATTTAATAAAAAAATTCTACACCAATCAAAATACTTCCTATTAGACAATAAAACCCAGCTGCAGAAACCCATATCCATTATCGCACCATTTTCCACCCAAATCACTTCCAAACCACCAAGCCCCAGAAATATTTTATTTGCTTGCTGTAAAGAAGAAATGATGGAACGGGAAAGCTTGTAGGAACATATCATTTTTAAAAAATTAAATTGGAAAAATCTGGAAAAGATAAAAGAATCAAAACAAGAGGAGGAACGACGTATCATATACCTTAGATTTTACGAGCTGATTCTATATAAACCTCAGATTCGACTGAGGACGACGTCGGAGTGGTATATAGACTACCTCTGTATTTTTCTTCCTCTCTTTTGGTTCTCTATTCTCTTCCTCTCTCTACAATAGTTTCATCTGGGTTTGTTTTTCTCTCTTCAGATGTTAAATTGGAAGTTTTGAATTTTTTATTCCACATCATCAATCCACGTCACCCTGTAATAGTCCATGTGCAAGAATCCTGTACGAATAGCATTTCTCAATTGGAAATTGGAAGATGTAACGGTCAATAATGTTTCAATAGCTTCTGCAAACAAAAATGAATGCTGATGCGTCTATTGTTTGTGCATTTTCTTAATAATAAAAGAACTCTAGAAAAATGAAGTAATACATTAAAATGATATTTTAATTGGAATCAAATAGGGGCAAAGATTTATATTGCTTCAATATTGTGTAATCATATGCATCATTATTCATTCACATGCTTTCTTTAAATGTTGGACAACATAAATAAATTAAAATAAATTGTATTTTATTGGATTTTTTTTTTTGGCTAATATTATATGGATCAAATATGCAGATAATGTATTTGTAGCATAAATATTTTCCAGCGTAAATTTGTCAATCCATCACCAAACAAATACAAAAGGTAGAAAATAATTCAATGATTTGACATTTTTCAGATAAATGATAGTGAATCAAATACAGCCTAAAATGTTGATGTGCATCCTCAAAATAAAGAATTTGTACCTTGTAAGATTGCTATTGAAAAATTTTGCTTCAACAAAGTGATTTCTAAGTTTTGTAACAATTAATCTTATACCATTATACAGCCCTACAAAGTGATCAACATTCCGCAACAGCATAAAGATATAATCATTACATAATAAGTTTGAAAATATTTTTTGATTGTACTCACAAAAAAAAAAAAGAAAACTTTTGCAACAAAAATTAAATGAACTATTTAATTTAAAAAATAACTAATAAGAAATTAATAAACATAAAAAATTCAATAAAACTAGGCAAATATTGTTAGGGTTTGAATGTACAATATAAACAACATGTAATATACAAATGCAATAATCGTACATGAATTTATATTTGGTTCAAAATTAAAAATTTTAATTACAAAAAGATACAAAGTACAAATAATGGTCAAATATAATAATAATAATAAAAAAGTTAAGTGAAAAAGTCGTAAATTAAAATAACATAAAGATTTAATCATTATATAGTAAGTTTGGAAAAAAAAATTTGTTTTTACTTACAAAAAAAGGAAAACAATTTTAAAATTATACATTCAATTGTTACTACAAAAATTACTTTAACTATTTAATTTTAAAAAATAAATTATAAAAAATATTTAAAAAACGTAAAAAATTAATAAACCTAGGTAAATATAATAGTAGTTCTAATATAATCCAAATGTAAACTTAAATGATCAGACATGCATTAATCAAATAGTTAACCATATCGTAATCAAATATTTAACAACATTGTATTAATACCATTTGTTCATACTGAACTACTAAATATTAATCAAATAATTTTATTGACCAAACATAGTTAACGTAAAGATTTAATCATTACTTAATAAGTCCATGTTTGGTATTCATTAAAAAGGGGGAAAAAGAAACTATTTTTACTACAGTGTTCAATTTTAATCACATGTTTCAATATTAAAATATTCTACACTTAAATCTATTTTTTTTTTTTTCATTTTCAACCACACAAAATCATACCAATCATCATTTAAAACATTTTAAAATAATGTACATCAAGTTTGAAAATAATTTTTATTTTTACTTAACAAAAATAAAAGAGAGAACAATTTTAAAAATATACATATAGAAAAGTTTTGCTACAAAAATTACTTTAAATATTTAATTTAAAAAATAAATAATAAAAAATTAGTTAAAAAAATTTAATAAACCTAGGTAAATATAATAGTGGTTTGAAAATAATTCAAATGCAAACTTAAATAGTCAAACATGCATTAACCAAATAGAATTTTACCAAATAGCTAACTATATTGTAGTCAAATATTAATTAACCAAATAGTTGACCATATTGTGTTCACACCATGTGTTCATACTGAACCACTAAATATTAATCAAATAATTAAACCACAGTGTTCACACCACCATGTGTTCACACTGAACCAATTTTTTACTTTTAATTAAATAAATTAGCATTTCACCCGTGTGATGCACAAAAATTTTGATCCACAATATTGATTTTAATAAGTATTCATAAACTTAATACTTATAAATAATCTACACAATTACTAATGACATAAAAAATAATATTCTATTACGATATTTATTTATTTATTAAAATTTAAAAATAATATAATTAATCCAAATTATTAAAAAAATTCTTTGAGCAATAGTTTTTTTAATGGTATATAATGTTTGATGTCAATATTATGAGTATAAATATTTATGCATGTAGACCTTTGTTTATAATCAAAATGGACACTTGGAAGCATCTCATAATCATTGGACAATTTTTTAAAAAATTAACAATTTCGATTGATCAAAGATTCATATCTATCATTTTTTACTTTTCAAGAAATTAGACCAAATAAATATTGTCTCATCACTATTTAAGTTGAGATCAAAATTGTAACTTAAAAAATTGTTAAGAATGTACACATAATTTTTCCAAGTGTTTTTCTTTCTCTTTTTTGAGACACACGCGCGCACACTCTCACACTCATTTATTAAACATTTTTCTTTAAATCGTTTATGTATGAGATTTACAAAATATATTATATTTTCTTAAAATCTTACAACTTTCATTTTAATTTAATAAGTTAATAACGTAATAGAAAATATAGAAAAAAATATCATTTGACTCTTTCAACGTTATAAAGACATATATAAATTCCTATATATTATATGCTAATAAATATAATTTTCCAATCAAATCAAATAAATTAATATTAGTTAATAGATTTTTAGCTAAAATCTTTGTTAATCTTAAGTTGGAATCAAAATTGTACTTTAAATTATCAAGAGTGTAAACATAATTTCTTCCAGAGTGGTTTTTTTTTAATATATTAAAGCGGTGAGAAAAACTTTATATATTTTTAATCTATATTATATATGAAGGTAGGATAGTTGGTAAGTGTAAATATAAAATTTATGAAACTGATTTGGTAAGTGTTAAAATATATGAAGTTGATTTGCAAGTGTGAATGCAAATAAGGATAGTTGATATGTAACGCTCCGAGTTCTAAATACCGGAACGTCACTTCATCGTCTCAAACTAACTTTCAAAATGATAAATTGAGCGGAAAATAATTGAAATTTTAAAATTCAAATAAAATATTATTCAAAACCATCAATGGTACTAAATTCGAAATTCTTCGATAGATCGATGGTAAAACATAAATTTAAATTATCGTGAAACTGCTAGGGTCGATAGATGGTAAAACATAAATTTAAATTATCGTGAAACTGTTAGGGTAAACTTTAAAATAAATTATTTCTTTCTTTCTTTCTGCCACTCATGACCATCATTCGCCACCGCTTCCGAAGTTTGCAAAAACTGTTAATAACGGAGTGAACATTTCAAAAAAATACTCAGTAAATTCATTACAAAATAATTAATTTTAAACTATGATATTACACATAAACATGCAAATCATGCTAAATACTTTCTTGACATAACATCATATCATATATCACATTAGTGCATAAAATAACATCGTGTCATCTCAACATGCAATGATGTATGTAACTTATAGCGCATATAACATTCTCAATTCATATAACATATAAGTGCGAAAAAGTAGCAACGTCTCGTCTTAATATGCAATAATGCATGTGAGTTATAGCGTATATAACATCATAACTTCATCTCGTTTCAATTCATATTAACATGTGATTAAATCACATAATCGCATTTCACATGCATATCATAACTAAAATCAATTATTAAGAATGAGTCTACCTCAAATTATAATGAGTTCGAGTTGAGCAACGAATCTTCAAATTTCTAATCTTCCGTTCGTGTCGTCTAGCCAAAGAAAATAAATTTAAATTAGAAGTTTTGGAAAAAATTGAGTGTTTAAAGGAAAATAAGAGTTTATGACTAATTTGAAATTTTAACATAATTGAAATTAAAAGATTTGGGACTTAATTTAAAATTTTCAGAAAACAAAGAGGATTGACTCAAACATTTTAAACTATAGGGGCTTGAATAATAACTGTTTAAAAACTTAAGGCTTAAGATTTGAAACTTAATTAAATTGAAAGGACCAAAGTTAAAGACTTTATAAAGGGCTGGGGTAAAAGGGTAATTTTGAAAAAATCAAATTTCAATATATATCAAAATCATTCCTCTCTCTCTCTCTCTCTCTCTCTCTCTCTCTCTCTCTCTCTCTCTCTCTCTCTCTCTCTCTCTCTCTCTCTCTCTCTCTCTCTCTCTCTCTCTCTCTCTCTCTCTTCAATATACAGAGAGATAGGAGAGGTTGCGATGGGGGATTCGGATTCAAGACCACCGGTGCCTTCCGAGCCGAAAATTGGCCTGTGATATCACCGCCTCCACATGGCGGTTATGGTCCATGAAGGGATGTCGAATAAGGTGATGTTTGGGCAGATTTATGGTTCGAGATCAGTGCTCGATGTCACGGACTTGGAGATTTCAAGCTCCGTGCGGCACTTAGCTCTTCAATCCTCCCGTCGGATACTTGCTAAGTCAGCCTCCCTCCTTGACCAAGCACTCCCCAAGTGCTTACAAACAAATGACAAAGGAAAGCTAGCAAACTATATTAGAGAGAAATACACTCTTTGTATTAAAACTCTCCAATATTACAATACTCGACAACACTTGAAACTCTCTTCCACAAGTGCTTTATACAAGCTCTCAAGCTCTTTCTATAAGCTAGCCACTCCAAATTCTTGGATGCTTACAAATGAGGATCCTTACCCCTATTTATACTACCACTAATCTATCTTCTAGATAATTCTACAATAGTATCTATCACCTAGAAAATTCTACACACATCTATACAAATATACCACTTTCTATAATATTCTTTAATATTACTTACCAACCTAGATTCTTCTAGAATCTTCCGGAAGAGTTGAAGCTTGGTTGAGTCTACACTAGTACAGAAACAAGAATACGCGTCGGTTGGAAAACGGAATACGCGTCGGTTGTAGCGGCGACGTCTATGACGCAGACGCGTAAAGTCTCGGCTTTAGGCGTCGGTTGTAAACCGACGCCCAAAGTCAATTTTGGGCGTCGGTTCTAAATTTAGAACCGACGCCTAAAGTCAAAAAAAAAAAAATTAACTTTGGGCGTCGGTTTTAACATAAAACCGACGCCCAAAGTATGTTTTGGACGTCGGTTCTAAATGTAGAACCGACGCCTAAAGTCTTTTTTTTTTTTTTTTTTTTTTTTTTTTTTTTTTTTTTTTTTTTTTTTTTTTTTTTTACTTTAGGCGTCGGTTGTAATATTACAACCGACGCCTAAAGTCCTTTTTTTTTTTTTTTTTTGGGGGGGGGGGGGGGGGGGGAGCATCACATTTCTTTCATCCATTCCGTTGCAATAGAAATTCAATAATTCAAATATTGCAATTTATCCATCTAATAACTAAAAATCAACAATACAAAATTAAATCAATAACTAGTTGAAACACCCATACATATATACAAACACATCTATAATATAAATACCCATATATATATATAGACATATATACATTTATATACATTATATATAATACATATATATACATATTATTTACATACATTATACATGCATAGATATTATTACATATATATATTTACATACAATATATATATATATATATAGATAAAAACATATGTATATAAAGAGGGAGGTGGGTCTCTTACGAGATGGTGGAGGCGCGCGGCGGTGGCGGAGGTGCGAGTTCGGTGATTCGGGGAGAGGAAGAATACACGTCGGTTCTTTTACAACCGACGCATAAAGTTTTTTTTTTTTCGTAAAGAATAGGCGTCGGTTCTTCAAAAACCGACGCGTATTCTCCGGTTTTACGCGTCGGTTCTTGAAGAACCGACGCTTATTCTTAAGGTTTAAACTTTACACGTCGGTTGTAATATTACAACCGACGCCCATTCTTCGATTATATTTACAAAAATGCCACCGTCCTTTTATAGGCGTCGGTTTTACTAAAAACCGACGTATATTCCTCATTTTTTTTGGTGATTTCTGTACTAGTGTTAGAACCTTCCGTACTCTTCTAGGACACTCCATTCCTTTCTAGAATGTTCCGTCCAATTCTAGAACATTCCGCACTTTTCTAGAACGTTCCTTCCCCACGCAACATGCTTGCATTTCATAGCTTCTTTCAATATGCGAGATGCATCTTTCAAAGCTCGACCATGGATCTTTCCAGAACGTACTAGCGTAATCAAGTCTCGTAATCTTCTAGAGTCCTACATCTCCTTCGGGTACCTTCCTTCCTTCCTTTTCTTGCATTGGTCTCTTTAAGATTTAGGCATTGCATCCCGCAAGCGTCCTTGGCCTACGAACTTGCGCCTGCCCTGTGCTACTCCAAATGCCTTTGTGTTTGGAGTTGGTTTTCCCTTTTGGTTCTAGTGGTGATTTGGGCTTGATTTTTGAATGGAGCAGTGGCGGTCGGTGCGTTGTGAGAATTGATTTGGGTCTGCCATGGAGGTTTTGGATTGAGTTTTTGAGTTTCTTGAATCGATTATGATGAATGTTGGTGTGGTGGTGTTTTGGTTGTATGGATTTTGGAACTGGCAGGGTGTGATTTGTGACATTGGTGTCAGGTCTTGAATGCAGAGGTTGTGGATTGAGGTTCCGACCATGGCGGTACCGATTGCGTGGAATTGGGGTTGGCTGTGGACTGATGAAGCACTTATGATTGGTGGCGGAGATGGATTACACGATGGTGGTTTGGTTGGCAATGTATAATGTGAAGACTGACGACAGTGAGTATGGAAATGCTCACTCAAATGTCGCAGCGTGTATGTAAGGGAAGAATTGATGTATTGGACCTGATTTATAGACGATTCTTGGAAGTTGAAAGAATTGTAACTGAATTTTGATTGTAAGGATAAATGAGGAGTTGAAATCTTAATGAATAATTATGGAATTGATGATGGACGTTTTCAGTTTCATGAATTTAAATGCCTGGGAGTTATAACTTTGCAAATATTGAAATGAGAACGTGGGTATTGGTTAAAAATATAAATTTAAAGATGATCAATAATTTGGATTCAAAATATATCAAATTTGAAATAAATTAAATTTCGAGCTGAAAACGAAATAATGATTTTTGGACAAGTTTAAAATAGCAAATTGGACTTAAAGATTTAAATGAATAAAATTTTTCTTAAAATTTTAAAACAATTTATATGGTTAGATGAACATGTTTTCATTAGAAATTGGGTGAAGTTGTAGCAACAAGTTTTAATAAATTTAATAATAAATTCTCAGTCGTTACATGATAAGTGTGAACGCAAAATATGTGTGTGTGTATTCCAGAAGAAATTATGAGTACATTCTTGATCCCAACTTAAAATTAACAAAGATATTAGATAAAAATCTATTAACTAATATTAATTTATTTTATATGATTTTTTTATTGGAGAAATATATTAATTTGCATATAATAAATATGAATTTATATCTGTCTTTATAACGTTAAAAAGTGAAATGATTTTTTTCTACATTTTCTAATACGTTCTTAACTTATTAAATTAAAATACATGTTGTGATATTTTAAGAAAATAATATAATATATTTTGTAAATTTCATACAAAATAGTTAATTACATTACTGTTATGGATAATGCGTTGATTGCACTTGATGACGCGTTTAGTCAAATGAAAAATGAAATTGAAAGTATTAAGGATGATTAATTTTAATACTTAACAATTGTTTGTTTTACTAAATTTTGGATTTTGTGAAAAAAAAAAAAAGAATGATAATTAATGATTGAAAGTAAGTCCAATGTAGGTTAGCCTGAGACACACTTTACTAAATAGAACACTTGAGTTCAAGTCTATTGGTGGGTTGAGTTGAGATTTGGATATTTTTGTATATATGTTCAAAAAATAATTAAAAGTAATAATAATTAAGAAATTTTCAATGATATTATGAATGATATGTTTTGCCTCCAAAATTTCTATTAAAAAGATGTTTATATTTATTATTGTTAATTAATAATCGTTTAATATCAATTATTTTTTAAAAACGAAGTAATTCCAAACCGTGTGCAAATATCTGCTATTTTCGATGAAAATAATATCAATTTTTTTAATGAATAACTTCATTTTATTGTGGAAAAATTAATAATCATTTATTATTTAAATAGATAAATTGACTTTTATTATTCAAAGAATCTATTATAATTTGAAATAGTTCTATTTTTGTAAAATTTTAAAAATTATTTTAATATAATATTATTTTTTGTGCATTTTGTATACGGGTAAAAACTATGTATAAGCTGTAAAATTTTGCAGATACCTATTGAAATCGATATTGTTGAATAGCAACTTCCGTGCATCGCATGAGAGAAATACTAGTAATATATAATTAGTGCAAAAGTAATACAATGGCAAAAATTACAAAAAACTTACTTCAAGGAAAACACACACACACACACACCTATTATTATTATTATTATTATTATTATTATTATTATTATTTTGCATTTACACTTGCCAACTATCCTTATATTCACACTTGCAAACCAGCTTCATATATTTGAATTCACACTTGTCAAATCAGTTGCATATATTTTCCCAACAAAAAAATAATCATATAAAATAAAATAATATTAGCTAATAGATTTTTAGCTAAAATCTTTGTTAATTTTAAGTTGGAATCAAAATTGTAACTAAAAAAATTGTCAAGAATGTACACATAATTTCTTTCGAAATGTTTTTCTTTAGTTTATATATTACGTAAAAGTAATAAAATGGTAAAAAATTACAGAAAACGTACTTCAAAGAATACGCACACACACTTACCAATTTTCATATTTTTTGTATTCACATTTGTTAACTATCCTTATTTTGCATTCACACTTAACAAATCAATTTCATATATTTTGAATTCACACTTGTCAACTATCCCCTTTATATATAGTAAGTAAGTAGGGGTGGGTAAAATAATCGAAACCGATATGACCGAACCGAAAAAATCGGAACCGTATGGTTTTAAAAAAATAAAATAGGAAATCGGTTTTGCAACCGAGAACATATTGGTTTTCTGTTCGGTTCCCGGTTCCGCCTTTAGAACCGAAAACTAAAGTTAGAACCGATCTTTGATCCTTATTTATTATTTTTTTATGGTCTTAATTGATTGTCATAAAAATAAAAATAGAAATTGTAATTTTTTGGGTAAAGTGAAAATAATTAATTTCTTTTTATGAAATTTGCTACGTCTCTACCTCATTGTAACCTTTAACTTCACAATTGGATTGAAATTCTTAGTAAATGAAAAATGAATGAGACTAACTTATTAATAAGCGAAGTTGTAAATGACCACGATGGAATTAATTAAAAATTTAAATACAAATATAAAATAATTAATAATAATGTATTTAAAACTCATGATTCATCCCACAAGTTTACTATATTATCATGTTTGAAAAACCTTTTAGGCTATTTGTTTCATATTTTTGTTTATGAATATATCTTCAATTTCATGGAGAATCCTATACTTTCTCTGGGATGAAATGATTTTCGAAATCAATGATCTAGGTATATTCGGTAAAAGTTTATTTCAGGTTATTGGCTCACTTCCCGAGGCCTGATGCTCCTCAATAAGGCTCTCGAAAAATAATTATTATTGTTGACCACAAAATCCGGATGGAACTTGGACCAACACATCTCAGCTCTTCCCTCTTGGACACGTGGACCTCCTGCGCACTGTGACAAATAATCAGTTTGCAAAGGGGCCCGAGGTGGCTCCCGTTTGCACTCCGATGCCTAAGTCAGTACTCATTTTGGGCAAATATATATTGGGTACGGGAAATATAAATGTGTAAAAGAGAGAAAAGGGAGTGAGAGAAATATAGAGTTAAGAATCAGAAGTTGCTAACCCCTCTCTTGGAGACAACTGTGCTTCATTTATAGAGGAACTTCTTCTCTCACGACACGTGGCATACTTTACACTTGTCATCACCCTAGCTCATGGAGGTGACAACCTTGCTTTTCAACCGTAATCATTGCTACATTTCGTAGGGGATGGGCGCCTGTCACGTCTTGGTAAAGATAGTGTCCCATCACTGACTCCATCTCTCTTCTGGTCAGCGCCCCGGCTGGGTATAAAGCATGTCGGCTAGGCGTTAACCAGGTCGGCTTAAAGAGGTGTGCTCGACGTACCACCTCGGTATTCTTCCCAGGTGATACTTTAGGCCTTTAGCTGTGGGCCATGGTCTGTTGGGCCACTATTGGGCCTTCGCTGGTGGATCACTATACCTTTCTTTGGGCCCGGATTCAACACTAGTCCCTCAAATCCGAAGGGATCATTCATGGTCGGGTAGGATTTGCCATGATTTCACAGCATTAATTTTTCAGGGAGTCAATAACGACTTTCCTTAGGTAAGGCTCGGATCCATATCATAGCCGACCATCTGTCTCAGATTTTCTCTCCCTAGTGGCCAGGATCATACCAGCGCATTTCCTAGGCGGCGCATTCAATTCGGAGGGGCTATCGGTATTTATTTTCAAGAAATATATATACATAAAATGGGAGGGGGGCAGCATTTCGCAACGCGTGGCATTCACTGTGGTAGCTGAACGGTTTTGTCCCTCCTTTTGACGGCTGGCGCTTTGATTAGCCCGTTTTCCAAGAAGCATGGGTTACCCACATTAATCGTGCGGCTCACGAAACTCAAGGAATTTAGACCGTTAGGATGCCTATAAATCCTTCCTCATTTTACCATTTCACCTTTTACCATTTTCTTAGGATCTTTGCAGCAATACTTTGGCGAAAGCTTGCACCGTTTCCCTCTTCCTTGCGAGTTTCGTGTCTTTTCTTCAAGGGTTTTCTACCCAGCATCCACCCTTAACGTTCCACAGTTTTTCTTGGCGAGTTCTTCATTCCAAGGGCACAGTGTCACGCATTCGTCTTTTGAAGGTAAATCCCTTGATCCTTGTATATGCAAGACTTTCTTATTTTTAGTTTCTCATTGTGGGTTTGAGAATTTTATTTTTGCACTTTGTTTTTCTTTTGTTGAGTCGACTCTCCTTTAAAACAAAAAGAAAAAATGGAAATAGTTGGGGGAATGGGTTCACAGGAAATGTTAGCGATGGCGGTTCCCGTCAGAGGTTTCTGCCCCATCTCTTTATCGATTTTTAGTTCCCGTTTCTTTAGGGAGCAGGTTAAGAGGAGAAATAGGAAAACCAGTGGCATAATTTATTTGAGTGATTCTGACAGCGAAGAAGAAAAACACCAGAACTACATGGCTCATCTGTCATCCGAGGAGGAATCCGCGCTAAGAGAACTCCGAAGCAAATGAGACAGGGACTTGGGAAGAGAAATGGCGGCGGGCTCCTCTTCAGGTCACCAGGACCTCGGCTTGATTGTTAGGGCACCGTTTAGGGCGCATAGGGAAGAGTTGGGTTTGACTGCTGAGGAGATCGCTCAGGTAGAAGATTGGGTTGACCAGGTCAACAAAGTTTTGGGCTACCATGTCGACCCCGATCCAAACCCAGAGTCATGGAAAAGCAGTGAGGTTGCTACTGAAATCCGAAGGATCGATTTGGCCTCGGCTTCGGAAAAACTCAGGTTGCCAGAAGGGGTCCATCTGGTGCTCCCTACCCCTTCCTGCTGACCTTGCAGCCCTCCCCCAGGCCAGGCGGCCATATGCCACGATGCCCTTTCTTGCGGGATGAGGCTCCCCCTGCATCACTTTTTCAAGGCACTGCTTAGGAGCTATAACTTGTGCCCCTACTAGCTGGCCCCCAATTTCTGGACTCAGGATGTGGGGACTTGGTTGGCGTGGCAAGAGGTCAACCCGGATCATCCCATCTCACTGCACATCATTCACACTCTCTATACTTTGAAGAAATCAGTTAGGAGAGAGAGAGACGTGAGATCGGATGTTAAGGATTGGTATTATTTGTCCCCCAGAGGTTCTTATACTCCCGTTATTACCGGTCACCCTACCTCAATAAAGAACTGGAGGAACCAGTAGTTCTGGGTTGTTGGGGAGTGGCAGAGTTCCCCTGTGGACCCTAGTCCAGAAATTACAGTTCCCCGAACTCTTTCCCTACCTAGTGAGTCTTATATTTGCTTTAGAGTCTTTAAGTGTCATGCGTCTTTTGCTCTTTCATCCATACTCACTTTTCTTGACTGCTTATTAACATATTATTGGCTTATGGCAGGGGACACTTTTGCCCATCTCCTCCCTGACGCAGATCTAGCGGCAGTAAGGCATCTATTTGCCTACAAGGGCACTTTCCAAGGGGTCATACAACAGAACAAATTATTCGTTAAGCACGGTCTTATGCGAGCTATGAGTAAGTTCGCCCCCTTATTGTTGTTACCTCTTGTGTTTGTTTGTTGTTGTTATTTTTTTTTATATATAAACCCTCATTGTCCTCCTTTTCTTGCTAGGTTCCAAAGAATTCCCAAAGATTTCTTTAAAGGGCCTCATGGCTACGAAGGTTCCTCCGGCTCTGCGCCCGGGAGCGAGGTTGAAAGAAAACAGAAAGCGGTTTTGACCGACCTGCAAATTGGGGTGGCCAGGGAAGTGTCTGAGAAGTCTACTACCCAACTTCAGGGTCCTCTCCCAGCTCTACTGCCACCGCCCACTTTGCTGCCAGTGGGTCCCCAACATTACTGGAGAGGCAGATCCTGAAAAAGGCGTCGCCAAAGGAAAAGGGAAGAGGTCGGATAGAGGCGGATCCAAGAGGGGCAGGGAGACTAAGGATGCCCCAGCGCTACCTTCCTTGTCCGAGCACATTTCTGAGCAAGCACTTGAGGAGGAGCCTGCTCCCTTAAAAAGGCTCAGAAGGGGAAAAGGCAAGGAGTCCACTTCCGTACCTCCGCCATCAATGATCGAGGAACTGGAGGACGAGCCATCTATGCCCATGCCGGGCTTGGCTTATGAAGTGACACCAGAGGGGGCGGAAGAGCTTAAGCATATTAAAACCAGCATCCTCCCCAGAGATGTCACTTTCAGCCCTTCGTTGTTCGACTCCCCCAGTTCGCCTGCAGCTAGGGTGGCCTTAATTACCGAACAGTTTTGGACAGAGGGTTGGGCCGCCTTTTCCTCCAGTGCTACTCCGTCTCGGAAGCTGCTCGCTGCCAAGGCTATGAATGCCAGAGCTCTGGCTCTCATTGACGAGGTAGAGTCCTCCGTGGAGGTAGCTCAACGAGATAAGAGGGATGTTGAGACTGCTCTTCGCCACACTGACAATATGCTCAAGGAAATCAATGACCTTAAGGCCCAGCTATCCATAGCCCGCAAATCTTCTTCAGAAGAGAGGGCTAATGCGAAGCGCCTCCAAGAGGACAATGAGAAATTGAAGCATGACCTCCATGCCTCTGAATCAGACGTAGCGGCCTTATGCAAAAAATTGGATGATTCCAATCGTGCACAGTCTATTGCCTCTGAGGCCCTGGCCACCGCTAATGCAGCCAAGTTGAAGCTAGAAGCTGAGGCGGCAGCAGTAAACGAAAAACTGGGGAGGGAGCTGGAGGCTAGGGCGAAAGCAGAGGAGGACCTTGCCTCGCTGGAAAAACACATGCAAACAAGGATCACTGAAGTCTTGGAACAGACTGTCGCGACACAGGTGGAGAATGCTTTAAAAACTAGAGTGTTGGAAGCTGTCCAGGACTTCGAGGACACATTTTAAGAGACCCCTGAGTATGAGGCTATGCAGCGGGTTTTTGGGAACTTAGGGGCTAGGATGGCCTTGGAGGACGTGAAGGAGGCTTTTCCAACCTTGGACCTGTCCTCCATTGAAGCATTCTACCCCGAGCCTCAAGATGCTCCTGCAGATCCTTTAGACGCATTCAGCAAGGGCTCTCTAGAAGGCGTTCCTCCACACTGATCTTCTTCCACCTCGGTCTAGTTGTTAGTTAGTGTTGTTCATTTTTGTTGTTTTCTCCTTCTTCTTTCTCTTTTTTTTTTGTAAGTGCTCCGGCACCTTAATACTGTAAATGCAACCTTTATTTGATCTGTAAATGCCTCATTTTTATGAATTGAATGGTTTATTTACATTTCGTCGTAGCAACGTTTCTAATAATCTGTTTAAGCATGAATATTTCCAAGTGCGAAGGCTTCGTAATTGTATGATGATATGTGGGACTTTGTAAATGTCTAATTGTAAATGTCTAATTGTATGATGATATGTGGGACATTGTAAATGTCTAATTGTAAATGTCTAGTCCCTCAGATCCAACGAGCTTAATGCGTTCACGTTTGCTGGTTGGATCTGATTTAAACCAACTTTTGGGCAGTTTTCACCTTATATTCATTAGCACTTATACTTGTAACTTTGCATGAGCTTCTGCTAATGGCGTGAATATTTTTAACCCATACACCGTGGTCATGTTGTAAATTCGCAAGTCGTTTTGTTTTTACAATGATATAGGGATTTTTACGCTTGATTACACAGTATTTAGTACACATATGTCTTACGGGCGCCTCGCCTAAGCGCATGTAGGAAAGCATCGACAAATTTGTGTAAACGTTTAATATTTCGCACAAGAGGGCGCTCCGTATGTATGGACTAACTTAAAGCGCCAAGGATTTTGGTTTATACGACAATATTTGGTTAAGTTCGAATGATTCCAAACGCATTGCACGATGAATGGCGGTTAATGAGTACATGTACCTTAGATTCGAGTGGTTCGAAGCATTTATGTTTACTAGTAAAATCTGATTGTGACAAACATTCGAACGCGTTTAAAAACTCCCAATTCTTACATGGTGATTGTAGTTTAACCTTATGAGAGTCCCTTGTCCTTAACAATTTTTATGCATAACGTGGACGTATGGCGTCATGACCAAAATAATCTTGGAACGTGCAGTTATCCATTATGTTTGTCTAGTATAGAGATTGGCGTCATGACTAAAATAATCTTAGGTCGTAAAGGAGGAATTTAGTTTTATTGAAAATAGCGGCAAAGGTAGTCCGTGTTCCAAGGATTACATAGAGGTACTCCAGACAGGTCCTCAATTTTGTATGTTCCGGGTACCACCTCAGCAACGACCTTGTAAGGGCCTTCCCAGTTAGGACCTAGAGTCCCTACTCCTGGCTCCTGTGTTGAAGGAAGAACCTTTTTGAGGACCAAGTCCCCAATATTGAAGCGTCGGCTCTTCACCCTTTTATTGTAGTATCGAGCCATCTTTTTCTGGTATTTGGCCATTACCACTTGGGAATCACTCTGCTTTTCCATGAGGAAATCTAAACCGGCCCTTTGCTCTTCCTCGTTCCTAACTTCGTCATAATGAATTAGACGAAGCGAAGGGACGCCGATTTCAACGGAGCATACCGCCTCGGCTCCATAGGCCAGCGAGAAGGGTGTTTCACCAGTAGCGGTGTGCGAGGTAGTTCGAAGCGTCTATAACACTTGTGGTAGCTCGTCTACCCCTGCGCCCTTTCTGAATTCCAACTTCCTTTTCAGGGTATTTTTTATGGTCTTGTTCACTGCTTCGACCTGTCCGTTGGCCTGTGGGTGATGTGGAGATGAGAACAGCTTCTTAATCCCCAAATCGTCACACAACTCATCGACACTTCTGTTTTTGAATTGTTTCGCATTGTCACTAACCAGTGAATGTGGTATCCCGAATCGGCATATGATATTTCTCCAAATGAACTTGGTGGTGTTGGCCTCGGTGATCTTCATCAAAGGTTCTGCTTCGACCCGTTTGGTGAAGTAGTCAATTGCTACTATCGCAAAGCAATTGTTACCAGCTCCTCTAGGCATAGGACCAATAATGTAAACCCCCCACTTTGCAAAAGGCCAAGGGCTAGTCACCACAGTTAGCTCGTGGTGCGGCTGATGTGTTATGGTCGCGTGCCTTTGGCATTTATCGCATTTGCGCACGAAATCATGAGAATCCTTTCGCATAGTAGGCCAAAAATATCCCTGTTTGAGGGCTTTCCGAGCTAGCGATAAAGCCCCGGCATGGTTGCCACATATTCCCTCATGGATTTCTCTCATCACATACTGCCCCTCCTGTAGCCCCACACATCTCAGCAAAGGAGAGGTGTAACTCCGCTTATAAAGTATGTCGTCCAAGAGTACGAAATTCACGGAGTATTTCTGCAACTTCCGAGCTGCTTCTGGCTCATTCGGAACTGTCTGATGTTTTAAATAGGCGATCAGGGGATTCATCTAGGATTCCTCTTCTTTAATCGCCAAGATCTCCGGTCCTGGCTCAATAGAGGAAGTCACCATGTGCTCAACCGGGATTAGATTGTGTAACTCCGAATCGCCGCTACTTGCCAGTTTGGACAGAGCATCGGCATTGGAATTTTCCGTCCTGGGGATGCGTTGCAACTCCATTTTCCCGAATTGCGCAGCCAAATTTCTTACTTTTTTCAAGTAAGCGGCCATAGAGGGTTCTTTGGCAGAAAATTACCCCTTGAACTGGCTCACAACAAGTTTCGAATCGCTATTGGCCACCACAGATTTAATTTTCAGGGCTTTCGCAAGCCTTAACCCGGCTAATAACGCCTCGTATTCAGCAACATTGTTCGAGGCTTTGAATTCGAAGCGGATTGCACTGTGTAATTTAAACCCATCTGGGCTTATTAACACTATTCCTGCGCCGGATCGTCCATCAGCCGAGGACCCGTCAACGAACAATTTCCACTCTTGACCATCATGTTGGCTGTCATCCGTGTTATCTACCATTTCGACCTCAGGTAGATGTGTAAATTCAACTATGAAGTCCGCCAATGCCTGACCCTTTACGGCAGTCCGAGGCGCATAATGTAGGTCGAACTGGCTGATTTCTATCGCCCATTTCAGTAACCTTCCAGAAACATCTGGTTTTTGCAGCACTTGTCTCATGGGGAAGTTGGTCAGCACGTGTATGGAGTGTGATTGAAAATAGGGACGAAGCTTGCGAGACGCTGTGATTAGCGAGAGAGCAAGCTTCTCCATGTCTGGGTAGCCCGTCTCGGCGTCCAGCATAGCTTTGCTCACGTAATACACTGGTAACTGGCTCCCATCCTCCTCTCTAACTAACACCGAGCTAACAGCCTCCTTGGATACGGCCAGATATAGGTAGAGAGGCTCGCCAGTCTTTGGCTTTGATAGCAATAGGGGACGACCCAAAGAAGATTTCAGGTCGGAAAACGCCTGCTCGCATTCCGGTGTCCATTGGAATCGTTTTCCCCCCTTTAGGACCTTAAAGAATGGCAAGCATTTGTCAGTGGATTTTGAGACGAATCGGTTCAAGGCTGCAATTCTTCCTGTTAAGCTTTGCACTTCCTTCGAATTTCGCGGCGACTGCATGTTTAGCAAAGCATTGATTTTGTCCGAATTGGCTTCGATTCCTCTTTTGTTCACCATGAATCCGAGGAATTTCCCAGATGCTACCCCAAAAGCACACTTCGTTGGGTTGAGTTTCATCCGATATCTTCTCAAAACATCAAACGCTTCTGACAGATGGAGGATATGATCCGCAGCGACCATGCTTTTGACCAGCATGTCATCAACATACACCTCCATAGTATTCCCAAATTGTTTCGAGAACATGCGGTTTACCAGCCTCTGATATGTAGCTCCTGCATTCTTCAAGCCAAATGGCATAGCTCTGTAGCAATAGAGTCCCCTATCTGTGATAAATGAAGTATGCTCTTCATCCGATTCGAACATGGGGATTTGATTGTACCCGGAATATGCATCCATGAAGCTTAGCAAATCATGTCCTGCTGTGAAGTCGACCAGTTGATCGATCCGGGGCAATGGAAAGCTGTCTTTGGGACATGCCTGGTTCAAGTTGGAAAAATCAATACACACCCTCAATTTCCCATTGTGCTTTAGTACTAAAACTGGATTTGATACCCACTTCGGGTATCGGGACTCTCTGATGAAGCCATTTTTCAATAGCTTTGCGACCTCGTCTTTCAAGGCCTCATACTTGTCCGAACTCATGGGTCTTCGCTTTTGCCTGTGCCCAGGGCTTCGTGGATCCAGCTAGAGCCGGTGACAGGCCTCCTTAGGATCGATCCCAATCATGTCACCATGCTTCCATGCGAATACATCGAGGTTTTGAAGTAGGAAGTCCTTCAATTGGCTCTTGTATTCGTTTGGCGAGTCCAGTCCGATCTGTAATTCTTTGATTGGATCAAGTGGGTCCACGCCGAAGCATTCCAACTTTTCGGCCGGGGTGGGGCAATTTTCACCCGCCATCCTGGGGTCTAGATCCTTATCTCCAGAAGGCCCTTCACCCAATCTTTCAGGGTCTGGAGCAGCCTCGGCCATGGCTACATCACTGATCATGTTCAACCTTCGATCTTGAAACTTCCGGATTGCATTTGTGTAGCAAGCCCGGGATTCTGTTTGGCTTCCCCTCACAGTTGCAACGCTATGCTCCGTGGGGAACTTCATGCAAATGTATTTGGTATGCGTTACAGCCCCCAAGTCAATAAGACCAGGCCTCCCAATTGAGCCATGATAGGAGGAGATTTTGTCAACCACCAAGAATTCCATAGGGATTCTGGAGAGGGTCGATGCTTGCCCTACTTCAGTCATAAGTGTTATGGATCCTCTGGGGGTTATGCTGTCCCCCGTGAAACCGTATATTGGATCAGGGACTGGAATGAGTGGGGTGCTGATCCCCATCTTATCAAAAGTTACCCCGTAAATCACATTTACCGAGGCACCATCATCCACCATCATTCGTGATAGCCCATTCCGAGCCACCACCACTCTGATAACCAATGCGTCATTGTGTGGGAAGTGCACTCCAACGGCATCGTCTTGCGTGAATGTGATAGGTTCCGTCCGAGGCATCCCAACAGGATGGGAATGGATATGATAGTTCACGTTGGCGGGCTGCTTGGCCTCTCTTATATATCTCTTTTGGGAGTTGTTTGTGCTCCCCCCTGGGTGGGGGCCTCCCAGTATTGTGTCGATTTCGCGAATGGGAAGGTCGGCCACTGGCATAGGTGGTTCCCGTGTATCTTTAGCATGTGCCAAGGCGGTATCTTGAACCTTATTCCTGTCTCTTTGACTATTGTCAATTCTTTCTTTAGTTGAATTCTTCCATGGAGCTCTCCTATTAGCTCGGTTGAACTTCTGGCCACCAGATTTTTAAGTTCTCCCTGTGTCGGGGGGAAGTTACCCCCCTTCTCCCCTGCGCCTTTTGGTCAGCTAACATGTGGATTTCCCTGCAATCCTCTGTTGCGTGACCGTAATATCTATGGTAGACACAGTAAGACCCAATCATGGGCTGTTTTCCAGTTCGGCCGCTTTCCACTCTCCCTTGAGCCGTGGGAGGATTTTGAGAAGGGGTGTTAGAGTGCAAGTGAGGGATAGCTTCCGTGATCTCTGCTGCAAAGCTAGATCCTGTCCCCGGGAACGGACGAGGTGCACCACCTCGGTTACCGCCGACCCTATCCTTGTTTCCTCCCTTTTTGAGGTCCGCTTCATTGGAATATCCAAGGTTGTATCTCCCTTGGGGGTGACTATCTCTGCCCCTAGCCATTTCCTCCGACACAATCTCTTCCTTCATAAGGTCTACCAGGGTATTGTAATCCCTTGGTTTCCTGCTCCAGACATCTCTCCAAAACATGCTGGTCATATCTAGCCCTCCTTTTAAGGCGGAAAACATCTCCGCTTCTGTGATATTTTCACAGATATGCATTTCTTCAGTAAATCTAGCTAGGTAACTTTTCAGAGATTCGTCCCTCCCTTGCCTCAGATCCTGAAGGCGTTGGAGTGGGAGTTGGCCAGGCCTGGAAGAAACAAAGCCATTCTTAAAAGCAGTTTTCATATCCCTCCAACTGTGGATGCTGCCAGGAGGGAGTTTTTTATACCATCGTATGACACTTCCCTCAAGGGTTAAAGCAAAAGCTTTACATTTCAGTGTCGGGGTGGCCCCGACTATTTCCATGCTGGCGCGGTAATTTAACAGGTGATCGTCAGGATCACCTCGGCCAAAGTATTTTGCTATTTCTGGCATCTCAAAGTCGTGGGGTACGGGGCATCTACAGAGTCCCTCTGTGAAGGGACTTACTTCCTCTTCATCATCCAACTCGTATGACGGCGGCTCGCTGTTCTTGTCGTGACCGGAGTACTCCGGATCACGGTATTGGCCATAGAGTGGCGGAGCATACTCCTGCCTTTGTGGTGGTGGAACGCGGTCGTAGTTTGTCCTTTCATGGCTCTGTAATTCGTTGCAGGGATTAGTCTGAACTGCTTCGGCTCTTCTTTTATGCCTATTCCTAGGCTCATGTGCTGATGCCAACCTTTCCGCTCCCGTTCCATGTTGGTCCCTATACATTTGACCCTGCGACAAGGCTTCTTCAGCGCGTCGCTCGCGCCTATTTCTAGGCTCTGCGGCATTGTGCCGACCTGGATCCGTTTGTCCTCGTCGTTGGCCCCTGAATAACCCTCCCATTCGGCTGAAAACACTGCCGGATCTTTCGGGAGAAGCCTCCCTGCGTCTATCTGGGAGTGGGTTTTGTTCCTCATGTGCTTCATGTTCCGGGTCTCGCTCGTAGAAAGGCTCGGATTCCACCTCGGCATATGTCTGTGGATCTTGATAATAATACGAGACAGTGGCCGCCTCGGACGGTGAATGTTTTGGCTGTGAGTATTACTGAGGCATCACGGGTTCGTTCATAACATACCCTCTGGCCATAAAAACATTCATTGCAGCAGTCTGTTCTATTTGCTGCCTCTGCATCTCCAGCATTTGGGCCGCCATGCGTGTCATGTCTCGCATCATGCGACGATTTCGGTGCCGGCGAGGTGGGTTTGGTTGTGCTACTTCCTCATTGGCATTTTCATGGAGTCCCTGAGGAACTTCGCCCTCGCTGTGTTGGCCACTTCTTCCCCTACGGGGGTTAACATCACCATCACTTTCGTTCATGTTTGGGGAAATGCCTTAATTTTATTCTGTTTTTCAAAGATGAGTGGACATTCGTTTCAAAAATCCCCGCCTTTTTCAAGGTTATTAAACTTATATCTCAAAGTTATATGCCTTTTTCCAAGGTTATTACACTTGTGTTTCAAAGTTATTACACCTTTTTTTCAAAGATGACCAGCTTATCTTTCAAAGCTCTTGCCTTTTTCAAGGCCAACCAGCTTATCTTTCAAAGCTCTTGCCTTTTTCCAAGGCCAACCAGCTAATCTTTCAAAGCTCTTGCTTTTTTCCGCTTCTTCGTAAATGGTTCTTCGTCCCTTTTTCAGGACTACCTTTCTATGTATGACTTTTTACCATGTGTTTTCGTGGTTAGCAGTATGGTTTCCCACAGACGGCGCCAAAATGTTGACCACAAAATCCGGATGGACCTTGGACCAACACGTCTCAGCTCCTCCCTCTTGGACACGTGGACCTCCTGCGCACTGTGACAAATAATCAGTTTGCAAAGGGGGCCGAGGTGGCTCCCGTTTGCACTCCGATGCCTAAGTCAGTACTCATTTTGGGCAAATATATATTGGGTGCGGGAAATATAAATGTGTAAAAGAGAGAAAAGGGAGTGAGAGAAATATAGAGTTAAGAATCAGAAGTTGCTAACCCCTCTCTTGGAGACAATTGTGCTTCATTTATAGAGGAACTTCTTGTCTCGGATCACGACACGTGGCATACTTTACATTTGTCATTACAATAGCTCATGGAGGTGACAACCTTGCTTTTCAACCGTAATCATTGCTACATTTCATAGGGGATGGGCACCTTTCACGTCTTGGTAAATGCAATGTCCCATCACTGACTCCATCTCTCTTCTGGTCAGCGCCGTAAAGCGCCCCGGCTGGGTATAAAGCATGTCGGCTAGGCGTTAACCAGGTCGGCTTAAAGAGGTGTGCTCGACGTACCACCTCGGTATTCTTCCCAGGTGATACTTTAGGCCTTTAGCTGTGGGCCATGGTCCGTTGGGCCACTATTGGGCCTTCGCTGGTGGATCACTGTACCTTTCTTTGGGCCCGGATTCAACAATTATTGTAGAATCGAAACCGAACCAAAATCGAATGGTTTGATTCTAATTTGGTTCTTGTGATTCAATGGAACCGAATGGTTCCATCTTACAAGAATCGAAAAAGTAGGGTATGGTTTGGTTTCGGATCTTGAGATACCCGAACCGAACCACCCTACGCCCACCCTTTGTAAATATATGATATGATATATAATAAAGCTTTTAATCTTAAGTGATTTATTTAATAAATAAAAAAATGAATTAAAAATCACTGTTATGAAATATATTTTCTTCGAATAATGAATCATAATGAATCTCAAACAAGGGCTTCGATTGTTCGGACCAATTGTACGTTTTCTTTTGTGATTAAAAAAAGTGAAAATTACCCCTAACCCTACTTTTAAATATTCAAATTTATAAATAAGATCAAACTTAAACAAATTCAAAAATCAGGTCATTATTATAAATTTTAATAATTATTAAATTAAACTAAATTATACTAAACCCTAATTCTAATTTCAACTATTCTCTCTCTCTCTCTCTCTCTCTCTCTCTCTCTCTCTCTCTCTCTCTCTCTCTCTCTCTCTCTCTCTCTCTCTCTCTCTCAACGCCTCCAGCACCCCAACCCTCAATTCAACCCACCGTGCCCCACCCCAATATTGCATCTCTCTCTATGACTCTCAAGCCTCACCATCGTCGTTCAATCGGACTCCAACGACAATAGCGATGGAGGTTGGAGCAGTTGCTGCTAGCAGATCACAGCCACAAGGCCCTGCGATCTGCGCGTGACGACGGGAGCCTGTGCAGCAGAAGGGCACGGCAACAGGTGGAGACTGTGGTGCATATCCTCCGCGTGGGCTATGACCTGGCGAATAGGAGGTGTCCATGAGCGATGTTAGTGGCCGTGCAGTGCGACTTTGTGTGGGCGGGCTATGGGCTGTAGTTGCAGTCCATTTGCTGTCGCCGATTGTCCGTCTGTTTTCTGTCTTGGCATCCTTCTGCATCTGTTTATCATTCTTTTTGTATGGTTGATGATGGATGTTGGTGGTGGGTTGCATTAGGTGGTGATCTTTGCGTGCGTTTGAAGAAGATGGTGATGGTGATGGATAATTTTTTTTTTTTTTTTTGCAGCGGCGTTGGGCCTCGACGTTGAGATGGTGGTGGTTGTGAGCTGATGGTGGTGAGAATGTGACGTGGGCAAGTTTTCGGATATAATGTGACCTAATAATTAATAAGTGAATTGTGACTTAATAATATGATAATTGTGACTTAAAAGATTGGTGACCTCATAATGTGATAAGTTGTGACCTAGAAATAACTCGGGATTGATTAATTTAAAACTTGTGACCTTGCAATTATTTGTGACTTGATAAAATTGTTATTGTGATCTACTATTTGGATAAATTGTGACCCTAAAATTATTTGTGACTTAAGCAATTTACATTTTGTAACCTGAATTTATCTTGTATTGTGACCTAGAAATAACTCGGGATTGATTAATTAAAAACTTGTGACCTTGCAATTATTTGTGACTTGATAAAACTGTTATTGTGACCTACTATTTTGATAAATTGTGACCCTAAAATTATTTGTGACTTAAGTAATTTACATTTTGTAACATGAATTTATCTTGTATTGTGACCTGAATTTATATAATTAATAAAAAAATTTAATTATTTAATTTAGTTAAATAGATACCTGATTTTTGAAATTTTTTAAGTTATATCTTAAAATTGAAATTGTGTATTCAAAACATTTTATATATGTATTTTTCCCTTAAAAAAATCTCCACTTTGGTCCACTTACAAAGAAAAAAATGTATAAAATAAAATAAAATAAAATGAGCTGTACGCAATAAAAGCGTGAATGTAGTGGAATGAAACGCTGCCACGTGTGAAATATTTACGTAAGTAAGACGTATGCACTTTTAAGGAACATGCATTTAAGGATAAGGTTGTCTCCCGTTAAGTCCAAAAAAAGGTTTGAATTGTTATAAATATCTTGGGTGTGAATGACCCATTATGCCCTTGTAAAGTTTATATTATTACAATTGTACCATTATCTACCCCTATAAATAGGGTGCTTCACTCCTTCATTTAACACACAATTGGAATACATAAATTCTCTCTCTATCTCTATATTCTCTCTAATATTTTGATAGTCTTGTTCTATCTAATACTTTGGTAGTTTTACAACACGTTATCAGCACGAGATTCTAGCCAACTGAGTTAAGAAGGTAATAATTTTAAATATATTTTATATATTATGCTACCACCTACATGGTTGGTTTTACCACCTACATGGTTGGTTTTATCAGTTTTAATTATATCATGCTACCACCTACATGGTTGGTTTTACCACCTACATGGTTGGTTTTATCAGTTTTAATTATATCATGCTACCACCTACATGGTTGGTTTTATCAGTTATAATTATATCATGCTACCACCTACATGGTTGGTTTTACCGATTTTAATTATATTATGCTACCACCTACATGGTTGGTTTTACCAGTTTTAATTATATTATGCTACCACCTACATGGTTGGTTTTACCAGTTTTAATTATATTATGCTACCACCTACATGGTTGGTTTTACCAGTTTTAATTATATCATGCTATCACCTACATGGTTGGTTTTACAATTTTTTTAGTATATCATACTACCACCTATATAATTGATTCTACCAGTTTTATTATCGTTGGTTCTACTGGGTTTCTTTAAATATATGATTTAAATGAAATCACATTTTATGTATTTTCAAAAAGGATAAATTTATAATATAATCAATTCATCATTCCAATAAAGTGTACTTACAAAAGTAAAAGTTATTTTTCTTTTTGAAAATTAAAATCACAATTTCAAAAGATGTAATGATTAAACATCACTTCATGAAACATGGTTACATACATACCACATAATTCTTGAAATGCAATTTCTGAAAAATCTTTTGTTAATGTCACTATCATTATACGTATTAATCAATTTATTCTTGATAATTATTATCTGGATTAATTGATACCACAACTTAGATTTACATAGCAATTTCGAAATTTTGTTTCATTGCTACAACAACTTAGAATTATAATTAATATTCCAGAAGAATAAAAACTCGATATAGAAATCATGTCATTAATTCTTTACTGAGATTTTTCAAGGAATTAATTATTTTTCATGTTTGATTGAATAGTTATCCTAATGGCAAATATCACAAAACTCGAGTTCATTGCACTAGATTTATCCGGGAAAAATTATCTATCATGGATCCTAGATGCCGAGATCCATCTTATTTCAAAAGGGCTTGGAGAAACAATCAAAGAAGGAAACAACGAATCCCTGCAGGATCGTGCAAAAGCACTTATTTTCCTTCGTCACCATCTTCATGATGGATTGAAAATAGAATATCTTACTGTGAAGGATCCACAAGAACTCTGGAAAAACTTAAAAGACAGATTTGACCATCAGAGGACTGTAGTCCTCCCAAAAGCCCGTTATGAATGGATGCATCTTCGTTTACAAGATTTTAAAACTGTGAGTGAGTACAATTCTGAACTATTTAGAATATGTTCAAAATTGAATTTATGTGGAGAAAAAATCACTGAAGCAGATATGCTAGAAAAAACATTCTCCACCTTTCACGCCTCAAATGTGCTCCTGCAGCAGCAATATCGTGAGCGTGGTTTTAAAAGGTACTCGGAACTCATATCTTGCCTTTTGGTAGCCGAACAAAATAATGAGTTGTTGATGAAAAATCACGGATTACGTCCAACCGGTTCTGTACCATTTCCTGAAGCAAGTGGTACTGCATTTCCTGAAGCAAATGCTATATCAAGAAATAGACACGGATACAAACGTGGCCGTGGCCGTGGACACGAACGTAGGCGTGGACACGGACATGAACAAGGACGTGGACGTGGAAGGAATTCTGGACAAAATCATCAACAACATGGCCACATGGTTAAAAGGCACAAGGCAAATGAGAATAACATAATCAAACGGCAACACGAAGAAAGTTGCTTCCGATGTGGCATGAAAGGGCATTGGTCACGTACCTGTCGTACGGCAAAACATCTTGTGGACCTTTACCAACAGTCTATCAAAGGAAAAGAAAAAATAGAGACAAATTTAGCTGATTGTCCAGTTAATAGGACACACTTAGATGTCTCTGATTTTTATACTGGTGATATGGAAAATATAGATTAGTTTGCTTTATCAGAAAGTCACGATGTTATTTTGAAATCTTAATATGTATTGTCCGTTTGATGTTAAATTATGTTTAACTTCTTTTTATCATAAATTCACTTTTCTAAAATATCTATTTGATTATATTTTAGATGAATTGCCAAGATACATGTCTTGTTGATAGTGCAACAACACATACTATTCTCCGGAAGAAAAAGTATTTTCTGAACTTAACATTAGCGGAAAATAATGTTAATACAATATGCGGCACATCGAAGATCGTTGAAGGCTCCGGTAAAGCCTATATTATTTTATCAAATAATACACAACTATGTATTAACGATGCACTATACTCAAGCAAATCCAGAAGAAATTTGCTCAGTTTTAAAGATATCCGCTGCAATGGATATCACATTGAAACAATGCAAGAAAACAATATTGAATATCTTTGCATTACTTCTTTTGTATCTGGCCAGAAGCAGATAAAAGAAAAACTTCCGGCACTTCCTTCTGGAATGTATTATACATCCATAAAAGAAGTCGAATCAAACAACGTCACGAACCCGAAGTTCGTAGACTTAAAAAGTTTTAGACTTTGGCATGATCGACTTGGACATCCAGGAGCTATAATGATGCGTCGAATAATTAGCAACTCACATGGACATCCTTTAAAGAACCAGAAGATTCTTTCACCTAATGATTATTCATGTGTTGCTTGCTCGCAAGGGAAATTGGTCATTAGACCTTCCACTACAAAGGTAAATGTTGAATCTCCAACTTTCTTAGAAAGGATTCATGGAGATATATGTGGGCCGATACACCCACCATGTGGACCATTTCGTTATTTTATGGTACTAGTTGATTCTTCTACTAGATGGTCGCATGTCTGTTTACTGTCCACAAGAAATGTAGCATTTTCTAGGCTACTTGCTCAAATAATAAAATTACGAGCTCAATTTCCTGATTACTCAATCAAGACAATTCGTCTTGATAACGCTGGTGAGTTTAGATCACAGAGATTCAATGAGTATTGCATGTCCATTGGGATTGCAATAGAACATTCAGTTTCTCATGTCCATACACAAAATGGGTTAGCGGAGTCATTTATTAAACGTCTACAATTAATTGCTAGACCACTACTCATGAAAACAAAACTCCCAGCTTCTGTTTGGGGTCATGCCATATTACATGCTGCATCATTGATTCGCATAAGACCAACTGCTTATTATCAATACTCACCTCTGCAACTTGCATCTGGTCATGAACCTAATATTTCTCACCTAAGGGTTTTTGGTTGTACTGTCCATGTACCAATCTCTCCCCCACAACGTACCAAAATGGGTCCCCAACGTAGACTTGGGATTTATGTTGGTTTTGATTCACCTTCCATCATTAGGTACCTTGAACCCTTAACGGGTGATTTGTTTACTGCACGTTTTGCAGATTGTCATTTCGATGAAATGAACTTTCCAACTTTAGGAGGAGTAAAGTTGCATCCTGAAAATCAAGATAAAATTTCTTGGAATGAAACAACTCTATCTCACTTTGATCCCCGAAGTAATCAATGTGAGCAAGAGGTTGAGAAAATTATTCATTTGCAAAGAATTGCAAACCAATTACCTGATGAATTTGTTGACACACGAAAAGTGACAAAGTCATATATACCAGCAGAAAACACTCCGGCAAAGATTGATGTCCCTGTAGGACAAACTGCTATAGCAAGTGAACCTCAAAAACGCCAGAAGCGTGGTCGACCAGTTGGTTCAAAAGACATCATACCTCGTAAGAGGAAATTAAACCAACCAAAGACTCCTGGACGAGTAATAATAGAAAAGATTGATCAATCTAATAGTGGTGACATGGTTCCCGCAGAACCACAGATTTCAATGAAACAATCTAATAGTGATGACGTGATTCCTGCAGAATCACAGATGTCCGAGAATAATGAGATTTCAATAAATTATTTGTTATCTCATAAATTATGGGAAAGGGAGAATGTTGTTATAGATGATATTTTTGCCTTCCAAATGGCTCTTGAAATAATTCAGAATAATGATCCTGAGCCACTGTCTGTTAAAGAATGCCAACAGAGAGAGGATTGGCCAAAATGGAAGGAAGCCATGCAGACGGAGTTGAATTCCTTAGAAAAACGAAAGGTGTTCGGACCAGTAGTTCGAACACCTGAAAATATAATCCCTGTAGGATACAAATGGGTCTTTGTAAGGAAAAGAAATGAAAATAATGAAGTTACAAGGTACAAAGCCCGGCTTGTAGCTCAAGGTTTCTCACAAAGACCTGGAATTGATTATGAGGAAACATATTCTCCCGTCATGGACGCCATCACATTCAGATTTTTAATTAGTTTGGCTGTGTCAGAAAGGCTCGATATGCGCCTTATGGATGTAGTAACTGCATATTTATATGGCTCACTTGATAGTGACATATATATGAAAGTCCCTGAAGGACTTAAAGTGCCAGAAATAAATGATACATACCCGAAGAGTATGTTTTCAATCAAATTGCAAAGATCATTATATGGATTGAAACAATCTGGACGTATGTGGTATAATCGCCTCAGCGAATACTTGTTGAATGAGGGTTACAAAAATGATGATATATGCCCATGTGTTTTCATAAAGAAAACAAATATTGGATTTGCAATAGTGGCAGTTTATGTTGATGATTTAAATCTTATTGGAACTCCAGAAGAGCTCAACAAAACTGCTGATTACTTGAAAAATGAATTTGAGATGAAAGATTTGGGAAAAACAAAATTTTGCCTTGGGTTGCAAATTGAACATTTTTCAGAAGGACTATTTGTTCATCAATCTTCATATACAGAAAAGGTTTTGAAGCGATTTTATATGGATATAGCACATCCATTGACATCACCAATGGTCGTTCGATCACTTGATCCAAAAAATGATCCATTTCGCCCACTTGAAGATGGAGAAAATGTTCTTGGTCCAGAAGTACCATATCTAAGTGCAATTGGAGCATTATCATATCTTGCAAATTGCACTAGACCTGATATAGCTTTTTCTGTAAATCTACTCGCAAGATATAGTTCTGCACCAACTCAAAGGCATTGGAATGGTGTTAAACACATTCTTCGTTACCTAAAAGGTACTGTTGATATGGGATTATTTTATTCTCACAATTTGGGATCTTCTTTAGTGGGATATGCAGATGCAGGTTATCTCTCTGATCCACATCAAGCAAAATCACAAACAGGATATGTGTTTACACGTGGTGGGACGGCTATATCGTGGAGATCCGTGAAGCAAACTTTGACAGCAACATCTTCAAATCATTCAGAAATTATTGCAATCCATGAAACAAGTCGAGAATGTATATGGTTGAGAAACATGACTCATCATATCCAATCATCATGTGGATTAGCTTCGACAAAAGATAGTCCAATGATATTGTATGAAGATAATGCAGCTTGTATTGCACAACTTAAAGGAGGCTATATCAAAGGAGATAGAACAAAGCACATTTCTCCAAAATTCTTCTATACACATGAGCTTCAGAAAGCAGGTGATATCGATGTTCAACAAATTCGATCAAGTGATAATGTGGCAGACTTATTCACTAAAGCATTACCTACATCTACACTCAAGAAATTGATACATAAGATAGGAATGCGTCGGCTCAGCGATTTACGATGACTAATATCAGGGGGAGTAGCTGTACTCTTTTTCCTTCGTCTAGGTTTTATCCCACTGGGTTTTCCTAGCAAGGTTTTAATGAGGCAGCATTTATTTTTATACTCCACAATGACTGTACTCTTTTCCTTAGCTTAAGTTTTATTCCACTGGGTTTTCTTAGCAAGGTTTTTAACGAGGCAGACATTGAATATTAGGTCATTCAAGGGGGAGTGTTATAAATATCTTGGGTGTGAATGACCCATTATGCCCTTGTAAAGTTTATATTATTACAATTGTACCATTATCTACCCCTATAAATAGGGTGCTTCACTCCTTCATTTAACACACAATTGGAATACATAAATTCTCTCTCTATCTCTATATTCTCTCTAATATTTTGATAGTCTTGTTCTATCTAATACTTTGGTAGTTTTACAACATGAATAATAATTTTTTGGAGGCTTTATAGACTTATAGTTAAAAAATATGATAATAATTATACGTACAAAATTATGTGAATGTAAGATTAAAAATGAGTTTGAGAAAAAAGGTAATTTAATTAAAGACAAACAGAAACATATTGGATTTTTTTATTATTTATTTTTTTGAAAATTTAACTTTTTCCCGAATAATATATATATATAATTTAGAAGTAGGAAAAAGTTACCTAGTCAAATGCAAAATTATTTATTAGAAAAAAAAAATATTTATTAGGAGAATATGTGTTTGAAAACAACTTTTTGAAAAATGAATTTGAATGGGCGGACAGGAGACGTTTTTGGTGAAAGTTTTAGGTCCTGTTTGATATCAAACATTTTTCATGGGAAATGTTGTTTTTTTTTTTTTTTCCTCCAACTTTTGCATCGTTTGATTGCCTAATTTTTTCATGAGATTTGCTTTCGGACTTTTCTTGAAATCCGTTATTTTCCTAGATTTTGAGGAATTGATTTTCTTGATACTTTGGCGGGAATTGATTTTTCACGAAAGCATTGTTGCCTCGTTTGGTTCTTTTTATTGTTGTTAGTCGACTTATTTTTTTTAGAAATTATTATTATTATTATTACTACAAATGTATGAAAAAAAATTGATTGAAATAACATAATTTTGCTTTACTTTTCATGGAAAATAATGTCAATAAAATAACAAAACTTGAAAATTTTTCTAATATTTCCAACTAGAAAAATTAAACCAATCAAACATATTAAACTTTCAATTTTCAAGAATTCAATTCCCTAAAATTTGTTTTTTTTTCACCCAAATTTCACTATCGCAATTAAATGAACCCTTAGTGTGTTAAACATGTTTTTAACAACACAATTAGTATCATACACATGCGTTGCACGGAAGAACAATATAAATTATTTTACTGTAAATATCATTTCAAAATAGAAAAAAAGTTTGAGTACACAATTTGCTTTGATTAATGATTAAAAATGTCAACAAATGCTAAAAGTAAAAATGAATTAGAAATCTTATAAATTTAGGAAACCTTTTCAATACTATGCCCTTGTTTGAGACCCATTAAATCACAATAATGTGGTTTCTAATAGTAAATTTAGAAGAATGTGTGGTTAAAAAATAAAGAGTCTTTTTTTATTTATTTATAGATTATTTTATCGATACAATGTGTTTTTGAAAATGAGTTTTGAAAAAAAAAAATGAAGTTTGAAATAATGGGTATCAAATATGAGCTTTTGTTTGTACATTTTGCGGTTGTCTAACTTTTGTATTGCACAAAAGTTATTATAAACAAAATATATTTCAAATAAAAAAAAAGGTTTGAATAGTGATTTTTTTGAAATTGTGTGGTTAAAAACTATGGTATTTATTTAGTTATACGTATAAAATATTATGCGAATATGTGGTTAAAAATGAGTTTTAAAAAAATAGTGATTTAATTTAATGAAAGACAAACTAATACATATTGGATTTTTTTTTTTATTTATATTTTGAAAATTTAACTTTTTCTCGGATAATGTAAAGATTGAAAAGTAGGAGAAAAGTTATCTACTATCAAGTCAAATGCAAAAATATTTATTAGGAGAATATGTGTTTGAAATAACTTTTTTAAAAATGAGTTTAAAATTTTTGAATGGGGAATAGGGACACGTTTTTTTTTGAAAATTCTAGTGTTTTTAAACATGTATTTAACCACACAATTTTTTAAAATACTTTTTAACCACAAATATTTTTTCTCCTTCATATTACAACCACTTATTTTTTTTAGAAAACAAGAAAAAATTTGTTTTTAAATGCAAAACTTTTAACAAACAAAGCCTAAGATATATCATTAGAGAAAAATAAAATCAGTTCAAATATCTTTTTAAGAGAAATACACGAAGCATGTTATACGTTTGTCGTCAAGAATACGGTCTTTCAAGTAACTGAACTCTCAGACAAGTTTTGTTCTTTTTTATCATTTAAGTCACGGTGATGATACAATCACCTCGGGGTCGAGGTGACCGCCCCCTTACATGGAGGGGGCGGAGCCCACTTCCGACAAGTGGGCTCCGCCCGCTCCATGTGAGGGGGCGGTCACCTTGGGGGTAAGCAACGAAGTGTTTTTATCATTTTTCTTAAGCCACTATTCGAAGGCTTTTTTTTGGTTTATTTCAGAGATTTTTTAACGTTTGCATGGATCTCGAAGCATTTTGAGGGTTAAAAATTGAAGAGAGAAAAGATGTATGGTTAAAAAGTTGTATTGAAAATTGTAGAAAAAAAAAAAAAGTTTACCGAACACATGCTTAACCCTTGTTTGAACCTCTATTTAGTGCAAAGATCACGTCGCTAACAATTAAAATGAAAACTTAGACGATATGTAAGAAATAACAACCTCTCAAGACAATGTCTCAATGATGGGTGCTTTATTTATGAAGATTACAACAAAAACAAAACGTCTTCAAGGGATGTAAGCACACAAAGTAAACAAAAATTGACAAGGAACTTGAAATGAAAGTAAATTACATAATTTTCTTTGGAGAGTTGATTGATTGATTTTTTTTTTCATATTCTCTTTTCTCTTTTATACTCATTGAACAATTTTCTCGTCCGAAACCGTTTGTAAACCACTTTATCGTTCTGTAACACCCCACTTTCTTGATAATGAACGACTTGTCAAGAAATCATCGTGTATAACTGCTGCCATTACTTCAATACTCAATCTAATTTTCCAGATCGTTGGGATGTAATAAGGTTGTTCATTAACTGCTTAATAACTGCCATTTTATAATAATGAATCATCGCGATCATCTAGACTTTGGACGTTTTCCAGGCTTGGGCGATTCTGGTCTCCTCGCTCCATCTCTCTGCTTGTAGGCCTGCACGTGGGTCCATTTACATCTATTCCCTAAACTCTTCAAATATGCCTTGTTCCTTGGGTATTTTTATGTGTCAACAACATTATTCTTAACAAAGTATTTATTTGGTAAATAAAATAAACTGATTTATAAATCAATTTATAAATTATACAATTTCTCAAATAATTTTTTAATAACACATCTTTAATCTCTGCAATTTTCAACACTATTATTTACCTCAAAATCATAAATAAGTCAATTTATAAATCAAATTGTGTTACCACAAAAATAAAAAATAAAAAATACTTGATTTATTTATAAACTTTTTTTTTGATAAAATGCATAATTGAAAATGAACTGTAAAAATTAATTTAAATAAAAAAATGAGGCTCAAAAGACAAACCTGTGCTCAGCTCAACTGTTCATTCAATCTATCAGTTGACAATGACACCACTATTGATTACATGTTTCCTCTCAATCCTAATACTATTTAGTTTATAAAATAATTTATTTAAGATTTTAAAGTAAAAAGCAATAGTTGAAAATCGAAAAGACAAAATGTACGTGATTAAAAAGTAATTGAAAAATTATATAATTTATAAATTAATTTATTTTGTTTACCAAACGAATTCTTGATTTGCTAGTAATAAAAAAATTATAATTTATTTTTGTTTTAAAAATTATTTATTATATATATATATATATATATATATATATATATATATATATATATATATATATATATAACAATGACACCACTATTAAAAATATCATTTCCCAAATTGATTACACGATTCCTCTCAGTCCTAATACTATTTAATTTATAAACTAATTTATTTATAATTTTAAAATAAAAAGTAATAGTGGAAAATTGAAAAGAAAAAATGTGTATTGTTAAAAAAGTGTTTGAAAAATTATATAATTTATCAATATATTTATAATTTAATTTATTTTACTTACCAAACAGATTCTTGATTTGCTAGTAAAACAATTATAATTTATTTTTGTTTTAAAAATTATTTATTATATATATATATATATATATATATATATATATATATATATATTGAAAGTATTATCTGAATAAGTTTTAAGAACGAATGATTTATTATCTCAATTTTATTAGACCGTTGACTTTGTCATCCCATTAGCAAACAATATATTTTGTAAATCATAATTCAGAAACAAATATTAAGCAGTCAGGGGAAAAAAAGTGTTAAAAAGAAAAATAATGGAAACAACGTAGGACTTTCCAAGCAATAACGGTTTACACATTCCAATATGCCCAATAAGAAAGAGACAACCATCACCATTTCTAACATACATATTATTTTTTAATTGTACATACCTTTGACAAGTCTCTCTCCACCATTTCCTGTGTTGGAAAAAAATAAAAACAGAATCTTTACAGTAGCTAGATCTCTTATGATAATCATTTCATTGAAAATTAAGCTTAACACAATTTCTAGTAAATTTTAATGGGGAATTGCTTTGGATCTCAAGAACCTAATCTCTCTAGCTCCACTAGAGCTTCCACTTCTACACCAGGTAGGGGTTACCCTTTTTTTTTTTTTCTGAAATGGGCAGGGGTTACTTTTTGTTACTTCATTTTGTGTTAATATCAGAATATGTGCTGTTTCCTTTTATGGGTTTTTGAGAATTCAAGTGTATCTTGAGGGGTTTCTTTTGTTTGTTTGTTCTTTGTATTTATACTAGAATATATGCTGTTTCCTTTGTGGGTCTTTGAGAATTCATGAATATCTTGATTTTTGCTTTAGAAAAGTGATGTTTTCTTTCTTTGTTTGTCCCACTACTTTTTTAGACATTATCCATTTCGATTAGATGTATGAATTGCCATTTTTGTAAAAATAAATAAATAAATAAAAATTAAGGGGAGTATTTTTCTTGTTATTTTCTTGATTGAGCAGAAAGCGCAAATTCTCTTGTATTTACATTAGTATATGGTTGTGCTATCCATATTTTAGCGTCGACGTCGCGTAATTACAGCAGTGGTGGAGGTCTTTCTGCGACGAGCAGCAGTGCGGGGCTTAGCCGATTTTCTGATGATACGTATGGGTCTGGAGAAATATTGCCAACATCAAATTTGAAGACTTACACTTTTGCTGATTTGAAGTTTGCCACAAAGAACTTCAAGCCTGATATGATTTTGGGGGTTGGAGGCTTCGGAACTGTATTTAAGGGTTGGGTAGATCCGACGACACTTGCACCTTCTAAAGTTGGTACTGGAATGATGGTAGCTATTAAGAAATTGAACCCTGAGAGCACACAAGGGTTTGAAGAATGGCAGGTGATGTTACTGAAATTGCTTGGTTTGAATTATTTAAGTAATTTAATGGCTTAATTCAAATCCAGTTTTTCCCCTGTTGGTACACTACTTTGTAGATGTCCAGGTTATATATATATATTGCAGAATGTAAGATTGTCTATTTATGTGATTGTATTTCATTTGGAAAATGTTTAAGCTGTAACTGTGTATTTCTGTGCTCGGAGTCGGGAACATTATTAAATGAAGTTATCTTCATTTTTGTTGTCATTGTTTCATGAATCATATTTCTACTTTCTGTCTCAACGTCTTCAATCGAGTGACTGTTCAATGATCTTTCTTTCTTATATCGTATGCCTTTAGTTAATACTTACAATGCTTTCACTTAAATCGGAAATGCAGTCAGAAGTCAACTTTTTAGGAAGGCTTTCACATCCTAACTTAGTTAAGCTCCATGGATATTGTTGGGAAGATAAAGAGCTTTTACTTGTATACGAGTTTATGCCGAGGGGAAGCCTGGAAAACCATCTTTTTAGAAGTAAGAATTTGACCCGGAAAATGAGAGAAAAGCAAAGAATGGGGGAAAAAATTCTTATGCTTATTTTTAGTCTGGTTGTTTATGCAGGAAATGTTGCATTTGAACCCTTATCATGGGACATACGACTCAAAATAGCTATAGGAGCTGCTCGGGGCCTAGCTTTTTTGCACACTTCAGAAAAACAAGTTATATACAGAGACTTCAAGGCCTCCAACATCCTACTTGATAAGGTATGATTTTGTTGAATAGTTCGTTAATCTTTTCGAGTCCTTACTATTAGTTATAACCTAGATGAATAGTTCTTTATTTAAGTTATGTCCCAAAAACTATTTCGACACTTACATATGACTCTGTAGGTTGTTGTCCTCATATTCATTTGCTATAGAGCGCTTACAGAGAATTCAAAATTTGAGCTTCACCCATTGTAATTTGTAAACGTGACAGAAGTAATTGAAAGACCTGATCATAAATCTTAAATTGGGCTCTATTCTTTAACAATGTATCATTTATAAATTGGTTTATTTAAGTTTTTGAGGTAAAATGTGTGGTTGAAAAGTGGACTGAGAAAATGTGTGTGATTAAAAAGTGGTGTAGGAAATTATGTTGTTTATAAATTGGTTTATAATTTGTAATGATTGCGTTAAAGAATAGAGGCTTGGTTGCGGGCCTGTGGTGCCAGTTGTAATATTTCCTTTTACTCTAATCTTTTCTCTCCGCCCTTACCGAGTGCTATTCAGGTACTAAGCAAACATCTAAAACTATAGAGAGAAGTTTTTGAAGTCATTGTTTCCTGGAAGCAGATCCTGCATCTTCAAGTATATGCTGTCGATGTACAAGTAATTTAGAGTTGTGGATGTATCATTGTACTCCCATCCTGGGTGGTCCATATAAAGCCCGTAGATTGCTGGATGATTTGAATTCAATAGAGATTATATGAAATAATGATTATAATTATTGATCGAATATTTATATTTCTAATAGAACGGATTCGAGCAAACTCTTATGTTTTAACATCTTTTCCATAAAATGCCAAGATGACATGCCCATTAGATCAGTCTTTATTGTCATGTCCACTTGTTTCAAGATCTTCCTTCTATCTCTAATGTAACTCTGTGCTGGTTGAAGTAAGAGTCCGTTTGGTCCCATTTCTTTTTCAATTTTTTGAGGAATTTTGTGTTTTTGAGAAAATTTGTGATTGAAAAGTGGCGTGTCTCATAGAAATATGTGGTTCAAAATGAATGTGAGAAAATTTTAAAAAAACACATGGGACCAAACTGTCCTAAATTAGTGGAATGTTACATAAATGTTTTTGCTTATAGTTTAGCTCTCTAATGATGTTTTCTTGTATTGTGCAGAATTATAATGCAAAAATATCAGATTTTGGCTTAGCAAAATTAGGGCCCCCAGAGGGGGATTCACACGTTACAACCCGAGTTATGGGAACACATGGTTATGCCGCTCCTGAATATGTTGCAACAGGTGAGTGTCTATTTGATTGTATGATATACCTTTCTTTAGCGCCTTCTTGAACTATCTTTCTTGTTAAATCTGATATCAGTAATGGATAAAACTCGGCATTTTAAACTGAATTGGATTTGTTGAAAACATATCGTATTTTTGAAAAACAGGTCATCTCTATGTAAAGAGTGACGTGTATGGCTTTGGCGTGGTTCTGCTTGAGATTTTGACGGGCTTACGCGCACTTGATAACAGACGACCTAGTGGGCAGAAGAATTTGGTTGATTATGCTAAACCCTCTCTCTATCAGAAAAGGAAGCTAATGACCATTATGGATTCGCGGATGGAAGGCCAATATTCTTCAAAGGCGGCATCACAAGCCGCTCACCTCGCTTTAAGATGCCTTGAATCAGAACCCAAAAAGCGGCCTTCAATGAAAGAAGTTGGAGGGGCGTTGGAACAAATTGCAGCTATTGGAAAACCAAAAGAATCCAAAAGTAAGTCTACGCGTTCTTCATCTCATCGCCATCACCATGGAGATAGAGTAGGATCAGGAAGATAAGACGGACTAATATGTTTGACGTCGCAATTTGTAAGTTCCCACGTCATAATTTGTTTAATTTCAATTTATTAAAATTATTTAGTTTTATTTTATCAAATGCTCAATTCCTTTGTTAGGAGATTTTACTTTACATGAGGTGAATGCGGTGGTGTTTGCACAATGAGTAAATGATTCTAAAATTGTTTGTAGTCACAAGAATTGTTGTGAAATCTTTATAAATCGACAAATTTTATGCATAACATAATTTTAACGTTGTTGCCTTTTGGATATGATATTTTATGGATTTTGGAACCTTTTGCATTATTTAATGTTTAATGTAGTTTAGTGAAATTTTTTATGCAATCGCATGAACGTAATATAATATTTCATAAGGAAAGAAAATTTGTTGTTAGTTAAAAAAATTATCTATTTTGTGTCATAATGTGTTTTATAAGGGATTTAAAAGAAAAAAGTGCTGATATCTCATTTAGAGAATTTTGGAATGAAGAAGAATATTTTAAAAGAGAGACTCAAATGGTAATAAATAAATAAATAAATAAGAGCAAATGACAGATATCTCATTGGATGTATCTCAAACACCCCGTTTACAATTTCGCTGCCGACTTCCTCCTCTAAATACCCTGCATGCTTTAATAAATTTTGTCAAAAATTGCTCAAGCCAAATTGTGTTTATCCAAAGTAAACACATTTTTCAATTTTCTGTTTTGAGAAATAATTTTCGAAATAACATTAATAATGCATTTTTCAATTTTCTCGAAATACTCAAAGTTGAAACATAAAGGGATCGATACCTAAATCTCTATTTATTTCAATAACCGTGCCTTGAAAGCAACACAATTCTTTGAGAAAATCACGTTGTTTAATGCTGAATTCATGCTTCCGCGTTGACATAAATCGTTAAGCTTCTGTTTGGTAAACCGTTTATAAACGGCTATTTACAATAACGACGTGATAATATTTTATTGATCCATTTTTTGAGAAGTAAAAATTGGTGGGGTGAGAATCTTTAACTAGTAGAGATTGTCGACCTTTCACTAAAAAAAAATAATAATAAAAAATAAAAAATCGTCCAATGAAATTTTGTCCCATGAGCATTCATAACAAATTTTACCAAATAGAGGAAAAATGTCCTGGACAAGAATGTTCATTTGTCTTGCGTAGAAGGCGAATATTCTTTCCGTTTTGTAGACCGAAGAAGAGGAAAGTAATCAATCAACAGTGATATTCAGTACTTATAAATTGAGCAGAGAAGCCATTTAATGCAATTTCTGTTGGGAACCCGAGTTGTTCTACTCACAAAAATTAATTTCTTGTGATAGATCATCCCGTTACAAGATTTTCTGTTCTATGTATTCAACTTGAAATAAATAATTTTGTGCACACAAAAGAAAGAGATATTACCCTTATAGCGTGCTTTACAATAATCTCTTTTCGCTGCTTCTTGATTTCACCAAAGCTTCAAACCCTCAAACTTTCATCGGTGTTCTCCAATGACAGCTGTGCAGGTGTGTGGTCACCTTTTTCAAAACCTAGGTTAAACTAGGATTATGATTTCTTTGTAAAGAGAAAACACACACTACACACTTTTGTGTGTGTCTCGCCACTTTGCCAATTAGGTTAAGAAAAATAGTTTTAGGAGACTATTTGTAACATCTTTACATTTCAAAACCCTACCAGGCTTAGTACCATAACCCAGGCCCATTTCTGCACAGCCCAATACAGGTAGTAAGCCTGTACAAACCCATTATAGTGAAGCCACCGAGGGAACCTGATCGGACCCAATTAAACTAAGATCCAATAAATTAATTATGACCCGATCAACTCTTGATCAGTCAAAATTAATTTATTAATCACGTTCTATTCCACTAAAAGAACGAGATTGCACTCTTAGTAAAATTGAATTTACTGAAACAATTAATCAATAATTATATCCTCTGACTTATCGTTCTTACATGTTACCCCCGTCGATCAACTCGAATATTCGGAGCAAGTTACAATGACCAAAATGCCCTTCTCTAAATATTCATAAATTCTCAACTCTCATCTTCTATCTGACAGTTCGATGTGATCTCATCACATCATAGAATTCAACAGTCACTGTCGAATTACTGAGCTCAGATTCAACTGTCCACTAGAAGAACCAGTGAGATTATGATCATACCTAAAAGGTGACGGATTCCATAATACGAATATATGTTCCTTGTTAGTTCACTTTAATTACCAAAGTACCGAGTTATTGGTCATCAATTTGATCTCACACATTGATACCTCAAAGAACTTCAAGTTAGTAATCGAAGTCCATTATCCGATTAGGATTAAGGTCCCACATATGATAATCAAGTGAAATTAAATTTGTATGGTCAATGTCACAAATTAATTTCACGTGGTCCCGTCCAATACGTTCCAAATGTACTCTCAATTTTATTACCAAAGTCAAAGATAGACTTTAATAAAATCGAGACGATTTTATAAAAATAAATTGTCCATATTTATTTACTGATCGTGAACGTTAATTTTAGATCGAATCACAAATTGAATCTTTCTGTGTTTAACAACTTAAACACTCAATTTGTAATATCAAATCGACCCGTGGACAAACGCAACTTTATATTAATACAATCAATAAACCTTTTATTTCGAATGTCGTGAATTATACTCTATGAGCATATATAATTCCAACAATCTCCCACTTGCCCTAAGAGTATACATGAAACATCGAATCATCCATCTTGTCAACACCATCATTACACTAATGATTATGTCATCAACCAAGATAGTAACTCCTTTCGATGTAAGTCACGGTTGTATAACAAACAATCCAAGATTATGTTATACCCAATCAATTAACCACATTATCTCCCAACTATATTCCAATTTTGACGACTCTCGAGAGTCCTAGTCAAATCAGATCTTAATTAGTTTTAATCCATCAGATCACAAACTGAATAGATAAGCAAATATTTACTCGTTTTCCGAAAACGCTTCAGTATATGCTTTACCTCTATTCAATGATCTGATCCTGGATCAAACTAATAATCATCAACAATATCCCCAGCATAAGATATGACCTATCTAGTGCAAAGTAAGACTTCCTATAGCCGGAGCATAAGGAATCTTCTCTATCTTACCATGAGTCTTATGAGAATACTCATAAGATAGATAAAGTTCACAAAGAACATTATTCCTTTCAAGACTTCAATATTGCAAATGTAGATAGTATCTTATTATTACATGAAACTTGAGACTATTCTATTCCATTTTTCTCTCACTCCAAAAAGTACGGATGTCTATAAAAATAGACAGTCATCTACAAGTCCTTCAAGTCTAATTGCTGGTACCAACTACTATTTAATGAAAATACTCTCACACATAAGTAGAGTGTCATTCAAATAAATAGTCGCCAAAACTGTCTCATCTTTCTATATACACGAGTATACTTAAGATATATCAAGATTTTGATCAAGAACATGTATCACAATGGTTCTATCAAATTCTATATTCCATATCTTGAACAATTACCCAAATCCAAAGTTGGAAACTTGTAAGTCATGAATTTTACTTTCATGGTCTTTAATATGAACTCATCAGATTACACTTTGTAAATGATTTCCTCAAGATGCATTCAAGAAACAACATCTTGACATCCATTTGTCGTACCTCATTTTCACAATGAACGACAATGGATAAAAGATTCAAGTAAACTTTTGCATGGCTATTGGCGAGAAGGGTTTCACAAACCCACAACCATAAGCCTTGCACTAAAGGTATCAACCTTTCCATCTACCATTCTTTTATCATCTTAAAAATCATCACACCCTATAGGTTTGACCCCATTGGGTGCGTCTACAAATATCCAAACTTGTTGGATTACTAGGAATCTAATTCCGAGTTCACATTCACCTTCCATGATTTCAAGTCTATGACTTCTACCACTTCCCTAAATGAGGAGTTCTTCTCTTATTTCAGTAGAGACTATCTAAAAAGACTCTCCGTAGAATAAGCGTCAAGAAGGTGGTCTTACAACCCTCCCACTTCAATTAGTCGCTGGAAGTGTATTTCCATTATGTCCAAACAGAGTCCATTCCTCTTCTCCCACTACTTGGTATATCCCTAATTGGGATCAACCTCTTCACTGCCTCTTTATGAACATAAAGAAGAGACAGAACAGTGAGAACAACTTCGACTACAACCTTTGGTTTTCCCCTGTCCATTGTGATCACCAGGCAAGAATAGTGGTTGAACCACTTGCCCATTCTCCCACTAGGATCAGCAACCATCGGTTCCGTAGGAAGTTCCAAATCATCAAGATTAATTCTATGCGGAAATCTGGAATCAAGTTGTTTGAACCACGTTCTAACATCTCATCCAATAGAATTTTACTTGTTGATTTGTATTCTTCTATATGCCTTATCCTCTAAGAAAGCTACATTTGTACTCAAAAAATACTTTCTTGACCAGAGGATTATAGAAGAAATAATTTCTAGTTTCGTTGCATGCCTTATAATCAAACCTTCATTGTTGCCTACATCTCGTCAATCTTTGCTTTCAGCTAGTGTGCCAAAATTCCCCAAATCTGAATGTGGTGTAGACTGGGCTTGCACCAATGCCACAACTCTAGGGGTATTTCAGGAAACGAATCAATGATACTAGGCTATGAAGGAACCTAACTATCTCCGGTATACATTCCCAAATGAAACTAGTAACGAGGATAACTCATCATTGATTTGGTAATACCTTGTTCTCCTTTTCCGATAAATGGTTCCTAAACTCATATGAGAGATACACAAACCTCGATGAAATCGAAGTATCTCGATTCTCTTAATTACTTCTCAACTTCTGTCCAAGATTCTAGAAATTCTTCAACATTTCAGATCAATGAGTATTAAGTATAGAATCGAGATCTGGAGTGATCATCAATAAAAGTGATGAATTACTCGTACTCTCTCATATCTTGAGTACCAAAGAATCCACACATATCGAAGTGTATTAATCCCCAAAGTCTTAAGTCCATTTAATGTATAAGGACTCTTGGTTATCTAATCCTCTAAACAAGATTCAGAAAACAATATAGATTCCACCTCAGATCCTTTTGAGGTCCATTCCTTACTAGTATTAGAATCGAGTTTTGGATAAGTGTAACCAAGCTTAAGATCTTAATCATTTTACCCTCTAAATAAAATTCAAAAGCCCACATAGATTCCACCTCCAAAATACTTAGAGGCTATCTTTACTAGTCTTTCAATCTTATTTAGATAAATATGATTATCTTAAGATCTTATCAAAGAGTTCATTAATACAAGGAATCATCTATCCCTTATCATTTGTAGTAATATTACACTTAGAACCATTTACAAGGCTTTGAGATTGTTAACCATTTGTCTCGCAATAATAAGATCATTATTTAACTTAATTTCAACTAATAACTGGAGATTAAGTGTCAAATAATTCGCTCAAATAATAAAGATACAAAATAACAATCAAATTGTTTCGCAAACATAAAAGCCCAACGGCTCTTTCCATATTACCGTACACGTGCTTATCCTTATAGTATACTCTATCTCATTGTATCATTTGGTCACCTAGGACCATATTGCAACAACTTGCAATAGTGATCAGTTATTCTAGAATCTATAATCAAGATAGACTCAATTATTAACCATAACACAATGAATAGAGTCTTACTCCATTATAGAGTTTTCAGGGAAGGCTACCTCCTCATTAATCCTATCTTTGGTCAAAAGCAAAAAGGTTAGAGGCCTACCATACTATCCGTTGCTTTAAAATAATCTCTTCTCTATGAATAGCTTGCATTGAACCATTCAGGTACATGTTCATCCTGGTGAATATAGTCCACACTGAACCGCAAGAGATCATCTTAAAAGATTTTTCAAGCATTATGTCACATGAATCAATGTTTGCAAGTGGAACCTCCACCACGTTAAAGTGACCAATCATGTTTTACCAAATGGTCTCTTGTAAAAATCGTGATTGATTCATAAGTAGAGATATATTATAGCTTGATAGCATATTTTGTATAACTCCATAATTAAAATGTTCAAATTATCATAAATACTCTTCCATCGAGAAAATAAATATGGTACCCTATTTTAATGTCTTTATTGCGATGTACTTGACGTGAGAATCAAAACTATCCAATAAACCATCTCATCAAAATAAAATCATTTTCATTGAAAGATTTATAATTATTTTGAACAAGGATCTTCTAGCACGAACAAATGTCATAAGTGGAAAGAATTATAACGAGACATGTTACAGTTTTCGCAAATTAGTTGGTGATGTCTAAACATATAACTAGTTGTGGAAATACGACATTCAAATAAAATAAATGTATTAAACACGAGTTGCATAAACGATGAATACTTTCATATATGATGCATGAAGAAAAATTATGCACAAGTAGACCTCAAACTACTATAATATGACGACAACCTAAAACCCCAAAATCTTAAACACATTTCTCCATAGGAGAAATAAATGTGATTTATGGTTATGCTGGGACCCTCCCACTAAATTAAATATATCTAGCATCTCATGCAATATTTAATTTATAGTCGTTAAAATCTGGCCATCATTGACATCGTTTGATATTCTATAGGAAGTCCCCACGATGTCATTGATTTAAGTGTCTAACCCCTGTATTAATAATATTTCAAGTACCAAATTAATTATGTCACCTATAGGGTAATCATGATTAATTCACACTTAAAAAATCATCACCTAATTGGGCCCAATCCAGTAACGAAAACAGTGCAGCCCTCCTATAGGGAGACTAATTAGATTAGCACGAGGCATACACAAATTTTTACTAATGGACTAATAGGGGAGGTCGTGAGTTCAAAAATTGCACCCTCGCTCACTTAATATTTTGAACTCTTGGGTTTTAATTAATAATTACCTAATCAATTTTAATTCTTAAAATCAATTTAATTATTAATAAATATATTTATTTTCTAATCTAACATTTAGAAAAGAAAATAAAATATAAAACAATGCATGACAGTATAGTATCTAGAGCGGTGTTTATGCGATCTACATGACATGTTATTTAATGACATTCATTCACAAATTATTAAAGCAATAAATAAATAAATGCAATAATAAAACAAATATGAACATAATTTATGACCAAACCTAGACACAAAAATTACAAATTAATTAAAGAGTCTATTGAGCCACAAGCCGGCCCAATCCTTCAATTTCCATGTGCAAGTGTCCATTCCAAATCTGCAAAGTTTCAGTCTTCAACCCAAATGTCAAAATGTAATGATCCAATTAAATATTCCAGCCCATTGTAAAATTCAGTCCACATTGCATTGGCTCAGCTAAATAATTTAGCCCACATTGCAATTAATAAAAATGGATCAATTTTACAATTTCTGGGCCATATTTAATTTCATCAAAATCTGGCCCAAATGAATATTGAGCATTTTAGTCCAAAACCAGAATCTGGCCCAACTTGAAGATAACACAAATACCGGCCCAATCCATTGGACCCATCTTCCTCTTGACAATTGCATGGCAGTAACCTAGCAAAATTCAAAAGAAACGCAGCTGCCATCTTCATCAATGCCATCGCTGAAAAATGCTGCAACCACTGCGGCCACAACAGCAGCTTCATGAACCACCGCTGCTGCCGCCTTCACCGCCCAGCAACCTCGCCACGCACAGGCGACGGGATATCTACAGAAACGCAGCAGCGATATAAGTCCGCTGTCGAAACTTGTTCTTCTGGAGAGAAAACTGAATATCACCGAGAAAGCGAACTCCATGGTACTGCCCCTTTGCCACGACCGCGCATCGTCAGAGTTTAAAACACTACTGCTTCACGCGTATGGTTGCAGCACACCCACGTTGTTGCGCTCCTCATTTGCAGCTATTAGTGGTTTCGCCGCACCACAGTTAAGACAAGACGGCAGCGCCTTCGACCTTCGACCGCATCAGCCGCACCCAGTGGGTGCCCCTGCTGATTTTCTAAATTTTTAGCAAAGTTACATTGCAGGTCCTTGTGCCTTTGAAGAAGATGAAGAGTGGTCCTTCTTCTGAAATTGCATCAGCAGCCCCTCAGAATTAAAACGGCAGATCTGGTCCTTCAAATTTTACAATTACAATAGAAATAATACAAACCAAAATTCTATTGCAAAATTTAAATTCAAAGGGGAAAACATGGAGTCGTAATCCACCCCCTTTGTTACAAGACTCGATAATACAAATACAAGATTTTACAAAATAAAATCTAAGGCCATAAATTAGTTCAATAAAACATCATCCATCTAATAACAACATAAATCACATAATCCTAACACCGCTCAACTAACACATGCATAACAAAATTATTTATTCCTAAATACACAAAACAGTATCAAAAACTTGACGCTCTGATACTAATTGTTGGGAACCCGGGTTGTTCTACTCAAAAAAATTAATTTCTTGTGATAGATCATCCCGTTACAGGATTTTCTGTTCTATGTATTCAACTTGGAATAAATAATTTTGTGCACACAAAAGAAAGAGATATTACCCTTGTAGCGTGCTTTACAATAATCTCTTTTCGCTGCTTCTTGATTTCACCAAAGCTTCAAACCCTCAAGCTTTCCTCGGTGTTCTCCAATGGCAGTTGTGCAGGTGTGTGGTCACCTTTTTCAAAACCTAGGTTAAACTAGGATTAGGATTGTAGTGACCAAGAATTTTCATGACTAATTTTGAATAAATATTTTTTATTTTTTTTAAAAAAAAAAGATGTTGTCACTACGACTTTGACCAATTTATTTTAAACACATTTTCGTTTAGCCATTTAAATGAAAATATAATTTATTTAAATCTATCTTAGTTCAATTTAAATTTTATTAAAAGTGTCTCATTTTCATTATTTTAAAGTCCAAACTTTAAATCATTTTTTTTTTTAAATCCAAATTTTTAATTTATTTTAGATCCAAATTATCTTGATCCATTGCAATTCTAAGCCCAAGTTCTTGAAGTCCAACTAATTCCACACATTTTTTTTCTTCTTCTTCTTCTTTCCCAGAAGTCTGCCTTCCAAACCTCAAGCTTTCCATCCATGAATTTTACCAATTTCCAAATAATTCTTTCCCCTCTCACACCATATCAAATTGGTATATCCCTTCAATCATTCCCCAGCTCATAAACCATTCTTGCGTCCCCAAATTCTCTCCCTCAATCAACAATTTCATTCTTGCATTTTCCTATATTTTTTCCCCCACATTTGCTCCTTCTTTCTTCTTCTCTCCACCTCATTATCCAATCACAAAGCATCTCCATTATATCTTTACACCAATTCCATCAAAGAATTTAGCTACCACCATCATCATCACCGGCCAACCCCACAAATTTTGCTTTCCTTTTTCCACCAAATTCATCATCATTATGTCTCAAGAACATAATGATTCATTACTCCACTTTCTACTTCATTTCTAACTTAATCCCCACTTTTCTCTCCTATAAATTTCTAATCAATACCACCGTCATCAAATGGAGTACACAAATTAAGCCAAAGTTTGACCAAACTGAACAACCTCGACTGCCTACTGCATAACTCCATTTCAACACCCTTTTCACCAATCAACCTCTCCCTCTCAGCATACACTTTAGGTTACTCCAATCAAACCACCAATGCAGCACCCCATATATCATCATCACTCCCAATCGGACATCACCGCAATCAACCATCACCACCAACGAACCTCTACCACCGTCTGCGAAATCAACCCACCTGCAGAACCTCCATCACCCATTTTCCAAAACTCCATCATCAACATCAATCCACCACCATCAACCACAAACTGCAACACCGGATTTATGGACCCCCAGCCCCCTTCACCGCCTCCATTGCCAACTCCAAACCGACCACTGCCATCCACCAAATCAGCAGTCCACACAATAACTATCACCGATCGCACCATCGTTAATCTGCCCAACCCAAGAATCCCAATCAGCTAGTAATTGACAAAACCCATTTCCGCCGCCAACCACCAAGAATCCACCATCAACCCCTGCAGCAACACCAAATCGCAGCCAACCCCAACCCAAATCAAAACCCAAAATCAACCCAAAAACCATGAATAAGACATAACCCAGATACTTACCTATCTCGACCGCCGGTATGCTCGCCAGAAAATCGCGAAATCAAGCCTCGGTTATTCTCGGATCTCCCCAAAATTCTGCCCAAATCTTCCCCTTTCCGCTGTTTTCTCTACATCACTACCACCGCCACCCTGCGGCGGCGTTCCGCCGGTTGTGGCGCCGGATTTGGTGAGGAGCCTCGCACGCCGTCGTCCCTTCCTCTGTTTCTCTCGTCTCTCTCCCTTAACTTCTCTGATCGATACGAATGAGAGAGAGAGAGAGAGAGAGAGAGAGAGAGTAAAATCTGATTTCATATTTTTAATTTTTCAGAATTTGCAAATTAGTCCTCAAGTTAGTAAATGATTTAAATTAGTCCTTTTAGCTTTAAACTTATCATTTCAGCCCTTAAGTTCTAAATGATTTTAATAAGCCCTTCATTTTTAAAATTTCTTATCTCAATCCCCAAAATTTAATATTCGTTTTGAGCTCCGACCCAACTTTTGAAAATTTACATTTTAGTCCCTCAAGTTTGAAAAATATTCGTTTTAGTCCCTCAACTTCCAAAATATTCATTTTGGTCCGTCATCTTTCAAATTATACATTTTAGTCCTCGAACTTTCAAAAAGTATTTATTTTAATCCCTCAATTTTCAAAAGTATTCATTTTAGTCCCTCAATTTTGTAAATTATTATTTTTAAACTATAAATTTCAAAAGATTAATGTAACTTATGGGCTAGACGAAGCGTACGGAGATTTAAAGGATTTAAGTCGTTTCCCGCTCAACTTTGCACTCGTCAGATTTAAGGTAGACTCGCCCCCACTAATTGATTTATATTATAATTGCATGTGTTATGTGGATTTGTGTGATTTTATGCTTAATTGTATGAGAAAAGAATATCTCTTTTGAGATAAAGAATTATGTTATGCTGGGCATAACTTATCTGCTAGCCAAGAAAAGAAAAGAATGTGTTCATTTGCGTTCACTATGTGATGCCTATGAATAAGAAAAGAATGTCATTACATTATTTGCATAATTTCTTGTTCAATTATCTTGTAAATTAATTATTGGCGATGAGTCTACTGAGTATTTTATTTTGAAATGCTCAACCCGTTATTTTAACAATTTTTGCAGATTTCGGAGACGGTGGCGAGTGATGGGCAATAACGGCAAATTACAAATTGATATTTTTTAAAAGTCGTAAACTTTGAAATAATTATTTCATTTTATCAAAAATTGTCATTTTTATAAATTTGTACGAATTTACTTATTCCATTTGAATTATCGCTACACTTTTATTCAATAAATGCGATATTTAATATTTAGTCATTTTTCGCAACAAAGTTTATTCAAGAATTTAGAAAAGTGACGTTCCCGCGCTCCTCGGAACTCGGGGCGTTACAAGGATTTCTTTGTAAAGAGAAAACACACACTACCCACTTTTGTTTGTGTCTCGCCACTTTGCCAATTAGGTTAAGAAAAATAGTCTTAGGAGACTATTTGTAACATCTTTACATTCCAAAACCCTACCAGGCATAGTACCATAACCCAGGCTCATTTTCTGCACAGCCCAATACAAGTAATAAGCTTGTATTAACCCATTATAGTGAAGCCACCGAGGGAACCTGATCGGACCCAATTAAACTAAGCTCCAATAAATTAATTATGACCTGATCAACTCTTGATCAGTCAAAATTAATTTATTAATCACGTTCTATTCTACTAAAAGAACGAGATTGCACTCTTAGTAAAATTGAATTTACTGAAACAATTAATCAATAATTATATCCTCTGACTTATCGTTCTTACATGTTACCCCCGTCGATCAACTCGAATATTCGGAGCAAGTTACAATGACCAAAATGCCCTTCTCTGAATATTCATAAATTCTCAATTCTCATCTTCTATCTGACAGTTCGATGTGATCCCATCACATCATAGAATTCAACAGTCACTGTCGAATTACTGAGCTCAGATTCAACTGTCCACTAGAAGAACCAGTGAGATTATGATCATACCTAAAAGGTGACGGATTCCATAATACGAATATATGTTCCTCGTTAGTTCACTTTAATTCCCAAAGTACCGAGATATTGGTCAGCAATTTGATCTCACCCATTGTAGCGATCTAGAATTTTTACGCAATTATAATTATTTTAAAATTTAGAAAATCGTGTCGCTGCTATCTCACCCAATATTTTGAAGTTAACGTCGCGACAGATTCGTCTAGCCAAGTCAAGAAATATTGAATTCATTCGATGTTAAATTAAATTCCGAATTTCTAAAATTATATTGTTTTAATTATTTATGCAAAATATTATTTTCAAAATCATTTTAAATTCCAAATTCAGTAAAAATATCTCAATTTTCTTATTTAAATTATTTTAAGTCCAAGTGCGTAATTCATTTTTTTATTTCAAAATCTTTTTATTCTCAAATTTATTTTCAGTCCAAAATATATCTGTTTTAAATACGTTTCCTCATCAAAGTTAGTCTAATTTTTTTAGTTGATTACCTAAACTAATCCTACCTAATTTTTCCCACGTTTTTGCTTCCTTCTTTATTTTTTCTTTCCACCCAACAAAGCAACTCCAATACAAGGACACAGCAAAATACCATCATTATCATCACCAACCATTTCAGCACCCTCATCATGATCACCAACATTTTCTTTTCACTTTCCGCTTCAACACACATGGCACAACCCATACTTCCACCATATCAAGATTCCCACAATTTTCTAATCTATCTATATTCTCATTTTCCCAAAACCCTCTTTATACATATTCAGACCTCATCAGAATTTCCTCTCGAACACAGCCTCAAACTCTGAACATCAACCACCAATGCAGCCACCACAGATTTTGCCTTCCATCCTCACCACCCCAATGCAGCTCAATCTGCAATCAGCCTCCAACCATCAACAAAAGGGTAATGTTAATGTAACACCCCAAGTTTAAGAGTCTAAAACCTAGGCGTGATAACTTCCATTCACATTAAATGCGGAATTAAATCGTTTACACAATTAAGATGTTCATTTATCTATTTCAAAATTTTACAGAAATTTCGGCAAAATCTCCTCTATAAATTGGACATAGCCAACATGTAGAGGGACATCAAAACCATTTTAAAAGTTTAAAACATCAATCACATCTCAATCACATTCATCATCGCCAAAACCAATTCATTCATTCCCCAACTCCTCAAGCATAAGATTTTTCAAAATATCAACAGACATTGACAAATGAAATAAGAAGTAATTTAATCTCTAATACGTCATCCATACTTAATTAAAGCCAACTTCAACCAAACAATTATCAATAATAATGAATTAAGGAATAAATTTAAATAATAACTTGAATAAATTTAACTTTATTAAATAATGGCGACAGCGGGTACTGTCTGAGTCAGTCGCCAAGTACTCCCCTCTGATCATCTAACTTTCATCACCTGAAATGTTGGGGAGGGATTGGGGTGAGCTAAAGCTCAGTAAGTAAACTGTATGCATGAATGCATGCTTATGACATGAATGCTTTAAAAATCCCATATATGTATCCCTTTTTCTTTACTTTCCAGAACATTCAAACTTTTCAAATTTTCACTTAACATTTCAAAAGAAAACTTTAACTTCATTTCTATCGTGAACTCACTTAGTGTATCTTCTAGCCAGTTAGAATGCAGTGGGCACATTTCCTTATTCAGAATAAGTTTATCACCTTTCCACCGCATAGCGGTTTAATATTTGCCACCGCCAAGCGGTTAAGCAATCGTCACCGCAAAACGGTTTAATATTTGCCACCGCCAAGCGGTTGGACAATCGTCACCGCAAAACGGTTTAATATTTGCCACCGCCAAGCGGTTGGGCAATCGTCACAGCAAAGCGGTTTAATATTTGCCACTGCCAAGCGGTTAAGCAATCGTCACCGCAAAGCGGTTTAATATTTGTCACTGCTACATCAATTTAATTCGGGTAAGCCGGTCTCCCGCGCCCCAATTCCCACTCACACCTTTCATGGCATAGAAGTACATCAATTTATTCTTAAAACTTGGGATACATGCATTTTAAGAAAACTTAACTTACCACATTCTTCATTTAAAATCGTTTGACTTCCCCCAACTCAATGAAAGTGCATGCTGGACGATGTAACGACATGATAACATGTATGCTTAAACCTTCACTTAATACCACATACATGTATGAAGTGCATAGAAGGCACCACAAATAAATAAATTTCGAGAATATAATTTAAGCCCATTAATTACACCTTAAACATTTAACTTCAATGAAAATAGGGGAAGTTTACTTACCTGTAGTTCTCAGTAGTTACTTTGCTTAATATGCAGGTGGAAGTCTTGGTTGCCCGCGACGTCAATGTACCGTTTCCCCTAATTAATTTCCATCCATTAATAAAAATATGGCTTTTTAGTGAGAACTACATTTAACACTCTAAAATGAGGTTGAGACTTTCATGTGACTCATAATATAACAAATACATTTAACACCACATATAATATCATATTCGAAGTAACACATTAAGTTCAAGGACAAATTTGAAATCTTATCAATTTCACAAATCAAAGCCAGACATTACTTATTCAAAACTGATCTTGAACTAAAAATTTATAACGTTGGACATAAATTCAATTTAAACTAACTTGTTCCTAAAAGGTTAAAGTTTACTCTCCTATACCATTATCCCAAAATTCCAAAAATCACACATGTTTGTTTAAATAGTCATATACATATTCATGATCATATATACATACATTCACACCTTAAATTTAATATTATAGCACATCAATTAATCAAAATTTCATGAGTCCCCAGTCTGAGAAATTCTATTTTCATCATAACCAAAATCTGAGTACATACCTATACCCACATCCAAAATATATATATTTACACACATATATACATACATAATAATATACACATTCATATACATCAATACTCACACACATAAACATCCCAAATCCTTAATTTATGCTAAAATTCGAAAATCAACAAGAATTGAAATCTGAAAATTGTGAGGAAATTACATATATAGTTACTTTAAATTCCTATATACACCAATAAATGCATAAAATTCAACATATAAAATTGTGTATGTGTGTGAGTGGGTGTGTGTGTGAAAAAAACCGTGTGGGTGTAAAAAAAACCCGTGCAGCGGGTTTCGTGCGTGTGTGTGTGCGCGTGAGAGGGGGAAGGGGAAAAGGAGTATTACCGTGGTGGGGGTGCACGGTGGTGGTGATGGTGGTGGCCGAAGGTGAGGGGAGGTCGTGACCGAGAGAGAGTGCCGAGAAAGAGGCGACGAGAGGGAAAGCCGAGAGAGAGAGACGTCGGGCGTGAGAGAGTGAGAGACCGTGAGAGTGAGGTTAATTAGGTTAGGTTTAGTTTTTAATCTTTTGGAATTTGCAACTCAGTCCCTCAAATCTCCTCTTTGGTTTAAGTAAGTCTATAAGTTCTATTTACCCTCGATTGACACTACACTTTTCCCCCAAATTTCAAATTGGCATAATAAAATAGAAAATAACATGCTTAGGCAATAAAACAATTAATCACATAGAATTGCACGTAAATAATTAAAATAACCAATTTATAAACTTTCGAATTGGTACATTGATCGAGACGGCGTCCAAGTCCTTCCACTGCAACATAAATCCAATTATAGACATTAAAGATCATAAAATTAAAATTTATAATAACATTCACGAGAATATTACGTGAAATTTAAAATTGCACGAAAAAATGAAAAGCGGTCTTACAGTTAAACACCCAATTCACCAAAGCTGTTGATCCACCATCATAGTATTGGCATCAATCTGCAGCACCTCAACCATAGCCAAATCAATTTCAACACCACTTCCACTGCCTGCGAGCTCCAATCCACCAATTCACCACCACTTCCAAATCAACACAACAAACCAATTGAAGCACCACCATCCAATGCCAGCTTTCTCCCAGTTCATTCCATTTCAACTCCACCCAAACTGCCTCTGCTAAATTTGAACTCTAAACCACCGAATCAAGCAGCAACCAACATCCATTGAACCATCACCTTCGTCCCATGAACCCAAAACCAAAACAGCCATTAATCATCTTCATCACAGCATCGTAATGCACCACCTGCAACCACAGTCCAGCCACTACAGAACCACAAGCTGCACTCAATCGTAACCAATCTGCCACCTACTGCCCATTCAGAACGTGAGCAGCCACTGCCTAAACCACCAATTCACTACCAAGATCAAATCTGCAACCGCGACCACCGCCTACAATCCCGCACCAACTCCAAACCATCACCGCACCCACAGCCGGTCGCAACCACAACCCAAAGAAAAACCCATGAATCAATAAGTTCATTTCTTACCTCAACCACCATTTTTCCCCCGGAAATCGCTCACCTTAAATCGCGATTTTGTCTCGGTTTTTCGCAACCATCTCGCACCAAACTCCTTCAAACCAGAAACCCCTCTTGAACCATCACTTTCCGCCACCCTTCCCGACGTTTCGCCAGTGACCCGCCGGCTATAGCACCGTTTTCCCCTAAACTTCCGCCGTCGCAGCCTTCGTTTCGCTTTGGTCCGATTTAGTGAGAGTGAGAAACGTGAGAGAGAGAGAAGATAGATCTGAGGATATGTATTTTAATTTTGAAAATTTGCACTTTGGTCCCTGAAGTTTTAAAGTTATTTCAAATCAGTCCCTAAATTTTAAAATGATCATTTCAGCCCTAAATCTCAAAAGTTATTATTTTAACCCTAAGTGTCAACCTATTTTATTTCAGTCCCTGCAGATTTAATTCATTTGATTTTAAGCCCAAGTTTTAAAAGTATTCATTTTAGTCCCTCAACTTTCAAAATATTCATTTTAGCCCCTCAACTTTTAAAACATCAATTTCAGTCCTCAAATTAGAAATTATCATTTTTAAACTATAAATTTCTAAATGCTAAATTATGGGTTAGATGAAGCGTACGGAGAGTTAAAGAATGGAAGTCGTTTCCCGCTCAACCACACTCGTCAAGTTTGAGGTAGACTCGCCCCTATTAATTGATTTAAATTATAATTGCATGTGAATGTCATGTGACTTGTGAAAGTCATTTTTATGAAAAGAAAACTTGGAAAGTCCAATGAGTAGAGGACCGTATCCCTTGAGGATCGAGAACGCTACAAAAGTGGAAAGACCATGAGTATGCGGGCAAGATTGGGAGAAGGCTCCTTGAGGGAGCCCAATCCGCTACCCACATTCTATGTTTGTAAACGTTATGTGATTTATACATCCTATGTTTTTAAAGAGTCTATGATTTTTCAAAAGAAACTTGGAAAATCCAATGAGTAGAGGGCCGTATCCCTTGAGGACCGGGAACGCTACAAAAGTGGGAAAGACCATGAGTATGCGGGCAAGATTGGGAGAAGACGCCTTGAGGGAGCTCAATCCGCTACCCACATCCTATATTTTTAAGAGTATATGATTTTCAAAAGAAGCCCTACCAACAACCGTTTTCTAACGAGCCGGCATTTATGTGTTCAATCATCTTGTAGGTTAATTAATTGGCGAATAGTCTACTGAGTATTTTCCCCATGAAATGCTCACCCCACTTTTTAACAGTTTTGCAGATTTCGGAGACGGTGGCAAGCGATGAATGATGGTGGCAATAAACATTAAATGGTTGAAAGTTTGACTTTAATAATTTCCGTATTTTCCAAACATTGAATAATTTGAGAACTTCAATTATTTGAGAAATTATGACATTGTCAATTTCTTTACAATATTAATTGTTCGATTTACTATTTCAAATGGTTTCATAAATGTTTTCAATTTTATCGGCCATTACAGTTTATTTAATGTTGCCAAAAATGAATTTCCATTATTTCTTCCGCAAAAATATTAATTGAAAAGTTAGATCAGAAGATGAGGTGGTGAACCGGGTATACGGAACTCGGGGCGCTACACCCATTGATACCTCAAAGAACTCCAAGTTAGTAATCTAAGTCCATTATCCGATTAGGATTAAGGTCCCACATACGATAATCAAGTGAAATTAAATTTGTATGGTCAATGTCACAAATTAATTTCACGTGGTCCCGTCCAATACGTTCCAAACGCACTCTCAATTTTATTACCAAAGTCAAAGATAGACTTTAATAAAATCGAGACGATCTTATCAAAATAAATTGTCCATATTTATTTACTGATCGTGAACGTTAATTTTAGATCGAATCACAAATTGAATCTTTCTGTATTTAACAACTTAAACACTCAATTTGTAATATCAAATTGACCCGTGGATAAACGCAACTTTATATTAATACAATCAATAAATCTTTTATTTCGAATGTCGTGAATTATACTCTATGGACATATATAATTCAAACAATTTCAACAAAGCTCAAGAACAATCATCCACCTCGAATCAATCCCACACCACAGGTGTCCATTTCGTATACGTCTATTGACGATGGAACTCATCGCATTGAGAACAATGCAGCGCCACATCGGTGTTTCTGCAGGGACCTTCCCTTCCTGTGGTCGGTCGGATATTTGCTTTCTCAGGCCAGAATCAATCATCCAATGCCAGTCAAATTTGGTCCAACTATTCTGTTGATAATAATATTTTAATGGATATGATACCCATCCAGTTTCAAGAAAATGTACCAAAAGGTTGTGCCGCAAACTTGATGACCCTCACCTGCTCTATCCTGAGCCTTAGTGAAGGATGTAAATCGCAGGTTATGCATTCAAAAGTTCAGGTGAGAGGCTGCTCAAGAAAATGTTCCAAGTTTGAAGGTAAGAAGGAGAAGACTTGAAAAAATTAAGTCCCTGTTTGTCCCTCATTTTTTACAAACCAAATTTATTCAACATTCAATCTCAACCATCCATCTTAGTCAAGCTCACCATTTTTTACTTTTCAAACAATTTTTAACCCTACATTCTTCTAAAAATACTATTCAAAATTCAATTTTTTACCCAAAAAATGGGGCCAAACAAGGGCTAAAAACCAACAAATATAGGTGAGTAAGAACAGATATATTTTTAAGAAATAAATACTAAAACTGAAAATTGAGCTACAAGTTTAAATTAATATAGGTCTAATTTGTGGCGTGCATAATGGACAAATAATCTGATGAATTCATACATTAGTGTTGACTTGATACAATCGAAAGACATCTCTTCCAGGAAGAAAGAATAAAGTTGTGGCTGTAAAGGAATAACAAAGTAGGTATTTTATTACTCTACAATTTCATGAAGGTTCAAGCCTATGTATAGGCAATATAAGCTACTGACTTCCAAAGACTTCAACAAACGTTTAGAGTGTGTTTGATTGCATGAGAAAAGATGGAAAAGAAAATATTTTCTAGCCAATTTTCATCTTTGAGTGTTTGATTCACAAAATTTTCATGGAAATAATTTTCCACCTAAGGCCAAAAAGTGCAAATTTTCCTTGAAATCAAGGAATTTATTTTCTTAGGGTGGATGTGGGAAAATGATTTCCATGGAAAATGATTTCATTTTCCTTTTCCACCCCTTCAATCAAACAAACCCTTACTTAAAAATAGGACCATGAAAATCATGTACTAGCAACAAGCCAAAATGCCTCGAAACTAAACAAAAGCAACAAGTTTGGGGGGCTTAGTGAAGATATCTACAATCTGATTTCAATTTGTACGAAACATCAAATCAATAAAATCATCTTTACATAAACCACTCAAGAAGTGATATCTCGCATCAATATGTTTGCTCCTTCTATGTAGGACTGTTTTTTATGAAAGCTTTACCATAGAAATATTATCACAATAAATCAAAGTTAGTCCTTGTCGTTGGTTGTTTCGAACTTCAAGTATCCTTCATAATGGTTGACAAAATCGTTGTATGTTGCTTTTGTTGGGGAAAATTATTGTGCATAAATTATATTCAAATAACATACATTTTACTGGCATAAAATTGGACATAATTTCGAATTACCAAAATCGAATACATAAAATAGAAACTAAAAATGCATGAATATTAATTCGATCGAGGTAAGAGTTTAACTCTTTGTCCTTAAGATGATAATGCCCTGCACGGGCGTTAACAACTTTTTCGTCTGCCAAAATACAATTTCCACATCTTGAAGCAAGAGCACTCCATTACGTAGACCAACAAACTTACTTGCGTCTTTTCATATGAAAACTCGACTCAAAGTAAATGCACAAGGTATTTTGAAGTGAATATGCATTACTATGATAATGAAATCATGAAAAATTAAACATATGATAATTTTGTTATTATAAGAACAAATATACCTATTGGAAAATATCTATACAACCTCTAAAAATGACTTGAAGGGAAAAATGCCCTCACATCTTTTTTATAATTTCATATTTACCCTTAATGTTAATTAATAAATATTAATTAATTTTAAATCTTTTTTTTTTTTCCATTTTGTCAAAAATTTTATTAATTTCAATACATTTACAATATAAACTATTTACTTTATTACTAAAAGTCTTTCAAACAAAGCCTAAAACTTTCAATATTTATTTTTATTTTTTCGTTGATTTATTTCAAATTATTATTTATTCTAACTGATCACAAATACAATTATAAGTCTGATTATAATTTTTTCATGAAATTGAAATTCACCTTCTTAATTAAATTAAATATTAATTTATTATCTTCATTAAGGAAGTTTTGAGAAATATGAATAATATATATTTGAATTATATTTTTAATATTCTATTATTATTTTTTTTTCATTTGTCAACGATATATGTCATTAATTCAATAAAAATATCTACGACCCCTACTATATAACCCACATCACATACATTATAAACTTCAATTTAGCCCATTTATATAGTTACCTATAAATCTCAATTACTATTTTTATTAACACGTTTATAATTCCAATAACCCCTAATATTCATATATGTTTTACACTATAATGAATTTAATATAACCTATTGACCACAAAAGTCGGTAGGACCTTTGATCAACACGTCTCAGCTCATCCCTCTTGAACACGTGGATCTCCTGCGCACTAGGACAAACAATCAATTTGCAAAGAGGACCGAGGTGGTTCCCATTTGCACTCCGATACCTAAGTCAGTACTCATTGCAAGTAAATATAAATGGAGTACGGAAAATATAAGAATGTTTAAAAAAGAGAAAAGGGAGTGAGATTTTTTTATAGTGAGTTAGAGTATAAAATTACTAACCTCTTACTTGGATATACAAGTGATCTATTTATAGAAGAAGTAGTTACCTCGGATTGTGACATTTGTTATGCTTTACATATGTCAAGATCTAACCATTCATGAGGTAAACCATTTATTTGGCTATAATCATTATTACATCATGGGGTTAAAGTAACCATCAAATCCATTAAAGATGTTGTCACATCAAGCTGTTGTTTGCAGACAAGTCATCTCAAGTTGTCTTGTCACATTTCCAGGGTACTCACCCCGGCATAGCATCGCCTCGGCATAGGATCACCCCAACATATGATCACCCCAGCATAGGTCACCCCGGCATAACATAACCTCGGCATAGGGTCACCCTGGCATATGATCACCTCGGCATAGGTCACCCCGGCATAACATCACCTCGGCATAGGGTCACCCGGCATAACATCACCTCGGCATAGGGTTACCCCGGCCTATGATCACCTCGGCATAGGTCACATCGACATATAGGAGTTCAGCAAGTTTGCTATCCACATTTCGGCTTGTGGGTCTTGATTAGATGACTGGATGTTTTGTGGATCCCCTGGTGGGTCCATATAGATGATGTGTCATGTCTAATTTTGCATGGCCATAACACTAGTCCTCAAGTCTCGTTGGTTCATTTATGTCGAACTAGACTTGAAAATATAAGGAATCAAATACGATGGAATGTGTGTATACTCTAAGAAATAACCAAAGTATGAAATATAAAAAATCTTTCTTGCAAGAAATCACCAGAATGTAAAAAATAGAATATATTTTGCATGGTAAAACGTTGCCGGAGAGGAATAATATAGACACTTTGGCCCGTGCTTTAATAAAGTTTGGACACTAGGGGCCCTTTTTGAACACTTGACAATCATTTCAAGTAGATTTTCTTAGTTATATTAAGAGAGTGTTGGGCTATGTTATTCAAATTTTGAAAGTATATCTTTTTTCCAAATAACAAGAATATTAGAGCATGCCTCGAATTTACGAGGACTTATAGACTCATGTTCAATAATAGAAATATCCCAATGATGCCTCAGATAGGAGGGGAATTACAAGGTTGTCTTCAATAAAAACGGAGATCTTATACGCTGGCCTCGATGTGTGCAGGCTAGTAGCTTGTCTGGATGGTAGAGAGAATATGCTCAATTCGAGCAACTGGAGGGCTTATAAGGCTGTCTCGTTGTGTGAGAGCTTATAGCTTGCCTTGATAATATGTAAGACATCTCGTCTTGACATGTGTATCTTTGGAGAATATGAAACAACGTATATATATACGTTGTGTTGACATGCGTGTATATGCTCTATAATCCCTTAAATTGGAAGTCTCAGGCGTTCATGACTGGGGTTCGAAATTATATCTTTTAGATGTTTCATTTGGAGTGAAATTGACCAATGACGGAGTCCTTCGTAAAACGAGTTAATTGAAGGAGTCCCCTCTTGGGAGGAGTCAATTGAAGGAGTCCGTGGAAGGAGTATGTTTTGTGACGGGAGTCACTTGATGAAGGAGTCATTAACTGATGGGAGTCCCTTGTTAAGGGAGTGCTCGGGAAGGAGTCCATTTTGTGACGTGAGGCACTTGATGGAGGAGTCCTCAACTGATGGGAGTCTCTTGGAAGGAGTCCAGGGAAGGTGTCCATAGAAGAGTGCTTCGGAAGAGGTAATTCGGAAGGAGTCTATGGAAGAAATCCATTGGAAGGGGTCCTTCGGAAGAGGTAATTTGGAAGGAGTCCATGGAAGAAGGCCTTCAAAAGGAGTCCATGGAACGCGTCTTTCGGAAGACGTACTTCAGAAGGAGTCTGTGGAAGAAGTCCCTTAGAAGGAGTCCAGGGAAGGCATCCTTCGGAGTTCGGAAGATGTCCATAGAAGGAATGCTTCGGAAAAGTTACTTCTTAAGGAGTCTTTGGAAGAAGTCCTTTGGAAGGAGTCCAGGGAAGGCGTCCTTCGGAAGAGGTACTTCGGAAGGAGTCCATGGAAGAAGACCTTCAGAAGGAGTCCATGGAACTCGTCCTTCGGAAGACGTACTTTGGAAGGATTCCATGGAAGAAGTCCCTTGGAAGGAGTCCTGGAAGGCATCCTTCGGAAGAAGTCCATAGAAGGAGTACTTCAGAAAAGGTACTTCTTAAGGAGTCTATGCAAGAAGTCCTTTGGAAGGAGTCTAGGTAAGGCGTCCTACGGAAGACGTCCATAGAAGTAGTGCTTCAGAAGAGGTACTTCGGAAGGAGTCTATGGAAGGAGTCTAGGGAGGGCATCCTTCGGAAGACGTCCATAGAAGGAGTGCTTCGGAAGAAGTACTTCGGAAGAAGTCAATGGAAGAAGTCCTTTGGAAGGGAGTCCCTCACTTTGAGGGACTCAATTGACGTAATCCTTCTGTTGGAATTTGTATGTATTAACGGGTTGGAGGTCTTTGGTTCTTGGTTTTGCACTTTAGTCATTGCAGTTTGGTCAACAGGTATAAACCATTTCCAGTAAAAAAACAGAAAAATGCTGAATGTCTTATTCTGCTCTTCAAATGCCTTTTTGACTCGAGTAAGTAAGTCCGAGGGGTCTTTCAAACCTGGTGCCCTAAAGCCAACTTGCTTGGGAGTCATCGACCTAAAGCTCGTTACAGAGGTCAATTAGAAAGGAAGTACGGAGAGTGGACTTACACATAAGACATTATAACATCTTTAACTTTTCTGTTTAAGCCTTTATGACTCGGGCAAGTACGTCTGAGGGGTTCTGGGAACCTGGTACCCTAAAGCCAACTGGTTTGGGAGTTTCCGATCTGAAAGCCTATTACAGGAGTCATATAGAAAGTAAGTATGAAAAATTCTGCACAAAGATGGTAAAAGACAGGGACAATTAAAAGAAAAAAGTCATCCATCAAAAAGAAAAAGTATATATATAAATATATATATATATATATATAAATGCATGGTATAAGCTTAGTTGACTGAGCTGTGGTGGTTGAGGTTGTAGAATTGGGATCTGCTTTCTTTTGATTTATTATCCATGCATATTTCTGATTCTGACTACCTTGTGTGGAAAAAGCAAAGAATATTTTTAGAACCGACATAGATAAAAACCCGGGATGCGAGAGAAAAAACAGAACGTGGTGATCATCCATAAGCGTTGAAAGGAATTTTATTAGAAATCATAGATTGACCACATGAGATTCGGGCTTGAATATGCATAATGAGCCACACAATGTTGAGTAGTGTTCTAAAATGTGCGAAAATGCGCCGCCTAGGCGCGATGCGTGACCAAAACGCGTCGAATAAGTGGTATGCGCGTAAAAATGCGGTCAACGATTTTTTTTGACCGCCTAGGCGCGCCTAGGAGGGATTAAACGCCCCTAGGCGCGCCTAATCTCGCCTAGGCGCCGCCTAATCCGGATTTTTTTTAAGGGTAAAAAATCTATTTTTTTTTATATAAAAATATATTTAATGTCTTAAAATAATTAAAATAATATTAAAAATACGAAACACATTATGACGCTTATTCTTCGCATTGACACGCCTAAACTTGTGATTCTTGATTCTCGACCTCGACCTCGACGCATCGCAACGCATTACGCATTTTAGAACACTGATGTTGAGTATATCTTTTGTATAAGTATGCGTTTAACGTTGGCTATTCACACACACACTTGAAAATCTGGCATGATATAACTAGAAATTATTTTGCATTGTTATTCATAACTCTTGCTTAAAGCTTGAATTGATTTGGACTATTGAGGTATTTGGTAAACATGTTGACACAACAAAAATGATTGCATGTGGTTATTTTAATTTGTTAGTTTAGTTTACATTGTTCGAGGACGAACAATAATTCTAGTTTGGGGGTATTTGATAAGTGTATTTTATACACTTATCTGTATGTCTAAATTAGAAGAAATTATTGTCATTTTAGAATATATGCTCCTTAACTTGTGTTTATTTGTTTACTTTTCAGAAAATGTCCCAATCAAAGAAGAATGAAGCAATTAATGGAAAAACGGCAATATTGGATGTTAATTGGAGCTTAATTGAGTAAGTGAGAGATATGTGATGTCAACCGGGAAGGTACATGGTGCCAAAGAGAAGAAATCAGAGGTTGAAGGACCCAAGTGAAGGAATTGAGAGCTTAAATGGGCAAATCGAGAAGAAGATAAAGTTTGGGGACTAAATTGCAACAATTGGAAGTTGAGGGTTGAATGTGCAATTAAAAGTCAGGGACCAACTTACACAGCCGAAAAAAAAGATGGAAGTCGCGATCGTTGGATACATACCACGCGATCGCGATATGGTGCGAAATTATAACCTGAGAGTTTTAGGGTCAAGCACGCGATCTCTAGGGTGTAAACTGCGCGATCGAGCGCTTATCCGGCTGGGCCGACTGTTGGTTTTTTCTCGCGATTTTCAACAGAATTCTCTCTTTCTTGACCTAGTTTTCTCCAAAACCTATATATACAACAGATGAGGCACGAGATCTGGACCTTTGCCTCTCCAAAGAACAAGCCACAATTGAGAATTCAATATTAGATTCTTGGGAGAATCGAAGCATCGCAAAGGGGCGCGAGTTGAAGATCACGTAGATAATCGATACTTGGTGCAAGCTTTCCATTCTCTATTGTTATTTTCAATGAACGTGTTTTTATTGTTTATGTTTTTTAATCATGATGTGTAATTAAATTTAATGTTGGGATGAACGTTGTAGCCTAGTTATATTATTTTAATTCCGAATTCCATAGTTTTAATGTTTTGTTGCATGTATTGATTTATTATTGTTCTTAATGCTTGAATTGTTTAATCACCAATTCATGATATATTGAATTATTTCCATAATCCGAGAGGTGAGTTAATAATTTAGAACGTGCTAATAAATTCGGTAATTGAACGAGAGATAGAGATATACTCCTGTTATTAGTGCGGTCGTATGTGAATTCTTATGTTTATTGCATCTAGATAAGGAATATTCAGACCCGCTGTAGAGATACATGATTGACTTATTTAGGTAGAATTGATTTAAAATCGAGAAAGGAATTTCAATTTAAATTAGTGAATACGACCGAATGCATATTTAGAAAATAAAACTGGAATTGGAATTGATTTAATTGGTTATGTGAAATCGTGAATCCCAACTACTTTACAATCGTTTTTAAAAACAAAACAAATTTCGCAATTTTAATTCTTTAAGTATTGTCTTAGTTTTAGTTTAAAATCTCAAATTATTTCGTCCCTTCAAATAAGGTATAGAACTAACATATTTCGATAATTAATAGGAGTTTCCGTGAGACGATAATCCAAACTCTTAGGTCCACTTTATTACTTCTCACGATCCGTACACTTGCGGGGATATTTTGCATGTCGAGATATTGGTGAACAACCACCAAGTAACCTCCTAGATTTCCATACATGCATTAGTTGTAAGTCTTCCACTACCTTCTACTCAATTTCATATGACAGTGAAAATTCTTTAGTTGACAGATGATAAAATATAACTGGACTTATTATAATTTAGCTTTTTTACTTTTTCTTTTTAACTTATAATAATAAGAGCTATGTGAGCTATATTACTTATACTCGTAGTTTAATAAAGAGGTTAACAAAATGCACGTGTGACATAATCCTATCACTTTAAACCAGTGTTCGAAAAAGCGCCAAAAACGCGCGCTTACGTGCGCATTATGTGCGATGCGCGCTGCCCACGCGACGTTTTGGCCGAAAGCGCGAAAAACGCGTTTTTGAAAATTTTGTTCTAAAAAGCGCGCGCGAAGCGCGCACAGTGCGCGCTTCGGCCATTTTTTTTTTTCCTTTTTTTTTTATTTGTTCAAGTATGGGTAAAATTTAAATCAAATATTTAGGAATTGAAAAACGCTTTTTAACGCTTACTCCCGCTTAAGCTTCAAAAGCTTGACTCTTGGGCTCCACGCTTCATCACGCTTCACGTTTTTTAGAACACTGCTTTAAACTCCCGTAAACGTACTCAATTTTGCCACCCCGTCCTCTTTTTCAATAGGACTCGTAATTTTCTCTATCAAAGTCTTTCTATATTGGAGGAAGTGGCAAGTCTGCAATAAGTCTTTTTGTTATTGGAAGTGCGATAAATTACACTGTTTCTTTTATTTCAAGTTCTGCAATTAGGAAAAAAAAAAGGTGTAGATGTCTAATAATAATTATGACAATTGGGAAAGGCTTGTGGTAGCTGTGCTTCGGAGGGAACGGGATCGGCAACTGGCTTTAGCTCACTCGAGGGAATCAAGTATAAGCTCTAGTTTCAACTTTGGACTGGATTCTCCAGTTCATGAGCAGAGTCTCCAACTTGAAGCTTCTTCCAGTATGGTAAATGAAACGGATCGGGAGATATTGTTTCCATCTGCAACGAGCAGCAGTGCGGGGCTTAGCCGATTTTCTGCTGCAGCAAGGGATGATACGTATGGGTCTGGAGAAATATTGCCAACATCAAATTTGAAGACCTATACTTTTGCTGATTTGAAGTTTGCCACAAATAACTTCAAGCGTGATATGAGTTTGGGGGGTCGAGGCTTTGGAACTGTATTTAAGGGTTGGGTAGATCCGAATACACTTGCACCTTCTAAAGTTGGTATTGGAATGAAGGTAGCTATTAAGACATTGTACGTCCCTGAGAGCACACAAGGGTTTGAAGAATGGCAGGTGATGTTACTGAAATTGCTTGGTTTGAATTATTTAAATAATTTAATGGTTTAATTCAAATCCAGTTTTTCCCCTTGTTGGTAGTTGGTACACTACTTTGTAGATGACCAGTTTATATATATATATATATATATATATATATATATATATATATATATATATATATATATGTTGCAGAATGTAAGATTGTCTTTTTATGTGATTGTATTTCATTTGGAAAATGTTTAAGATGTAACTGTGTATTTCTGTGGTTGGGAACATTATTAAATGAAGTTCTCTTCATGTTTCGTGAATCATATTTCTACTTTCTGTCTCAAAGTCTTCAATCGAGCGACTGTTCAATGATCTTTCTTTCTTATATCGTATGCCTTTAGTTAATACTTACAATGCTTTCACTTAAATCGGAAATGCAGTCAGAAGTCAACTTTTTAGGAAGGCTTTCGCATCCTAACTTAGTTAAGCTCCATGGATATTGTTGGGAAGATAAAAAGCTTTTACTTGTATACGAGTTTATGCAGAGGGGAAGCCTGGAAAACAATCTTTTTAAAAGTAAGAACTTGATCCGGAAAATGAGAGAACAGCAAGGAAATTCTTATGCTTATTTTTAGTCTGGTTGTTTATGCAGGAAATATTGCAATTGAACCCTTATCATGGGACATACGACTCAAAATAGCTATAGGAGCTGCTCGGGGCCTAGCTTTTTTGCACACTTTAGAAAAGCGAGTTATATGCGGAGACTTCAAGGCCTCCGACATCCTGCTTGATGTGGTATGATTTTGTTGAATAGTTCGTTATTCTTTTGGAGCCCTTTCTATTAGTTATAACCTGGATGAATACTTCTTTATTTGAGTTGGCAACTTAGTTCTATGTCCCAAAAATATATATATGACTCTGTAGGTTGTTGTCCTCATATTCATTTGCGAAAGAGCACTATTCAAATTTGAGCTTCTCCCATTGTAAACTTGACCAAAGTAATTGAAAGACTTCGATTGTTTACTCTAATCTTTTCTCTCCGCCAAGAGAATATCTAAAACTATAGAGACAAGTTTTTGAAATCAGTGTTTCCTGAAAGTAGATCCTGCATCTTCAAATATATGGTGTCGATGTTAAGTAATTTAGAGTTGTGGATGGATCATAGAACTCGGGTCCATAAGATTGCTGGATAATTTGAATTCAATGGAGATTATATGAAAAATAATGATTCTAATTATTGATCCAACATTAATATCTCTAATGGAAGGGATTCGTGCAAACTCTTATAATTTAACATCTTGTCCATAAAATGCCAAGATGACATGCCAACTAGATCGCAGTCTTTATTATCCTGTCCATTGTTTCAAGATCTTCCTTTTATATCTAATGTAACTCCGTGCTGGCTGAACTAAGACCCCGTTTGGTCCCATGTTTTTTTTTTTTTTTCGAGAATTTGTGGTTCAAAATTGAGTGAAAGGTGATGTTTCCCATATAAATATGTAGTTGAAAATGAATGTGAAGAAAAAACAAATAGAGAACAGAACACACATGGGACCAAACTGTCCTAAATCAGTGGAATGTTACATACATGTTTTTGCTTATAGTTTAGCTCTCTAATGATTAGGGGTGGGTGTGGGTTGAGTTGGGTCCCTTTTTTGCTCAATCCGAACCCAACTCACTACGATCGAGTTGATAAAAAATCAACCCAACCCAACTCAAGTATGAGTTCAAACACAACCCAACTCAATTACATTTCGGTCGGATTGGGTTGGGTGGTTTGGACTTTGGTCCAATTAATAAAAAATCTTGAAAATTAAAAAATTAAGCACATAAATCAATTATTAAATCAAATCAATTATGTATAATACAATAAGTTCAAATATAATAAATTGAATGCTTGCTAATAAAAGTAAAATATGTTCAAACCATATTTGAATTTCATCCAAACTAAAAATGGGCATGAGATTCTTGAAATTTATATGATCCTATATTTTTAAAATTTTTATTGAGTTGAGTTGGGTTGGGTTGGGTTGAGTTTTTCACCAAACTCACAACCCAACCCGACCCGACCAAATTTTTTTTTGTTGAACCCAAACTCAATCCGATTTTCATTAAAAATCGATCCAAACCGATTGGGTTGGGTTGGGTTGGTCGGTTTGAGCTGGTTGGGTGGGTTAATGCCCACCCCTACGAATGATGTTTTCTTTTATTGCAGAATTATAATGCAAAAATATCAGACAATGTCTTAGCATCAAGGTATGTCTTACCATTATGGAGCTCATATATGGGAACACATGGTTATGCCGCTCCTGAATATGTTGCAACAGGTAAGATATACCTTTCTTAGCGTCTTGAACTCTTCCTGCCTGCCTTCCTTGTTCTATCTGATATCAGTAACGGATAAAATTCGGCATTTTAAACTGAATCATGGATTTGCTGAAAACGTATCGTATTTTTGAACAACAGGTCATCTCGATGTAAAGAGTGATGTGTATGGCTTTGGCGTGGTGCTGCTTGAGATGTTGACGGGCTTATGTTCACTTGATTACAGATGGTGTTATGGCCAGAAGAATTTTGTTGATTATGCTAAACCCTTTCTCTCTCAGAAATGGAAGCTAATGAGTATTATGGATGCGCGGCTAAAAGGCCAATATTCTTCAAAGGCGGCATTACAGGCTGCTCACCTCGCTTTAAGATGCCTTGAATTAGAACCTAAAAAGCGGCCTTCGATGGAAGAAGTTGGAAAGACGTTGGAACAAATCGCAGCTATCAGAAAACCCAAAGAATCCAAAAGTACGTCCACGATTTCACATAACTATAGTGAATCTGAGGTGGAAGTTGTGCGGGGTGACACTGAGGATGGTTTGGTAAGCATGGATGCGGGAGAAAATGCTCCGGAGGTATTGATAACGTCGCCCTATCCACCAGAAGTAAGCATGGATGTGGGAGAAAATGCTCCGGAGGTATTGATAATGTCGCCCTATCCACCAGAAGTAAGCATGGATGTGGGAGAAAATGCTCCGGAGGTTTTGATAACTTCGCCCTATCCACCAGAAGAGGATTCAGATGTTCCACAACCTTACACATCTGAAGACGATTATCATGAAGAGTCAGAGGATGAACTTGGAGATTTTTAGATAGATGATCGAGATGTCTTTTCATATTTTAATTCCACTTGCACAACCATGAAGAATCTATGATTCAGATTCAAGTTTCTTTTGAGTAATACTAAGTAATAAAGCTTGTGTAAATTTTCACAATGAACCCTATTTGTGATATGTTATGTTGAACCATTGGAAAGCTATTATACCTACGGATCCATATTTTTCCGGAAGTTCCTCATGTTCTAAATATCTTAGTTGAGGGCCTGAGGCATGTTAAATTTCAGTGTGAATTCTAGTTTTTATTGATTGTGTAAATAAGGATATATATATAGCTCTATATATGTTGAATTCAGTGTAGGCTAAAAAATGCCATTTATAAGAGTTCACTAAAAACCTCATGTTATCCCTAAAATTGTGGCCGTGGGATAAAAGTTTCTTCTGGTTTCTCTTAGGAAGGGTTGAAATGTTCTCTACTTTTCCTAATGCAACTAGATTTTTCCCCCATGCGCGCAATGCAAGGAATTTATGAAAATATGTTGATTATACAATCATATTAAATAAAAAATATAGACAAATAACATTTTATTACAAAATGTTATCGAATTTGAAATTTTTTAAAAAAAATCAAAATAGGAAAAAAAAAAAGTTTATTTAATTTATTCATTAGTAACAAAAAATTGATATCAACAAATTAATGATTCTTGTAATATGCATATTGAAGAACATACTCATTTAATTGACATATTTAGCAGTAAAACTTCAATAATTTTATTTATTTATTTTCAAAATATATTAATCAAATTCTTTCATTTCTAACGTAACATATTTATATAAAATATATTTATTTCAACTCATATTAAAATAAAGTTCTAAAAGGCATGAAAACGAAGCGCCTACGCGCGCATGAGGCATATTCTAAAAGGCATGAAAATACGACGCCTACTCGCGCATAAGCGTCTTCCAAATGCGTCACATATGCCTCATGCCGTCATGCGTGCTATAATGCATATGCCTCATGCGCGCTATAATGCATCGCATATGCCTATAGCGCATTTTAACAAGTCAATAACGAACGATTAAAACATTTAATAAACTGGTTAAAACCAGTCAATAACATTAATTAACCGATTATAACCATTAATAAATTTGTACTTTGCGGTTCTAACGAACCAATTGTTTCAATATTAGCATTAATTATTATTAGTTAAAAAATGCCAACACCAAAATGCAAAAGAACTAAAAGATTAGGGGTAACAATATAAATATGCCCCCACCCCCCATAATTATCCCACCAAAACAGCCCTTTTAACTTCAATGTGTAAAATAAAATCAAAGTAAGAGGAAAGAAGTTACTAGACATCCCAAGAAGTGGTGGGGCACTAATGAGTAGTCTTGGACATGTGAAACTCTCATTGTAATCACCAACAATCAACACTCCAAACTTGTGTTGAAACCTCCAATCAATTGAACACAAATTTCTCCAATGAGGCATTTCATCGAACGCCTTGTGAGCATCCTATGAAAACACAAGAAAAGAGTAGATAGTAAGTGGTGAATGACCCAAAAATTTAAATCACATTCAACATCTCAATTCTAACTCATAAATCCAATACAATTTGCCCATCCACACCAATATTAAATTACACTTGAAAATGAAATACAATATGCACCAAGTGATTTAAAAATGAGTTTTGAGCAAATATTTGACTTTGAAAATTTGATATGAGTATATGCTAGAATTAAATGAGAATGCATTAGAGCTATTTCACACTACCCAATTTGAGGAAAATAAATGTAGAAGATAGAGACTTGGCCCAACCAACTTATTTGCAATAAAGTAAATAAAATGCAAGAAAGTAAATAATATGCAAAAATTAAAAATAAAGCAACTAAAGGATAGAGAATGAGTTGCCTCCCATTAAGCGCTTATTTTAAAGTCATTAGTTCGACTCTCCGCATAAGCACTTCATGGCACTCTAAATATAACTTTTGATGCCTTGCTCATTTTTCTTCTTTTGGCTTTGCCCCACTCTTCATTGGTTCGAAATACTTGCACCTTGCCCCTTCCAAAGTCATGGGACTTGCCTATTCCATTCAATTCAAACTCAACAATGTAGACTTTCTCCTCCTCAAGTGGTTTAATCACAAATTCTATTATTGGACAATCAATGAAATTGAGAGAATTTGATTTGATCTCTTCCTCATTAATTGCCACTTCTCCAAGTGATTCTTTTGTGATTAAATTATCATTCTCTTCAAGCTCATCTCCATTAGTTGATGTCTCCTTAGATTGAATGACCGATCCAAAATTTGAATCCATGGGCAATGGCAAGTTTTTTTTATTAATCCCCAAGAGTGGATTATACCCCCACATTTGAAATCCTTCCCAATACATGTAATCTCCCATAAGCATATCATCCTCATCCAACTTGGCAAGTTCATTGTAATACTTTGCAAGTACCTTCTCATTCAATAATGGAGGACCATTACCCAAAAGAGTGATGTCCTCATCCCAATTATCCGGTACGCAATCTCTCAAGAGCATGTAACTCACATCCGATGTGTCAATTGCTTGCTTTCGACATTTCAAATATCGTCTAAACTCAATAAGTTTCGACGTATGCAATCTATTGCCCGAATACAAACATTGTCCGTTACAATGCATCATGTAACAAATTTCACAACTTGAATATTCTTCAAGCATGCATTCATCACCTATGTTGAGATTGTTAATTGCAATTTCCTTCCTACTTTACCAATATTAGAATCAAATATACCTAGAAAGAAAACCAAACACAAGAAAGATTAGAATAGTGGTGGTTAACCAAAGGTAACAAAATAAAACATAAAAGAAAAATAATTACAAATTGTTAAAACTAAAATTAACTAAAGTAATAATCAAAGTAAAAACATTCCCCGGCAACGGCGCAAAAAACTTGTTCGCTCAAAATAGTGTGTACCGCAAGCGCACGGGTCGCGTACAAGTAATAAAGTAGACTTTTTGAGTCCGGATTGTCGATCCCACGAGGAATGTATACTCTAGATTATATAGCTTTAATTAATTTAATTCTAACAACAAAGAGAAACACACAATTAAAAGATGGATTTTTAACAATTCTAAATTAAAGAAACTAATTTTAAACCAAATTAAAATAAGAAAAATGAAAGATAAAATAGTTGGGATTCATGATTTCACTTAACTCTCTCTTAAGTAATTTCTCAACACATGCAAATTAATAAATTACTCATTTACAATGTTAGACCCGATTTTCCAAGCTTAGCTAATTACCTCTCTCGAGTGAAATTAGCCATAATCAATTGGTCTAACCTACTATATCTCTATGTCGATTAAAGCCCAATCAATTGCATTAACTCTTTGTGAAAATAGCTCAATGGATCATCTAGGGTTTAAGGTATATCTCTATCCTTAACAAGAACCTAGAGCATTTGTTATTTGGTCTAAAATGCATAATATCTCTCGATTATCATACACTTCACAAAGCATATATTTGGTGATCAATCAAACACATGGAATAATCTCAATAACAAACACACATGAAATAAGCTCAATATTAATAAACAAACATTAAAATTACTTAAACTAAGTTAAGCTACATCAATCATCCTAACATAAAACAACTAGCCCATTATATAAATATTCCACAACAGATAAGGTTTATGAAAATACATCACAAAATATAGAAATCAAAGATTAAAATACAAGAAAAATGAAATACAACACTTCCCTTGATTTTTTTGCTCCAAGAATCTTTCAACAATGCCTTGTATTTCCACTTACTTCTTGCTTCTTTGATCCAAATGATGCTAGTAACTTAGAAACAAAATCAAACTACAAACTAATCTACGAACTAAATCAAAACAAAGAATAGAAAAAGAAAAGAAAAGAAGGAAAAAGGGGAGAAAAACGGAAGGGGGCTAGGGTTTGTGAGGTTGAATCATGAAAAGTATCCAAACCCTACTAAAAAATGCCCAAAAAATACCTCTTTTCGCGTAGATCCGCGAAAAACAGCATATGGGCCGAACCGGGTCGCACCTGGTCGGCCCAGATTATCGCCCAATTTTTTGACCACGCGATCGCGTGGTTGACTGCCTCGCGATCGCGTGGTTGGCCTTGTAAGTCTCGGGTTGGATTTTTGGCCTCTCTCGCGATCGCTACCTGCTGGAACCACGCGATCGCGTGGTTAACCTACAGCTCCGTCTTTCTATGATTTGCAATTGAGTCCTCCATCTTCTGGTCCTCTACAATTTAGTCCTCGAATTTTGACTTTTATTACAAATATGCCCTTGAAATATTTGCAAAGTAAGTCCTCCATCTTTCTGAGATGTTGCAGTTGAGTCCTCATACTTTTGATTTCTTTCATTTAAGTCCTTGGACATCGAAATTGCTCTTCTTTTAGCTCAATTGCTCTACAATCTTGTCTATTTTCTTTCCAATTGAGTTTGTACCTAATTGTACAAGATAAACACAATATATAAGTAGATATTTGCTCAATTTGTCAATTAAATTGTCTATTTAAAAGCACAATAAGTGTGTAAAATGCACACTTATCACACAGCCTCTACCAAGTAAGATGAAAATGCATCACCTCTTCGGATACAATGGTGAGATTGATCCAGTGTCACATTTGGATCAATACATGTCGTGGATGGAACTTCAAGGAGCAAGTGATGCAATTATGTGTAGGGCGTTTCCTCTAACCTTTGGAGATCGTGCTCAAAGGTGGTTCCGCAATATAGCTCAACATTCGATCTGAAACTGGGCTCAATTGAGTGTCCAATTCTTGAAGCAATTTATGGGCTCCAAGATTCCAACCATTCCAAAGGAGAGTCTGGTCACTATCAGGCAAGAGAAGTCAGAGTCGCTGAAAAATTATCTTAGTAGGTTTAACAAGCAGATTATGGGAATGGAGAAGATCTCTGATGACGCTTTATTGATGGCAGTATTTTCAAGTCTACAGGCACATACTCGCTTTTGGTGATCGGTATACGAAGACGGGCCATGGACGTATCAACAGTTTTTTAATAGAGCAGAGAAACTCATCAATGCGAAAGAAGCTTCGAGTCCAAAAAGCAATCAACAAGGTCTAGCTAATGAATTAAACAAAAAGGAGGATAAGGAAGCTAACAAAGAGTCAAAAAGAAATATCTTTGGGAAGAAGCGGGACTTTAAACCAATAGATCAGTTCTACCCTTACAATCTAGAACAGAAAAGTGATCGTGTACCGTTAAACACATTTGTGAAGGTCATTTTCATGAATATCAAGGATGAAGAGCTTCTCCCTCCAACGAGGCCGATAAGTCAAGACCCAGCTCATTTGGACCCATCCAGATATTGCAAATACCACAGGTCTGCACTACTGATGAATGCCGAAATTTGAAGTTTGAGATAGACAGGCTGATTAAGAGAGGGAACCTACGGGAGTATGCAGCTCAACAATAGGACTCGGGAAAATCTCCAACGCAGCAAGCTTAGTATCCAATTCACCATGACACAGATCTTCAAGGTGGGAGCTGACCCGATGAAATTCATACATTGGTAAGTGTTAACCAAACTCAGGTTGGTTCAAAAAGGAAAAGACAAGATTCAGTTCAGGAATCCAGGAACAACTATCAGATCTGCAATAACTCAACCATCCTAGACAATTCAAAATCATTCAGTTTTAGCGAGGAGGATGCTAGAGGTGTACTACAACCACACTAGGATGCTTTGATCATCATGATGACAGTGAGTGGAATAAAAAAATCCATTGGCCCTTGGTCGACGACGGGAGTGCAGTCCATTGGACCTTGGTCGACGACGGGAGTGCAGTAAAGACCTTTGTGAAGATGGGAATTGACCCACGTCACTTGCGACCAAGGATGTCAAAATCATAGGATTTCACTAGTGATTACGTCAGCCCAAAAGGAGAGATATCTTTATTAGTTGAATTGAGGAGCCTTGACAAAAGCATGTCATAGTTAATTTCATCGTGGTAGATATCATGTAAAATTACATCTTGGGAAGGCCTATTTTGCACGAACTGAAGACAGCAGCATCCATTTATCACTATTTCATAAAATTTCCCACGTCACATGGAGTTGTTACCATAAGGGGAGACCAAATGGCCGCGTGAGAATGCAACTTGGAATTTGCTTCAAATAATGTCCATATGGTTAAAAAAAGGAAAAACCAAAGTAGTGCAAGCCAAGGAGGAGGAAGTGATAACTAAATTACAGACGTTAGATTTGAGGGAAGCCCAAGAGAGCAGTCGGACCGAAGCATTTGAGGAAATACTAAATAGATGTTATAAAGGTCGACGATAGGAGGCGTGATATTGTATTCAGAATTGGATATGAACTAACAGAGCCAATAAGAGCAGATATTATCAAGTTCCTAAAAAATAATGCAGACGTGTTCGCATGGACACATTCGGATATGGAAGGAATTGATCTAAAGAAAGCATGTCACCATCTCCATATTAATCTTGGCATTAAACCAGAGAGGCAAAAGAGGAGATCCCTCAACCCGGAGAGATATAAGGCTTTGGCGAGAGAGGTGGTCAAGCTTCTCAGCAACGGATTTCTTCGTGAGTCATTTTATCTAGTCTGGGTGGAAAATCTGGTGTTGGTAAATGATAAGTGTATTTTATACACTTATTTCTATCTTAAAGTAGGATTTTATTTGTTTGTTTAAGAATATTTGTTATTTATTTTGTTAGTATTTGTTATATTTCAGGAATAACTCCAAAGTCCAGAAAACAATGGAATTGAAGTCAAAATCAAGCAATTGGATGATAAAAGAGTCAAAGTGTGAAAATAAAGAATGGATGAAGTAGATCAAGGGTTCAATTGGAAGAATAATCGAAGAAGAAATCAGGTTTGGAAGAAATCACAAGTTCAGGGACTAAATCGCAAAAAAATTAGAAGTTGAAGGACTTGCTGTGCAATTAAAAGACAGGGACCAACTTGTAGCACTTCAAAAGAGGAAAATTACTTTCTTTCAGGAAGCCAGGTGGTCGCGCCTCTTTAAAATGTGCAGTCGCACGACCACATTTTTTGGTAACTGAAGCCAAACTTGCAGCACCGTGCGTTCGCACGGTTGATTTTCTGGACCGAATGTTGGGCTTTTGCGCGATTTTCAGTATTCTTTTCCTCCAAGCTTCTGAGTATATCTATAAATACATGACCTGGGACACGAAATAATGGGTTCCCAACTTGTGAAATTGATGCCAAAAGTTGTCGAATTGTCAAGGGAACCATGCAACATCAAGAATGCAATTAATTGTTACACTCTCTAACACTAAATCCGAGTATGTTGCACTCACTGAAGATGTAAAAGAATGCATTTAGTTAAAAGGCCTATTGTGTGAACTGAACTTCTTACGTGAATTTGCTATGATATTTACTGGTAGTCAAAGTACTTTAATGTTATATAAAAATCCTCTTTATCATGAAAGGTCTAAGCACAATGAGGTAAAATATCATTTCATTAGGGAGAAGTTATCTTCGAGCGAGTTTAAACTGCTTAAAATTGCAACTAATGATAAATCCTGCAGATGTTGGAATAATAGTACTTGCGGTTGGTAAATTCAACAGGTGTTTATCAATTCATGTTATTGATAATGGTTAGTTGTTTCGCAGGTACTTGGCTGGAGTGAGCGATGATGATTTTTAAGACCACACACATGTATAACACTTGTAACCGGGAAAATTGGTAATGGATTAAAGTGACCCAAGGTGCAGATTTGTGAAATAAAGTGGTGGTTCACTTAATCTACATGTCGCCTTGTGATTGGCTCCATTTGAATTTTGATATGGATAAAGAGGGGGAAACTCCTCTTGGTTCATTAGACTTTGGCAAAGGTATGGTGGAGAGGTAGAAGTGGAAGAGGACAATATCTCTGGTGAAATCTTGATACCTCCGGCTAGCCTAAATTCGGTTGCCATTTCTTGAGGAAGACGGTGACATGTTCCGGTGTGTTTAAGTGGTAATAATCTGATCTTACAAATAACAAAAGAACTGAATACAACAAGCAAGCTACTAGGTCGGTGGAATAAGTTACTGGGAACTTTTTGGCTGCTGTATAGGTTCTTTTTCATGCTAGGAATAAGCTTTGGAGCTCAACACCTATCATTTATCTTATATAAACTTTATAATGCTGTCTAAGCATTATGGCCTCATGGAATATAATTTATTGCTTGATAATGAAAATGATCCCCAAATTTAAGTTTCTATACTTGGAGGGCCTCTTTGTTAACCAGTTGATACTTTAAGGACTTGAGGGTGCAATACTTGGAGTAAAAAGCCAGATCCTCACTTGTTGCTTCTATTTGGACCGTGAGATTAATCCAAGGGCTGAGGTTGGTTTGTGCAATTGATATTTTTGCTGGGCATTTCTCTCTCTCTCTCTCTCTCCACTGACACGGATTACTGGTCATATTTCCCTCTCTGTTTGAATGTTTTTTGGCTGCCATTTGTGTAATCTTTTATAGTATGATCTGGGCTATAGTGAAGGCTAGATTTGTAGTACTACCGTGTATTTTGGAGCGGTGATTTCATTGGTTTGAGGGGCTGCAATTCTTGTTCCTTCAAGAGGAATTGTGCGCGTTTTTTGTGGTTCGATTTCTTATATCTTGAACTCTCATTGGAAGATTTTGTGTAATAACCCAATTATTATTTTTTTAGTTAAACTTTTACTAGTCAAAGTCATATATGGAATAGTCAAGTCAAAGTTAAATTAGGACCAAATTATATTATTTTATTTGTTGGGGTTATTTTTCTAAAACTTATATAATTTGAGGATTATATTAAATCATGGAAATAAGAGTGGGGACCTTCTTGGCAATAACTAACACTTAACTATTATAATACTTATTTGACCAAACAATTGCCAAACAAAATAAAGAAGGGACCAACAGAGGGTGAAAAACAGAGGCTTCGAGAAAAAAAATCGGGAGAAAGAAAGAAAAGAAGGAAAAAAAAAAAAAAAAAAAAGAAAGAAAAAGAAAGGAAGGGAAGAAGAAGGAAGAGCCATCCAACTCAAAGTGTGTTGTTGTTATTCTACCATATTTTCCTAACATTAGGAGGTAAGTGGTAAAATATTTATTGTTCAATAATGTGTAAAATTAGGGCTTTTGAATTATACTTTAAATGTGAGTTATATATGAATGTGGGAATGATGATTTTGGTGATTCTAGTTATATGGTTAAGTTTATTGAAATAAATGCTTGATATTAAAGATTAGGGTTTATGTCATTGGGTTAAATTAGTGATTAAGTTGAGATAAACTTGTATTTTGGTTTGTTTTGTGCTAGAAATGAAATTGTTCGTGTTGATGATGAATGTTGGTTTAGTTATGAAGATGGGTATATAAACTAGTAAGCTTGTAAAAATGGAAAATTGGGATTTAGATCAATGTGGCTCTAATTTTGAAATCTTAAGTGATATTAGAACTTAATTAGTCTTTAGAGGTGATTTTATGTTCCTAAGTAAAAAGGGCAAGTGTGGTGTAATATGAGAAAACAAGTTGAATGGGTTAATTCAAGAATGAGGTTCTTTTGCTATATTATCTATTAAGGTGATTTAAATGTTGATGTAAAGATTTTATTTTATCTCAGGAGGTGACGAGGAAGTTGGCGCTATATATCGACCAAGCTAGCGGATTGTCAATTATTTTGTGAGTGGAGAAAACTTAAAAGAATTTACGTTATTCAAGTTTTCTATTCACAATGATTTTCTACAAGTTACAAATGATTTTTAAATTACTTACTTTTAGCATGATTATCAAAACAAATGTTTTAAAATTAAGTTTGTTTATCATGATGACTCTTTTTACTATGTTTTACGAGCATGATTAGTTAAGTTGGCATGTATGATTTCAAAACTACCAGAAGTACCCGATGTGGTTATCTGTTCTTGTGTTAGTGCACGGAGGGGGCCTTGGGCCCGTGTACTAGCGGATATTATTTGTGATCTTAAGGTTCTGTCACGGAGGGGGCCTATGGCCCGTGTACAGATGATCTTAAGATCCACTCTTATGCACGGAGGGGGCCTATGGCCCGTGTGTAAGGGTGTATATATGAGGTCTTTGGGACCCACTTTTGTACCCAGAGGGGCTTTGGGCCGGGTACGGAGGTGCTTAGCAGTCTACGCGCGTATGACTAGATACAGATTTCGGATGATTTAGTTGGGTACCTTTGGTGTGATTTTCTTATGTATTGCAGTTTATCAGTTAAGCCACAGATGATTATTCCACTATCTTTATGATTATTCTTAGCATGTATGATTTGATTTAAAGTGGCAAAAGCTTATGAAATAAATTATGTTTTCAAAAATGATTTATAAAGGAAATTACTTCATAAACTCCACTCACTGAGTTACAAGCTCACATTTCTCCTTATCTCTTCCTTATAGGAAAAAGTTACAGATTTTGAGCAGCTTGGATAGAGACATCGCCCCCAGACGAGCTAAACGTAGGCATTTCTATGGTCTATTCTGATATAGCATTTAGAAGTTATCTTTTGGGCTCATATTATAGGCTGTGATATTCTTTTGTGGCCTTGTCGGTAATAGGCCCGATGATTATGTAATATGGGTTGTATTAGTATATATTAAAAGAATTGACTAAGAATTTCAATTGTCTTATTGCATTAATGTTATGTTTGGAAGGTTTTGGGAAGTCTTTATAATTATTATGCATGATTATTGGGGATGTGACGTTGAATTACAGGTTGGTTATGTCAATAATATAGGGGAGACTCTGTCAAAATTTTTATAAATTCGTATGGGATCAGATTTGTTTAAAAGGTGAATCTGAAAGATAAGAAAAGTCAAGTTTGCCTTGGTGGTGGGTCCAACATCTAGTTGTCGCCTGCCATCGGCACACGTCACGTTTCAGGTCCAGTAGGGTGATCTGGGACGGGTCGTGACAATTGGTATCAGAGCATGGTTATTGGCGTTTGGGCAGTATATGATTATTTAGTCTACAAGTTGTGCTATTCATTTCTGATCTGTCAACCTGTAATGCATATTTTTAGGTGCAAGATGGCTAGAGGTGGTAAGATACGTCCACAACCTCGAAATCAAAATACTCGCCAAAGAGCAAATGTTAGGGGATTAAATCAGGGAGAAGAATCGGTCCACCAAGCACCAGTACAACAGAATCAGGGAAATGTACCAGCACAACAGAATCCGGGGAATGCAGCTGGGAATGATCCCTTGACTGAGAGAATTGCTACAGACATTGGCTCTCTCTTACCAAATGTATTACAGAACCCAGCTAGAGATGATAGCATCGAAAGAGCTATTAAGCTTGGGGCAAAACACTTTGAGAGCACGGGAAATCCAGCAGATGCTGAGGTTTGGATGAGGAGCTTAGAGAATATTTTCGATGTCATGGTATGTTCTGATGCTACTAAGTTACGCCTTGCCTCCTTCTTATTAAAAGGAGTTGCGGAAGATTGGTGGACTACATATCGGGGTCGGTATCCTGATCCTAGTACTATTACTTGGACCATGTTCAAGGAAGCATTTAATGAGACATACTATCCCCCGAGCTACCGTGCGGCCAGACAAAGGGAGTTTTTGAATCTTGTACAGGGATCATACACTGTAGCTGAGTACCAGAAGAGGTTTGTGGAATTATCCAAGTATGCTATTGATTTTGTAGCTGATGAAACAAACAAATGCAGGCGGTTTGAAGAAGGATTGATGACAGAAATTAGAGCTATGGTGACAGGTCATGGGCATCATAGTTTCAGTGAACTTGTAGAAGCAGCCTCAAGAGTCGAGACGGCACTTTTGGAAGGACAAAATCAGGGAGTGCAAATGCTATTTCGTGGCGGTAACAGTCAGACGGGGACTTATAGTGGACAGTCAAAGAAGGATAAGAAAGGATTTTGGCCAGGTGTCACACAAACTGGGAGCTTCAAATCTAAGTCTCGAAGTACAGGATTTAGTAGAGGATTAGGACATAGCCAGAGTTCTGTACGGCAGCCAGTACATGGCCGTTCTCACATGCAAGTTCCTTCTCAGAGATCTTTTGCCCCTAGATCGGCTGACAGTGGTAGTGGTCCCAGATTTTCACAGTGTCAGTTGTGTGGCAAGTTTCATGCGGGAGAGTGCCTCAAGAGTAGTGGTGGTTGTTTTCGTTGTGGTCAGATGGGACATTTGAAGAAGGATTGTCCAGTTCGATTTCAGGAGGGTAGTGCATCACATATGGCTCCATAGATTGATGCTAGCGGTGCGAGACAGAATCAGAATAGGAAAGATAATGTGGGATCATCGAGTGGGACCCATTCAAATCTTGCAGGCCATGGTGTTACTAGTCAGAGAGGACATGCGGGACGTCCGAAGTCCCAAGGTAGAGTTTTTACGATGACACAGCAGCAGGCTGAGGAGTCACCAGATGTTGTTATGGGTATGATATCTATTTTTGGTAAAAGTGTTCATGCATTAATTGATTCTGGTGCTACTCATTCCTTTATTTCTTATGCACTTACTAAATATGCGGATAAGATATTAGAGCCCTTAGACAATGAGTTAGTCGTAGCTACACCGGTGGGAAAATCTCTTTTAGCTAATGATGTGTTCAAGGGTTGTGTGATTCGAGTGAATGATCATGAGCTGAAAGCTGATCTAATTCCACTTGATATTCATGACTTTGATATTATTTTGGGCATGGACTTTTTAACTATGAATCGTGCTACAGTTGACTGTTTTCGTAAAGAAGTTACATTCAGGGGGTCTGGAGATGTTGAGATTATTCTTAAAGGAGAGGAGAATTTTACCATCATGTTTGATATCAGCTCTTGATGCTCGTAGACTTCTGAAGAAAGGTTTTCAGGGATATTTAGCTCATGTGATTGATACTCAGACCAGTAAGCCTAAACTTGAGGATATATCTGTTGTGAGAGATTTCTCAGATGTGTTTCCCGATGATCTTCCAGGGTTACCGCCGGACAGAGAATTCGAATTTACTATCGAGATATTGCCTGGTACAACTCCTATTTCTCAAGCACCTTATAGAATGGCCCCAACTGAGTTAAAAGAATTGAAAGTGCAATTACAAGAATTGGTTGATAAGGGTTTCATCAGACCCAGTGCATCACCATGGGGAGCTCCGGTTTTGTTTGTGAAAAAGAAAGATGGAACTATGAGATTGTGTATTGATTACCGACAATTGAATAAGGTAACGATTCGCAACAAGTATCCACTGCCTCGTATTGATGACTTGTTTGACCAACTTCGAGATGCCAAGGTATTCTCTAAGATTGATTTGCGTTCAGGGTATCATCAGCTTAAAATTCGAGATATTGATGTGCCAAAGACTGCATTTAGGACTCGCTATGGTCATTATGAGTTTCTAGTGATGCCGTTTGGTTTAACCAACGCCCCAGCCGCTTTCATGGATTTGATGAACAGGATTCTACATCCTTATTTGGATAGATTTGTTATTGTATTTATTGATGATATATTGATTTATTCTTCCAACCATGATGAGCATGCAGAACATTTGAAGATTATTTTGCAGACCTTGCGAGATAAACAATTATATGCTAAGTTCTCAAAATGTGAGTTTTGGCTAGACAAGGTTGTATTTTTAGGACATGTGATTTCAGCTGAAGGAATTTATGTTGATCCTGTAAAGACAGAGGCAGTGATGAAATGGGAACGTCCTAATAATGTGACTGAGGTGAGGAGTTTTCTTGGTTTAGCTGGATATTATCGTCGTTTTGTGGAGGGATTTTCTAAGATTGCCCTTCCATTGACCAGTTTGACACGAAAGAGCTCAAAGTTTGTTTGGACTGAAGAGTGTGAGAAGAGTTTTCAAGAATTGAAGAATAGGTTGGTTTCTGCTCCTATATTTACACTTCCATCACCAGGTGAAGAATTTTTGATTTATAGTGATGCTTCGAGACAAGGTCTGGGATGTGTTTTGATCCAAAATGGAAAAGTTGTGGCTTACGCTTCAAGACAATTGAAGAAACATGAATTGAATTATCCCACACATGATTTAGAATTGGCTGCGGTGGTTTTGGCTCTCAAAATTTGGAGGCACTATTTATATGGTGAGAGGTGTCAGATTTTCACCGATCACAAGAGCTTGAAGTATATTTCTACTCAGAAAGAATTGAACTTGAGGCAAAGAAGATGGTTAGAATTGATTAAGGATTATGATTGTAAAATTGATTACCATCCAGGTAAAGCAAATGTAGTTGCTGATGCACTTAGTCGAAAAGCCAGTAGTACCTCGAACCAAACAAATGCAGTATGTGCTTCTTTGATGTGTGAATTTAGAAACTTGAATGCTCGGTTATCAGCCACTACTTCAGGGGCAGTGCTAGCTATGTTTCAGGTGAAGCCTCGCCTAGTGGATAAGGTTAAACAGGCCCAGTCTGAGGATCTATCACTGAGAATACTGAAGGCAGAAGTTGAAGCTGGAATACGAACAGATTTTTCTATCCTAGATGATGGCACTCTAGTTATGGGAGACAGATTGTGTGTTCCAGATATTTTAGAGTTGAAAAATGAGATACTAGAAGAAGCCCATAATTCAGCTTATGCAATGCATCCAGACAGCACAAAAATGTATCATATGTTGAAGGAACATTACTGGTGGCCAGGCATGAAGAGAGAGATTTCCGAGTTTGTGTCTAGATGTTTTATTTGCCAACAAGTGAAACCGGTTCGTCAGAAATCCGCTGGAACTTTGCAACCATTGCCTATTCCAGAGTGGAAGTGGGAGCACATCACTATGGATTTTCTATTTGGTCTTCCTCGTACTCAGAGTGGTAATGATGGTGTTTGGGTGGTTGTGGATAGGTTGACCAAGACTGCAAGGTTTTTACCGATTAAAGCTACATTTACATTGACTAAGTTAGCAAAATTATATTTCGATGAGGTAGTCTGTCTATATGGGGCTCCAGTATCTATTGTGTCTGATAGAGATCCTCGATTCACGTCTCAATTTTGGCCGAAGTTGCAGAGTGCTTTGGGCACAAAGGTTCAGTTTAGTATTGCATTTCACCCACAGACGGATGGTCAATCTGAGAGAACCATTCAAACCCTAGAAGATATGCTTCGAGCTTGCGCTCTCGAGTTCAAAGGGAGTTGGGATACTCATTTACGCTGGATGGAGTTTGCTTATAATAACAGTTATCATTCCAGTATTGAGATGGCTCCTTTCGAGGCACTATATGGTAGGAGGTGCAGGACTCCAGTTTGTTGGACCGAAGTGGGTGAGAGAAAGTTAGTAGGCCCTGAGATGGTTCAAATGGCAACTGAAAAGGTAAAAATTATTCAAGAAAGACTAAAGATAGCATAAGATCGACAAAAGAGTTATGCTGACAGACGCAGAAAGGATTTGGAGTTTGAAGTTGGGGATAAAGTCTTCTTAAAGTTATCGCCATGGAAAGGTATTTTGAGGTTTGGCAAGAGAGGGAAGCTGAGTCCCAGGTATATTGGACCCTATGAGATTGTTGAGAGGATTGGTCCAGTTGCTTATCGACTTACTTTGCCAGATGAGTTGTCTAGAATACACGATGTGTTTCATGTATCTATGCTTCGTAAGTACATCCCTGACGTGTCTCATGTATTGGAATCCCAACCAGTAGAGCTAAAGGAGAATTTGAGCTATGAAGAACAACCCGTTGAAATATTGGAGCGGAAGGAGCAAATTGATGAAAATGAGATGGTTTCATTAGTAAAGGTCCGATGGGGAAATCACCCAGCAGAAGAGGCAACATGGGAACATGAGGAGCAAATTCGTGTTCAATATCCTCATCTATTTGGTGACTGAATTTCGAGGACGAAATTCTTTGAAGGAGGTAAGATTGTAATAACCCAATTATTATTTTTTTAGTCAAACTTTTACTAGTCAAAGTCATATATGGAATAGTCAAGTCAAAGTTAAATTAGGACCAAATTATATTATTTTATTTGTTGGGGTTATTTTTCTAAAACTTATATAATTTGAGGATTATATTAAATCATGGAAATAAGAGTGGGGACCTTCTTGGCAATAACTAACACTTAACTATTATAATACTTATTTGACCAAACAATTGCCAAACAAAATAAAGAAGGGACCAACAGAGGGTGAAAAACAGAGGCTTCGAGAAAAAAAATCGGGAGAAAGAAAGAAACTTCTTGGCAATAACTAACACTTAACTATTATAATACTTATTTGACCAAACAATTGCCAAACAAAATAAAGAAGGGACCAACAGAGGGTGAAAAACAGAGGCTTCGAGAAAAAAAATCGGGAGAAAGAAAGAAAAGAAGGAAAAAAAAAAAAAAAAAAGAAAGAAAGAAAAAGAAAGGAAGGGAAGAAGAAGGAAGAGCCATCCAACTCAAAGTGTGTTGTTGTTATTCTACCATATTTTCCTAACATTAGGAGGTAAGTGGTAAAATATTTATTGTTCAATAATGTGTAAAATTAGGGCTTTTGAATTATACTTTAAATGTGAGTTATATATGAATGTGGGAATGATGATTTTGGTGATTCTAGTTATATGGTTAAGTTTATTGAAATAAATGCTTGATATTAAAGATTAGGGTTTATGTCATTGGGTTAAATTAGTGATTAAGTTGAGATAAACTTGTATTTTGGTTTGTTTTGTGCTAGAAATGAAATTGTTCGTGTTGATGATGAATGTTGGTTTAGTTATGAAGATGGGTATATAAACTAGTAAGCTTGTAAAAATGGAAAATTGGGATTTAGATCAATGTGGCTCTAATTTTGAAATCTTAAGTGATATTAGAACTTAATTAGTCTTTAGAGGTGATTTTATGTTCCTAAGTAAAAAGGGCAAGTGTGGTGTAATATGAGAAAACAAGTTGAATGGGTTAATTCAAGAATGAGGTTCTTTTGCTATATTATCTATTAAGGTGATTTAAATGTTGATGTAAAGATTTTATTTTATCTCAGGAGGTGACGAGGAAGTTGGCGCTATATATCGACCAAGCTAGCGGATTGTCAATTATTTTGTGAGTGGAGAAAACTTAAAAGAATTTACGTTATTCAAGTTTTCTATTCACAATGATTTTCTACAAGTTACAAATGATTTTTAAATTACTTACTTTTAGCATGATTATCAAAACAAATGTTTTAAAATTAAGTTTGTTTATCATGATGACTCTTTTTACTATGTTTTACGAGCATGATTAGTTAAGTTGGCATGTATGATTTCAAAACTACCAGAAGTACCCGATGTGGTTATCTGTTCTTGTGTTAGTGCACGGAGGGGGCCTTGGGCCCGTGTACTAGCGGATATTATTTGTGATCTTAAGGTTCTGTCACGGAGGGGGCCTATGGCCCGTGTACAGATGATCTTAAGATCCACTCTTATGCACGGAGGGGGCCTATGGCCCGTGTGTAAGGGTGTATATATGAGGTCTTTGGGACCCACTTTTGTACCCAGAGGGGCTTTGGGCCGGGTACGGAGGTGCTTAGCAGTCTACGCGCGTATGACTAGATACAGATTTCGGATGATTTAGTTGGGTACCTTTGGTGTGATTTTCTTATGTATTGCAGTTTATCAGTTAAGCCACAGATGATTATTCCACTATCTTTATGATTATTCTTAGCATGTATGATTTGATTTAAAGTGGCAAAAGCTTATGAAATAAATTATGTTTTCAAAAATGATTTATAAAGGAAATTACTTCATAAACTCCACTCACTGAGTTACAAGCTCACATTTCTCCTTATCTCTTCCTTATAGGAAAAAGTTACAGATTTTGAGCAGCTTGGATAGAGACATCGCCCCCAGACGAGCTAAACGTAGGCATTTCTATGGTCTATTCTGATATAGCATTTAGAAGTTATCTTTTGGGCTCATATTATAGGCTGTGATATTCTTTTGTGGCCTTGTCGGTAATAGGCCCGATGATTATGTAATATGGGTTGTATTAGTATATATTAAAAGAATTGACTAAGAATTTCAATTGTCTTATTGCATTAATGTTATGTTTGGAAGGTTTTGGGAAGTCTTTATAATTATTATGCATGATTATTGGGGATGTGACGTTGAATTACAGGTTGGTTATGTCAATAATATAGGGGAGACTCTGTCAAAATTTTTATAAATTCGTATGGGATCAGATTTGTTTAAAAGGTGAATCTGAAAGATAAGAAAAGTCAAGTTTGCCTTGGTGGTGGGTCCAACATCTAGTTGTCGCCTGCCATCGGCACACGTCACGTTTCAGGTCCAGTAGGGTGATCTGGGACGGGTCGTGACAATTGGTATCAGAGCATGGTTATTGGCGTTTGGGCAGTATATGATTATTTAGTCTACAAGTTGTGCTATTCATTTCTGATCTGTCAACCTGTAATGCATATTTTTAGGTGCAAGATGGCTAGAGGTGGTAAGATACGTCCACAACCTCGAAATCAAAATACTCGCCAAAGAGCAAATGTTAGGGGATTAAATCAGGGAGAAGAATCGGTCCACCAAGCACCAGTACAACAGAATCAGGGAAATGTACCAGCACAACAGAATCCGGGGAATGCAGCTGGGAATGATCCCTTGACTGAGAGAATTGCTACAGACATTGGCTCTCTCTTACCAAATGTATTACAGAACCCAGCTAGAGATGATAGCATCGAAAGAGCTATTAAGCTTGGGGCAAAACACTTTGAGAGCACGGGAAATCCAGCAGATGCTGAGGTTTGGATGAGGAGCTTAGAGAATATTTTCGATGTCATGGTATGTTCTGATGCTACTAAGTTACGCCTTGCCTCCTTCTTATTAAAAGGAGTTGCGGAAGATTGGTGGACTACATATCGGGGTCGGTATCCTGATCCTAGTACTATTACTTGGACCATGTTCAAGGAAGCATTTAATGAGACATACTATCCCCCGAGCTACCGTGCGGCCAGACAAAGGGAGTTTTTGAATCTTGTACAGGGATCATACACTGTAGCTGAGTACCAGAAGAGGTTTGTGGAATTATCCAAGTATGCTATTGATTTTGTAGCTGATGAAACAAACAAATGCAGGCGGTTTGAAGAAGGATTGATGACAGAAATTAGAGCTATGGTGACAGGTCATGGGCATCATAGTTTCAGTGAACTTGTAGAAGCAGCCTCAAGAGTCGAGACGGCACTTTTGGAAGGACAAAATCAGGGAGTGCAAATGCTATTTCGTGGCGGTAACAGTCAGACGGGGACTTATAGTGGACAGTCAAAGAAGGATAAGAAAGGATTTTGGCCAGGTGTCACACAAACTGGGAGCTTCAAATCTAAGTCTCGAAGTACAGGATTTAGTAGAGGATTAGGACATAGCCAGAGTTCTGTACGGCAGCCAGTACATGGCCGTTCTCACATGCAAGTTCCTTCTCAGAGATCTTTTGCCCCTAGATCGGCTGACAGTGGTAGTGGTCCCAGATTTTCACAGTGTCAGTTGTGTGGCAAGTTTCATGCGGGAGAGTGCCTCAAGAGTAGTGGTGGTTGTTTTCGTTGTGGTCAGATGGGACATTTGAAGAAGGATTGTCCAGTTCGATTTCAGGAGGGTAGTGCATCACATATGGCTCCATAGATTGATGCTAGCGGTGCGAGACAGAATCAGAATAGGAAAGATAATGTGGGATCATCGAGTGGGACCCATTCAAATCTTGCAGGCCATGGTGTTACTAGTCAGAGAGGACATGCGGGACGTCCGAAGTCCCAAGGTAGAGTTTTTACGATGACACAGCAGCAGGCTGAGGAGTCACCAGATGTTGTTATGGGTATGATATCTATTTTTGGTAAAAGTGTTCATGCATTAATTGATTCTGGTGCTACTCATTCCTTTATTTCTTATGCACTTACTAAATATGCGGATAAGATATTAGAGCCCTTAGACAATGAGTTAGTCGTAGCTACACCGGTGGGAAAATCTCTTTTAGCTAATGATGTGTTCAAGGGTTGTGTGATTCGAGTGAATGATCATGAGCTGAAAGCTGATCTAATTCCACTTGATATTCATGACTTTGATATTATTTTGGGCATGGACTTTTTAACTATGAATCGTGCTACAGTTGACTGTTTTCGTAAAGAAGTTACATTCAGGGGGTCTGGAGATGTTGAGATTATTCTTAAAGGAGAGGAGAATTTTACCATCATGTTTGATATCAGCTCTTGATGCTCGTAGACTTCTGAAGAAAGGTTTTCAGGGATATTTAGCTCATGTGATTGATACTCAGACCAGTAAGCCTAAACTTGAGGATATATCTGTTGTGAGAGATTTCTCAGATGTGTTTCCCGATGATCTTCCAGGGTTACCGCCGGACAGAGAATTCGAATTTACTATCGAGATATTGCCTGGTACAACTCCTATTTCTCAAGCACCTTATAGAATGGCCCCAACTGAGTTAAAAGAATTGAAAGTGCAATTACAAGAATTGGTTGATAAGGGTTTCATCAGACCCAGTGCATCACCATGGGGAGCTCCGGTTTTGTTTGTGAAAAAGAAAGATGGAACTATGAGATTGTGTATTGATTACCGACAATTGAATAAGGTAACGATTCGCAACAAGTATCCACTGCCTCGTATTGATGACTTGTTTGACCAACTTCGAGATGCCAAGGTATTCTCTAAGATTGATTTGCGTTCAGGGTATCATCAGCTTAAAATTCGAGATATTGATGTGCCAAAGACTGCATTTAGGACTCGCTATGGTCATTATGAGTTTCTAGTGATGCCGTTTGGTTTAACCAACGCCCCAGCCGCTTTCATGGATTTGATGAACAGGATTCTACATCCTTATTTGGATAGATTTGTTATTGTATTTATTGATGATATATTGATTTATTCTTCCAACCATGATGAGCATGCAGAACATTTGAAGATTATTTTGCAGACCTTGCGAGATAAACAATTATATGCTAAGTTCTCAAAATGTGAGTTTTGGCTAGACAAGGTTGTATTTTTAGGACATGTGATTTCAGCTGAAGGAATTTATGTTGATCCTGTAAAGACAGAGGCAGTGATGAAATGGGAACGTCCTAATAATGTGACTGAGGTGAGGAGTTTTCTTGGTTTAGCTGGATATTATCGTCGTTTTGTGGAGGGATTTTCTAAGATTGCCCTTCCATTGACCAGTTTGACACGAAAGAGCTCAAAGTTTGTTTGGACTGAAGAGTGTGAGAAGAGTTTTCAAGAATTGAAGAATAGGTTGGTTTCTGCTCCTATACTTACACTTCCATCACCAGGTGAAGAATTTTTGATTTATAGTGATGCTTCGAGACAAGGTCTGGGATGTGTTTTGATCCAAAATGGAAAAGTTGTGGCTTACGCTTCAAGACAATTGAAGAAACATGAATTGAATTATCCCACACATGATTTAGAATTGGCTGCGGTGGTTTTGGCTCTCAAAATTTGGAGGCACTATTTATATGGTGAGAGGTGTCAGATTTTCACCGATCACAAGAGCTTGAAGTATATTTTTACTCAGAAAGAATTGAACTTGAGGCAAAGAAGATGGTTAGAATTGATTAAGGATTATGATTGTAAAATTGATTACCATCCAGGTAAAGCAAATGTAGTTGCTGATGCACTTAGTCGAAAAGCCAGTAGTACCTCGAACCAAACAAATGCAGTATGTGCTTCTTTGATGTGTGAATTTAGAAACTTGAATGCTCGGTTATCAGCCACTACTTCAGGGGCAGTGCTAGCTATGTTTCAGGTGAAGCCTCGCCTAGTGGATAAGGTTAAACAGGCCCAGTCTGAGGATCTATCACTGAGAATACTGAAGGCAGAAGTTGAAGCTGGAATACGAACAGATTTTTCTATCCTAGATGATGGCACTCTAGTTATGGGAGACAGATTGTGTGTTCCAGATATTTTAGAGTTGAAAAATGAGATACTAGAAGAAGCCCATAATTCAGCTTATGCAATGCATCCAGACAGCACAAAAATGTATCATATGTTGAAGGAACATTACTGGTGGCCAGGCATGAAGAGAGAGATTTCCGAGTTTGTGTCTAGATGTTTTATTTGCCAACAAGTGAAACCGGTTCGTCAGAAATCCGCTGGAACTTTGCAACCATTGCCTATTCCAGAGTGGAAGTGGGAGCACATCACTATGGATTTTCTATTTGGTCTTCCTCGTACTCAGAGTGGTAATGATGGTGTTTGGGTGGTTGTGGATAGGTTGACCAAGACTGCAAGGTTTTTACCGATTAAAGCTACATTTACATTGACTAAGTTAGCAAAATTATATTTCGATGAGGTAGTCTGTCTATATGGGGCTCCAGTATCTATTGTGTCTGATAGAGATCCTCGATTCACGTCTCAATTTTGGCCGAAGTTGCAGAGTGCTTTGGGCACAAAGGTTCAGTTTAGTATTGCATTTCACCCACAGACGGATGGTCAATCTGAGAGAACCATTCAAACCCTAGAAGATATGCTTCGAGCTTGCGCTCTCGAGTTCAAAGGGAGTTGGGATACTCATTTACGCTGGATGGAGTTTGCTTATAATAACAGTTATCATTCCAGTATTGAGATGGCTCCTTTCGAGGCACTATATGGTAGGAGGTGCAGGACTCCAGTTTGTTGGACCGAAGTGGGTGAGAGAAAGTTAGTAGGCCCTGAGATGGTTCAAATGGCAACTGAAAAGGTAAAAATTATTCAAGAAAGACTAAAGATAGCATAAGATCGACAAAAGAGTTATGCTGACAGACGCAGAAAGGATTTGGAGTTTGAAGTTGGGGATAAAGTCTTCTTAAAGTTATCGCCATGGAAAGGTATTTTGAGGTTTGGCAAGAGAGGGAAGCTGAGTCCCAGGTATATTGGACCCTATGAGATTGTTGAGAGGATTGGTCCAGTTGCTTATCGACTTACTTTGCCAGATGAGTTGTCTAGAATACACGATGTGTTTCATGTATCTATGCTTCGTAAGTACATCCCTGACGTGTCTCATGTATTGGAATCCCAACCAGTAGAGCTAAAGGAGAATTTGAGCTATGAAGAACAACCCGTTGAAATATTGGAGCGGAAGGAGCAAATTGATGAAAATGAGATGGTTTCATTAGTAAAGGTCCGATGGGGAAATCACCCAGCAGAAGAGGCAACATGGGAACATGAGGAGCAAATTCGTGTTCAATATCCTCATCTATTTGGTGACTGAATTTCGAGGACGAAATTCTTTGAAGGAGGTAAGATTGTAATAACCCAATTATTATTTTTTTAGTCAAACTTTTACTAGTCAAAGTCATATATGGAATAGTCAAGTCAAAGTTAAATTAGGACCAAATTATATTATTTTATTTGTTGGGGTTATTTTTCTAAAACTTATATAATTTGAGGATTATATTAAATCATGGAAATAAGAGTGGGGACCTTCTTGGCAATAACTAACACTTAACTATTATAATACTTATTTGACCAAACAATTGCCAAACAAAATAAAGAAGGGACCAACAGAGGGTGAAAAACAGAGGCTTCGAGAAAAAAAATCGGGAGAAAGAAAGAAACTTCTTGGCAATAACTAACACTTAACTATTATAATACTTATTTGACCAAACAATTGCCAAACAAAATAAAGAAGGGACCAACAGAGGGTGAAAAACAGAGGCTTCGAGAAAAAAAATCGGGAGAAAGAAAGAAAAGAAGGAAAAAAAAAAAAAAAAAAGAAAGAAAGAAAAAGAAAGGAAGGGAAGAAGAAGGAAGAGCCATCCAACTCAAAGTGTGTTGTTGTTATTCTACCATATTTTCCTAACATTAGGAGGTAAGTGGTAAAATATTTATTGTTCAATAATGTGTAAAATTAGGGCTTTTGAATTATACTTTAAATGTGAGTTATATATGAATGTGGGAATGATGATTTTGGTGATTCTAGTTATATGGTTAAGTTTATTGAAATAAATGCTTGATATTAAAGATTAGGGTTTATGTCATTGGGTTAAATTAGTGATTAAGTTGAGATAAACTTGTATTTTGGTTTGTTTTGTGCTAGAAATGAAATTGTTCGTGTTGATGATGAATGTTGGTTTAGTTATGAAGATGGGTATATAAACTAGTAAGCTTGTAAAAATGGAAAATTGGGATTTAGATCAATGTGGCTCTAATTTTGAAATCTTAAGTGATATTAGAACTTAATTAGTCTTTAGAGGTGATTTTATGTTCCTAAGTAAAAAGGGCAAGTGTGGTGTAATATGAGAAAACAAGTTGAATGGGTTAATTCAAGAATGAGGTTCTTTTGCTATATTATCTATTAAGGTGATTTAAATGTTGATGTAAAGATTTTATTTTATCTCAGGAGGTGACGAGGAAGTTGGCGCTATATATCGACCAAGCTAGCGGATTGTCAATTATTTTGTGAGTGGAGAAAACTTAAAAGAAGTTACGTTATTCAAGTTTTCTATTCACAATGATTTTCTACAAGTTACAAATGATTTTTAAATTACTTACTTTTAGCATAATTATCAAAACAAATGTTTTAAAATTAAGTTTGTTTATCATGATGACTCTTTTTACTATGTTTTACGAGCATGATTAGTTAAGTTGGCATGTATGATTTCAAAACTACCAGAAGTACCCGATGTGGTTATCTGTTCTTGTGTTAGTACACGGAGGGGGCCTTGGGCCCGTGTACTAGCGGATATTATTTGTGATCTTAAGGTTCTGTCACGGAGGGGGCCTATGGCCTGTGTACAGATGATCTTAAGATCCACTCTTATGCACGGAGGGGGCCTATGGCCCGTGTGTAAGGGTGTATATATGAGGTCTTTGGGACCCACTTTTGTACCCAGAGGGGCTTTGGGCCGAGTACGGAGGTGCTTAGCAGTCTACGCGCGTATGACTAGATACAGATTTCGGATGATTTAGTTGGGTACCTTTGGTGTGATTTTCTTATGTATTGCAGTTTATCAGTTAAGCCACAGATGATTATTCCACTATCTTTATGATTATTCTTAGCATGTATGATTTGATTTAAAGTGGTAAAAGCTTATGAAATAAATTATGTTTTCAAAAATGATTTATAAAGGAAATTACTTCATAAACTCCACTCACTGAGTTACAAGCTCACATTTCTCCTTATCTCTTCCTTATAGGAAAAAGTTACAGATTTTGAGCAGCTTGGATAGAGATATCGCCGCCAGACGAGCTAAACGTAGGCATTTCTATGGTCTATTCTGATATAGCATTTAGAAGTTATCTTTTGGGCTCATATTATAGGCTGTGATATTCTTTTGTGGCCTTTTCGGTAATAGGCCCGATGATTATGTAATATGAGTTGTATTAGTATATATTAAAAGAATTGACTAAGAATTTCAATTGTCTTATTGCATTAATGTTATGTTTGGAAGGTTTTGGGAAGTCTTTATAATTATTATGCATGATTATTGGGGATGTGACGTTGAATTACAGGTTGGTTATGTCAATAATATAGGGGAGACTCTGTCAAAATTTTTATAAATTCGTATGGGATCAGATTTGTTTAAAAGGTGAATCTGAAAGATAAGAAAAGTCAAGTTTGCTTTGGTGGTGGGTCCAACATCTAGTTGTCGCCTGCCATCGGCACACGTCACGTTTCAGGTCCAGTAGGGTGATTTGGGACGGGTCGTGACATTTTGGCTAGTGGAATGGGCTTGATCCTGAGCCCCCAGATATAGGCAATTTGCCGAACTGGGTCACAAAAGGTTTTCTGGCTTCTTGCTTTTATTTCTGATTCTTGCTTATATTTGTATGTTATTCACATTAATTACTCAATTAGGCATGAAAAAATAGAAAAGTTGAGAACTAGTAACTATATGAGCATAAGTTGTCAAAGATACAGTTTTCCCTCTGTCATATGCAGATTTTTAAGATTGTAGGCTCTCATAAGTTTTAACTCCATGTTGTTGTTCTTTGGCTTCCAAGGGTGCAATTTTCCCCAACTAATGGTTTTTTGATAGAAGGGAAGCACGGGCTAATGGAAACACAATTGCAACCTTCTCTAAATGTTGTTATCATGTCTCTTGAAGTTATGATTACGTTGCTATGTCCAGATCATGGGATATCTTTCTGGTTCATCTCCCCATGTAAGGAGTGGAGTGGTGGCTGCACTCTTAGCATTCATTTGCAATGACCCAAACATCTGTCTTTTGATGCATGATATAGTCCCCTCAATTCAGGAGTTGCTACATAGCAAATCTGTTGAGATTACAAAAGTGAGTTTTTCCTGTCCTCTCATTCAACGTAATTTTTCTTTCATTTCTTTATGAATTAAACAGGATGTTTTAGGCTTTGTGAATGTCTTCAAGGGGAATGAAACGGGATGAAATGAACAAATCGTGAAAGAGCTTTAGATGTCTGTACTTGTCCGGAGGAATCTCGAACAAGACATTAGTTATAAAGCCTGAAGCAACGCTATGGAGCCCAAGGCCAAAGCCTTTGGATTTTTACTTGCACGAGTAAAAATGTCTACTTATAACATCCACGGGCCACGGCAATATTTTCTATGAGTCCTGCTTTTTGAACTCTTGTCAGCCCTTCAGAACCGTGATCAGGCGTAAGTGCACTTTTATTTTCATTAACTATTTCCTAAATGAGGAGACACAGTATTGATGTTTGGCCAAAGCTCCAAAATTCTGACTAGTATAACTTGGATAGTTGGATTGCAACAGAAGGCAGCAACAATTCCCAGCATTCACAAGCATAACCCTGCAGATCTTGGCCAATTCTGGAAAAATACATAGACAAGAGAATAAATTATAACTCAAGTACATAAACATATACGCAATGATTCCTGATTGACATTTACACAATAAAATAGAGCCTGTGTGGAATATTTAGTTATATAATATATGCAAATATAATAATATAATCAGTACATGAACATTGTACTTCACAAGTTACAACAATAGACAGGAAGCAGTGTGTTTTTACTTTTTATACAAGTCCAACAATACTATTTATTTTTTATTTTGCATTTTGTATAAGCAATTATGTCCCAACCTTTTTCCTCATTTACATTCTTCCCTCCAAACACGTGAAATTGTGAAAAGTGAATAAAATCATTAATGTGTGTGTGAGAGAGAGAGAGAGAGAGAGAGTTTGGGTTTCTACATTTAGAGAATCAAGGTAACCTTTCATTTTAATTTCAGATATAAACAGTTTGTTGGACTCCTTAAAATGAGGATTCACTCTATGCAGCAGATACTCTTAAGGATTTTATATTTATCAGCACTGAAGGGCAGTAATTTTTACAAATTTTCCAAATCCGAAGCCCTTATTAAGAAGGGGAATAAAAAATTACATTTACCTGCTTCCAGTAGTAAAATTAAGCCAGATATTATAGATTTGAAATATTGCAATCTTTCAAGGATTCTTTCAGTTATTGCACTAGACCAGTATTTTTCAGGCAGAATATCATTTTTATTAATCAATTTCAATTTTTCATAATGAAATAAGCAAATAGATTTCAATGCAATTACATGGTTACGGAAGTAAAATGGCAGCAGGGTAGATTAAAACATTAGAAAGTACAAAATTAACATAGTAAAAATTGACAACTATCATATGCAATACAAGGTCATTTACTGATAATGATGTATTTTCACGCAGAATATCATTTTTATTAATCAGTTTCAATATTTCATGATGAAATAAGCAAATTGAGTATAATGTAATTACATGGTTAAGGAAGTAAAATGGCGGCAGGGAAGAATGAAAATATTAGAAATGAATAAAATAAAACCTCCGTTTGTTAAACTGTTTATAAATAACAAATTTTTCCAAACCACTTTTTAACCACACACATTTCCTCAAATTGCTTCTCAACCACATATTTTACCTCGAAAACATAACATTCTTTGTTGTTGATAAACAAAAAACTTTTACCAAACATAGGCAAAATTGACAACTATCATATGCAGTATAAGGTTCTTTATCGATAAAGATGTATAGAAGCTTCCTTTATCTTATTATCTATGGTGTCATGCATTTGTTCAATCATATTAAGCACATAAATCTTTTGGAAGATAAAAAAAGAAATATTATTTCCTCCTGGCATCATTGCAATCTTTCCTTTTTATTAAACCATTCTGAGAAGAAAGTGTGGTCATAAAGGATTAGCTGCTTTGGTGATGTACTAGCAATGAACTGCATTGAAGCCTAGATGACTCAATTAAAATTCATTAACCAAATGAAATTCAAAACCTAAGGGACCATTCTCTTTGTATTTCGATTTTGAATTTTGAGTTTTGAATTTTGTTTTAAATTTTGAATTTTTGTTGTTTATTTTGGGATTGCTGAAAACATGTTCTCTTTGTGATTTTGGAAAACTGTTTTCAAAAATAGAAAACTGAAAAATGCGTTTACTTTGTAATTTTTTGATATATTTATTTTGTGATATTTTATATGTAAAAAATGGTTGATTTGTTGAATTACATTAATTTTAATGTTAATAAATCAGTTAGTTCTCTATGTCAATAAATTCATCATTAATATTGTTTCAGCTAAACAAAAATTTAATCCCATACCAATAAAATCTTAACATGAATCTATATATAATGATAAAATAATATAAAAACTTCAAGTGAAGGAAGTGTCTCACATTTACAAAAATAATAATATTAATAATAATAATAATAATAATAAATAAAAAATTACAAAAAAAAAAATCTTAACATGGATCTATATAATAGCAAAATAACATAAGAACTCCAAATGAAGGAAGTGTCTTACTTTTACAAAAATAAAAAAATAATAATAAATAAAAAAAAAATTACAAAAAAAAAAAAAAAAAAAAAAAAAAATCTTAAAATGGATCTATATTTAATGGCAAAACAACATAAGAATTTCAAGTGAATGAAGTGTCTCACTTTTACAAAAATAAAAATAAAAATAAAAAAAAAAAAAATTTACAAAAAAAAAAAAAAAAAAAAAACTTAACATGGATCTATATATATAATGAGAAAATAACATAAAAACTTCAAGTGAAGGAAGTGTCTCAAAAAAAAAAAAAAAAAAAAAAAAAAAAAAAAAAAAAATTCTTAACATGGATCTATATATAATGACAAAATAATATAAGAATTTCAAATGAAGGAAGTGTCTCACATTTATAAAAAAAAAAAAAAAAATCCAAAACGTGCGTTTTGATCGTTTTGGACTTTTTAACACAAAATATCCAAAACGCAATAAAATCGTTTTGAGTTTCCTTTATATTTTTTTTTGGTGTTTTGGAAAACGCGTTTCTGAAAATGGGAAAAGTGAACGCGTTTTCGATATTTTAAAAAATCGAAAACTCAAAACGGGCTCAAAACAGCAAAGAGAACGGAGCCTAAAAATTTGGGGGAAAGCACAGAGTTACTTTTTTAGCAGATACCTTTACGTGATGCCTTTTGGAAGGATTGAGCAAGAGGTATAATATGGGACGACCAGGAAATAATTTTCTTCAAAATAGGTATCAACCAAGTATTAGAACAAGAAAAGAAATATCCTTTGCATCGAGGGAGATAGTAAGCAATCCAAGTAATTTCTCTGGCCCCATAGAAACAATGGCAGATCCAATGCAATCTTGAAGCTGTTATAATAAGATGAGAACCAGTGTGTCTCAATGAAACCAGCTGGTGAATTTCGGTTATTTATCCACAACATAAAATGTGTGCAGTATATTGGCAATGAAGATTAATTTACAAGAACGATCAGTCTCGCACATTCGGCATTCCAGAAGACCAAAAGTGAAAGATCAAGAGAGTAAATCTATTCAAAAGAAAAGACGTTATTCATTTCCTATTTTACAATCCACAGAAGATTATATGCCAACATTTACTTAAATCAAGATTCACAAGTACAAGTACAAATTGAACGTGTACGATGGATCGCAATTGACTAGCTGCTAGTAATTCAAAAACATTGGAAAAAGATGATAGTGGTCACACACACACTGGGCTTCCTTGAATACTCACATGTTCTATATCTAATGCATTTCCAGATGCGACATTCATCAAGTCAGCGTGTTTAAGAATTATATCCTTTGCAAATATGTCTGAGATCTCACCTACATAGGCAATCACATAAGTCTATAAACAATAATAACTATTTTAAAACATAATAATCCCGCTGCTGTCTCGGAAAGACATGTTAGCAAATTTCCCTTTTTTCTCATAATAAGTCGAGAAAGAAAAAATTAACCCATTTGTTAAGGACGCTAGCAAATTTTTTGAGGTTAGAATTTGTAGGTGTATAATATATGACTAAATAGAGAATGCATTTTCTACCAGACTACCAAATGCATATGCCTCTCAATGCTGTAGCCAAATTGGGTATTGAAGTATTAGCTATCTTCAGATTCAATACAGTGCACAATAAGTGGTTAAAATATCCCTTCAGTCACAACAATGGAAAGAAATTCCTTGGGAAAAATTAACTAGAATTCAATCATAGGTTAAATTTACAGGTGTCTAATGGAAAACCTCACCAAGTTGGATATTGCCGCCAGAAAGTGCTCATTTGGAATACTAGAGGAAGCATTATAGAAGATTGCCCAAATAGTTTTTATAGCCTCAAATTCATCAGTGTCGATTGCTTCATCTTCTATTCCCTGGCTTTTGATGGTTGACAAGTGTTAACCATCAATAAGGCAGTATATCAGCTCTTTGAATATATTGGAAGCCTTTAAAGCAGTATCAGCCTCAGAAGACAGAAGACCTGACATTATATGTGCTGACTTAGTAATGATAATGATGCTGAAGAAATACATGAGGCAGCCTAATAAGATATTAAAATTGAAAAGCTTGTCCCCACCCACAAGAGATGAGCAAATATCTAAAATGGACTCAGTTACCAAAGGTACATAAACTGTTCATTCTTTTATATCACCATCTTGACGTTTGTGCAAAGCAGTTTTGGCTAAAGTTGCGGCAAACATTCAAGTGTCAGGTGGGTTCTTGTCTCCCACAGAGATGCCTAGGATACAAGCAAATTAATGATATCTTCAGCACAAGGAACTATGACTTCAGTTTCTAAAGTTTCAAATATCACGGAAAAAATATCAAAGATGTGTCTTGTCACTGCAGAAAACTGAGGGCTTATAATCTTCCACAATTGCGAGAGAACTTTGCTGCGCATCTTGACAGAGAGACATAGAACCACGTGTTTTATTAGATTCAGCAAATAAAGAACTATAAATTCTCAACTTGACATGGTATCATCCTTAGATCCGTCTACACTCTTCGAAACGATCATTTTGATGGCCAAAAGTGCCAAGATTGATCTCAATTTTCTGTCCATTGAAAAACATATATACAAATTACATCATCAAGAAAAAGGAAACCAAAAGATCCCCTGTTCTTGCGCCCCAAGACTCTCTACTTACCTATAATAACTATACATAAAATTAGAAGTAATGATAAATTACATTAATGACAGAATATTTCCTATTACCCCCCTCAAGTTGGAGCGTGAAGGTCTCGAACACCCAACTTGCGCAACAAAAATTCAAATGATGATCGACCCAAAGCCTTCGTAAAAATGTCCCCCAATTGCTGCTTTGTAGGCACATACGAAGGAAGAATTAAGCCGTTTGTAATCACATCTTGTACAAAATGACAGTCTGCCTCAATATGTTTTGTCCACTCATGGAAAACAGGATTCTGTGCTATATATAACTCAGACTGACTATCACAATAGAGTCGCATGCCCATCTTATGTTGTACGCCCAACTCCCCAAGCAACTGTTTGAGCCACTTCAATTCCCAGGTAATAGAGGCCATCGATCTATACTCCGCCTCTGCTGATGAACGTGAGACAGTTGGTTGCTTCTTGGTGTTCCAGGAAACAGGAGAACAACCAAGTAAAACAAACCAACCACTCAATGATCGCCGCGTTAATGGACAACTTGTCCAATCGGAATCACACCATCCTTCCAAGATTAATTTGCTGTCAGCACGTAATAAGATCCCTTGGCCAGGACTCTTTTTCAAATAGCGAACAACACGTAATGCCGCATCCCAATGCTCTTCTCGGGGCTATTGCATAAACTGGGAGAGAATATGAATTGAGTAAGCCAAATCAGGTCGCGTAACACCCAAATAAATCAACCGCCCAACTAGTCGACGATATCGCTCCGGATCATCAAGGAATCGTCCAGATGCTAATGCCAAACGATTGTTTTGCTCCATAGGGAATTCTGCAGGTTTAGCACCTAGTAATCCTGTTTCAGAAATAATGTCAAATGCATATTTTCTCTGACAAATGAAAATGCCTTCTAAACTGCGAGCAACTTCTAGCCCGATAAAATATTTCAATACCCCCAGATCTTTCATTTTAAAGCATTTTCCAAGATAGTCTTTAAATATTGTCAAGGCCACCGTATCATTGCTAGCAATAATCATATCATCCACATATACAAGCACATTAATCTGAATTGTGCCCTTCGTCATGGTGAATAAAGAATAATCTGAATATGATTGGTGAAAACCATAATTCTGCAATTCCGTTGCAAGTTTGGAAAACCAACACCTAGGTGCTTGTTTTAAACCATATAAGGACTTCTTCATTCTGCACACCAGATTGGACTGATGTTTCTCGAATCCTGGAGGGATTTTCATGTAGACCTCTTCAGCTAAATCACCATGCAAGAAAGCATTATGTACATCCATCTGATGAACTTCCCACCTTTTGACGGCTGCGATTGCAAGAAAAGTACGAACTGTCACCATTTTTGCAACTGGAGCAAAAGTCTCGTTGCAGTCAATACCTTCTACCTGATGATGACCAAATATGACAAGCCTAGCTTTCAATCTCTGCAAATTTCCTCGTCATCGTACTTTTCAGTATACACCCATTTACTGCCTAGAGCTTTCTTCCTAGGGGGTAATTTTTGCAGGACCCAAGTACCTTGATCTTCCAAAGCCCGTATCTCCTCGGCCATAGCCTTTCTCCAACCGTCATGTTTTACAGCTTCCTTAAAAGTTTTAGAAGGATTGCCTGCAGTTACTGCTGCTATATATTTTCTATGGTTATCAGAAAATTTATCACAAGACACAAAGTGTGAAATAGGATAAGGAGTACCTGAGGAAGTCGGTGATGAAGATGAGTTTGCGGAGGGACTTTTCTTTTTCACAATGGTAGCGAGATAGTGTCCGAGATTTTGACCTGTTAAGACTGATCAGTCCTATCCCTAGCAGGTTCCAAGGACTTCCCCAAAATCTCCTTAAAAGAGCTTATGGCTAAGAAGGTCCGTCCCCCTCCTCCATCACGGCAGCGAGGTGGAAAAGAAACAGAAATCAATGTTGGCCACACTTCATGGGGAGGCGGCTAAACAAGTTTCGAGGTGCCTACTACAGAACTAAAGGGTTCCTTCCCCGCCCTGATGCCACCCCCCGCCTCACTATCTATTGACCCTCCTCCTCCAAGCTTGATCGAAGGAGGCGATCCCCAAAGGGGCCTCCCTAAAGGGAAAGGAAAGAGGTCAGATAGAGGAGGTCCCAGGAGGGAGAAGGTGACCAGGAAGGGCACATCAAAAGACATTTCTTCCGAGGATGTTACAGAGTCCACTTCAGAGGAGGAAATCCTCCCCCTGAAAAGGTTAAAGAGGGGTACAGAAGCCTCTTCCAAACTTCCTCCTCCTCCACCGGAGTTATTTAACCCAATTAAGGAGCCCGAGGTATCTGTTCCGGGCCTTATATATGAAGTGACCCAGGCTGTGGCCGACGAGCTCCCTGGAATTAAAGCTAGCATCCTTCCCAGGGATGTAGATTTCAATTCCAGTCTCCTTGACTCCCCGACTCTCCACCCGCCAAAGCTACGCTAGCTACAAGTCAATTCTGGACGAAGGGCTAGTCTGCTTTTTCCTCAAGTGTCCCACCAGCCCGAAAACTACTTGCTGGTAAGGCCATGAATGTTAGGGCTTTGGCTTTAATTAATGAAGTGGAGTATTTCGTTCTTGAGGCCCAATGGGACAAGAAGGAGGCCGAAACGGAACTTCGCCATGCGGACAAGATGCTGAAGGAAATTAATGATCTCAAGGAGCATCTGTCCATCGCTCGCAAGGCCTCCTCGGAAGATAGGGTAACAACCAAACACCTTCAAGAAGACAATGAAAAGCTAAAGCATGATCTTCACGCTTCCGAGGCAGATGTGGCGTCCCTTTGTAAGAAATTGGATTACTCCGATCGGGCTCAGTCCATAGCTTCCGAAGCCCTGACAGTAGCCAATGCAGCCAAAGCTAAGCTGGAGACTGAGGTGGCGGAAGCCATTGAGAAATTGGGGAGAGTGGTGGAAGCTCGAAATAAGGCGGAGGAGGACCTTGCCTCTCTAGAACGGCATATGCAGTCCAGGATCACGGAGATTCTGGAGCGAACCATTACAACACGAGTGGAAGGAGCTTTGAATGCCAAGGTGTCTGAGGCGATCCAGAATTTTAAAGACACTTTTGAAGAGACGCCAGAGTATGAGGCCATGCAGAGGGTCTTTGGGAATATAGGGGCCAAGATGGCTTTGGGGGACGTAAAGGAAGCTTTCCTAACTTTGGACCTATCCCCCATCAAAGCCCTGTACCCCGAACCTCAAGATGCGGATAAGGCCAATTCCGTGGATGACCCCGCTGATCCTTTGGATGTACTTGGCAGGAACTCTTCAGAAGATGTCCCTCCTCAATGATCCTTTTTGTATTTATTCTTTGCCATTTTGCATATTGTATATTTCTTGAATTTTTGAAAATGTAATGCAATGATGCTTTAAATTGTAAACGTAATGATTCAATTAGCTCGTTGTTTTAATCATTTTACGAAATTCGATAGTTGTGTACACAAGTTTTGGACAACTTCATTTGTTTAAGTGTGAATTTTCTAAACGCTTCTAAACACAAATGCCTTCTAGACGCGTTGTATTAAGATAGTCCCTCAGATCTAAGTAGCTTAAGGCATTTATGTTTACTACTTAGATCTGGTTTTTACAAACACTTGAACATGTTTGAATTATACTTTATCACACCTGCGATTCTTCCTTCTTACGATTATTAGTTTTGACAAGCTTTTACTGATGGTGTCAATACGTTCAACCAATACGTAGTGATCGTAGTACGGGCTTATAAGAGTCTCTTGTTTAGAAAAGTTCAAATATAATGGAGTTGTAGTCTCCCATAAACAAAATAATTTAGGCATTTTTAACATCTGCCATGTTTACCGAACAGTGGTTGATGCAATCCTTAACGTAACTCACTTCAAATTTTCATTAAAATTACATGGAGACATTGTAATCATCGAAGAGGAATTTGATTTTATTGGAAATAGCGATGAAGGTGATCCGTGTTCCAAGGATTACACAAAGGTACCCCAGATAGGTCTTCGATCATGTACGTACCGGGTACCACCTCGGCGGTGACTTTGTAAGGCCCTTCCCAATTAAGACCTAAAGTCTCTAATCCTGGTTCTTGAGTAGAGGGAAGGACCTCTTTGAGGACTAAATTCCCAAAGTTAAAGTGCCGACCCTTTACCCTTTTGTTGTAGTAGCGGGCCATTTTTTCATGGTACTTGGTCATTACTATTTGAGAGTCACTCCGTTTTTCCAGGAGGAAATCCAAGTTTGTCCTCTGTGCTTCTTCGTTTCCCGCCTTTTCATAATGGATTTGACGAAGAGAAGGCAGCCCAATTTAAACCGGACATACCGCCTCGGATCCATACGCCAGGGAGAAAGGCGTTTCACCAGTGGCAGTGTGCGAGGTGATTCGAAGTGCCCATAATACTTGAGGGAGTTTATCTACCCATGCACCTTTTTTGGATTCCAACTTCCTCTTTATGGTGTTTTTTATGGTATTGTTCACGGCTTCAACCTGCCCATTAGCTTGTGGATGATGTGGAGACGAAAATAATTTCTTAATTCTCAAATCGTCGCACAATTCATCAATACTTCTATTTTTGAATTGTTTTGCATTATCACTAACCAACGAGTGCGGTATTCCAAATCTGCATATAATATTCTTTCAGATGAACTTGGTGGCGTTGGCCTTGGTAATCCTCATCGAGGGTGCCGCCTCGACCCACTGGTGAAGTAATCAATTGCCACTATTGCAAAATAATTGTTACCAGCACCTCTGGGTATAGGACCAATAATGTCAATCCACCACTTCGCAAAAGGCCAAGGGCTAGTACCACAGTCAATTTGTGATGTGTCTGATGCGGTATGGTTGCATGCCTTTGACATTTATCGCACTTGAGGACGAAGTCATGGGAATCCTTTCGCATAGTCGGCCAAAAATATCCCTGTTTGAAGGCCTTTCGAGCCAATGATAATGCCCCAGCGTGGTTGCCGCATATGCCCTCATGGATTTCTTTCATTACATATTGTCCTTCCTCCGGCCCAACACATCACAACAAAGGAGAGATGTAACTCCGTTTATAAAGCAGATCATCCAAGAGTACGAAATTTGCGTCATATCTTTGCAATTTTCGAGCTACTTCCGGATCGTCTGGTATTGTTTGATGCTTCAAGTGTGCTAGTATAGGACTCATCCAGGATCCTTCTTCTTCTATTGCCAAAATTCCCGTTCCTGGCTCAATAGAAGAGGTCGACAAATGCTCAATTGGAATCATATTGTGGAGCTCAGAATCATTACTGCTTGCTAGTTTGGATAAAGCATCTGTATTGGAATTCTCAGTTCTAGGAATATGATGTAACTCCATTTTTCCGAAGTGCACGGCTAGATCTTTCACTTTTTTCAAGTAAGCAACCATGGTCGGTTCTTTGGCAGAAAAATGTCCGTTAAACTGACTTACAACAAGCTGCGAGTCACTATTTGCCACTATAGACTTTATCTTTAAATCTTTCGCAAGTCTTAGTCCAGCTAAGAGAGCCTCGTACTCTGCAACGTTGTTTGATACTTTAAAGCCAAAGTGGATCGCACTGTGCAGTTTGTATCCTTCCGGACTCATTAGTAGTATGCCCGCCCCGGATCTTCCTTCAGTCGAGGACCCGTCAAAGAACAATTTTCACTCACGGCTATCCTCTGTGTCATCAATCATCTCCACCTCGGGCGGATGCATGAACTCAACTATGAAATCTGCTAAAGCTTGACCCTTTATAGCTGTCCGAGGTTCATAATGCAGGTCGTACTGGCTGATTTCTATCGCCCACTTCATTAACCTTCCAGATACATCTAGTTTCTGCAATACCTGCCTCATAAGAAAGTTTGTGAGAACATGTATGGAGTGCAACTGAAAGTAGGGGCGGAGTTTGCGAATTGTTGTGATCAACGAGAGAGCAAGTTTTTTCATATCTGGGTAACGTGTTTCTGCATCCAGCATGGATTTGCTTACATAATACACTGGGTATTGATTCTCATCTTCCTCTCTGATCAGTACTGAGCTAGCAGCCTCTTTTGATACGGCTAAATACAAATAGAGTGGTTCGCCAGCCTTTGGTTTTGATAATAATGGGGCCTGTCCCAAGAATGCTTTCAGGTCGGCAAAAGCTTGCTCACATTTCAGCGTCTATTGGAATCGCTTCCCTCCCTTCAAGATCTTAAAAAATGGCAAGCATTTTTCACTGGACTTAGAAACGAATCGATTTAAAGCCGCAATTCTTCCCGCAAGCTTTGTACTTCTTTTGGGCTCCGAGGAGATAGCATATTCAGCAAATCTTTGATTTTATCGGGATTGGCTTCAATCCCTCTCCTATTCACCATAAATCCAAGAAATTTTCCGGACACTACTCCAAAAGCGCATTTTGTTGGGTTGAGCTTCGTTCGATATTTCCTCAAAACATCGAAGGCCTCTGACAAATGGCGGATATGCTCTGTGGCGACCATACTTTTGACCACAATGTCATCGACATATACTTCCATGGTGTTTTCCAATTGTTCCAAAAACATACAATTTACCAACCTTTGGTAGGTGGCTCCAGTATTTTTTAAGCCAAATGGCATGGCTTTGTAACAATAGAGTCCCATATCCGTAATAAACGGGGTGTGCTCCTCATCCGATTCGTGCATGGGGATTTGATTGTATTCAGAGTATGCATCCATAAATCTCAACATCTCATGTCCAGTTGTGGAGTCGACTAATTGATCAATCCGAGACAGGGGAAACTGTCTTTAGGGCATGCCTGGTTTAAATTCAAGAAATCAATACACACTCTTAGTTTCCCATTTTGTTTTGGGACCAAAATAGGGTTTGATACCCACTTCGGATACCGGGACTCTCTGATAAAGCCATTTTTCAATAGCTTCATCACCTCTTCTTACAAGGCCTCGTATTTATTAGAACTCATCGGTCTTCTCGTTTGCCTTTGCCCATGGGTTCTTGGATCAAGTTGGAGTCTATGACAGGCCACTTTAGGATCAATTACAATCATGTCATCATGCTTCCATGCAAATATGTCGAAGTTTTTGAGTAAGAAGCATTTTATTTGATCTTTGCATTCAACTAGCGAATCTAATCCAATCCGCAACTCCTTGATTGGATCAAGTGGATCAACACCAAAGCATTCCAGCCTTTCAGCTGGGGTAGAGCAATTGTCTCCGGCCATTCTTGGATCTAGATCTGCTAGATCCTCTTTCGGCATCATTGTAACATCATCACTTTCTGAGGGCCCTCCACCCAGTCTTTCAGGGTCTAGAGCAACCTCGGCCATTGCCACATCGCTGATCATGTTCAAGCTCCGGTCTTGAAATTTCGGATAGCATTTGTGTAACAGGCCCGTGATTCAGTTTGGCTCCCCCTTACAGTTGTAACACCATGCTCCATGGGGAATTTCATATAAATGTATTTCATATGGGTTGCAGCCCCCAAGTCAATGAGACCCGGCCTTCCAATCGAGCCATGATAAAAGGAGATTTTGTCTACAATCAAGAATTTCATGGGGATTCTGGAGAAAGTTGGTGCTTGCCCTATCTCAGTCATAAGGGTTATGGATCCTCTAGGAGTTATGATGTCCCCAGTAAACCCATATATTGGATCTGGGACTGGAATGAGTGGGGTGCTAATCCCCATTTTATCAAAAGTTAATCCATAAATCACGTTTTCCTAGGCACCATATTCCACCATCATTCGTGACAACCTATTCCGAGCTACCACTACCCTGATAACCAACGCGTCATTATGCGGAAAATGCACCCAAATAGCGTCATCCTGAGTGAATGTGATAGATTCTGTCCGAGGCATCCCAACAGGATGTGAATGGATGTGATAATTCGCGTTGACGGGCTGCTTGACCTCTCTGATATACCTCTTCTGGGAGTTATTTGTGCTTCCACCTGGATGGGGGCCTCCCAATATTGTGTCGATTTCGCGAATCGGTGGATCATTTGTAGGTATAGGTGGTTCTCTCATATCTTTAGCATGTGCCGAGGAGTTATCCTGACCTTTGCTCCTGTCTCTTTGACGACTATCAATCCTTTCTTTGGTTGGGTTCTTCCATGGAGCTCGCCTGTCAGCTCGGTTAAACTTTTGGTTACCTAGTTTTTGTGTTTTTCCTTTTTCGGGAGAGAAATCACATCCCTTCTTCTGTGTGCCTTTTGGTCCGCTAACATGTGGATTTCCCTATAATCTTCCATTGCGTGGCCATAGTACCTGTGGTAGGCGCAGTAAGCCCCAACCAAAAGCTGCTTCCCACTTCGGCCACCTTCCATTCTCCCCTGAGCCGTGGTGAGATTCGGCGAGGGGGCGTTGGAGTGCAAGTTGGGGATAGCCTCCGTGATCTCTGGTGCATAGCTGGACCCGGTTCCCAGAAATGGGCGTGGCGCCCCACTTCGGCTACTGCCGAACTTTTCCTTATTTCCTCCTTTCCTAAGGTTCGCTTCATTGGGGTACCCAAGATTGTATCTCCCTTGAGGAAGATTTTCTCTGGCCCTAGCCATCTCTTCTGAGACGATCTCTTCCTTCATCAGATCTACCAGAGCATTGTAATCCCTCGACTTTCTGTTTCGGACATCTCTCTAAAACATGCTCGTCATGTCTAGCCCCCCTTTTAATACGGAAAACATCTCCGCCTCGGTGATGTTCTCACAAATGTGCATCTCTTCAGTAGACCGGGCTAGGTAACTCTTCAAAGATTCCTCCCTTCCTTGCCTTAAGTCCTGAAGGCGTTGGAGTGGGAGCTAGCCAGGCCTGGAGGAAACAAAGCCATTTTTGAATACTGCCTTCAAATCTCTCCAACTGTGGATGCTATCAGGAGGGAGTTTTTTGTACCATCGTATCGCACTTCCCTGAAGAGTTAAATCAAAGGCTTTCTACTTCAGTGCCGGAGTGGCTCCGGCTATTTCCATGTTAGCGCGGTAGTTTAACAGGTGATCATTAGGGTCACCTCGGCCAGAATACTTCGTTATTTCTGGCATTTCAAATTCATGGGGCACTGGGCACCTTCAGATGCCCTTCGTGAAGGGGCTTATATCCTCTTTGTCATCCAGCTCGTATGATGGTAATTCAGTATTCTCATCATGATCGGAGTGCATCGGGTCATGATGCTAGTCGTAAGGCGGCTGAGCGTAATCCTGCCCTCGCGGTGGCAAAACTTTGCCATAGTTTGGCCTTTCAATGGTCGGAAGACCATTAGGAGATTTGGTCCGAGCTGCTTCTGCCCTTCTTTCCCGCCTATTCCTAGGCTCATAAGTGGGGCTCAATTTCTCCGCCCCTGTATCATACATGTCTCTACGCATTTGGCTCCGTGACAAGGCTTCTTTAGCCCGTAGCTCCCGCCTATTTCTAGGTTCAGCTGCATGGTGCCGACCTTGGTGAGTCCGGCCTCCTCGTTTGCCCAAGAATAATCCCCCTATTGGCTAAAAACGCTACCAGACTTCGAAGGCGAAGCCTCCCTGCAGCTAATAGGGGGTTGATCTTGTACTCTTGGTACTTCATGCACCGGGTCCTCTTTGTTGAAAGGAACAGATTCCACCTTGGCATATGCCTGCGGATCTTGATAATAATAGGAGGTAGTAGCTGCATCAGATGGTGAGTAATGCGGCTGGGAGTATTGTGGGGGCATCATGGGCTCGTTTATAACATACCCTCTAGCCATGTAGGCATTCATCGCAGCAGTTTGTTCTATCTGCTGTTTCTGCATTTCCAACATCTGGGCTGCCATGCGAGTCATATCTCGCAGCATGCGTCGATTTCGGTGCCGGGGTGGAGGGTTAGGTTGGGCCACCCCCTCATTTTTGTTCTCATAAGGCCTCTGGGGAGCCTCTTCCTCGCCGTGCTAGTCATTTTTACTCATACGAGGGTTAATATCATCGTCATTTTCATTCATGTTAATTTCTTGGTTTTATCTTTTCTTTCAAAGATATATGAACTTTTATCTCAAAGCTCTAAGCCTTTTTCAAGGTTTTTAAACTTTTGTTTCAAAGTTTCACGCCTTTTTCAAGGTTGATAAACTTATATTTCAAAGTTCCACGCCTTTTTCAAGGTTGATAAACATATGTTTCAAAGTTCTTGTAGTTCTCCGCTCTTTTACAAGAGGTTACTCATCCTTTTTCAAGGTTTCCTTTCTGTGTGTGGCTTTTTATCATGCATTTTCGTGGTTAGCATTATGGATTCCCACAGACGGCGCCAAAATGTTGACCACAAAATCAGGCTGGACCTTGGACTAACACGTCTCAGTTCCTCCCTCTTTAACACGTAGATCTTCTACGCACTGTGACAAACGATCAGTTTACAAAGGGAGCCGATGTGGCTCCCGTTTGCACTCCGATGCTAAAGTCAGTGCCCATTTTAAGCAAATATAATTTGGGTGCGGGAAATATAAGTGTGTAAAAAAGATAAAAGGGAGTGAGAGTTAAGAATATAGTCAAGAGTATGAAAAATGCTAACCCCCTTTGAATGAAAGGAGTGTCTTATTTATAGAGGAAGTTGTTGTTTTGGATTACGACACGTAGCGAACTTTACACGTGTATTTACCCTACCTGTTGGAGAGGAGAGTCTTACTTTTTGGTAGTAATCATTGCTACGTTTGGTAGGGGATGGGCGCTGTCACTTTTTGATAAAGGCGGTGTCACATCTCTGACTCCATCCATTTTCCCATCACTCATCCGAGGTGTTACCATGGAGCACCCGGCTAAACATAAAACACCTCGGCTAGACATAAACCAGTTCGACTAAAGAAGCTCATGCCCCGTTCCACCTAGGTAGTTGACCCAAGGAGATATCATAAGTTTTAACCATGGGCCAAGGTCAATTGGGCCTCTATTGGGCCCTCACTGGTGGTTCACTGTACTCCTTTTTGGGCTTGGTCTCAACAATAGGTATTAGTCAAACAACCCCTTTTTTAAAATTTTTAAAAAAAAATAATTAAGGGCCTCAAAATAATTTGTTGTCTTGGGCCTCTATATTCTCAGGGCCGGGCCTGGTCGTAATTATAGTGAACTACTGAAAATGAACAGGAACTTAAATCCTTGACTAGAGCTATCAAATCTTCAAATGATGTGTAGTATATATCGACAATTGACAGTCTGAAAATCATGCTCCCACATTTCAGTGAAGTTATTCAGTCATTATTATGCTTTTATTATCAATTTGTGCAAGAGTAACAAGGTAAAAAATGAATCAAAGAATGTTAACATATTTTAGCTTATACTAACCTCTAATTTACCTTTATATATATATATATATATATTAAAAAACACGAATTAATTTGACATCTAAATATATTATATTATATCGATAGGTAAACCGTGGATTAAAACCAAATCAAACCACAAAAAATAGTTTGGTTTTGTTTGGTTTGTAAAATGAAATGATTTGATTTGGTTTGAAAAAATATCAAACAGCTTTAAATAGTTCTGTTTGAAAATATATAAAAAATCGTCCAAATCGGATCGCGTTCACCCTTACTAAGAGTCAAAACCATATTCAACTATCTTGTTGACTAGCTTTCTGTCAAGAAGTGACGTCAACACATATGACATTGTTCTCCCCCCCCCCCCCCCCCCAATTAGTCATTTCTAACATTATATTTACATTATTTTGCAGCTATATGAGGTCAAAATATTTTTAGCACAAGATAAGAATTATAGGAAAGGGTTTAAATTTTATCATATTTGGCCTATGCTTAAAAATATTGCAAATTTTCAAAATGACGTTAACACATAAATATTAGTTTTTTCAAACGCAAAATATAATTTTGCATTATCACGATCAAAGTCTTTCACTTCAAAATTAAAATTCTATAATAACAGAGGAGGAGCTTCAAACTTTAGCTCGTCAACAAGCACTACAATCATTGATTTCATCGATCTGGTGGAACGCAAATCCATGCATCTAGCTTCGCCCGACTTGAATTCCTCATTGCATTTTTAGTTTATCCATAGTTGATTTTGTTAGGAAATTAGCATTTTCAACCTCATTCACATTATTTTATATGATAATTATTAATATTTATGTGATTTATTTGCCTAAAATCCTCCAGAATTTTTGCGCACACCAGTTCATTTGTAAATAGTTTTCTAATTATAATTATAATGCATATGAGTCCCTTTGCTGGTGGGAAGAAAATCTTGTGGTTCCGAAAGGATCTACACTACAGGGCATGATTTTGATAAGACAGCTCAGTTTTAAATGGATATACATATGCTAAGAAGTAGGAACCTCATATTATCCCCAAAATTGTGGCCAAGGGATAAAAGTTTCATCTGGTTTCTGGGAAATGTTCTCTACTTTTCCTCATGCAATTGAGTCTAGTCAACTCAATTATTTCTCAGAATGTGAATTACCCATGACAATTTGTGTCTCAGAACATCTTCAATGCACTCAGTCAATTGAAAAGAAAAATGACACGTTAGCAAATAAATTGAATTAGTTAAAAATGTCTCTCCATTACACTCTGTCAATTACAATGTTAAGCTAACATGACTGAAAAAAAAAAATTGATAATGTCAAATGCTCCCGTCTATAAATTGACATTTCGGTAGACCTAATGAGCCAGCATTTATTTTTATTTAATAATTATTTTAATACTAAATAAAGGGTAGGCGGTTTTGCACAGTTAATTCAATTCTCCAAGAATTCAGTCAACTAATTTATTTCACGTACATTTTATCACATCTCAGAACTAAACAATCACACAAATTCAAGTCTATTCACATGTAGAAAATTAGAACTACATTCATTCATCTAATCCTCTATTTATATCCATTATAAAAAGTGGATGAAATGAATGTCGGTAAAAGGTCACCTACGATTTTTCAAACGGAGGAGGAGATGTCTATATAAAAAATTAGTTGGGGATAGGAATACGTAAGACAATTAGTTAAATCAGTTATTAATTTTTCGTAAATTTTAGTTGACTCCATCAATTTATCTACGTTCTTTTAACATCCGTCTATTTCATTGTCAGTCAGTCCCAATTGACGGGGTGCATTAAAGATACTCTCACTCATGTAATATTAGGGCTTCACGAGTATTAGGTAAGACTCAACTATAAAGTGAGCATGATTAAATACTACTACTAACCGTATTATGTATTTGAAGTATTAAATAATGTTCCATCATCTAAATTATGCTCTTATTAATTTGTTAAATATTAAAATAATATTTTTAATAAATTTTAATAAAAGTTGATGGAAGTGTAGTTAAAAATTTATGTTATTGAAATTAATTGTTGATTTTAATTTGGATTAAATTTTTTATCAAACAGGTGCTATGTGCAGATTAGTATGGCTTCATCTGATGTGACATGTTTTTAATTGTGTTTTATATGTCCAATTGTTTATTTTGTTTAATTTATTACATTTTTTCTTGAACCTTCTTTGAATCTAGGTCGACTTCTGTTAGCTATCTCGAGCTGCTATTCATGTCCTTTGGTTTAACCCTTGACCTATTTAGAACTTTTTTTTATTTGGAAAAAAAAAATGTCAATTCTTTAATCGGAATTAATTATTGTTGATCCTTGAATTGGTGATTACAGTTTTATATTTGAAACATAGTACATTTTAAATCTAACAGCGAACGTTCCCAATATGGAATTTAGTAAAAAGTCGCTCCCAATATGGAATTTAGTAAAAAAAATATTTAATTGATTAATGAATTATCATAGATTTTATGGATTTTTATAGAATTCTATAGAATCTCTCGGATTCTAATATAATTCTATTCCACGGATGTTAGTAGATTTTAATATGAAATTTAACGAATTTTAGAATTTCATCCACTTTTACCTCTTATCGGATAATTTCTTTCTTTCTTTATTATTTTTGGTTGTACAAGTTGAACGTGAACTTGAGAGAGAAAAAAATAAAATAAAAATAATTTCTTACTTGATCATCAAAAAAATAAAAAAGAAGCAAGAATATTCGAACCGTGAAAAAATAAAATATATAACATTGTCTAGTTTTAATTTAAAAAAAAAATCAAACCTTTCATTTAAAATATGAAGTATTTTTATTTTTCATGTACAAATAATCAATTAAAACAATCAATTACATTTAAATAATTAAACTCAAATTTTGAATTATATAAAAAAGTTTATAGATTATCACAAACAAATTAACAAAATTTTATTAATCGAAAGTGGATGAATAAGACATTATTTTTTTCCTTCGGTACATAAAATTGTCACATTCAAGAGTTGTGGGGATTATGACTGTCAAATTAATATGGATCGCAGACCCAACACCTTCAGTTATAAAAAATAATAATAAGGATCGTGTGGTGTTTTATTTTCTTTGTTATTATTATTTTCTATTTTTATTCAGAAAAAAAGGGAGAAATTGGAAATTTGAGGAGTCATGGAATTGGAAATCCGATGGATCATGGTCGAATTTATTTAGGAATCTTGCCTTCATATTTATGGTTTAAAAATCCATCAAAATCCTTATAATTCCATTGATATTAGAAATTGATATCCATGGATTTTTTAGGACATCGGATTCTTGTCGAATTAATAGAAATTCATATTGAGGAGATTGGATTTTGACGGATTCTATAAAATTCCAAATTGAGGATACGTGGTTATAGAATTCTAAAATACTTCAAATTCTATGTTGTTGCACCCTCCTAAACCGTTTATAAATCAATCTATAAAAATTACAATTTTTCAAATCACAAACTAATTTTTAACAACATAATTTATCTAGAAAATAATAACATTCTATTTATAAACAGGATGTCACCGCTGAACATGCCATAGAGTTGGCATGATTGACTCATAAGAATTTGAAGTGTGTGACCACCCATTTTAGTCCCCTTCTATGTTCCTTAAAATTCGGGTTAATTATTCAATCCATCACTCAATTATATATGTTACTTGTCATCCATCACTACCGTCTCCACTTTAGATGGACTTGCCATGTGACAAACAGAATTGTGACTTGGCATACTTTTTCAGTTAAATAATGCCAACTAAGCCTAAATTTTGATTTTTTTTTTATTTCACTTGTATCCCTGTTGTAATTACAATAGATGTCCCTAAACTTCAAATTTTCGCCTTTTGTCCTCGAATTTTGAATTACCTTTAAAAAATGCCCTCATTTATTTGCAATATAGATCCCTTAACTTTATGATTATTTGCTATTTAGTCCCCAAATTTCACCGTTCTTTGAATTTAGTCCTTCAAAAATTTGCTTTATAGTTCATTGCCTTCGAAAGAGTTTAACTAACTTTTGATCTACAACTCCAAATTACACTCCATTTTTTACATTAAACTCCAAATTCAACCATCTATCTATTGGTGTATCATATACTCCTTTATTAGACATGCATTTTATTTTTTGTACTTTTACCAAAGATGCTCTCTAAGAGAACCTGATGCTCTCTGAAAATCCTAAATGGTTTGACACTTCATGGTGAAGCATGCTTAATTCATAAAGTAAATACCAGGCTGAGTCACACCCATATTTCATCCCGTTTCATTCCCCTTGAAGATATACATTATGAAAAATATTTCTCCAATTTAATGTTATATAGTCATCTATTGTACAAACATTTAGTCTCGAAGTCAAAATAGTATAAAAAATAATAAATTGTGCACCTTTGATCTAAAATGATGGCGGGAGACGGAAGACCACGGAAGAATTTTGTTGGAGACGTCAGAGATGAAATGATTCAAGTCATGGGCTTGAAGACATGAAACCAATACTTTCACAAAGCCCAAAACAGCATGTTTAGTTCATATAGGAATTAAAGAAAAATTAACTTGAATGAGAGGACAGGAAAAACTCACTTTTGTGATTTCAACAGATTTGCTATGTAGCAACTCCAGAATTGAGGGGAATATATCAGGCATCAAAAGACATATGTTTGGGTCATTGTAAACTGTTAAGAGATTAATACCCAGAAACAATCACAAAGCGTACAAGAAACAAGTACTTAAACAAAACTTCAAAAACTTTTATAAATCTTCAAACCACAAAGATATACAACATCAAAAATACAGATTCGTGTCTCTATACAAAAGAAATCGGAAAACTCAAAGAAACTCACAAAACCACACAGAATCACAATCTGTATAAAAACCACAAAGTTGTACTGATTTTGCACGAAAAATCAGTAAAGAAACCACTAAGTAATGTGCGAGAAATCAGAGAAGTTTTAGAGTTTTCTGGAGAGAGACTAAAATGAAAGAGAGAGCCAGACGAAGAGCAGTCTCTGGACCAGACAAATAATCAGAATGCAAATGGTCTCTATCAACCTTTATCAACAGGTGGACGGTGCAGATCAGATCAATATGATCCAACGGTGTGTAATAAGGCGGTGATGAATATGGGCTGTAAAACCGGGTCACCAGACTTGGGCTCCAATCACATTCCGGTCCAAACACAGTAATGCAAATACTTGGGCTGAATAATGGGCTGCCCAGAATTGAATTTACATACTCCACCTCAATTTGGATCAGCACACCTTCAAATATAAGAGTTCAAAGCAGTATCAAAATTCTAACAAATTAAGAGAAATCAAAGCATCTTTAAATTTATTTATAGGTATTATTTTAGTTCCTGCATCTGCGGGATTCAACTGAGTTGAGATTTTAACAAGTTTAATAACACCTTTTTCAGTTATATCCCTAATGAAGTGAAATTTAACATCAATGTGTTTAGATCTATTATGAAAAACAGGATTCTTACACAGGTGTAAAGCACTTAAGCTATCTGTACTAAGTTTAATAGCAGAATTATCAATACAGGAGATTTCAGACAACAAACCTTTTAACCAGATACATTCTTTTACAGCATCAGTGGCAGCAATATATTCTGCCTCAGTTGAGGACAATGCCACAAGTTTCTGTAATTGTGATTTCCAACTAATGCATGTACCATTTAAAGTAAAGAAATATGCAGAAATAGACTTCCTATTGTCAATATTACTTGCAAAATCTGAGTCTACATAACCATTTAACTTGAAATCATTTTTGGTTCTAGAAAATGCTAAACTTAGATTTGCAGTGCCTTTAAGGTACTTTAGAAGTGATTTTACAGCTTCCCAGTGTAACTCACCAGGGTTACTCATAAACCTACTAAAAACACTCACAGGAAAGGCAATATCAGGTCTAGTACACACCATAAGGTACCTTACAGATCCTATAGCATTAGAATATGGTACATTTTTCATCCTAAGTTCTTCTTCTGCAGTTTTAGGACAATGATCAGAAGACAATTTAAAATGAGCAGGCAAGGGTGGAGACACAGGTTTAGAATCAATCAAATTAAATCTGGTCAAAACTTTTTCAATATAATGCTTTTGGTTTAAAAATAGATTCCCAGATTGTTTATCTCTAAATATGTCCATACCCAAAATCCTTTTAGCATGCCCTAAATCTTTCATTTCAAATTCAGAATGCAGTTTGTTTTTCAATAGGTTATTCTCATGCATATTAGGTCCAACAATTAACATATCATCAACATATAATAACAAATACATGAAATCAGATTTATCAATCTTGAATTAAAAACAAGAATCATATTGGCTCTTTTTGAAATTTAGGCTTTGGATATAAGAGTCAAACCTTTTATACCACTGCATAGGTACTTGTTTCAAGCCATATAGGGATTTTTTCAATAAACAAACTAAATCAGATTTTTCCCCCTTTTCAAAACCTTTAAGCGGATTCATATATATAGTTTTATCTAAAGAGCCATAAAGAAAAGCAGTTTTAACATCCATTTGTTCAAGTTCTAAATTAAAATGTGCAACAAGAGCAAACAGTATTCTGATTGATGTATATTTAACCACAGGAGAAAATATTTCATTGTAATCTATTCCTTCCTTTTGAGAGAAACCTTTAGCCACAATCCTAGCCTTGTACCTAGGTTTAACATCTATTGACTCACTTTCCTTTATTTTAAAAATCCATTTGCAGTCAATGATCCTTTTATTATAGGGTCTATTAACCAAAATCCAGGTGCCATTTTTCAGAAGAGAATCTATCTCTTCCTGCATGGCAGTATATCATAAATTTGATTCTTTTGAAGAAACAGCTTCTTCAAAAGATTCAAGTTCAAAAATAAGAGGATCAGAATAAGTAAATGCAGGCACAAAATCAGGATCCTGAAACTTAGGAGGAAGTCTTATCTCTTTTCTAGGTCTATCCCTAACTAGTTGATAATTTTCTAGGTCTGTTTCAGTTTCAGGAATGTTACCAAGTAATGGTGAAGTCTCAGTCAGTCCAGGTTCAGGTTCAGTATTGTCATTTGAAGACTGTGGGGGTTGCTCCACCTGAAACTGAGTATGGGACAAGCCATTTTCATCACCTAAATGGTCTGCACTCAGCTCAGTGGTAAGGAAATCTTTATCATTAACAGGGTCATCTAATTTTTCATCCTTACAAGGAAAAACAGTTTCATTAAAAATGACAAACCTACTTAAAATAACCCTATAACCTCCCTGCTCCCTAACCCAAAGTCTGTAGCCATTGACCTCTTCTCCATATCCTAAGAACACACATTTCAGAGATCTGGAGTCAAGTTTAGTTTCAGTTTGGTGTGAGTAGGCAGCACACACAAAAATTTTCAATTTTGAAAAATCTGGAAGGAAATTATTCCAAATCTGATCAGGTATATTGAAATTAATAGCACTGCAGGGAGAAAGATCGATCAAATAAGAAGCAGTTTTAACAGCTTCTCCCCAAAATTTTTTTGGCAAATTAGAATCAAGTAGAAGACACCTAGTTCTTTCTAAGAGAGTTCTATTCATCCTTTCAGCAACCCTATTTTACTGTGAACTGTATGCAACAGTCCCGTGTCTAAGAATTCCTAAGTTGCTACAGAAAGAAACAAAGTCTTGGTTACAAAATTCTAATATATTGTCTGTCCTAATTATTTTTACCTTCTTATCCTTCAAATTTTGGACTAAGGTAATCCAGTTTTTAAAAACAGAAACTGTAGCATCCTTGGTTTTTAAAAAATGAACCTAGATTTTCCTAGAGAAGTTATCTACAATAAGAAGAAAATACCTATAACCTAAGACAGAACTAACAGGAGCAGGACCCCATAAATCAGCATGCAAATATTCAAGAACATCATTAGATTTATGAATACATTTACCAAAAGAAGTTCTTTTCTGTTTTCCTAACACACATTTCTCACAGAAATCAAGTTTATGCAGCACATCATTACCAAAAACACCTTTGTTTTCAAGTAACTTAAGACTTTTTTCACCTAAGTGTCCTAATCTTTTATGCCATAAAACAGTTTTATTCATATCAGACACAGCATTAAAAGATCTTGCATAAACAGGTAAGGTATTCAACACATAAATCCCATTAATTTTGGGAGTAGAGAAAATCATAAAGTTACTTTTGAAAATACTCAAGTAACCATTAAATATTCTAATCTCATAAGATTCAGAATCAAGTACTCCAAGAGAGATTAGATTTCTTTTTAAATCGGGAACATATCTTGTTTGGTTTAAGACAAGAGTTTTGTCATTTTCAAGTTTTAACAAAACCTTCCCAGTTCCTTTCACATCACAAGTAACATTGTTACCAAGTTTCACAGAGCCAAAATGATCAGAACAGAAATCAGAAAATAAATTTCTTTCAGGACACATATGAAAAGTGCAACCAGAATCAAGTATCCATTCATGTTTGTTATCAGATTCAGTGGTAACATAAACCACTCCATTATTGTCTTGGACTGCAGCCTCTGTTTGATTGCTGGTTCCTATTTCATTTTTCCTTTTGAAACAATTTTTAATATGATGTCCAGGTTGGCCACAACAATAACAAAGTCTGGGTCTATTTATGTTATCAAGTCCCCCAGAATTATCTTGCCCCCTGACATTATTCTGACTTCTATGGTTGTCTTGATTTCTAGAATTATCATAACCTCTAAAATTGGTCTGACTTCTAGAATTATTCAGTCCTTTATAGGTGTTGTCATTAAACCTATTGAAATTGGCTTTATTTTGGAAATTCCCTCTTGCAGGCTTATTGTTCACATTATTCCAGGTTCTATTATTGCTAGAGGTATTCCAATTTTTATTGAAATTACTCACTGGCTTGTTGTTCCTAAAAGAAGTCTTCTTCTTAGAAGATCCTATCACATTGTAAGCCTCTTTAGGATTGTTCTTAAACTCAAGTTCTTTATTTTTAAGTGAAGTGTGAACAATTTCAGTAGTCAATTTCTGTCCACCATATTCAAGAGCATTTCTAAGGTCTTTGAACTTATCACCCATAGCATTAAGCAAACACACAACGTTTTGTTCATCACTAAGTTTTTCATCACAATTCAACAGACTCTATGTGATTTTAGTAAACCTACTCATGTTCTCATCTACATCCTTTGATGGATCAAATTTAAAAGAGAAATATTGTTTCCACAGAAAGCACTTATCAGGCAAAGACACGGTATCAAAAACTTCTTCCAGTTTATCCCATAATTCCATAGTAGTTTTAGTCTTGCCTACTTGTCTAATGACATTATCAGATAAGTGTAAGAACAGAGTACTCCAAGCAATTTCATCCATTTCAAGCTGTCTATCCCGAGGGGTATCAAGAGGCCAGGACCTATCTATAGCCTTAGCACATTTCATTTGAAGTAATAAAGCCTTCATTTTCTGGCTCCAGAGATTAAAGTCTCCCTTGCCATTCTATACTTCAACATCTACTTTTACAGTAGCCATTGAAGTAATGACCAAATGAATTTAAAGAATTATTAAATTGAAGGCTTTGTTATTCCAAATAAGAATAGTCAGACAGAATGAAGTACAAAGTATAAACACAGAAACCTAAGAATTATCAGTAAATATTCCACAGAGATCAGGATATAAAAATATAGTTTCAAACAATTTATGAAACAGCAAGGCAATCAAGGTGATTACAATTCAAACACCAATCAGGCTGATCAAATAACTACACAGTACTAATGTATAGAAAACAAGTTCTCCCAGTATATCCCTCGACCTATTTATGGGTTAGCCCAAGCTCCCTCAGATTCCCGGATTCTCAAGGAATCCTGGACAAAGGTAAGGATTGGGGTCCAAGAATAGGCTTCAATGGAGAGATTTTGGAAAGAACCAAGAATTGAAAACAAATCAGAATGAGTTGCAGTAAATTAGAAAGAGATCACCTGATGCAAATTTATATAACTGCAGCAGCACAGAGATTATTTTCCACAAAGATTCAGAACACCCAAGTTCAGTACCACCAAGCCTTCCAATAATGTCACGAGGATCAGACAACAAGAAGATGTAGGATCCAATGTATAAGATTCAGTATATTTATAAAGAAAATATACTGAAGCCAAAATCAAAACAAAGATCCCAAAAATTATGTATGACTCAGAATAAAACTCCAGTAAAGGGAAAAAAGAGTCCTTAGTAAACCTAATTTCAAAATAGGTTTTAAACAATAATACCACAAAGCAATTTTTGAACCACGAAGAAGGTATGATAAAATTTTCAAACAGTTTCCAAAAAACTGAAAAATCTCAGAATCATAAACTTGTTTACAAAGGTTTTCAAGAAACTTTAAGAAAGATAATTTTCTCAAAGATCACCACCAAGAACTGAAAAACCCTAAAACGTTATATACAGAAACCACAAAGAATTTTCAAAAAACACAGATCCGCACAGAAAAATCCTGGATCTAACAAGATCTGAGTCTAAATCAGCGTATTTACTCGAAACTCTAAGGCTCTGATACCACTGTTAAGAGATTGATACCCAGAAACAATCACAAAGCGTACAAGAAACAATTACTTAAACAAAACTTCAAAAACTTTTATAAATCTTCAAACCACAAAGATATACAACATCAAAAATACATATTCGTGTCTCTATACAAAAGAAATCAGAAAACTCAAAGAAACTCATAAAACCACACAGAATACTACACAAAATCACAATCTATATAAAAACCACAAAGTTATACTGATTTTACACAAAGAATCAGTAAAGAAACCACTAAGTAATGTGCGAGAAATCAGAGAAGTTTTAGAGTTTTCTGGAGAGAGACTAAGATGAAAGAGAGAGCCAGACGAAGAGCAGTCTCTGGACCAGACAAATAATCAGAATGCAAAGGGTCTCTATCAGCCTTTATCAACAGGTAGACGGTGCAGATCAGATCAATACGATCCAACGGTATGTAATAAGGCTGTGATGAATATGGGTTGTAAAACCGGGTCACCAGACTTGGGCTCCAATCACATTCTGGTCCAAACACAGTAATGCAAATACTTGGGATGAATAATGGGCTGTCCAGAATTGAATTTACATAAACGAATACTGAGAATGCAGCCAGCCACCACTCCACTCTTTCAATGGGGAGACAAACCAGAAAGATATCCCATGATCTGGACATAGCATCATAATCATAAATTTAAGAGACATGATAACAACATTTGGAGAAAAATCGTACAAAAGGTTGCAATTGTGTTTCCATTAGCCCGTGCTTCCCTTCTATCGAAAAGCCATCAGTTGGGGAAAATTACACCCTTGGAAGCCAAAGAACAACAACATGGAATTAAAACTTACGAGAGCCCACTATCTTACAAATCTGCTTATGATAGAGGAAAAAGTGCATCTTTGACAACTTATGCTCGTATAGTAACTTTTGCTCAAGTCATTCGTTCTCAAGCTATAAATAGTATTTTCATGAGGCCATCTATATATAATGCTTAGACAGCATTATAAAGTTTATATTGGATGAGTGATTGGTTATCATTTTCTTATTCCATAACAAGAACATTTCCCTGCACTTTAAGGGTCAAAATTGTACTCTCAGCATTTATCTTAAACTACAATCTGGTCAACTGGGCCCTAAGATAAATGAATGCATTTCTTCGTATGCTTGTTTTGCAGTTCTTCAGTGTGAACAAGTAAATTGATGAAAAGGTTAGCTTCTCCAAGACAAGACATGACAAGACAAGATAAGATGTAATGTTCTAGTTCATACTTGTAACTGAGTGTTCCCAACACCCAGCAGTAATTAGTAACCATGTCTATACCATTAAGATAGCAGAATTTGGCTACACAAATTTCTACGATAAGCAACCAAAGGATCTCTAGTTCTCCACATTTAGCCATAATTTCCACGACAATGAATTTAAGACTTCATGGCACTTATTTCGAATAAAAAAATCCAAATAGAGAAAAATCTAACTTAGGATATTGTGATTAATCACTGCTACAAAAGGAGCAGCGTTGCACTTACCATGAAAATTATTTTTCGATTCGGTCCATCAAAGGTAGCATTTGATGAGTTCATCAATTCAGAATTTATCCCATTTAGATCATTGTAAGATGCTTTCCTATCTTCTTCATCAGACTAAAGGTGAAAAGATGCAAATTTGAGTTTCATGGTTGAGCACAACAAAAATAGTGCAGACATTCTACAAAGTGTGTTTATGTAATGCCTTTTGAGGCACACAAAGCACACGGTCCAGGCAATTAGGGATCAACTGCTATGCGTAATGTTTTCACAACTTATGGTATAACAGAGTTTGGATGATGGAGAGATGAAAAGGTGGGATATGTTTTGACATGTACTGATGAATCTAAATAACCCCATAAAATACTTTTAAAAAAAAAATAACCCCATAAAATACTTTCAAAAAAAAAATAACCCCATAAAATTGCCAAACAAACACAATCAAGACAATACATGACAGAGAGGAAATAACACCAGTGCACCTCAAATAGAAACTTGGAGATATGTTGAAAAACTATTTGTCGAAATCTATCGGTAGTCAATTCAGTTCTACTCTACACACAACTAACCTCAAACTTATAAGCCCTTGCTTCTATATCTTGGAATATCATCTCACAGATCGACAACATGGAGCTGAAGAAGAAGGAAGAAAAAGCAAAGATATCTAACAAAGTTTGAAGTCAGTTTGGAAGGAAGTTAATGTAGTTCAAAGTTAGTTAGAAATGTTAGTTAAGAGTTAGTTAATTTCTGTTATTTTTGTTGTTCATTTTAGTTGAAATCTTTGTGTATAAATAGAGCTCAAATCCTTGTATATTAGACTAGGAGTATAATTCAATTCTTTTATTCTTTCTCTAGTTTTCTATTTCTGGTTTCATAAATTTACATGGTATCAGAGCATCGTCTCACTTTCTTACGCATTTTTTCTTTACTTTGTAATTTGCTCAAAATTACAATCTACTCTAAACCTCTATAAATTTCTTCCTATTCTTGATAAAATAGCAGAAATAAATCCCTCAAACAATTCATCCAGTCTATACTATCTCCATCCTAGTGATAATCTAGGTTCTATCATAGTCTCAGAGGTAATTGTGGGAGATAACTACATAGACCGGAGTCAATCAATCACCATTGCTATGACGGTGAAGAATAAACTAGGCTTTATTGATGGTTCTATCACTGCTCCTGCTGCCACTGAGAAGGTCCTTCACATTGCTTGGCTTCATACAAACAATTTGGTACTTTCTTGGCTTATAAATTCTATTTCAACAGACATTAGAAGTAGTTTCCTATTTGTTACATCTTCTGTGGATGTTTGGAATGAGTTAAAAACGAGGTACTTGAGAAGTGATGGTCCAAGGGTTTTTCATCTTAAAAAATCACTAAGTTCTATAAATCAAGGTTCAATGTCAGTTACAGAATATTTCAATGCTTTTAAAACTCTTTGGGATGAATATATCAGTTATAGACCACTTCCAATTTGTACATGTAGAAAAATGGCTTCCTGTGAGTGTGATTTGTTCAAATTTCTACTGGCTCGACAACAATTAGGTTATGTTTTGAAGTTTCTTGTAGGACTCAATAACTCCTATGCATCTGTCAGAAGTCAGTTATTACTTGTTGTTCAATTGCCAAACATGTTCAAAGTCTTTTCACTATTGCTTCAAGAAGAAAGTCAGAGGCAACTATCAAATGTTGAAAGGAATGAGTCTCACACTCTGCTAGCAAAACATCCAAATCAGAGCAATCAGTTCAAATTCTCCAAGGACAAGTCCAAGATATCCCTACTTCATTGCACTCACTGTGGTTACAACGGCCATATAGTTTATAAATGTTTTCAGTTTCATGGTTATCCTACTAGTTGGCCTGGACCTAAAGGAAAGAGGAACAATGCTTTTGCGCACACATCCATTTCAACTGATGAGGTCTTCCTTCAAGGAAGTAATGAGAAGCAAAGGTTTAGTTTAACTAATGAAGAATTTAACAAACTTATAGATCTTGCTAATTCAAATTCCACTTCAGCTACTAGAACACTCACTGCAGCTAATGTAGCAACCTAATATAGCAACCACTTCCCATTTTCCTGGTAAAACTTCTAATCAATGCAACTCTGTTTCTTCCATGTTGCATTCTCAGCTCTCTTGGATACTAGATACTGGTGCAACAAATCAAATGATATGTTCACCTCTATTATACTCTTCCACCCCTAAACCTACATCAAATTTTATTAATCTCCCTAATGGAAAAACTGTTCTAGCAACACATATAGGAACTGACAATCTTTCAAACACATTACAGATAAATAATGTGCTATGTGTTCCAAGTTTTTCTTTCGTTATATGTTTCAAAACTAACCAAAGAACCTAATATTTGTCTATCTTTCTTTGGAACTTATTGCCTTTTACAGGACCATTCAATGAAGAGGACGATTGGGAATTATTGCTTTTTACAGAACCAAAAAAAAAAGGATGATTGGGATTGCATTTGAGAAACAAGGACTTTACCACATTTCACAAGACTTTACCAAAGCTGCTTCATATCACCAATACCAGTCTACCTCCACATCTGTCCTTGCTTCGGCCATTTCTCAAAACCTTTGGCACTATAGATTAGGCCATGTTTCAAATTCTAGAATGCCTTATCTTAGACATATAGATAATTCAATATCAGTTGATTGTACAAACATTTTTGAAGTCTGTCCTCTAGCAAAGCAAAAAAAGCTTTCCTTCCATGTATCTCAAAGCGCTTCTAATAAATGTTTCGATTTGATTCATTGTGATATATGGGGTCTCTTTTCCATAATGTCATATTCTGGTTTCATATTTTTTTCTCACTATAGTTGATGATTTTATAAGATGCACCTGGGTATACATGCTCAAAAAGAATCTGAGATGTCCTCCATATTATCAAACTTCTGCAAAATGTTTACCACTCAATTCAACACCCATGTCAAAACCATAAGAACAGATAATGGTTCAGAATTTCATCTTGTAAAATTCTACAATGAAAATGGAATTTTTCATCAAAAGAGTTGTGATGAAACTCCACAAAAAATGGAGATGTGGATAGAAAACATCAACACTTATTAATCACAGCCACGAGCCTAATGTTTCAAGCAAATTTACCTTTAACTTTCTGGAGTGATTGTGTGTTCACTGCAGCACATATCATAAATCAAATCCAAACCCCTCTTCTTCAAAACAAAACACCTTTTGAAACATTATTTCACAAACCACCTAACCTTTATCATTTAAAAGTCTTTGGATGCTTATGCTCTACATCTACCATTACCAGCCACTGAAAAAAATTTGATCCAAGAGCCACAAGATGCCTAATTATAGGATATCCATCCAATGTCAAAGGTTACAAACTCATGGAGCTAAGCACAAACAAAATCATCATCTCCAGAAATGTCATCTTCCATGAAACCAACTTTCCATTCAAACAACTTCCTGTCAAATCTGAAATACCAAACTTCCTATTTCCTCCTACAGAATTTTCACATGAAACCACTCTCTTACATAATTCTACATCTGCTTCTAGTCACAACAATTCATCATAGATTTCCCCACAGATTAACAATGATCATCTCCTCCTCCTTTTGATCAAAATGACTCTTTACCAGAATACTCAGTTTCCCCACAGATTGACGGTGATCTTTATTCAACAGATTTCTCATAGATTGACAACCATCTTCATTCAACAGATTCTATCACCAATAATTCTGAATCTCACACCAGAAAATCAACAAAACTTAAACAGCCACCAAAATTCCTGCAGAATTATTATTGTGGTAATGTCTCCTTGTTTACTTATGTAAACAGGTAATCTACCTTGGGATGCAAGGTCGAGTTTTTCATTTTACTTTCAAATTCTAATGCCAACACGTGGCACACTGTAATTTATGGAAATATTTCTATATTTCTTTTCATAAGCCAGTGACGTAAATGATGTCACTTGACAGGGATTTCAAAATCACTTTACTTTAAAACAAATCCATTCATTTAAAGAGTAACGATAAAACATTTAATATAAGATCTTGAATTTAAAATCTTTTAGATAAATAGTAACAATAATAAAATAGCGAGTTTGACAATTCAAACACAAGACCTTATTCAGTGAGTTCACAACTCACAGGTCGTCACTTAGCATGGCACTATCTGTCTCGCCGTCTGAAAATCCACGCCAATTCCTTTTTCATTTCTATTATTACCTGAAATTTAGATATGTCATGGAATGAGCATACACTTGCTCAGTGAGTGGAGTATGGTCCACATGTGCTATTACACGTAGACAAGTTAACATCACATATTCAAGATTCGTACAGATTTTACTTATTAATCAGTCAAGCCTATATTCACGTCAAGCCATATATCCAAGTCAAGTTCAAGGCAAATCATTTTAGATTATATGTATTTCAAGTTATATCCAATCCGGTCAAGTCAATATAGTCAAATTCAAATATTCTAGTCAAGTCAAACTCGTAAATTCAAGACTTACGCAAATGTATGTATCTTCAAAAGAGCATGACTTTTGATTGGGTCCATATTACAATCAACTACTATCCCGAGCGCACACGAGCAGGAAATGTAACCCCGAGTTCGAGCGTGGAGTTTATTCCACGAGTTCTTTCACAAGTATGGTTTCTATACCATAGGTTTCAAGTAGGGAGTTGAGATCCCTGAAATTCATTGTCAAGCGTAACCACATCGTGATCCAATTATTAGACTCCGTGGCACGTATATCAAGACAAGCGCCATAGGCGTATTAACAAGCGGGATAGAGTGACTGTAATATCAAGAAATTTCTTTCTATATAATGCATAATAAAGAAATGAAAATCCTTTTAATGCCATGTATAATGAAAGCATATCACGAAGTATTATTTAAGATCATGTAGAAGTCAAGTCAATCCAATTCAAGACAAGTTTGTATATTCATGAATTGCACATAAGCAAGTAAATTCTTATATAATTAAGATTGAGGTAATATTCAAGTTACTTTAAGTCCATCTTCTCAAGTCAAGTGAAATGGATATAATCATGTATTGTGTCAAGTACATGACATATCAAATTATTTTCCTTATCACATTGACAAGTCTAAGATCACGTAAATAAGAACAAGGATTTCTTCATACATCCACGTAATACTGGTTTAATATATCATGTATCGATACATATTAATATGTATGATGTTAATCTTTTACAAATATGATATTGATATAAAGATAGTGATAATAATATAGTTAATCATATTCTTTATTTCAATCATATGAATGTCAAGATAATATTAATAATAATATAACAATTATATGGAAATTAAATATGGGAGCTTATCACGATATCATATAAATAACGTAACGATATAATCATCATATGGGATTTATAATGAGATCATGAAAACATCAAGATGATAATATTATTGGACTTATAACGAGATCACAATAATGTTACGCAAATAGTAACAACTATATAAAAACTATATCACTTATTGAACTTATAACAAGATCATGAGTATTCATATATTTAATTTCTATCAAGTAAACAAATAAACATATTACACTCACCTCAGTCCAGAAGTGCCTAAAATGAGGTTATGTACTTTCTGCTTCATGATGTATCGATACTTCAAGAACATGTATCGATACATGTAGTCGGGCCAGCACTATCAAGTTTAATCCTGGGATTTCTCACGAGTTTAATATATTTTGAACAAGCAGAATATTAATTAGGACATCAAGATCATATTATTGCACTTAACATGTCTTAATCCTAACAAAAAATTAAACCTTCATCCAAACTTTGAACTAAAATTTTGGAAGGAAAGAACTATTATTTTGATTGAGTGGAATTTCATTTAGGATATCAAGAACATGTTATCAAGTTAACAAGTTTTGATCCTAAAAATACTCAAATATAATTCTAACTTTAAAATTCTAAAATTTGGAAGAATAATACTATTGTTTCACTAACAATTTCTTGGCTTCATTTCGGTGTCTCCTTTCTATTTCAAAACATGGCTATTTATAGTGGAAAAAGTGAGCACCAATGGATGGAAGTTGTGGCCGTGGGTGATCTCTCCCTTGCTAGCCGACTCATTTTGGAATAAACAAAAGAATTTGCATTTTATTGAGGAAGCAAGAGGTGACATTTTTAAACCATGCAAAGCAGGAGTTGGTACACATAGGTTAGGTGACTAATCCAGGCTACAAGGTCGGTGGTAGGATTAGGTAAACACCTCATGCTTGGACGTTACAAAAATTCTATTTGTAGGGTCATTTTTAAGCACAAATTTGAGGTAACAAACGGAGTCTAAATCTTGTGTTCTTGGTACCATTTCAAAGTACTCATGGAGCACTTAATGTGCAATTTATGGCGTAAGAAACGGATAAATGAGGAGAAAGCTATAGCCTTCCTAAGTTGGTAATAAAAAATTGTTTTTAGGTTAACCGTTTTTACCGTCTTAACTTTAAAAATTCAACGAGGGCCATCTGGTATCTCATTTCTTCATTTTGTTCATTCAATACCTTGTTTTTGGGATTCACACAAAAAAAAGGGGTGAAAATATAAAAAAAAAATTGATTTATTTATTACTTATGACACGATTTGAATTGACTTTTGAGCTTTAGTTAGAAAATTTGGGCAACATATGAACTAAAATTTTTCTTAACATTCATCCAGGTAAGACATTAATCAAACTTGAGCACATAGACACTTTCGAATAATAACTTGTGTAAGGAGATGCTTGATACTTGTGAGGTAAACTTGTGCACTTTGAATATAGAATTGACTGAGAAATCTCAAACCTTAAGAAATTAGATTCCAACCTGAAATGTAGAACAAACTGCTAAAACAGTTTGGGGGTGGAAATGTTAAGTACAAGTAGGCATTGACGGATTGAGGGTCTGAAGTTTTTAATGATCCATCCTTAGTGTAAAGGGTTTTAATCAACAGGTATACACCATTGCCAGCATAAAAAAAAGAAAAATGTTAAAGGTCTTATTCTGCTCTTCAAATGCCTTTTTGACTAGAATAATTAAGTTTGAGGGGTCTTTCAAACCTGGTGCCCTAAAGTCGTCTGACTTGGGAGTCACCGACCTAAAGCTCGCTACAGAAGTCAATTAGAAAGCAAGTACGGAGAGTGGACTTACACATAAGACACTAAAACATCTTTAACTTTTTTGTTTAAGCTTTTATAACTCGGGTAATTAAGTCCGAGAGGTTCTCTGAACCTGGTACCCTAAGCTCAACTGAGTTGGGAGTTGCCGACCTAAAGCTCGCTACGGATCATATAGAAAGCCAGTATGAAAAGTTATGCACAAAGATGGTAAAAAGATAAGGACATTAAAAGAAAAAATCGTCCATATAAAAAAAAAAAAAATGAAATGAAAAATGGTATAAGTTTTGTTGATTAAAACTCCTAATACTGAAGTGTGGGATTGGGAATGAATTATTCTTGGTATGTCGTGCATACTTGTCAAATCCTAACTGCCTTGTGTGGAAAAATGCAATTTATACATATTTAGAAACCACGTCAATAGGAAAGTGTAGCGCCCCGAGTTCCGTATACCCGATTCACTACGTCATTTTCTGTCTAAATTTTTCGAATAATATTTTTGCGGAAGAAATAATTGAAATTCATTTTTGGCAACATTAAATAAACTGTAATGGCCGCTAAAATTGAAAACATTTATGAAACCATTTGAAATAGTAAATCGAACCATTAATATTGTAAAGAAATTGCCAATATCATAATTTCTCAAATAAATGAACTTCTCTAAATTATTCGATTGTTTGGAAAATACGGAAATCATTAACGTCAAACTTTCAACCGTTCAACGATTATTGCCACCATCATTCATCGCTCGCCACCGTCTCCGAAATCTGCAAAACTGTTAAAAGTAGGGTGAGTATTTCATGGGGGAAATACTCAGTAGACTCATCGCAAATTAATTTAATTTATAAGATGATTAAACACATAAATCCCGGCTCTTTATAAAACGGGCATTGATAGAGCTTCTTTATAAAACTGTTCTTGATAAAACTCATATTGTGCATTACAGCACGGGACATATTTTGCAAATCATATGCTCTTTGAAAATATCTCTTTGAAAACAGTTCTTTGAAAACCATATACTTATAAAACATTTTAATTATGCCAAGCATAATTTCTTTTGAAAGCATAACATAAGATAGGATTGAAATCCTCATAAACATAAGAATTTTACCGAACTTAGGTGGTAAGAATTCTTATGTAGTAAAATCATAATAACAGTAAGTTTTCATCATAACATAGGATAAGATCGAAATCCTCATAAACATAAGAATTTTACCGAACTTAGGTGGCAAGAATTCTTATGTAGTAAAATCATAATAACAGTAAGTATACCAAAACATAATTCTTCAAATTCATAGGGATCATTTCCATCATAACATAAGATAGGATCGAAATCCTCATAAACATTTGAGACAGGAATTTTACCGAACTTAGGTGGTAAATCCTCATAAACATATGGAAAGACAGGAATTTTACCGAACTTAGGTGGTAAATCCTCATAAACTTATGGAGACACAAGAATTTTACCGAACTTCGTGGTAAGAATTCTTATGTGCATAGCAATGATCCAAAACATATAAAACATTATCGTAAAAACATAGGGTATACTTACTTTTCATAAAAGTAAACATACTTAATTTTCTTGAAAATTGACTTTCACAAGTCACATGACATTTATATGAAATCATAATTTAAATCAATTAATAAGTGCGAGTCTACCTCAAATCCGACGAGTGCAAAGTTGAGCGGGAATGACTTCAATTTCTTTAAATTCTCCGTACGCTTCGTCTTAGCCAATAAGTCACTTTAGTATATCGAATATATAGTTCAAAATGATAAATTATAATTTGAGGACTAAAATTGATGTTTTGAAAGTTGAGGGACTAAAATGAATACTTTTGAAAGTTCAGGGACTAAAATAGATATTTTGAAAGTTGAGGGATTAAAATGAATACTTTTGAAACTTGGGCTTAAAATCAAATAAAGTAAATCAGCAGGGACTGAATTGATCAGAATTTTAAAATGAAAGGGCTGATTAAAATCATTTAAAACTTAAGGGCTGAAATTGATGATTTTAAAACTAAAAGGACTGAATGGAAACAAATTAAAATGTCAGGGACTGATTTGCAAATTCTGGAAAGTTAAATATATCAGATCTTTCTCTCTCTCTCTAACCATTCTCTCGTTATACTCTCTCTCTCACTTCCATACTCTCTCTCTCTCTACCCGTTTCTCTCAACCGGCCGACGAACTGGGCAGTGGTTCTACTGAAGAAACGTCGGCGAGACACCGGCGTAAGGTGCGGCAAAGAAGGGGTTCCGGTTTTGAAAGAGTTTGGTGTGAGATGGGGATAAAAACCGAGGCTAAACTAGGCTTGAATCGCGATTAATCTCCTGTATTAAATCTGGCAGCGAAGGGCTTAAGGTTGAGGTAAGTATTTGGGTATTCTATTTCTTTGGTTTTGGGTTTTGTTTTGGGTTTTGATTTGGGGATTGTGGAGTTGAAATTTTGGGTCGGAGGTTACGGTGGTGCGCGGACTTGGGCAGTATTGCAGCGGTGGTGGTCGTATCACAGTGATGTTGGGTGCTGGTTTGTTGGAGCTGCAGGGGTGGTGACAGTGAAAGGGCTGGTGATTTTCGAGTGACTGCAGTGGTTGAATTGGTGACTGGAGATGGAAACAGAATTGATGATGATGATTGGCGATGGAACAGTGGTGGTGTGACGGTTTGGATTTGGAGATGGTGGTTTATTTGTGGCAGTGGCTGCGGAACCATGGCTTTATGAATTGAGCTGTGAATTGATTTCTCTGAGTTGTGTGATAGTGATTTTGGGGCAGTGGACTGGTGATGATCATGATGTAGCCGGTTGGTTGGGTGATTGATTTGTGGCTGCCGGTTATGGAGTTGAGGCAGAGGTAGTGTTGGTTGAAGATGGAGTTGGAAATTGAAAATGACAAAGCAGGCTGGTGGTTGGATTGATGGTGATTGGCTATGGTGTTGCAGTTGGAATGAGGTGATGATGCTGATGATACATAAGTTTCGTGGTTATGGTTTGGGGCTGCAACTGATAATTGTGGTAGTGATGATGATGTTTATATATATTGAATTGTGGAAATCTGAAAATGGATGGGTCCGAAATTGTGGTATGTGGAATCTGATGATGGAAAATTAGTGATGATAATGATGATGTTTTAAAGAAAAAGAGAAAGAAAGGAAACATGATTAAGGGAATATGCTTTCGGCTATAGGATAATTAGGCTAATGTTTAATTTAAGATAATAAATTAAAATTTGACTAACTTCGATTTAAAAATGTATTTAAAACAGATATATTTTGGACTGAAAAATGATTTTGAAAATAATACTTTGAATAAATAATTAAAGTAATATAATTTTAGAAATTCGGAAATTTAATTTAAAATCGAACAAATTCGATATTTCTTGACTTGGCTAGACGAATCCGTCGCGGCGTTAATTTCAAAATAATAGGTGAAATAGTAGCGACACAATTTTCTAAATATTAAAATAATTATTTATTGCATAAAAATTCTGGATCGCTATAATCTTACCTCCTTAAAATAATTTCGTCCTCGAAATTAAACTTACTTAATCTTATAATTTCTGAATACTTAATCAGAATCTCTTCTTCTTAATCATCGAATATTCTCAAAATAATCAAAGAATTACCTGAATATTTTCTCTACGTAAAATACCCAAACATATCAACATAATATCATCAACTTATCTTTCCAATAATTGTAACCCAAAATTCAGTAAACAAATATCTCCCAAAACTAAGATTCTATACTTAAATGTCACCACATTTCCTGCAAAGTATTTCTTTCACTTGTATATACGTATGAATTCTGATTCAATACGGTACTCATTTTACTTTCCACGTATCATCACATTATACCAAGATTATCATTATTAAAACAAAATATCAGTACCCATAATCCAAGAAAATATCCCAAATCTCCAATCAAATCTCCTTTATCGATAAAATTTAACAGCGCATTACTTCTTGTCTCCTCTTTTCATTAAAATAATCCTGCGCTTTCTTGCTGGACACAACATCACGCGGATTCACTCAGATCCTTGCGCTTTTAAATAGTTCATGCTGGGAAGAGGTTGAATCATCAAACAATGGATATCATCCTTTCTAACATTCGCAAGTATTATTCCAGTCTTCCTATGAATGATCTGAGAAAGATCTATAGAATAAGGCTCGAAAGATTGAGGTTGCTAATGGCTCATGATATTCCAGAAGATGTTCGCTGGTTGATAGAAGCAAAGGTTCGACTATCTGGTGAATTACCATCAACATTTCCAAAACATATGCCTGGTTTAGGCAAAAGCACGTTCGCAAAGAAACGAAGAGCAAAAAGACTGGGTGGTTGCTACAAATGTGCTCGTTGGAACTGTAATACACGTTGCAAATCAGTAGGATATTCTTCTACTAATCGGGATGATAAAATCGAATTCATAAAGGGTGGACTGAGTAAGGAGTCTTTGGATGATATTCGACTGACTCTTGAGACGCACCCAAGTGGTTATGTACAACGTGAACTTCTCTCCTTATACGCTCAGTTTAACGAGGACAAAAATCGTTATAGTCTCCAAAATATAATATCGAAAGATCCTGTTTGCCAGTCTGTTTTACAAAATGAGGCTTCTGGCAGTTCAGCAATGATATAAGGTAAATCTTTTTAAAATATTTTGCTGCTTTCTTTCACGCGTTTTGGAAATAAAATATATTTTCCTTTCACGAGGTTTGATAAAGCTGGAAATAAATCACCGAAAGGTGATATCTTTGATAAAATAGTCAAAAGTTGGCCGATTTTGTCAAAAAGTGAATCTTTACTTTTTCAGAATCAATCAAAAACAGTAAATTTTTCCGGCTTTAAATAGCCAAACATATTTCATAGTTCAGGCATCCCAAAATCACATCTTCTTCGTAAGTTTTCCCTTCTTTACTATCAAAGATGGAAGCACCAAAACTTCGACAGATCAAAACTATTTGTGTATTTTGTGGATCAAAAGTAGGGAAAGGCTTCGGTTATCTAGAAGCGGCTGTAGATCTTGGAAAGAAATTGGGGGAAAAAGGTATCACTCTTGTATATGGGGGTGGTAGCAGTGGTCTAATGGGTTGTGTTTCCCAATCTGCTCTTGCAGAGAAATCAAAAGTAATCGGTGTCATACCTGTCCCTTTGGTAGATGTTGCAGGCAAAACACGAGGGCATGAAGTTCAAACCTTATCCATCCATGAACGCATAACTTGTATGCTATATGGTTCTGATGCCTTTATAGCCCTGCCCGGAGGTTTTGGTACCTTAGAAGAAATCTTTAACATTACCTCGTGGGCTCAACTAGATCTCCATACTAAGCCTATTGGGCTTCTGAATGTTAACAATTTCTTTGATGGTTTGTTAACCTTTCTTGATTATGCTGTGGAACAGGGATTCATCTCTCCATTTTCCAGAAGGCTTCTTATTTCTGCTCCTACTATTGATGAACTACTGGATAAGCTGCAGTCATATATCTCAATACAAGATCCAGCAGGAGTTAAAATAGATTGGTCGCAAGGAAGGGGAATCAAGCGAAAATGGAGTCCGGTTAATGTAAATTTAACTCTTTGAATCTTAGAATAGGTGGGGGTAGAGTACGGAGTATTCTCACTCTCGAGACACCCCTCCATTTACTAGGATTTCCTTAATGTTTAAATCTTGTGTGTACCTCAAAGGTTCCAGGTGGTAGATTACGGAGTATTCTTACTCTCGAAACACACCTCTTTGAAGGTTTTCTCTTTATATCCTCAAAAGATCAGAGGTGGTAGGATACGGCTACTCCGGAAACACATCTCTCATTCTGAGGATCTTTTCATGTTTTTCTCTTATGCTTTCATGTGTTTCATGTATTTCCTTTCCAGTGTGACTCTTGTGTGTTCTCCTTATGAGAAAATAATAAAATCTCTGTTATCATCTACTAAATCTCGTTTGTGATGTAAATGAACTTGCATGTCTAAACTTAATTCCTTTAGTAGATGCTTATCATATTATGCTCTTAATTCCAAATGATAAAATTCTAGACAGAGTCTCCCTTGTAATTTGGACTTATTCCAAACCATAAGCATACTTCATAACTCACAATAATAAATAACTCCACATTTGATCACAACGATCTAAAAATATTGAAAATAATTCTAACACTTCAATATCATCAAAATATCCCATAATTCAATTCATAATTCCTCAACATAACAATTTCAAATAATATTTTTCAATATCACAATATCACTTCCTTCGATACCTTAATGGCTCAAAAGATAACTCATACTTATAAATATATGCCATAAATCATATTCCCAAAATTTATTCACAAAGCCAAACTTCATAATAAATTTCTCTTCAACATAGAGGCATAATAAATTAACTCAACATAATATCCATTACTTAATTTTCAATAAAATCATATTGTTCCCATTATGCTCAACACTCGTTTTCTTTCTTAAAAATTTCTCATAATCATACATTAAAGCATATAAGTTATGACAAAGCATAACAACATCATTATTTTCGAAGAAATACATTCTTATTTCTCATAAATCATAAGTATCCGAAATACTCTTCATTCTTTCTCATAAATTAGTAAAATGAGTATTCGAAATACTGAAATAACTTTAAACATCATAAACTTCTTTACCTCGGAGTTGGTGGAACGAATGATGGCAGTGGCAATCTTCATCAATAAAATTTTATAATGGAAAATATTTCTTGAAAATTCTTTTTGAAAATTTTTCCAGTCTACAGAAACGCAGACTAGCTCTGATACCAACTTGTAGCGCCCCGAGTTCCGTATACCCGATTCACTACGTCATTTTCTGTCTAAATTTTTCGAATAATATTTTTGCGGAAGAAATAATTGAAATTCATTTTTGGCAACATTAAATAAACTGTAATGGCCGCTAAAATTGAAAACATTTATGAAACCATTTGAAATAGTAAATCGAACCATTAATATTGTAAAGAAATTGCCAATATCATAATTTCTCAAATAAATGAACTTCTCTAAATTATTCGATTGTTTGGAAAATACGGAAATCATTAACGTCAAACTTTCAACCGTTCAACGATTATTGCCACCATCATTCATCGCTCGCCACCGTCTCCGAAATCTGCAAAACTGTTAAAAGTAGGGTGAGTATTTCATGGGGGAAATACTCAGTAGACTCATCGCAAATTAATTTAATTTATAAGATGATTAAACACATAAATCCCGGCTCTTTATAAAACGGGCATTGATAGAGCTTCTTTATAAAACTGTTCTTGATAAAACTCATATTGTGCATTACAGCACGGGACATATTTTGCAAATCATATGCTCTTTGAAAACATCTCTTTGAAAACAGTTCTTTGAAAACCATATACTTATAAAACATTTTAATTATGCCAAGCATAATTTCTTTTGAAAGCATAACATAAGATAGGATTGAAATCCTCATAAACATAAGAATTTTACCGAACTTAGGTGGTAAGAATTCTTATGTAGTAAAATCATAATAACAGTAAGTTTTCATCATAACATAGGATAAGATCGAAATCCTCATAAACATAAGAATTTTACCGAACTTAGGTGGCAAGAATTCTTATGTAGTAAAATCATAATAACAGTAAGTATACCAAAACATAATTCTTCAAATTCATAGGGATCATTTCCATCATAACATAAGATAGGATCGAAATCCTCATAAACATTTGAGACAGGAATTTTACCGAACTTAGGTGGTAAATCCTCATAAACATATGGAAAGACAGGAATTTTACCGAACTTAGGTGGTAAATCCTCATAAACTTATGGAGACACAAGAATTTTACCGAACTTCGTGGTAAGAATTCTTATGTGCATAGCAATGATCCAAAACATATAAAACATTATCGTAAAAACATAGGGTATACTTACTTTTCATAAAAGTAAACATACTTAATTTTCTTGAAAATTGACTTTCACAAGTCACATGACATTTATATGAAATCATAATTTAAATCAATTAATAAGTGCGAGTCTACCTCAAATCCGACGAGTGCAAAGTTGAGCGGGAATGACTTCAATTTCTTTAAATTCTCCGTACGCTTCGTCTTAGCCAATAAGTCACTTTAGTATATCGAATATATAGTTCAAAATGATAAATTATAATTTGAGGACTAAAATTGATGTTTTGAAAGTTGAGGGACTAAAATGAATACTTTTGAAAGTTCAGGGACTAAAATAGATATTTTGAAAGTTGAGGGATTAAAATGAATACTTTTGAAACTTGGGCTTAAAATCAAATAAAGTAAATCAGCAGGGACTGAATTGATCAGAATTTTAAAATGAAAGGGCTGATTAAAATCATTTAAAACTTAAGGGCTGAAATTGATGATTTTAAAACTAAAAGGACTGAATGGAAACAAATTAAAATGTCAGGGACTGATTTGCAAATTCTGGAAAGTTAAATATATCAGATCTTTCTCTCTCTCTCTAACCATTCTCTCGTTATACTCTCTCTCTCACTTCCATACTCTCTCTCTCTCTACCCGTTTCTCTCAACCGGCCGACGAACTGGGCAGTGGTTCTACTGAAGAAACGTCGGCGAGACACCGGCGTAAGGTGCGGCAAAGAAGGGGTTCCGGTTTTGAAAGAGTTTGGTGTGAGATGGGGATAAAAACCGAGGCTAAACTAGGCTTGAATCGCGATTAATCTCCTGTATTAAATCTGGCAGCGAAGGGCTTAAGGTTGAGGTAAGTATTTGGGTATTCTATTTCTTTGGTTTTGGGTTTTGTTTTGGGTTTTGATTTGGGGATTGTGGAGTTGAAATTTTGGGTCGGAGGTTACGGTGGTGCGCGGACTTGGGCAGTATTGCAGCGGTGGTGGTCGTATCACAGTGATGTTGGGTGCTGGTTTGTTGGAGCTGCAGGGGTGGTGACAGTGAAAGGGCTGGTGATTTTCGAGTGACTGCAGTGGTTGAATTGGTGACTGGAGATGGAAACAGAATTGATGATGATGATTGGCGATGGAACAGTGGTGGTGTGACGGTTTGGATTTGGAGATGGTGGTTTATTTGTGGCAGTGGCTGCGGAACCATGGCTTTATGAATTGAGCTGTGAATTGATTTCTCTGAGTTGTGTGATAGTGATTTTGGGGCAGTGGACTGGTGATGATCATGATGTAGCCGGTTGGTTGGGTGATTGATTTGTGGCTGCCGGTTATGGAGTTGAGGCAGAGGTAGTGTTGGTTGAAGATGGAGTTGGAAATTGAAAATGACAAAGCAGGCTGGTGGTTGGATTGATGGTGATTGGCTATGGTGTTGCAGTTGGAATGAGGTGATGATGCTGATGATACATAAGTTTCGTGGTTATGGTTTGGGGCTGCAACTGATAATTGTGGTAGTGATGATGATGTTTATATATATTGAATTGTGGAAATCTGAAAATGGATGGGTCCGAAATTGTGGTATGTGGAATCTGATGATGGAAAATTAGTGATGATAATGATGATGTTTTAAAGAAAAAGAGAAAGAAAGGAAACATGATTAAGGGAATATGCTTTCGGCTATAGGATAATTAGGCTAATGTTTAATTTAAGATAATAAATTAAAATTTGACTAACTTCGATTTAAAAATGTATTTAAAACAGATATATTTTGGACTGAAAAATGATTTTGAAAATAATACTTTGAATAAATAATTAAAGTAATATAATTTTAGAAATTCGGAAATTTAATTTAAAATCGAACAAATTCGATATTTCTTGACTTGGCTAGACGAATCCGTCGCGGCGTTAATTTCAAAATAATAGGTGAAATAGTAGCGACACAATTTTCTAAATATTAAAATAATTATTTATTGCATAAAAATTCTGGATCGCTATAGAAAGACCTCGGGATATGAGAGAAAAGCATTAAGGTTGTGATCATCCATGATAGTCTAAGGAAAATAAAAAGAAAATCATTGTTGACCACATGGGATTCGGGCTTATTTCTGCATGACTAGTCACACAATGTCAAGTATATTTTTACATGAGTTTGCATTCGATTTTTGACTATTCTCTCACACATGATGAAGTTGAGCATTAGATGAATGAAAATAATTTTTGTTGTTCATATTTTTTCTATAAAGTGGATTGTCATTTTCGATTATTGAAGTACATGGTAAATAAATTGACAAAAACAAAAACAATTTCTGTTTGCATTTTTTTTATATAGTTTAGTTTTATTTTTGTTCGAGGACGAATAAAAATTCTGGTTTGGGGGATTTGATAAGTGTATTTTATACACTTATTTATCTGTCGAAATTAGGATATTATGATGTTTTTCTTGAATAAATTCTATTTAGTTATTATTAGTTATTATTTCAAGTTTTATCCCAAGAGTCGAGAAGATGGAAGAATTGAAGCAAATTCATGACAATTGGACGAGCATTGAGATAAAACGAAGAAAAAGGACTAAAGTGTATACTCCCAAAAGTTGAAGACCGAATGTGCAATTAACTCAAGTATCAACTTATTTTATTTGGAGGAATTGTGACCCCAAAACATAAAAATTAAAGTATGAACCAATTGGACTTTTTAGGGCTGACTTGGTGATTATGTGTGTGTGTGTGTACACACACACACACATACATACACACACACACATTGCTGAAAAAGGGGTGAAGTAGCCGAGAGTCCAAGAGAGAGCAGTCGTGGGGAGATTATTATTCTTGACAGGCGCAACTTTGAGAAAATTAGAGAGAGCTTTAGAGAGAGGGACGGGTGCTGATGAATAATTAGAGAGAATACATTGGTGGAGGCATATATAAAAAAAGGGGCTAGTGGAATCAAAACAAGTAATCAACAGAGAGAATTGACTTGCGGCTGGGAATAATAGCAGGCGGCTAGAGAGATTGGAGAGAATTAATTGGTTGGTTTGTGGAATTAATTGAGGAACTCGACTGATTTGGTAGAGGAGAAACACGGCTGATGTTATTTTTGGTGGTGCAAAGTGATAATAATTTTTCAACTCTTCAAAATTCGAGTTTTGTTTACATTATTTATTGCTTTTTATTTCAAGAACATGAGTAGCTAAATTTTATAATCGGGGTTGACGATGTAGATTTAATGTTTTTAGTTTAATTTTAATTTTCAAGTTGGTGCTTTATTTTCATGCATTGATTTTATTATTGCGTTTAATGCTTGATTTGTTTGATCACCAATTCATGATTTAATGGTTGTTTTCATAATTCGAGAGATGAGTCAACAACTAGATCACGTAATAAAATTCGACAATTTCAACAAAAAATAGAGATATGAATTTTTGGTAGCTTGTGGTCACTTATGAATTTCTAGGTAATTTAATGCATTTAGTTAAGGAAAACTCTGAACCGCTGTAGAAATATATGATTGACTTAGTTAAATAGGCATAATTTGAACTCGGGAGAGGTAAATTAGATATATGCATGAATTCGACAAAATATAATTTTAGAAAACAACTTGAGATGTGAAATTAAGCTAGAACGTTTCTTCGAAATCGTTAGTCCCGATATTCATTTAATTGTTCGAAAACCCACCACCTTGTTTTTTGCTTTTATTAATTATTTTTTTAGTTTAATTTTTTAATTTTATTTTAATTGCATTATTTATTTCATTAAATCTCTATTTTATTATTATTTTGGATTCTCTTGCAATTTTATTTTCTTAATTAATTTTTGCTTGAGTTTAGAAATTTTAGAATCGAAGTAAATTTATAACGAATTAACTAGTCCTCGTGGAATCGACAACTCGGACTCAAAAGTCCACTTTTACTATTTGTTAGAGATATCGTGCACTTTCGATATTTCACCATCTGTTGATCAGAATGACAAACTGTTTTCATATTCTCGAGGTTCACTCCAAGAAATTTCCCGTACATATTAGACGTGTAATCAAATGAGATTGGTAGTGGTAGAAAAAATCTCGAAAAAAGGGACACTTTAAATATATTTTTGTCGTAACTTTCATTATTTAATTTTTTCGTTTTCCTTCCTTTAAATCTCGTTTCTCTTTCTTTTCATTCCAAAATAATTACATAAATTATAAAACACTTTTATTAAGTCATAATGAATAATAAAGGACATCAAAATTTTTGGATCATAACATACCTCCATTGATTGTTCCTCTAAAGGTAACTTCTATCTAATATCAACATTTGTTTCTGTCAATAGCCTTTCAGCATCTCACAAAGCCTTATTAGCATCCATTTCTCTCACAAAAGAACCCAAAACATATAAACAAGCCGCACAAATACATGAATGGAAAGTTGCTATGAGAAATGAATTAAGTGCTTTAGAATTAAAAAAAAAAAAACCTAGGAACTTGTTACACTTCCTGAGAAAGAGCAACCTACAGGTTGTAAATGGGTTTTTTTGAGTTAAATACAAGGCTGAAGGAACTATAGAACATCACAAATCCTGATTGATGGCTAAATGTTACACTCAACAAGAAGGATTGGACTTCTTTGATACCTTCTCCTCAGTGGTAAAAATCACTTTGATTCGGTTAATACTAGCTGTCGCTGCTACCAAAGGCTGGCATATTCACCAATTAGATGTAAATAATGCTTTTTTACATGGTGAATTGCATGAACAAGTTTATATGGAAGTTCCTCCTAGTTTGGAAGTCAAAAATCCCAACTTGGTTTGCAAACTATTAGAGAGTTTATAAGGTTTGAAGTAGGTCTCTCAACAATGGTTTGCAAAAATTTCTGGTTCTCTTCTTGATTATGGTTTAACTCAAGGCAATTCTGATTGCTCACTTTTTATTAAAAAAATTAACACTTCCTTCATAGCACTACTACTATATGTGGATGATATATTACTAGCTAGTTATGATCTAAATGAAATACAACAGCTCAAGACCTTTTTACATGATTTGTTTACAATAAAGGACATGGAAGCTAAAATAATTTCTTGAATTGGATGTTGCTCGATCAAAATCCGGAATTTCAATCTACTAAAGGAAGTATGCCTTGGATATACTTGAGGACACAGGTCTTCTAGGTTCCAAACCAGTTACTTTCCTAGTGGAATCTAACCTTAAACTCAATATAGAAGATTCAAATCTATATCAGGATGCTTCAGTTCAAGTTCTTAGCCAGTTCCTTGCTAGACCTGTAGTGGCTCATTATCAAGCTGCCATAGTGTACTTCAATATTTAAAAGCCACACCAGGTCAATGATTGTTCTTCTCCTCCTCCTCAAATTTAAAATTGAAAGCATTTTCTGATAGTGATTGGGCAGGTTGCATAGATACCAGGAGTAGTGTTACAGGTTTTGCAATCTTTCTAGGAGACTCTCTAATTTCATGGATGTCAAAGAAACAAGCTACTATCAGTCGATCCTCTGCAGAAGCATAATATAGAGCTCTTGCAATCACCAGGTTGCATAGATACCAGGAGGAGTGTACAGGTTATGCAATCTTTCTAGGAGACTTGCTAATTTCATGGAAATTAAATAAACAAGCTACGGTCAGTTGATCCTCTACAGAAGCAGAATATAAAGCTCTTGCAATCACCACATGTGAAGTCCAATGATTATTATATGCTCTTCAAGACCTTAATATTGATCATCCTCGGCCGACAATGCTTTATGCTAATAGAAAATTCGCTTTATCCATTGCAACTAATTCGGTTCAGCATGAAAGGACCAAACATATTCAAATAGATTCCCACCTTTTAGAGAAAAGTTGCAGCAAAATGTAATCAAGATCTTTTACATTCCCTCGAAGTTACAACTCGCAGACATATTCACAAAGCCTCTTGGATCATTGCCCTTCCATTACAATTTGCGCAAGATGAGTATTATAAACATACATGCTCCTCTTGAGGGGGGGGGGTCTTGGAATATCATCTCACAGATCAACAACATGGAGCTGAAGAAGAAAAGGCAAAGATAGCTAACAAAGTTTGAAGTTAGTTTGAAAGGAAGTTAATGTAGTTCAAAGTTATTTAGAAATGCTGGTTAAGAGTTAGTTAATTTATATTATTATTGTTTTTCATTTTATTTGAAATCCTTGTGTATAAGTAGAGCTCAAATCCTAGTATATTATACTGAGAAACGTATAAGAAAGATTAATGAGAGTACAATTCGATTCTTCTATTCTCTGGTTTTCTATTTTTGGTTTCATAAATTTACACTATACCCCGTTTAGAAAACATGAGGCTAAACCATAATGAAGAAAACGAAGGTTTGTGATAAACTCAGTCCCCAAGAAAAAGAGAGAAGAAAAGAAAATCCTACTTTTACTAAACAAATTTGCTCAAATAGGAAAATATAAATTTACAGTGAGAACTCCAATAAAAAATTTGTGCATGAAAAAAGAGCTTCACATTTTTGCTTTGATATCCGGAAAGGACACAGACGTGATAAATGTATTTTATACACTTATTTAGATACAAAAATCAAAGAATTATATTGACGTTTTAGAATAAATTTTATTGATTTAGTTGTTAATTTTATTTATTTCAATATTTATCCCAAGGTCGAAAGAAAGGATGAATCAAGGAAAAAATGACCAACTTCAGTGCTATTTGGACTTAAATGTACAATGTGGAAGTTAATGAAGCCAATCGAGAATCAAAATTGTAACTAATTGGAAGAAGGAATTCAGGGACTTCATTGAAGAAATAAAGAGATGGAAGGTTTAATTGAAGAAATTCAGACGTCAAAGGGTTGAGTTTTGCAAAATCAGAAGACGAAGAACGTACTTGAAATTATGGGAAAGGATCAACTTATAGGAAATTAAAGTCTAATTATTGAAGGAAAATACCTAAACCAAGCGATCGCATGCTTTTGACACAAGCGGTCGCATGATCGCTATTAAGGAAAGCAGAACCGTCATTGTTCCTCGCAAGGGATCACACTTCATCAAGGCAAGTGGTCGCTTGCTTGTTTGTTTGCCAAGAAACTTCCTTCCTTTCTCTACACGAATTTCATTTGATTTCCTAATTAACAAGGTTTCTAACCTATATATATATGGAACATTGTTTCACGAAATTGGGGGGGACCACTTTACACATTATTTTATACATTCTTTGAAAGATGATGTATTAAATCGTAAGTATACGATGTCGCATCCAAGTAATAAAGTGGACAAAAGAGTCCCAGTTATTGTCCCAAAGAGATTGTAATTAAGTACCGAAATTGTGTTAACTTTAGCTTTATTTGAATGGTCGATTTGGATTTTTGAATTGAACTAAAATATTAAACGAAAAAGCAAAAGAAAATAAAAAACATTTAGATTTTCTAAATTGATGTTTATAATTGTTGGGACATCCAGTTTCACATTAGTCAATTTTAATTCCAATATTCTAGGTTTATTCCTATTAATGTGCTCGATCGAATTCACTTATGCATATGAAATTCCTCTCTCGAGTTTAAATCAACTCTACCTAATTAGTCAACCATGTTTCTAGATAGTAACTCATAATAATTAGGTGCATCGAACACAAGAATTCATGTAGCGATCTCGCAATAATAATAAATGTATATCTCTATCATTTATCCAATTACCGAATTTTATTCCTAGATCTAAATTGTTAGCTCACCTTTCGAATTATGAAAACAACCCATTAAATTATTAATAAGTGATCAATTCATTCACGCATTAAATACAAAATAAAATCCACACATGCAATTATAAATGCAAAACTCAAATTATAGAATTAAAAGCGTAAAACTAAACTACATCGTTTATTCCAACTAAAAGTTTAGTTGTTCATCAATAAAGAAATAAATAAGCTGTCAAAATCTAAATACGTATGATGAGTTTATCAAATTAACAAAGAAAATGAAATTTTGCACCAAGTATTTCGTTCCCCGTTGATAATCTTCAATTCCCAAGCTTTCGCCTTGATTTTCCTCTCAAGATTTGAATGATAAAACGCTGATTTACCTTCTTGAAAGTACATGTAAAAGTGTGACAAAAGTCTTGCGAAGGTCCCATTTTTCGTGCATGAGAGGTTGTATTTATAGAAGAGGAGAAAGCCTAGTAGAATAAAGGTGAAATTAGATTTAAAAAAATGCGCATGGGACAAAACATCCTCAGGGCCTTGGAAAGTTGTGCGATCGCGCAGAAGAAACCTTAGTGGCCGCACATGCAACTGAAATTCCAATCTGTTAATTTGTGTAACGATCGTGCGACCGCGCGCCTCAGTCCTTTGTGCGTCCACGTGGTTATAAGTTTAAGCTGCAATTTCAACTTTCTAAAACTTGCATTTTAGTCTTCATATTTTATTTGCTCCTCGGTCCTTCAACTTTCAACCGTAGCAATTTAGTCCCCAAATTCTTGATTTTTTCATTTAACTTCCTCTTGTCCTCAATTGTCTCCATGCAGTTCTCCAATGTGTACAATTTAACTCCAATAATTATCCATTTGGTCTTTATTTGCTTCAATTCCTTCATTCTATCAACTTTAGGATATTTTCCTGCAATAGAAAACGAACAAACAACATTGAGATAGAATTTATTCTAAAATGACAATAAAATATCCTAATTTAGATATATAAATAAGTATATAAAATACAATTATCAAGAGAGAAGATACATAAACATTGAGAGTTCTTCATTGATTCAAGAGGCACAAGGTCTCAAGATTTCTTCTTCAACAGGATTCATTCGTATTTTCAGGTGATGATTATTATTGGCTCTTGTTGTTTATTTTCAAAGATGTATCTAGGCTAAACTTTTATTGTGTTAGGATCGTAATGAAGTTTTAAAATCCCTATTTTTTTATTTTTATTTTTTTGGCTTTGTTCAATTAAAGACAATTTATATTTTGAGCAATTAATTCTATTTTTCATACATCTACACTTATATGCACAATGATTGTATAATATTTGTCACATTTTTTTAGGTTCAAAAGACTAGAAACTCGTTAGACTTGTTTTAATTGCCATAAAATCCAATAGGGCAAAGAAATATACATCTATACTTTATGTAATATTTAATTGTTCATGAATTGTTAATGTTTTCCTATTTGTTCTCATTCGTCATAAAAATATAGTGGGTTACATATAAGGATATGTTTTAATTCCGATTCGAAAGAGGGTTTTAAGCAATTTAGGAGCATTGATTTTCATTACTTATAAATTTTTTTTAATTATTCAAACCAAGATTTAAAAGATGGAATAGAAAGTGAATTTTAGATCCTAGCACTACATTTACATTCATTACATATGTCACCCTTTAAATCTTTCTTAATTTCGTTTAATCTCTTATTTTATAGCTATTTGGTTAGTTAGTTTTATCTGAATTTTCACAAACAAAATTAAATTTTCTCGTTTCAGTTAAGGTTGGTAATCTCAAATAATAATTTATCTCAATCCTCAATCCTCATGGGATCGATACACAGACTTATAATCTATTATATTATTTGTGGGCTTTGTACACTTGTTGTAGATAAACACACAACAAGACGCTACCACTATAAATTGCATCCTAAAATTTGATTATATTACTGATTACCAAACTCATCTAGCATTTTTAACAACACAAATAAATTCCAACTGTTTAATGTACAAAAGAACAAGGTTCATATGCATACCGATCATTCCAGTAAGCATCGATACTTATATAGTAATGTAACCTTGTAAGTTTGGAAGGAGTTTAACACTCGGCAAAGAAAAAATAATTAACATCACACTGTCTCTGTGGCACACGATTTTTCATGTGAAGTTTTTCATTTTTTTGTAATAAATATAGCAAAAGAATTTAAAATCAAGTAAAGTGTTTAAAATCAGAATAGGGGAAGGAAGATTATTAAGAAAGCTAGAAGAGTTATAAAGTTAACATTTAAAGTCATGGCATAAAAGTCAAGGCATTTAATTTCAAAAATTGTTAAACTGCAAATGTTACTGCATGTATCGACACATGGGTATCGATACATTCGGTTAGGTGATGATGGTTATGATCTGAAAATTGGTTTCAACATTTAAATCTTAAAGATGGTGATACACCAAAATGGATGTATCGATACATAGAGGTAAATGTTGTCTAAATCAAAGATTCATAGTTAAAAACATTTTAGAAAGTGATTTACGTTGATTAATTGAATAAAGATTTGAAAGGAGTGACTGAGCATAAGTGTAATTTGGAAAGGTATTGTGTAATTAAATGTAATACTAAACTGAAAACTGGTAAATTAACTTTTCCTATTGTATGTATCGATACATACAGTTCAGTAATGTATTGATACATACAGTTCAGTATTGAATAGTAGTTCCAGAGATTTAGCACCAACATCCATTTGATAAAAATAACGTCATTTCAAATCAAAGTAATGATACGAAATAATAAAAGTAAAGATTTCCAAAAGATATATGTTTTTATACCATCTTATACTCGACCATTTTATAAAAAGTCAAGTTGGGATGTTACAAACTAATCAAAAGACCTCGAGGCCTTCATATCTTACAAAATGTTTAAACTTAATAGCCATTAGTAAAGTAATGGCTTTCGAAATACAAGAACTCAAAGGTGTCTGCATGATAGCATTCGATCTGAATACGTGTAAACTCATAATGATAGAGGGTTGGATATTTCGATGAGTAACTCCAAATCTCTGTCTTGACCATAGATATATATTTTGAGCCATAAGATGATACTTTTCATCCCATCGAAGTCACTTCAAATACTTGATATTCCTGCGTCTACAAGTTGAAAACATGTAAAACATGAATACAAAGTATTCAGAAATTAACAAATTTCTTTTCAAGTGGGGTCTATATTACAAATCAACTACTATCACATGTTCACAATATAACAAGCAGGGAAAAAATAACCCTGAATCCAAGCGTGGTATTCCACGAGTTCAAGCAGGGAGTCGCAACCCCTGAGATCTTTTAAAAAGCATAACCACATTGTGGCACGAATTTTAAGACAAGCATCGTAGGAGAGGTAACAAGCAGGGATAGAGTATGATAGTAATACTAATATTATGCAAAAATCCTTACTTTTATGGACACGCGACGCGGCATGACACAACACCGACACATTGACACTCGATTTCTCAAAATGATAGGACACGACATGTTTGGGGACAAGCAGATTAATTTTCTTAATTTTTTTTCTTATTTTATATATTAGTTTAATATACAAACAACATATTGTATATTTATTGTATCAAAACAAATATATCAAATAAAAATAAATTTATAATTTAGTCGTTTAAATTTAGTCATAACATGAAGTTCAACAAGACATAAAAATATAATCTATGAATCTATCATTCATCTTCGGTCGCTTCCTCAACATCTTCATCTCTATTATCAGTAAATATTACTGCCTCTAATTCTGGTTCATCTAGTGACAAATTAGTAACTTGGAGCACTCCAATATCTTCAAATGAATCAAATGTATCACCACCAACATTCCACATCTTAGTATCTCCTTTGAAGTATTGTGGACTCCTCATCGATAATAGATGAAGATTGCTATGAAAAAAATACTAAATCCTATGCATGTTTTGGAGTTATCCTATTCCTTTTAAGCAGATGCACAAAGGAATAGGTACTCCAATTTTGTTCACAACACGACGAAGATGGTTGTACCAATAACTTCAAGGTCAATTATTGAAACATAAGTGCATAAGCACCATGATTGACCCAGCAAGTCTTTGGATCCAAGTGATAACGATTTTGTATAGAATTGAATTCACCAAAATCATTGTCCATAATTGAACAACTAGCATACTCAGCAATCACTTTTACACGTCTTCATTTTGACAAGTATCTATTGAGGCATTTTTCTTTCTTGTGAAACTTCTAAATATTTATGAGGAGAAACTTAAGGAGGATCCTCTTTAAGCTATTCTCCACTGTAGTATCTGATATACAAAAGCAAATAATAAAATGATAGAAAGATTAGTAACAAACTGAAAAATAGTAATAGTAAAATACTAAAACATGAATAAAGAAAATTATTATGTAGAACTACCTTGAGTTTAAAGAATGAGCCAAAAAATGTGGTGGAGTGTTACTCTTTTTCCAACGATAAATAAGAATCTCGTAAATAACATAGTAAAATGATGATACCTCATCTTGATTATTTCCCTCATGCCTATAGATCATCAATTTCACTTTTTCTATCATGGTATCTTTCAAGTCATAAATTAAGTGAAGATAAGGTTTATCTGTATCACAAAGTATAAGCATATCATAAATTGGTGCAGTGAATGAAAGAACATAAGTTATGGAGTCCTTCCAAAGATCATCAAGTATTTTCTTTTTCACAAAAATCTTGTCGATAAGTTGTTCACTTTTCACTTATAACCATATTCTGCAACCCTCCTTTAATGATTTATGCACAACAATTGCTCAAGCAAATTGGGTCTCTTCTATAGAAAGCAATTTCGTTGACACAAATTCCTCAAACATTGCCAATACCATAGTGTGATTCATTATAAAAAATAAAAAAAATAAAAAAAAAATTAATAACCATAACATCATCGTGAATACTAGTAATCCAGTTGCACTCCTTGTATGTAATTTGGTTATTATCAACATTATTCGCATCATATATATTCTTCAAAGCAAGATGTCCAAAAAATATGAGGAAATTCTGCCTCTATTATTTGAACCGTAGCCTTGCAATTTGCAGCATTATTTGTAATTAGCTGAATAACATTTTTATGTTTAATTTCATTTATAACCTCTCGCATCAATATGGAAATAAAATATTTATCATTTATTTCACCCATTTAATCATCAGCCTTTAAAAACATTGGTCCACTCTTAGACACGGCTATGAAATTAATTAATGATCTTCTTTGTGGATCACTCCATCCATCACTCACAATGCTTACTCTTTTTTTATGCCCATAGGTTGGAATAATCTTTCCACATTTCTCTTTTCTTTTTGAATGAGAATGGTTCTCAACTTATTATAATCCGGTGGCACATATCCTAATAAGGGGTTATTTGCAGTAAGACTTTAAAAAATGACATAATAAGGATTTTTGGCAAGATAAAATGACATACCACTTGTATAAAACAACCTAGCAATTTTTTAATCTAATTGTTCATGAGATGTCATATTAAAAGTTTTTTCAAGTGCATCAGTCCTTTTTTTTTTTTTTTTTTTTTGCTCCATCATATGAAAAGTAGCATTATCATTCCTAGTGACAGTACCCATAGAAATTCTTTCCTCGGGCAATGATACTCTTTGGGGCTCATTATTTTTGCTTCATCATCTAACTTTTACATCTCACTATTATCTTTTGTAGTTACCTTTCACAAGCTCTTATACCAAAATCAGACAATTTCAACAAATATACCCTAACTCTTGTAAATGAAGGGTTTTTTTTTTTTTTTTTTGTTGATTACAAAAAGGTAATTGACATAAAACGTCCCTATGTTTGACATTCATTATGCAAATCATCCCAACATTCAAATTGTTGGTGCATAAATCACAACGTTTCTAGTTTTTTGCGAAGAATGTCCTTTTAGTTAATTTAAACTTCTCTTCACCGTTAAGTTGGATTTGAACAATAAATTTGTTAAGACTCGAAGGACAATTTCGTCAAAAAAGCCAATAATAATACAGGAAAGCCTTAATATGATTACTTGGTGGTGGTGGTGGTGGGAATGATGGGAATGGGGGCTTAAGGTATAGCAAAGGGGTTGAAGCAACACCATGAGAATTCTTGAATGCAATAGGTAGTGGACTTGGGCTGAAGAATGGGAACATGGGCGTCTTTCCAGTTGAGGAATTGAGTGGAGGGAAAAATATGCTTATAAGTCATTTTAAAGATACCAATTCATCTTTGACAATCTCGTGTCCCAAGTTTCAAAAGTCAGGTCAATATAGAAACTATTTATAACAAAAAAATATATATTAATATACATTCCATATCAAACATAAACTCCATAAAATCAAGGATACGTAACTGAAAATAGAGATTCTTCCCATAATTTTTTCTCTGCCATCAACGACGAAGCTAAATCTCTCAACTCAAACCGACATCCGAACTGGTAACTATTACTGAAATCGGTCACAGGTTTGTAATCGCCATAACTAAAATTAAGCTCCAACATCTTCCTATTTGCACCTAGAATCATCGAATTGTTCAATAATAGAGGGTAAGTGTTTTAAATTGAATTCAATTTGTATAATCTACATCAAAACAAAAGCAATTGTCCTTTCCCAATGTCGATCTTTTTCAACGTCGATGTTTTTCAGCTCTGTTTGCATTATGTGACCTGCACTTAAACCCCTGTGGCCTGGAACTAAATTTTGTGACCTGTGGCTTTGTTCTGTGACCTACACATTAACTCATGTAGCCTAGAACTAAGCCATGTGACCTGCAACTAAACCTTGTGACCTGCAACTATGCCTTGTGACCTGCAACTAATCCTTCTGACCCGTGGCTTTGTTCTGTGACCAACGCAGTTAATTATGTGGCTTGCATCTAAATGGTGTGACCTGTTTAATTTAATATTTGTGACCTCTGTTTGCATCATGTGACCTGCACTTAAAATCCTGTGGCCTGGAACAAAGCCTTGTGACCTGTGGATTTGTTGTGTGACCTACACATTAACTCATGTAACCTGTGTTATGCCTTGTGACCTGCGGCTGCTTAAACCATGTGACTTGCAACGATGCTTTGTGACCTGCAATTAAGCCATGTCACCTGTGGCTTTGTTCTGTGACCTACACTTAAACCCTATGACCTGCAACTAAACCATGTGACTTGCAACTAAAACCTGTGGCCTTCAACTAAGCCTTGTGACCCGTGGCTTAATCTTGTGACCAACGCAGATGTTCCTGTGACACGTAGTTAATTATGTTACTTGCATCTGTATGGTGTGATCTGTTTAATTTAATATTTGTGACCTCTGTTTGCATCATGTGACTTGCACTTAAAATCCTGTGGCCTGGAACAAAGCCTTGTGACCTGTGGATTTATTGTGTGACCTACACATTAACTCATGTGACATTTCGTTATGCCTTGTGACCTGCGGCGGCTTAAACTTTGTGACTTGCAACGATGCTTTGTGACCTGCAATTAAGCCATGTCACCTGTGGCTTTGTTCTGTAACCTACACTTAAACCTTGTGGCCTGCAACTAAGCCATGTGACTTGCAACTAAACATTGTTGCCTTCAACTAAGCCTTGTGACCCGTGGCTTAATCTTGTGACCAACGCAGATGTTCCTGTGACCCGTAGTTAATTATGTGACCTGCATCTGAATGGTGTGATCTGTTTAATTTAATATTTGTGACCTCTGTTTGCATCATGTGACCTGCACTTAAAATCCTGTGGACGGGAACAAAGCCTTGTAACCTGTGGATTTGTTCTGTGACCTACACATTAACTCATGTGATTTGTCGTTAAGCCTTGTGACATGCAGCAGCTTAAACCCTGTGACTTGCAACGATGCTTTGTGACCTACAATTAAGCCATGTCACCTGTGACTTTGTTCTGTGACCTACACTTAAACCCTGGGACCTGCAACTAAGTCATGTGACGTGCAACTAAACCCTGTGGCCTTCAACTAAGCCTTGTGACCCGTGGCTTAATCTTGTGACCAACGCAGATGTTCCTATGACCCGTAGTTAATTATGTGACCTGCATCTGAATGATGTGATCTATTTAATTTAATATTTGTGACCTCTGTTTGTATCATGTGACCTACACTTAAAATCCTGTGGCCTGGAACAAAGCCTTGTGACATGTGGATTTGTTTTGTGACCTACACATTAACTCACGTGACCTGTAGTCAAATTATATTATCGACACATTAAAATCTGTTACCTGTAACTAAGCCTTGTGACCCCTTGTTTTGTTTAGTGACCTGGTATTAAAATCTGTGACCCCCGCACTTAGTCTGTGACCTGTAGCAAAATTTTGTCATATCAATCTGTAACCTGTAGCTAAATTTAATCACCAAAATATTAACATTTGTGATATATTTGCGGGGTATGGATCACTTTCATATTTGTTTGGTATATGGAGCGCACTCGTCATTAGTTTTGGTTGAAAATAATTGTGTTTATATGAAGCTCGTTCAGATTATGATGTCTGAATTCACGTTGAATCCTTTGAAAGTCGCAGTTTCAATGAATTACGTATTGAGTAGCAACTTGCCTCCTGTCAGAATACTGAATGATAAAAATGCGATGTCTTATTTGAAGCTCAAAAGTATAGATTCTGACCCTTCTAAATATCCCATATACATTGATATCACATTAGCAATCAGTGGACAAGCAGGTGATATTTTTCCATATATGGAGCCAGTACCAATGCCTGAAAATTCATGTAGAGAATTATATTCGTTGGAGAAGATAGCATCAGAAATATGTGAGGCAACAATTGAAGAAACAGGTCACATTCCTGATGATATGGTCACAATTGTATCCATTGCTGATGCGAGAGACGTATCAGAAGGAAAAGTTTTCTATAACAAAGAAATTCTAAAATTGAGATTGTCATTTTTTGCAATACAAAACATGTTTGAGTATATGGTTGTTCGATCGGACAAAAAGGAGTATCTTGTCAAGTGTTTACATGATGAGTGCAGATGGATATGCAGATCATCCAGATTGGAGAAAACAGAGTTATTCAAAATTAGAAAGTCGGTTGATGGCCACACATGTACATTGAACATTGTCTTAGGATCTCATACGCAAGTCTTAACTTCTGTTCTATCATCATGCATCAAGTATAAGTATTCCTCATCGCGTACTATATATACTCCGAATGATATACGTAACGACATGTTGCATATATATGGAGTTTCATTGAACTACGTAAAGGCTTGGAGATGTCGTGAGCAAACTTTGAAAATGATTAGGGGTGATCCAACAGAATCTTTCAAGATATTACAAAATTATTTCTTCATGCTTGAACATACAAATCCTGGCTCGATCACAGGTATAAAGTTGGATTGTCACAATAGGTTCATTTATTGCTTTATGGCGCTAGGTGCATCAATCGTTGGATGGGAACATTGTAGACCTGTGATTGTGGTAGAGGGTACATACCTAAATGGTCACTATGGTGGTATTCTTTTCACTGCTTGTACACAAGATGCGAATAATAACATATTCATACTCGCATTTGGAATTGGAGATAGCGAGAATGACAAATCATGGGCATGGTTTCTTGCCAAATTGAAGAAGGCTTACAAGGAAAGGAAGGGACTATGTTTTGTCTCTGATCGACATGACATTATAAGGAAGTCAATTGAAGTTGTGCATCCGGGAACATGTCATGGAATTTGTTCATATCACTTGCTACAAAATTTGAAGAAACGTTTTGGTAAATCTGGTCAAAATATTACTCAAGTATTCAATTCAGCTGTCCGAACTTTTACATTATTAGATTTTGAACTCAACATGAGACAGCTACATGCAGTGGATGAGGGTATTACAGAGTACCTGGTAATGTAGAATTCTCAATTAAATTTGACGGCTATTTCATTTCAATTGTAGTAACTTATTACTTATTCTAATGTTTTCTCTTCGTAGAAAGAAGTTGGACCTGAGAGGTGGTCACGATTCCATATGCCAACAAACAGATACTCAACAATGACGTCTAATATAGTGGAATCAGTGAATGCAGTCACAAAGGCAGCTAAAAACTACCCTGTTGTAGCTTTGCTGGAGTCATTGAGGAAAACTATACAAGCATGGTTTTGTAAAAACAGAGATAATACACATGGCACCTTCACAAGGCTCGCGACCAAATATGAGAACCAGATGAGAGAAATGAGCATAGAATTGAGGAATATGATGGTAATATCCTATCCTGTGACTTGAAATGTTATTCTGTGACCTGTGTGACTTGAAATCTTATTTAAAGAATTTGATTGCATATAAATTATGTGACCTAATATCTTATTCTGTGACCTGAAATCTTATCTCTGTGACCTGAAATCTTATCTCTGTGACTTGTGTGACGTGAAACCTTATTTGTGTGACCTGAAATCTTATTTAAAGAATTGATGAATTTGATTGCATTTAAATTTTGTAAGCTAATATCTTATTCTGTGACCTGAAATCTTATCTCTGTGACCTGATATATAATTATTTAAATTATATTACTTGGAATGTTATTTTTTGACCTGTATGACCTGAAACCTTGCCTGTGTGACCTGAAGTATGAGTAAGCATTTTTATGACCAAATACTTCTCATCATTATGTGCAGGTATGTGCTGCCAATCAAACCATTTTCTCAGTTAGTGATGATAGCACGTCATTTGTGGTTGATATAAATCAATGTACTTGTACTTGTAGAATGCTTCAAGTAGATCAATTACCATGTCCTCACACACTAGCCGTGCTTGCAAATCGAAAGATGGATCCATATGAATATTGTTCATACTATTACACACGAGAGGCCTACATCAATGCTTACAAAGAAACTGTATTCCCGGTGGGAAATGAAAACTAGTGGACAACGTCTGAAGAAGTACTTGACAAGATTGTATTGGCTCCAAAGCAAAAAAGGAGTTCCAGAAGGCCAACTGAAAAGAGGAGAAGCTCGTGTTTGGAAAGAAAACAAATTGTGAAATGTGGACACTGTGGAGAACATGGTCACAATTGAAGATCGTGCAGCAGCTTGGTTCCATTAAGCCATGGCCAGTCAAAACTGAAGATCATAAAAGATAGGCAACTGAAGAAATGATCAGGGACAAAAATTACTAAAGATTCTTTTTTTCATCATTATTTCATTCATTGCATTTATGTCTTGTGACCTGTTATCAAATCCGTTACACGATTTGTGACTTACTCTATGTGAAACTGTGACCTTTAATAATTGATGTCTGATCAGTGACATGCTGTCAATACATAATTTGTTATAATCTGTGACCATATAAATCAGGTAAAAGTCTGAAATGTGACCTGTTACCATATAATCTATAACCTTTGTATTAGCCTGGATTGTTAACAATGAACTATAACTAGTGGGACTATGACCTATTATCAGCTTCTGATATAATGCGTGACCTGGGAACATATAAAGCATAGGTTGAATTGTGACCTCTGACAATTACATTGTGACCTGTCAGCATATTACCTGTGACCAAATAGGATGAATTGTGACAAACGACAATCACATTATTCAAATTAAAAAAAAAAAACCCCAGAACTGAAAGAACTGAACTATATGGTCAAAAGTAGATCACGGTCATGTTCATTAAAAGTTTTTTGGAAAAAAACAAAAACTATTCTTCATTGGAAAATACATCATATAGCTTCAACTATCACTCTAACAAGATGTTATCTCCCTTTTGTTATCCACGCTTTGTGACCTGCATAATTTTCCGATGTTTAAACAGCAATGAAGCTATGTCAAGTCTAGCTCTAGAAGCATCAAAAGTCATCGGCATATTTCCGAGATCATCATGCAGTAGGTACTCCGCATATTTAATCACGAAAACTCCACAGTCATGGCTGAAAAAATAATCACAGGATAATATATTAGTACTTATGCAGGTCACAATGTATGTACTTGACAAATCAAGTCACAAACTTACCCATTTTGCTGTTGCAGAATGTTCCTGACAATTCTTATATTCAAATTTGTTTGTTTCTTCACGACAATCACCAGATCTTCCCTTCCAAATACCAACAACTTTCATTAAATGTGTGATAATTTGAGCAAATGGTTGCATCCCGTCAAGTACTAGATTTTCCCTGTAAGTCCTGCTGCTAGAATTGTAAATGTATATTTCAGAGTTTTTTACATCGAGTTTCCCCATAATCCAATGAGCACGATTGTTCACTGATATCTCGCTAGATATCCCCGCAAGTGCACGGGTCGTGAGAAGTAATAAAGTGGACCTAGAAGTCCGGATTATCGTCCCACGAGGACTGCTATTAAGTACTGAAATGTGTTAGTTCCTAACTCTATTTGAACGAGGGAATTTGTTTGATATTGTTAACTACAACTAAAGAATTAAACTAAAGAAATAAAATTGTGAAATTGCTTTTGTTTTTAAATACGATTGTAAAGTAGTTGGGAATCCCGATTTCACCTAGCCAATTATATTAACTCCAATTCAAGTTTTATTTCCTAATTATGCATTCGGTCAAATTCACTAATTTAAATTGAAATTCCTCTCTCGAGTTTAAATCAATTCTACCTAAATAAGTCAACCATGTATCTCTACAGAGGGTCTGAATATTCCTTATCTAGATGCATAACACACAAGAATTCACACACGACCGCAATAATAACACGAGTATATCTCTATCTCTTGTTCAATTACTGGATTTATTACCACGTTCTAAATTATTAACTCACCTCTCGAATTATGGAAATAACTCAATAAATCATGAATTGGTGATCAAGCAATTCAAGTATTAAGAACAATAATAAATCAATACATGCAACACAACATTAAAACAACGGAATTTGGAATTAAAATAATATGACTAGGCTACATCGTTCATCCCAACATAGAATTTAGTTACACATCATCAATAAATAACAAAAACAATAAAAATTAACGTTCATTAAAGATAATATAAAGAATGGAAATCTTGCACCAAGTTTTGATTCTTCAATTATCTTCAATTCACGCGCCTTTGCGATGCTTGATTCTCCAAAAATTTGATATTGAATTCTCTATTGTGGCTCGTTCTATGGAGAGGCAAAGGTCCCAATTTCGTGCCTCTTATGTTGTATATATAGGTTTTGGAGAAAACTTAGGTCAAAACAAGAGAATTCTGTTGAAAATCGCGAGAAAAAGCCCACAGTCGGCCCAGCCGGAAAGCCACGCGATCGCGTGGGCGTAATGATGGCGATCGTGTGGAAGACCCAAAAACTCTCGGGTTATAATTTACAACCATCTCGCGATCGCTTGGTGTGTAACCAGCGATCGCGACTTCATCTTTCTTCCTGCTGTGCAAGTTAGTCCCTGACTTTTAATTGCACCTTCAGTCCTCAACTTTCAATTGTCGCAATTTAGTCCCCAAACTTTATCTTCTTCTCGGTTTGACCATTCAAGCTCTTAATTCATTCAATTAGGTCCTCCAACCTCTGATTTAGTCACTTTGGCACCAATCATGTTTCCCGGTTGACGTCACAAACTTATCAATTGCTCGTTTTAGCTCTTATCAACATCCAATTATGCGTTTTCCCATTGATTTTATCATTCTTCATCTTTTGAAATATTTTCTGAAAATTAAATGATAAACACAAATTAAATAGCAAATATTCCTAAACGACAATAATTACACCTAATTTAGACATACAAATAAGTGTATAAAATACACTTATCAACGATTACTAGGTATTATTGGAATAAAGACATGGTCAACATCGGCCCAAGGACTACTCAATGGCAAACGTCCAGTAATGTAATCTATAAGGTTTGAATCAGATATAATCATGTTCGGATCTTTCTGAAAGTGGTGATAAATATTTTTTATCTTGGCTTGGAATAGAGAGTCTGTTGTCGTGGCTTTGATCTTGACATTGTCTCCAAAACTGGCAAGTTGACGTATGTAGTAAAAACATACATCCATGTGCTATTACAGTTGACATGAAAATACACAATTAGAAAGTCACAATTATATAATACAGCAATGATATTCTAAGTGAAATCATACCGTGCTACACAATGATGACTCCGGATCACTCAACTGATGCTACCAAGTTTTGTAACCTACAGGGATGGTTCCAAATACAAAAGCAGGATCTATGATGTCGTCTTCTTCGTTGAACTTTTTCCTATAAACAAAACAACAAATACTTATATATTATTTGCAGCATATAAAAAAATAAATACACATAGTTTGTGACCAGTGAATACTACTTGTTTTTGGGTTTGAAACCCCTATTAAACCAATTTTGATATGTGACAAGATCGGCATCTTCCACATGCACGTTATACTTCGCAAAAATTGGTACACTGTCAACACACTTTGATTGTTTTCCTTCCTCAACAATGAAGGGCGATTTAAGAATCCTTGTTGGTTTAGGAGCCCTTTTCACGGCCAGTCCAGATGATTTATCTTCCTCCTCCCCTGTAGTTGGTGTAGCAAGTGGTGATACCTACAACAATGAAATAAACATCACAGGTCACAGGACATAATATGTTCATAAGCTAGGTCACAGAACGTAATATATTCTTCAGCTAGGTTACAGAAGCAATGAAACAGGTCACATACAGCAAGGGGTCACAGAAATTGAGTTCAGTTCGTCAGGGGTTAAAAATAGGTCACATATATTATTAAGACAGGTATTCAAACAGGTCATATATATTATTAAACACAGGTCACAGACAGCAAGGGGTCACATACATTGCAACAGGTCACAGACAGCAAGGGTTCGCATACAGTTGGCCAGGGATGTATGATTTGGTCACATATATGATGAAAATTGTTAAATTTACCTCAATATTGTCAGGTTCTGTTGATTCCAAAACATCTGCAATTACATCAACAACTTTTTTCTGTAACGTTGGGTCACAGAATACATCAGGTTGCTGGTGTTCCTGTAACTGGGACTGGGTTGACCCAACACCGAGATCAAATGAAGGTGGCAGAAATTGTTCAAAATAGGAATCTGTTCCACCACTATCATCTTCCACCTTGTTTTTTCCTTTTGGATTCTCAACTTCTGATGGTATTGGAATATGTTGTTTAGATGATTCACCCATCTTTTTCTGCAAGTCTTCCATTGCTTTTGATACCAACTGGTTCACACTTTCCATGAACGTGCTCATTTTCGATTTGATTTCAAATATATCACCTTTTATCTCCTTTTGATTGCATAGAATGTCATCAATCTATTTTTTTGTGTCTGAGGGAGTGTTCTGTGACCTCAGTGCACTCAAGTTTTCCCTCAAAGACACAACTTCTGATGTCAAGATTTCATTCTTCGCCTGCAAGTCACATAGCTGGGAACTCATATCACTTTTCAGTTTGTCACATATCTGCCACATGGGAAAATTAGATAGGTATTATGCTCTAATCAAATTATAATTATAAAATAGTTGTCAATAACTTACATCGACGCAAGAACATTTAGGTGGGTGGTTGTGAGCCCTTCCTTTAGAGAATCTTCAGCACTTGATGTAGGAACAAATCTTGATGGAGGATCAACGAAATCATCATCGTCATGTGGATTAGGCTATCCAATGTCTGCCTTGTGACTAGAAGAAGATTTATTATGACCTCCAGATCCTGACTTGTGACCATCTGGTCCTGGCTTGTGACCATCTGATCCTAACTTGTAACCATGTGATTCTGACTTGTGGCCAGATGATCCTGTCTTGTGATCTGATGATCTTAACTTGTGACCAGAAGACTCGTCCTTGTTACCAGAAGATTTTTCCTTGTGACCAGAAGATTTTTCCTTGTGACCAGGAGATTTTTTCTTCTGAACTCCCTCTAAACTTGTTCATGTATCATGTGCAAGCCTTGGTTGCACTGGTTTGTTGTATGGCACCCCACTCATATAAGACATCATCATTTTCGTAGCAGAAGGATCCAAATCGTTTACTTGAATCTGCTAATACACATTAAATGATAAAAATATGAATAAAAGCTACATATATTATATAAGACATTATGAAACAAAATAGTCACAAAAGTGAATATCAATCCTTACATTAGGATTGGATAATAATTCTGTTCCTTCCAATTTAGCAGCTAAGGGTTGCTCGTCCGCTTTCCAATTCAATATGTGGGGGTACTTACTACACATCTTTTTAACCACAACTCCATCAAGACAAGGAATAGTCTCATAAATCCACACTTGAAATGCAACGAGGAGGCCTTTTAATCTATAATGACTATTCATTTTCACCAAACCTTCCCTCAAAGAAGTTACGGTGCTCTTAAACAAGTGCTTGGCCCAAGGAAAATTGTTCATCAAATCAAAATCTTCAACAAGAACAAACAGGTAATGGTCAATGACCTTTTTGTATGATGTCGATAACAAAAAAGACGTAATGAAGTACAAAATCCCAAGTCTAACGATATCTATATCTGGAATAGCAGGAGCTGTAATGAACACACCTCGAACGTCTTCGTTGGTCACAACTTTGAACTTGCTGAAATATGTTTCCTTCAATTTTGATGGAATGGATTCAAATTTCTTTCTATCATCATTACCGACTTGTCCAAGACCAGTGACTAAACAAAACTCCGACAATGAAAACCTAACAAATCGTCCGGAAATGTTGAACCACATCTCATCTTCATCGAGATAATTGACCCGCCTCAGCAAAAAATAGTGTATTAATTGTGGTTGAACCACAATTTCATGAGTGTGCATGAAGTGCGAGAAACAAGTCCTCAAGAATATCTCTCACTGGGCATCACCGAATTTTGTTACAATATTTGTTAGTACCCCCTTTGTGAAATTCGTTGTAATCTTCCCTGGAAATCAAAGGTCTGGAGGAATAATGAACTTCCAATGCTGCATTATTTTAAAACATAACTTGTATATTAAAGTCTAGAAATACACAAATCAAATGACAGAGAGGTCACAACTATCTCAAATCAAAAGAGGTCACAACTATCTCAAATCAAATGACAGATTGGTCACAAACTTGTGAATGACAAGAAACATGAACATTAGTCACATTTTTATGAAATGATTACTCACAACACCATAATTTCGAAAGGTCACAAGATCAAAACTATAACAATGCTCAATCCTATAATAAGACATGATCAGTTTCTAAACACACATCCTATGCTTAAAATATTATGACTATGATTGGTTACAAATTTATACAATGACGAGTCACAGAAGGTAAATTGGAGGTCACAAAATCAAAACTACAACTCAACAGATGTCACAACTATCTCAAATCAAATGACAGATTGGTCACAAATTTGTGAATGGCAAGAAACATGTACATTAGTCACATTTTTATCAAAAGATTACTGTAAAATATTTGTGACTGTGAATGGCAAGAAACATGAACATTGGTCATAAATTTGTGACTGTGATTGGTTACAAATTTATAAAGTGACGAGACACAGAAGGTAAATTGGAGGTCACAAAATCAAAACTACAAACAATAATCATTTCAAAATCAAATAGAATCAATTCCTAAACACCCTCATTCAAAAATATTCAAATTTCGTCCTAAAATATTGTGACCGTGATGGAACAAAATTATGTCATAGAAAATCAATTACATTCAACTTCATTATTGCGCATTGTGACTTTTTCAACATTTAACTAACTAAAATAGAAATACCTTCTTTGACAATATCAATCCCGACACAGCAGATTTCGATTTTTTTTATGAAGTTTCTTCATGCATTATAGGCCTCTTCCTGTTATCTCTTCTTTTCCCATGCTCGTCCTCCTTCTTCGACGGATCAACAGTCCTCGATCGAACCATTTTATAGATTTTTTACTGTAAAATATGTTTCACAATCAAACGTATACAATGTCTAAATTTCTGGTACTGAGGTAGAAAATAATGGCGAGTGACGTGAGGTTAAACGCCAAGCGACGTGGGGAGACGGCGAGCGGCGTGGAAGGTTTACGAGAGACGTGGTGGCGTTTCTACAGGGTTGCTTCAGAGATGGGGGTTTCAAAGTGAACGTGTGATAGATACGTCCGTTTAAAAAAAAAAAAAAAAAAAAAAAAAACCTGATTTTTTAAAAGATATGAGCAAAATTTGAATTATGAAATTACAACTTAATAAACATGGGAGGGTGTAATTTCCACTTGAGTGGATGCTCATTGTTTTCAGCCTAGAGATTTTCAGAAAAACTTATTTGAGGCTCAGAGGGTTTTCCATGACAAAGTTCCATGGAATGAAAAACCCAATTGTAAGAAAATTCAAGAAATTAGAGAAAACCAAATGTAAACTCGCCCTATAGTGCAGAGGAGCACGGGCGGACCTAAGGTGGGGCATTGTGGGGCACGTGCCCCACTAAAAAATCTGATTTTTCTCTTTTTTAAAAAAAAAAAAAAAAAAAAAAAAAACTAGAACTTGAGATTTTAGTTTGTTAAAAATTTGTGTTTAAAAACATTTTTTTTATGTTTTCAATGTAAAATATGTGGTTGAAAAGTAGAGAGAAAATTAGTGAAGTTAAAAAGTGGTTTGAAAAATTGTATTGTTTAAAAATATGTTTTTTTTTATAGTTTGTCAAACAGAGGTTAAATTATGTACTTTTGTTTGGAGTTTATACTTTTAAATTAATATTTTTTGATATTGATCTCTTTTGAAATTTACATTTGGGGATTGAATATATTTTTACAATTGTTTATTTGTTTATTTGTATTAGTTATAGATAAATAAAATTGTAATAAAATTTCAAGTGTTTCTTCATTTTTCGCAACATTTATACAACTTTGAATTGTGGTGATTGGTATTTGTTTATAATTGTTTATTTGATTGTTTGCATTAGTTATGAATGGATATTTGAAACGTAAATCTGCATTTTCTAAATACTCTTCATAAACAAAAAAAATTTAGGGGGTGTTGCCCCCGAACTTCCGTAAGTTCCACCGCGAATAACAAAAATTCATCTTTGTACCCCACTAAGATAAAACGTCTGCGTCCGTCACTACAGAGGAGCAGTGTGAGGTTGTAGAAAATGAAGAGTCATATAGTTATCTGTAAGAATAACTCTAAAATGATCTGTAGGGGCTCCATGGGGTATTCACTTTCTACGTTTCGCAATTCAGAATTTCATAGCAGTTGGAGGCGGCATTGAGTGAGTGAAGCTGATGGTGACACCCTTTGGCCATCTATGGTTGTGGCGGCTACTATTGTTACTTCCCACTGTATGAGTCTTCCGAATCCGATACCGCCATTGCAACTCCTTTCTTTTCATGGACATGCTTCGTCTTCTTTTTGAAATTCTTTGATGTCCCAACAATTTGAAAATCAAAATGACACTATTATAACTTTTAAAGTCAACCAACAAATTGGAAGTCAAAAATGAAAATTTTGATTTTGAAAACCCAATTTAGCCTCTGTTTTGAAAACATGTTTAAAAACAAGTTTTTACTATACAAGTTCCCAAATAACATTTTAACCACATATATTTTCTTTCTCCATTTTTCAAACAAAATATTTTACTTCAAAAACATAAAAAAATATGTTTTTAAACAGAAAACTTTTAACAAACAGATAGTCCTGCTCATTCGATTGCAATTTTTATTCGTACTTTGACATTTGCACAAAAAACTTATTGCAGAGTATATTCTAGTTAAGAAAAAATAAATTGATGGTATAAAGGATTATGTATTTTCAATCATTTCGTACCTTGCAACCAAGAAAGCAGAATATGAAGGAGTCGAGAAGGCTCCTTTTAGCCATGACGGCCACCTATTGTCCTTCCCATCAGGTCTCCACCCCCACTCCAACACCCCCTAAACCAAGAAATCCATTAAGTGGTTAGACTTCAATTTGAACGAAAATGCCCTTAAAACTTTTAGAACTTAACTGATCACACTAGATTTGACTGTCAAAAGATGCTAAAAATAACATAAAGGACGCTCTCAGCAAAAAAAAAAATGGAAACGTTGGGACGTTTTACACCAAAAATCTTAATGTTGGGACGTTTTGCACAATGAGTGTTAAACGTAGGGACGTTTTGTGCCAATTACCCATTACAAAAATTGCACTCCCAACTAATATATCACCCCCTTCATTGATTCTATCATATTTTGTTACATATTTTCATACCAATTTAGCTATTTCATCATCTATGGAAGTAATATCAGAAATACTTGGTGAACTCATATCTTTGAATTGAAAAGTAAAGTGAGAAAACAAAAACAACAAATAATATTAATAAATTATCTTGATAAGGAGTCTCTTTGTTACTCAACTAGAATTTTTAATTACATATTTTGAGGGAAAAAATTAAAATTTTAAAAAACGTATCTCAAAAAGTAATGTAGCACTCGATATGGATGTCAGAATGAAGAATAAGAAGTAGAATTACAATAACTTGGTTTATAATTATAATTTCTCATAGGTTCATTAACCCGCTCACCCAACATTGAACACCCTAACTGTAAGGCCGCTTTTCACTTTTCATGCAATTTTAAATTTCACGTCATATTATGTTAATATCAGAAATACTTAGTGAACTCATATCTTTGAATTGAAAAGTAAAGTGAGAAAACAAAAACAACAAATAATATTAATAAATTATCTTGATAAGGAGTCTCTTTGTTACTCAACTAGAATTTTTAATTACATATTTTGAGGGAAAAAATTAAAATTTTAAAAAACGTATCTCAAAAAGTAATGTAGCACTCGATATGGATGTCAGAGTGAAGAATAAGAAGTAGAATTACAATAACTTGGTTTATAATTATAATTTCTCATAGGTTCATTAACCCGCTCACCCAACATTGAACACCCTAACTGTAAGGCCGCTTTTCACTTTTCATGCAATTTTAAATTTCACGTCATATTTATGTTAATGTTATTTGAAATTTGAAATTTAATTAATTTTACGTCAATGATTTGGAATTGTTTTGCAGTGGAAGGATTTGGACGCCGGCTCGCTCAATGTGCCAATTAGAAAATTATAAATTTGTCTACTTGCAATTTATGTGAATAATTGTTTTATTTCCAAAGCTTGTCAATTCCTATTTTTGTCAAATTATTATAAGTGGTAAATTTTAGGATATTTTGTAAATTTATGATAGATGTGTACTTAATTTTTGAGACTTAGGGAGAATGAGGGATTAAATTGCAAATACCCTAAAGATTACACCTAAACCCTAACCTAACCCTCATTCTCACCCTCTCACCCGACGCTCTCTCCGTCTCTGCGCTCTCTCTCCGTCTCTCTCTCGCGATCTCTCACACTCACACTCGGTCTCGCTCTCTCTCACGCTGAACTCTCTCACTCGCACACCTCACGCTCGGCTTCTCTCCCTCTTGCGCAGCCTCTGACCGCCGACTTCCACCACCAGTAAGACACCTTTCTCTTCACCGAACGCACACAGACAACACACACACTTAATTGGTGTATGTATATATGGAATTGTATGTATTTGTTGATGTATAAATGTGGTATGTATATAGTTATATGAACATTTCAGATTTTTCAGATTTAGTTGTAGTCAATTTCGAATTTTTAATTGTTAACCTCAGATTTGGGGCGTATATATGTGTGTATGTATATGTATGTATGTATGCACCTTTCAGATTGGTAATGGAAAATTTACACTTGTATAATTTCAGATTTTTAGTCTATGTAGATAATATTTTTTTAAGATTCAAAATTTATGAACTAATTAGTGTAATTGAAATGTTTAGTTTCATTTTTGATTTAGGAATGGTAATTTTCGAAAATTGAGGAAAATTTTGTGAAGGTGTATATAAATTCAGAATTTTTAGAGTTGTTATTTGATCATTTTGTTAATTTTGGTTTAAATCAAATATATTTACTTGAGGCTAAAATTAATGGGTAAGAAGATTTTCTAATTCACAAAGAAATTGGATTTTGTGTTTAAAATATGGCATGCTAGGTGTTTGAAATAACTTTAAACCTCATTTGGATTAAATTGAAGTTTTAACTTTGGTTAGGGGTATGGTTAGTTCAAAAAGGATAATGATTGTGTTTTGAACTAAAAGTTTTGCCTAATTTGATTAGTGAGATTTCAATTTTTCTTTTTGCCTTCAAGTTCATCTCTTATTTCGAGTATGGTGTTATATGTGTTGGACCTAGCGTAAGGTCACGTTTGGGATTTAATTGTGAATGAAATAGAAGTTGTAACCTTGCTTAGAGTTTAAAATGTAATTTTGAACTAAAAGTATATTTTATTAAATGAATGGGTACAACTAGGATTTTGGTACATTGACGACACGGGCAGTCGAGGCTCCTCCACTTGCAAATTCAGAAACGGTAAATTACTAAGGACTGCAGGTAAGTAAACTTCCCCCTATTTTCATAGAAGTTGAATGTAAATGTGAAAGTTATGTGTAAATGACTGTCGTGCAACTTACTTGCTTTGATGAATTGCATTTACATTATGAAAGCATATGTTATTGAGAAGAATGTTTAAGCATGCACATTATCATGTCATTGCATCATCAAGCATGCATTGACATCGAAATTTGGAAGTCAAATGTTTTAAATGAAAGAAATGTGTCAAAGTGCAAGTTTGTTCAAAATTTATGTATCCCAAGTTTTTAAAGAATGAATGGGTGTGCTTCTAGTTCATGAAAGATGCGAGTGTGAAATGGGGCGCGGGAGACCGGCGTACCCGAATGTAATGAACCGCTTTGCGGTGGGAAAGTGAATGTTACACCGCTTCGCGGTGGGAAAGTGAATGTTAAACCGCTTTTCGGTGGAAATGCGCATGTTAATCTGGTTCCAAATAAGTAACTGTCCACTGTATTCTGATTGACTAGAAGTTACATCAAGTGAGCTCACGATGGAAATGAAGTGAAAGTTTTGAAATGTTAAGTGAAAGTTTGAAAAGTGTGAATTTCCTGGAAAGTAAAGTAAATTGGGATACATATATGGAATTTTTAAAGCATTCATGTCATAAGCATGCATTCATGCATAAAGTTTACTTACTGAGCTTTAGCTCACCCCAATCCCTCCCCAACATTTCAGGTGATGAAAGTTAGGTGATCCGAGGAGAGCACTTGGTGACAGACTCAGGCTACACCGCTTCAAGTTTTTAAAGAAAATAAAGTTAAATTTTGAAGTTAATTAAGTTTATAATTAATTATTTCTTAATTCATTCATTTTATGTTGATAATTGTTTGGTTGAGATTAGTTTTAAATTAGTTATGGAATTTCTAATATTGGTTATATTATCACTTATTGCATTTAATTGAAGCTTATTGATACAAAATGTGGTGTTGAGGAGTTTGGGGATTGAGTTTGAAATAATGTGGTGATATTGGAGTTTGAAGTAGAATTGGGGTTGTATGTTGAATATTGGATTTCTATTTGAGTTGAGTTTATGTTGTAAAATGGTTTTGATGTCCCTCTACAGGTTGGTTAAGTCCAATTTATAGAGGAGACTCTGTCGAAATTTCTATAAGATTTTAAAATAGAAAATGAAAAGGTTGATGTTTTTAAATGATTTGTTTTCCGCATTTTAATGTTTAAATATTTTAAATTCCGCATTTAATATGAATGGAAGTTAACACGCCTAGGTTTAAGGTTTTGAAACTTGGGGTGTTACACTAACCCTATATATATACAAACACAGAGATTATACAAAACGATATACAATGTAGCCGAAAAAGCTAAAATCAAAGGGAGAGGACGACGCTTCTGGGCTTCTTCGATGACCCTGCTTGGGCTTCTTCTCCGGCAACGTTGCTCAGGTTTTCTTCTCCGACTACAATCCAGCATGGGTCCTTCTTCGATGCAGCTTCGGTGTGGGTAATTCGCCTTCTCCGACGCTTCTCCGTCTCTAGTGCAGCTGCAAAGGCAAATGTATGTCAGATTCATCTTAGCTTGTAGCTTCGACATGTGTCAAAGCATGTTCGATGAGTGTCGGTATCCAGCACATGTCAAGACACCAACACGTCGGCTCCGACGTGTCAGTGTATCTTAGTGCACCTGTAATCAGATTCTAATCTTAGCTTTATCTTGATATTTTCTTTATACAAATGATGCATAATCTCTGCAGCTAAGAACTTATCAGGACCATGCTATTGTATTAATGTTCGCTAAAATTGTATAACGCAAGTGCACGATTCACGTTCAAGTGGTAAAGTGATGATATGCTGTCATACCCACGAGAATTGATTGATTTGTAACTAAATTTGTTGATTTCATTTTGAAAGAAAAGTTAAGTAACACAAAAGATTTGATTTGATTCTGAATTCCTAAAAGTGACATGATTAAAGAAATGATAATATAAAAACTAGTTAACCAAAGGAAATAAGCAATAATATAAAAATTAGAATAAAAACTAATTAACCTAAGAAGAATAAGACAACATAGACTTGATGATTCAAAAGAGTTAAATAACACGAGACAATGTAAATTTAATTTTCTTCACTACACTAATTTCTTATTTCAAAAATCAATTAATATTAATTAATCAATTAACCAACTTACATGGAAATTCTAAATAACACGAGACAATGTAAATTTAGTTTTCTTAACTACACTAATTTCTTATTTCAAAAATCAATTATTATTAATTAATCAATTAACCAACTTACATGGAAATTCTAAGTTTAATCTAATATGTGTAACAACTTACAATAACAACACAAAATATTACCAAACATTTGTAAACTACATAAATATAAAACAACATTCCTAATCATAAATATATAAACTGTTGTAAAACTATCAAAATTCTAAACACAAGAATTAGAGAGAGATTGAGAACTAGAGAGAAGGAGGAGAATTTCTTGATTCTCAAGAATGGTCCCAATACAAATGAATATATGGTGCCCTATTTATAGGGGGCGGATAATGGTATAATCGTAATATGTAAATTTTACAGGGGCATAATGGTAATATGGAATTCACCTAATTTTACCTAACTTTACCTAAATATTCCTAACATTTATAACACTCCCCTTGAATGACATATTACTCGCTTGCTCAATGGTCTGCCTCGTTAAAACCTTGCTAAGAAAACCCAGTGGGATAAAACTTGAGCGAAGGAAAAAGAGTACAGCTGCTCCCCCTGATGTTGGCCATGGTAAATCATTGAGGCTGACATTCCAACAAATCATGTATTGAATCTTGAAGTTCTGAAGTGCTGCCTCATTAAAACCTTGTCAGTAAAACCCAGTGGGGTAAAATCTGAATCAAGGAAAAAGAGTACAGCCGCTGCCTCGTTAAAACCTTGTCAGGAAAACCTAGTAGGACAAAACCTGGATGAAGGAAAAAGAGTACAGCATGATTCTCCCCCTGAAGTGTGCAATTGAGGATTCATGAACTTCTCGAACATTGATATCATCTTTCGTCTGGAATATATATGAAAATCTTCTTGTGTGTAGCCGATATCATAACATTCTTCATAAGATGTGTATGATTTTCTTCATTTGTTGATATCATTCCAGCATAACAATGTGTTGCTGAATTATAGCTTGTTGATAGCTATGATGATGCCTCAAAAACCTTTGCTAGGAAAACCCTGTGGGACAAAACCTCAGCGAAGGGAAAAAGAGTACATTATTCTCATTAGTTTTCATCAATACGCCTCAACTGTTGCCTCATTAAAAACCTCGCTAGGAAAACCCTGTGGGAAAAACCTCAGCTAAGGGAAAAAGAGTGCAACACGTATTTATTCATTTTCATGGAATATCACAAGTATATTAATGCAATCTCATATCTTTTCATCAAAACATATCATTCATGATGAGCTTTATATAAATCGTTCATAGCTCATTTATGATGTCATAGTTTATTTATGATGTACTGAACATGCTATACCAAGCAATGTTTATTTAGTTGACTGATTGCATTACTCAAAACTAGAATTGATTCACTTCTATCAAAATCTAGAATTCACATCTGATGAATAATTAAATATTCATTTTCATATTCACTTCTGGTGAATAATCAATTTCCGGTGGATAATATAATTTTGCATATTGAAAATCAATTGCATGCCCAAATATTCAATAATAATAGTACACTCCAATTTCAATTTCAACATATTATATTATGGGGTCATTTGTATCATCCTATAGTGATACTAATCTGGGCATATTGAATCTTTCAATGATTTATACATGTATGTTCTTGCACTTTATAAACTGCAATTTCTAATTTGCAGGAGCATAATCAATCATTGAAATAGATATCAATTTTGACATATAATCTACAATCATTTTACTTGAAATCCCAACGTACCGCGATCAACTGGTACATCAAAGAATACCCTCAAAATACCGAGATGAGAATCACACTTTTTGATTTCACTCATTGGTATATCAAAGAGCTCAAGCTAGTGATTTAGATTATAGTCACATCCACCATATGTCATGCCAGTTCAATGAAAAATCTTGCGCGCAACGAGTCGTCATCTACGACTGTGAAATATTTTTCATTTGTACATATAATTACTGGCTTTACATTTAAGCATTTGGACTTCTGGTCCTTGAATAATAATCCCTACATTGGGGTTATATACTTGGCCAAAGTATTATAATTTCATCAACCTCATTTTCATAAGAGGGTTGTATGTAGTCGACTTATTTATCGATTCCATTTCAACTTAATATAACATAGAGAGATCTCTATATATGTTCTATCATCAGGTACCTGAATCTCTTTTAACTATGTCCCTTATACTCACTATGAGTATTCAGCCTCAAAGGGATCATCTCAATCATTCAAGAGATATTTATTTATGGAATCGATTCTCATTATGCTTCAGGCATAATTACGCTTTAAGCGTGTTTTCCCCATAATATTCACAAATCTTATATTATATCAATCGGCTAAAATGCCGCAACACATGTCATACAATCATATATCAAGTGCGTATTGTTGGAGTGTATATAGATATCGCACTTTTTAGAAATCATAAAGTTTCACAAGCAAATCATTATTTCATCGTATTGACATGTTTATATGTAGAATATTGCTGCATAATCAAATTGTTCTCATAGAAAATAACTTGAGGCTTTTAATCTGCTAAACCATTAGCAATATAATATTCTATTATCTCAACTAATTCGTAAAATCATTAATGACTTTAAGATATATTCATGCTAGCATTTATCACTTTGCTTGTAATATCATTACTTGAGCAAAAATCAGTCATTCATTTAGTGAGATAATTAATTTGCTTTTGAGAACAAGCAGCAATGATAACAATCTTCTGGTCCTTTAATGAATGCCATTATTCATTCTCAATAAATCTCATTATTGAATTGGAATCTAACCAATCATTATAGAACTTCTGGTTCAACAAGATATTTCACTTGTACATATGTATGAATTTCTAGTTCAATACAATATTCATTTCATCAGTACGTATTTCTGTACAGTTCAAATCAGCATACCTTTATTACTTTTATACCGGAAAAATCAGGTACAATATCCAAGGAAAATATCTCATGATCTCAATCTTGTTGCCAAATCTTTCCTTATATCGAAAAAGGTAATGACGCATTATCTCATTGTTCTCACCTTTTCAATAATTTATTCCATTATCTCTTAATGGAATCGATATCACTGACACGCGGAGCCATCGCTCTTTCACGCGTTGAATAATGCATTTAAATAGAAGATTTGGAAAGAAGGCTAGATTCATCAAAAATGGATATCATACTTTCAAATATTCGCAAATATTATTCCAATCTTCCAGTAAATGATTTGAGAAAAATTTATCGAATTAGGCTTCAAAGATTGAGGTTGCTGATGGATCATGGCATCCCAGAAGATGTTCGCTGGTTGATCGAAGCGAAAGTTCGATTAGCTGGTGAATTACCAGATTCATTTTCTAAGCACAAACCTGGCTTAGGTAAGAGTACTTTTGCAAAGAAGCGAAGAGCAAAAAGATTAAATAGTTGCTACAAATGTGCTCGATGGACATGTGATACCCGTTGTAAGTCAATAGGGTATTCATCTATAAATCGAGATGATAAGATACACTTCATTAAGGGTGGGCTGAGTAAGGAGTCGTTGGATGATATCCGATTGACTCTTGAGACGCACCCTAGTGGGTATGTGCAGCGTGAGCTACTATCTTTATGGGCTAAATTTATCAGCGATAAAGAGCGTTATAGTCTCAAGAATATAATAGCAAAAGATCCTGTTTGCCAGGCTGTTATAAACAATGATGTTTTGGCTATGCAGCATTAATTCAAGGTAAATCATTTAATATATATATATATATATATATATATATATATATATATATATATATATATATATATATATATATATAAAATATTTTTCTGTTTTCTTTCACGAGTTTTGATAAAGGCTGGTTAAATATTAAATCACCGAAAGATGAGTATGGTGATTTTGTCAAAAGTAAATCTTCACTTTTTCGAAATACGAGTAGTAAATAGTGAAGTTTTTCAAGTTTAAAAGCCAATGATTTTCACAGTTTATGCATCCCAAAATAACATTTTCTTGTAAGTTTTTCCTTCCTTATTCTTTCAAAGATGGAAGGACCAAAACTTCGACAGATCAAAACTATCTGTGTATTTTGTGGATCAAAAGTAGGGAAAGGTTTTGGGTATCTAGAAGCAGCAGTGGATCTTGGAAAGAAATTGGGAGAGAAAGGTATCACTCTCGTGTATGGAGGAGGTAGCAGTGGATTGATGGGTTGTGTTTCACAATCCGCTCTAGCAGAGAAAGTAAGAGTGATAGGTGTTATACCTACTCCGTTAGCTGATATCGCAGGCAAAACACGAGGGCATGAAGTACAAACCTTATCTATCCATGAACGCATAACTTGCATGCTATATGGTTCTGATGCCTTCATAGCTCTGCCTGGAGGTTTTGGTACTTTAGAAGAAATCTTTAATATTACCTCATGGGCTCAACTAGATCTCCATACTAAGCCTATTGGGCTTTTAAATGTAAACAATTTCTTTGATGGTTTGCTAACATTTCTTGATTATGCTGTGGAACAGGGATCATCTCTCCATTTTCTAGGAGAATCTTTATTTCTGCTCCTACTATCGAGGAACTGCTGGATAAGTTGCAATCATATATTCCAATACAAGATCCAGCAGGAGTAAAGATAGATTGGTCGCAAGGAAAGGGAATCAAGCGAAAATGGAGTCCGGTTAATGTAAATTTATCTTTGTGAACCCTAGAATAGGTAGTGGTAGAGTACGGAGTATTCTCACTCTCGAGACACACCATAAATTTCTAGGATTTTGTTAATGTTTAATCTTGTGTACCTCAAAAATTTAAGGTGGTAGAGTATGGAGTATTTCTTACTCTTGAAACACACCTTTTTCTTTATTTCCTCAAAAGGTCAGAGGTGGTAGGATACGGCTACTCCCGAAACACATCTCTCATTTTGAGGATCATAAATGTTTCCCCCTTTTGCGTTTTGCATGTATGTCTCGTTTATACTTCTTCAGGAGCAATAATAATATCATTTCAGTATGTTTAGATGATAATTTTTACTTCTTCTGGAGTAAATATACACTTCTTCTGGAATACATAAGTGCTCATGCAAGAACATTTCCAGACACTTTATCATCTAATATTCATCTCATAATACTGATGAGATTATTTTCACATTAGCCATATTCGAGCTATCATGTGATATTATCTTATCATACATCAACATTCTCTTGTTGAATAATTTTCATCCACCCATTCAAATTCAGATATTGGTAACTTCTGGTACCATTGGATGAAATATTTTTATCAACATTTACCAACTTTTTGGTAATGATAACTTCTGGTATCATTTGATGAAGTATCAAATAACAATAATATCACCATGTATATAGGTTAAACAATAATAATATCACCATGTATATATGTTGACAACATCCTCTAATATGTTAGAATTAACCAACAATTGAGGTGTTTTTGAAATAATATAGAATATGAATATATGTAAAGTATTCTATATATTCAATTGCTAAACCGGCCATATAGGCGGAATTGACATAATGAAATAATTAAACTGATAAAACCAACCATGTAGGTGGTAGAACCAACCATGTAGGTGGCAACAACATAATGAAATAATTACCTTTCATGAGTGAGCGAGTCGTATCTTCAAATCCAGTCAAGGTATTCATAATAGTGATCAAGTCATATTGTCAAAATCCAGTCAAGGTACTCATAATAGTCCAATCCGTTGCGGTATAAATTCAGTCCATAATAACTTAATCCGTCACGGTATGACAATGATTATTTTTAATTATACTTTGTTTAAAATCTTTAATTTATCTTGTTGATCACATATTAATCGTTAATTTTCGATTAATTTACTTTTATGTATTACCAAGGGTAAAATTGTCCATATTTTAATATGCTGCTCATATGGATAAATCAAAACCGTCAATAGGTTTGAAATTTAATTTAGAACAAACTTACTTTTGGTCCGAAGTTCAAAATCCCGTCGGAAGTGCTTCAAAAACGGTTTTTAAGAAAACCGCCACGTTCGATCGCCGGAAAATCTCAGAACTGCACAAAACAGAAAAGTAAGATCATAGAAAAATCAAGATCGTCGATATGTACAAACTGCCTGTTGACGTCGTCGTCGAATTCCGCCGCACGCGCCGCCTCGACGTCTGCGCGTGGTCTTCACGCGCGTCACGCGCCGCCGCGCCGGTGCCGATGCCGTCGACACGCGCCGGTTCGAAATAATCGTCCGGTCGTCGTGGTCATGGATCCGGTCTCCGATCATCATTTGGATATACGGTTTGGCGTGAATTTGGTTTGGAAGTTTCGGATTATACAATTTCTTCAATTTTTCTACGTATTTGGAATTGATCTTCTAATCTATGATGTATAAATGATGATTAATAATAATCTGGTGTCTGATACAGAGGTTCATCATTTAGATACAACTGTAGAGCATACTCCCGTCATATTACTCAATAGGGTAGAGACTCGTGCTGATAACGTGTTGTAAAACTATCAAAATTCTAAACACAAGAATTAGAGAGAGATTGAGAACTAGAGAGAAGGAGGAGAATTTCTTGATTCTCAAGAATGGTCCCAATACAAATGAATATATGGTGCCCTATTTATAGGAGGGCGGATAATGGTATAATCGTAATATGTAAATTTTACAGGGGCATAATGGTAATATGGAATTCACCTAATTTTACCTAACTTTACCTAAATATTCCTAACATTTATAACATAAACATAAATATCACATAATCCATAAACAACTTAAAACAATTAAGTGAAGTTAAACTAGTCGAACATTCCAAAAAAATAAAATTAATCCATAATAAAATAACAACATTTAACAACTAACATAATCATTTCAACAATTAGCTAAATAAAAAATTAAAAACAAGATGATAAAGAAAACTCTCTTTTTTGTTAAATTTTTGAAATAAATGCTCCAAAATTTCTTCACTTTGAATTAAATTTCTTCATCTTACATTAATATCTCCAACAACTTAACACATAATGCATTAAAAATTTCATAAATGGTATGAATTTTTGGGTAAAAAGTTGAGAAAAACAACATTAACGAAAACTTCAACAATAATAATAAGCTTGAAATTAAAGAAAGCAAGTAAAAAGACAATAAGTTAAAAGATTTAGTGGCCTTGCAACTTAGTCCCCTTTTAAATTGCAACAAAGTCCTTCATCTTTCACTGTAAGTCAATTTGGTCCTCATATTTTCAGATTTCTTTCAAATAGGTACTTCAAAAAATACACTTGAGGTCATTCAACTTCTACAATTTTGCGATCTGGTCCTCGATTAATTGCACAGCAAGTTCGAAACTTTCGAAAAGTAGCAAATTGATCTCTAAAATTCCAATTTCAGCATATTTTTGTCTTCTTTTGTGCTTCTTCACCCCCAAACTTCGATAGTAAACCTATTCAAAACACAAAATATGTAAAAATAAGTAGATATTTGCCCAAGATAATTCAAAAATACTAATTTAAAGGTATGAAATGTGCATGTAAAATACAATTAACAATTAAAAAACCCTAATTCAGATTAAAATCATAATGGCAAAATTGCCTTTAAAGCTAGGAAAACTGAAAATGATTTTGGGAAAAGTTTAAACTATTTTCTTGATATAGATTCGTGTGTTTACATCTCAGCAAGTGGTTCCTATTTATAGTGCGAGATGGTAGGATGTTTAAATTAAAATATTAGTTGCTAGATAATCATTTCCCTAATCCTAGTGTAGAGGAGTCATTGGGCTTCAATTATGAGGTATCAATCTACATGTGGTCGGTCAATTCAAGTAAGACGTGGCAGATGATGGTTGGTCACTTAGGTGATCAATCAGAATCCACATATTTTCAAAACGTGCTTAAATCCTAAGTTAACCGCCTGCATGTATGGATACATGTTCCAAACATTGCTTTAATTTTTCTAAGAATCTAAAAATGGGGAAAATGTGAAATGTTACTGCCACTGTTTGGCAAACATGTTTTGTACAATACAATTCTTTAAATTACTTTTTAAGTAAACAATTTTTCTCTCTCCATTTTTTAACCACGCATTTACCTAGAAAACATAAAAAAATATTTTTAAACAAAAACCTTTTTCTCAATGTCAAATCTCAGTAGTAGTTCTTACATCTTTCAACGCACGTATGATTTCATTCAGAATGAGGAAAGATTTGGTTTTGTCCTCACCCACATTGCTCTGCGTAACATGAAAACATATTTAGCGTCAAACAAAAGAATATTGCATGTGCAGAGTTCAACTAGGAATCAAGTATATAACAACAGATTCCAAACAAAATTCATTTAATATTACATTTTTTAAACAATTCTGGACAATAGTCGAAATTCATTTAATAAATGTCGAAAATAGCAGGCCTACCATTGCTGCATGAATCAACAAGGTCCGAAAGCAGGCAAATGACTTTTAAGTGATGCAATATTACACTTCACGCCAATTAACAAATCTCATCACTCCAAAAAAACGTGAGGAGCAGAACCATGAACAACAAAACCATAAATGAGAGAGAAGCATATAATATTGTGCTCAGAGTTTGATATGCTTCAACGTGGCCAACCTCACCACCAGTCGCCTGAAACCCAGAATTTCATATACGTTGGTGACCATACCAGCATTCTTAATAATAAAATGAATGATGTGGCAAAGCATGCCCATAAAGCACGTCTAATAACAGACTAGATTAGCTTGACTAGATCTTCAATGGATCCATCAACAAAGCATGATGCAAGATGCAAGATGCAAGATGCAGAATCTGACACCCTCATGAAAGATATACATAAAAATTGTGATTCTAAGATCTAATTACATATATAACAAAATCAGAAGGACAAGAAGTAACAGGTTCATTTTATTCACCACTTTCAGACAAAATCTAACTAGTACCTATCGGCATCTTTTCTTATTGAAGTTGCATCACTGTCTTCTACATCAGCTAAGCCATTAGTCTCAGACTCCAGTTTTCAGCGTTCCCAGTTATCTTCAATGAGCTGAAATTTCTCAAAGTGAAGCAATAAAGATCTGTGTTGTTACTGAAGAATCAGTTATGGATGTAAAGCATTCAATTGAGCCCTGAAGTTGCGGGGGAAAAAAATGATCATTATGTTAAATGCCAATAATCTCTTTCCTTCAGTTACTACTGATAAAACTTCATGCAAAATAGGTCAACAATAAAAAATAAATCACAAAACATATGCACTATCAAACAAGTTAATAAGTAGTGACATGTAAATCTAGCTAGTTCTTGGAAAATGAAATGAACATAAGATCAGTTTACATAGCTTTACAAATTGTAAGTCCAACAACATCAGAATGGGCATACAATTCAGGTTCTATCGCTTAAAACATCAGCATCCACTTGATCAAGTGTTGAAATTATGTCAAAGAAGCAAGGAAGAAAGATGTGACGAAATACATAGTAAAAATGAAGGATAAAGAGATCAACTAATGTTGTTGTATAAAGGAGCAACAGGGAAACTGTGCAGTAGACTCTACTGTAAAGAAAGATAAATGAACCTATCAAAAATTGTCTAAGAATCACTGCATAAAGATAATGCAGGTTGTAGCTACTATTGGGATTTTGAATGATTAAATGAATAAAAGTATGAAATGAATAAGTGCAGAAAGTAACCACAATAACTTTCTCCTTTAGACAAATAAACAAATCGTGAAAGACCTTTAGATATATGTGCTTGTCTGGAGTGGAGGTGCCTCGAACAAGACATTAGTTAAAGCCTGAAGCAACTATTTGGAGCCTGATGCCAAAGCCTTTAAATTTCTACTTGCGGTCCTTTTCGAGTAAAAATGTTACTTTTAACATCAACGGCAATATTTTCTGTGAGTCCGGTGTTTTGAGCTCTTGTCAGCCCTTCAGAACTGTGATCAGACGTAAGAGCGCTTTTATTTTCATTAACTAGTTCCTAAATGAGGAGACATAGAATATTGATAAGATTAACAGGTAACGAACATCATGAAAGCAACAAGACATGGAAAAATAAACATTAACTTTGAACAATTTTAACCCTACCTGCAAACAAATGGCAATTCTTCAGCATGTAGGAGTCCTTGAGAAAAGGACTCAAAAGTTTAGCCAAAGCTCCAAAATACTGACTAGCATCACTTGGATTGTAACAAAAGGCAGGCAACAATTCCCAGCATCCACGGGCATAACCCTGCAGATCTTGGCATTTTAACAGGAAAGGAACACAAATTTAAATTCCAAATCCGAGTTCTACAAAGCTTAAGCGTGCATTAAGGAAAAATACATAGACAAGAGAATAAATTATAATTCAAATATATAAACATGTACACAATGATTCCTGATTGACATTACACAATAAAATAGAACCTATGTGGAATATTTAGATATATAGGCAAATGTCCTGATTGACATTACACAATAAAATAGAGCCTATGTGGAATATTTAGATATATAGCCTATAGGGAAATATAATCAGTACATCAACAGAACATTTCTCATTCGTACTTTCCAAGTTACAACAATAGACAGGAAGCAGCTAAATTGTGTTTTTATACAACATACAAGTCCAACAACACACTATTTATTTTTATTTTGAATTTTTTTGTTAAGCAATTATGTCTCAACCTTTTTCTTCTCATTTAAATTTTTCCCTCCAAACACATGCATAGAGAATTGTGAAAAGTGAATGAATTCATTAAAAGTTATATATATATATATATATATATATATATATATATATAGAGAGAGAGAGAGAGAGAGAGAGAGAGAGAGAGAGATTGGGTTTTTAAATTTAGAGAATCAAGTTAATTTCTCATTTTAATTTCAGATATAAAAAGTTCATGGGACTCCTTAAAATGAGGATTCACTCTATGCAGATACTCTTAAGGATTTTATAATTATCAGCACTGAAGGGCAGTAATTTGTACAAATCTTCCAGATCTGAAGCCCTTATTAAGAAGGGGAATAAAAAATTACATTTTACCTGCTTCTAGTATTAAAATTATGCCAAATATTATAGATTTGAAAGGTTGCACTAGACCAATATTTTTCAGGCAGAATATCATTTTTATTAATCAATTTCCATTTTTCATAATGAAATAAGTAAATAGAATGAAACATTAGAAAGTATAAATAAAAAGAAAAATAACAAAGTAAAAATTGACAACTATCATATGCAGTACAAGGTCCTTTAAGGATAAAGATGTATTTTCACGCAGAATATCATTTATATAAATCAGTTTCAATTTTTCATAATGAAATAAGCAAATTGATCTTAATGTAATTAAATGGTTAAGGAAGTAAAATGGCGGCAGGAGAGAATGAAAATATTAGAAAAAATAAAATAAAAATAAAAAATCTCCGTTTGGTAAACTGTTTATAAACAAATTTATAAATAACGCATTTTTCCAAACCATTTTTTAACAATACACATTTTTCCAAATCACTTTTAAACCACATATTTTACCTCGAAAACATAACATTCTTTGTTTATAAACAAAAACCTATACCTAACATAGGAAAATTTAACAAAGGAAAAATTGACAACTATCATATCCAGAATAAGGTTCTTTACTGATAAAGATGTATAGAAGCTTCCTTTATCTTATTATCTATTGTGTCAGGCATTTGTTTAATCATATTAAGCACATAAATCTTTTGGAAGTTAAGAATAAATATTATTTCCTAATAGCATTATTGCAATCTTTCCTTTTTATTAAACCATTCTGGGAAATAAGTGTGGTCATAAAGGATTAGTTGCTTTGGTGATGTAGCAATGAACTGTGAAGCCTAGATGACTCAATTAAAATTCATTAACTAAAAGAAATTCAGAAAATTTGGGGGAAAGCACAGAGTTACTTTTTTTAGCAGATACCTTTGCATGATGCCTCTTGGAAGGACTCAGCAAGAGGAATAATTTGGGACATGAAGAACCCCAGGGACGACCCTGAAATATTTTTCTTCAAAATAGTTATTAACCAAGTATTTGAACAAGAAATATCCTCTGCATCGAGGGAGATACAAAGCAATCCAAGTAATTTCTCAGGCCCCATAGCAACAATGGCTGATCCAATGCAATCTTGAAGCTGTAATAACAAGATGAGAACCATTGTAACTCAATGAAACCAGCGGGTGAAGTTCAGTTATTTATCCACAACATAAAATGTGTGCAGTATATTGGCAATGAAGATTAATTTACAAGAACGATCAGTCTCATGCATTTCAGAAGACCAAAAGTGAAAGATGAAGAGTAAATCTATTCAAAAGACATGTTATTCATATCCTATTTTACAATCCACAGAAGATTATATCCCAAGTTCCCAACATTTACATAAATCAAGATTCACAAGTACAAGTTGAAAGTGTACAATGGATCGCAATTGACAAGCTGCGAGTGATTCAAAAACATTGGAAAACGATGATAGTGGTCACGTTAACACACACACACACACACACACACACTGGGCTTCCATGAATATTTACATGTTCCAGATGTGACATTCATCAAGTCAGCGAGTTTAAGAACTATATCCTTTGTGAACATGTCCAAGATCTCACCTACAATCACATAGGCAGTAGGTTGAAACAAGCCTATAAACAATAATAAGCATTTTAAAACATAATAATCCCGCTGTCTTGGAAAGACAAGTTAGCAAATTTCCCTTTTTTCTCATAATAAATAAGTCGAAATAGGAAAATTTAACCCATTTGTTAAGGATGCGAGCAAATTTTTTGAGGTTAGAATTTGTAGGTGTATGATATATGACTAAGCCCCAATTTGACCCCCATTATAAACAAAATACGTTTTTCCCTCTTCTTTTCAACCACACATTTATAAATAAAATTAAGTTAGCTTACACATAAACCCATAAAAAATTCCCTACTTTCAACCACACATTTTCCTAAAAATCACTATTCAAAAAACTATTTTTTCAAATAAACTCTTTATCAACATCAAACAGGGGCTAGATAGAGTGCATTTTCTACCAGACTACCACCTGCATATGCCTCTCAATGCTGTAGCCAAATTGGGTATTGAAGTATTAGCTATCTTCAGATTCAATTCAGTGCACAATAAGTGGTTAAAATATCCCTTTTCAGTCACAACAATGGGAAGAAATTCCTGGGAAATATTACCTAAAATTCAATCATAGGTTAAATTTACAAGTGTCTAATGGAAAACTTATGTCCACTTACCAAGTTGGAGGAACAAAAGGGATATTGCTGCCAGAAAGTGCTCATTTGGAATGGAGAGGAAGTACATAGTGCATTATAGAAGATTGCACAAGTTGCTTTTATAGCCACAAATTCATCAGTGTCAATTACTTCATCTTCTATTCCCTGGTTTTTTGATGGTTGATGAGTGTAAGCCATCAATAAGTCAGTATATCAGCTCTTCGTATATATTGGAAGCCTTTAAAGCAGTATCAGTCTCAGAAGACCTGACATTATATGTGCTTAGTTAGTAATGACAATGTGGCTGAAGAAATACATGAAGCAGCCTAAGATATTAAAAATGAAAAGCTTGTCCCCACCCACAAGGCCCAAACATATACGTAGATATCGAGAGAGATGAGCAAATACCTGAAATGGATTCAGATAGCAAAGGTACATAAACTGTCCATTTTTTATATCACCATCTTGAAGTTTGCACAAAGCAGTTTTGGCTAAAGCTGTGGCAAACAATGAAGTGTCAGCCGGGTTGTTGTCTCCCCAGAGATATGCAGGATACAAGCAAATTAATGATATCTTCAGCACAAGGAACTATAACTTCAGTTCCTGAAGTTTCAAATATCAAGGAAAAAATATCAAAGATGTGCCTTGTCACTGCTGGAAACTGAGGGCTTATAATCTTCCACAATTGTGAGAGAACTTTGCAGCGCATCTTGGCAGAGAGATATAGAACCACGTGTTTTATCAGATTCGGAAAATAAAGAACTTCTTTAAATTCTGGACTTGACATGGTATCATCCTTAGATCCGTCTACATTCTTTGAAACGATCATTTTTTATGGCCAAAGTCATGTGCTCTTTAAGCAGTGAGCGGACGATTCAAATGACTTGAAAACCATCAAAACACAATCCTGAACACATTTCCTCGCCTGAAATATAAAAATTTACACAAACAGATAACTATTGAGGAACCTAGTCACAAGTTAGTTTCAACCATGATTCTTGCAGATTTTAATAAAGAACCTCGAAAACCAAAAAAGGACAAGCGATCATACTTTTTTTTAATTAAGTGATTCCAGCTACTCTTATCCAATAATTTCATAATTAAATTTCAAAAGAAATCAGATTTCCTATGTCATTTAGCTTGAAATGCTAGTTGAATTAAGTAAGAAAGAAAGAAACCACAATATTATAACATCAGCAGCTAAGATATCCATCAATATTAATCCATGAAGGAGTAAAACTTGATTCATTCAAATCCTTTCTGGACATGTATATCTACATTGACCAATATGTAGAAATACAAAATTGCATATACTTCCATGTGTAAGCATAATTAAGAAAACCTTTGGGCGCTTATCAAGAGAGAATTTCAGGAGCCACTCTAATCCGAGCTTCACTGAGTTCCGATCATTTGAATCGCAAAATTCAGCAATCAATACACCTACACACCGCTGCCCTGACGCTTGAAGTCCCCAAATTATTTCGACCAAAAACTCAACAGCCTCTGCAACTTTCTCCTTCTTAATCTCGCCTTTGTGAACAAGCGGAAGCACAATGGATAAGAAAGAGGTTAAGGCAGACAAGCGTGGGAGTTTAGGGACTTAGAATTTGAGAGAGGTGATTGTGGCAGCGAGGTAGGAGACTGAGACTATATTTCTTTCAAAGAACAATTACCTTCCTTAGACAACTCATTAAACTTAGATTCCGATTATACTACAAAATCATGGTGGAAATTGTGTGATTAGTAAAGAAAAACAAATTAAAAAAAAAAAAAGTTAAACGGGAGATCTAAGACCTAAGTAAGCCCTACCAAAAAAAATCAGAACAATTATATACTTTCTGTACTGTATCCAACAAATGAAGCAAAGAATCTAGCAAGTTGTACAACAATTTTCATAACCAGAACAGGAAGGCGATGGAAGGCGTCAACCAGAAAACAGAAAGGTGTTCGATTTTAGAAACGCCTTGCGCGCACTGTCATCCAGTTGACATATTCTCTGTTTCCACAGAGTTCTAATGAAGATTTAAAAGAGATTTTGTATGCCGTTGAAGGTAAGTGTTTAAGTTGTACCCCATGGATTCCATCATGCTTAAAAGTTCAAAGGCAAGAGCTGATTTCTCCTTGGAACAAAGAAGAGCTTGAAGCATATTGTTGCATATTCGTGGAAACAACCGATAACCTTTCTCCTTGGTATAGAGGAAAACTTTAAATGCTTCATCAAGTTTTCCTTCATGGCATAGGCCATGAATCAACATCACACAACTTGGGGCAGATACATTAACAAAAAACTCCTGAAAAATTGAAAATATCTTATAAGCCTCCTCTACTCTAGATACTTGACATAATCCAATCAGCCAGATGTTATAAGGCGCTGAATCAAAATCTCTCAAATTGTTGTCCATTTCAAGCAACCCTCTAATAGCATTCTCCAATTCCCCTTTCTCAAAACATTTCTCGACCATATTGATTACTTCATTTTCCTGGCCATGTAGGCTCCTCAAGTACTTCAACCAAAGACTAAAAGCCACAGAAATCTTCCTCCTCCTGCAAGACCAAGTCATTAGTGATTTGTACACAGATGAGGTAGGCTTACATCCCTTCATAATCATTTCGTCGAAGTAATTAAATGCCTTCTGCTCCTGATCAATTCTTTGGAGGCCTTCAATGATCGTGCCATATGACACTGAATCAGGGCTAAGGCCATTGAACTGGAGCATCTCGAAGAGTTTAAGAGCACCCTTAATTTGTCTAGCTTTGCACAAGCCATGGATCAGGATATTGTATGTCCTGATGTCTGGTATAACCCCACTATCACACAGTTGCATGAGTAGATTGTATGCTTCAAGAATCAACCCAGATTCACATAAGTTCTCCACCCTTTTCTGTAGGCTTGTACTATCATGAACAGGATCAGCACCTTGAGAAAGCCGAAGAAACAGACATGGCTTCTTCCCAATTTCCATTCCAGAAAACACATGTTTGGCTTCCTCAAGCTTACCAGCCTTACAGAGCCCGTCAATAAGAGCATTAAATGTTACAATAGAAGGAGAGCACCCATGTTTCTCCATGTTATTGAATATCTGTTGAGCCTCCCCCAGCAGACCATTCCTACATAAACCACAAATGAGGATAGTGTAAGTGCAAGTGCTGGGGAACTGATCATGCTGAGAAATCTCTAGTTGAAGTGACCGAGCCCGGTCTAATAAACCCACATCACAAAACCCTTTGATCAATGCATTATAACACTGTGTATCTGGTGTGATACCTCTTGCCATCATATCTCTCAACAAATTCCATGCACTCTCCACCCTTCTCGCATCACTTAGCCCTCGTATCATAATAGTATATAACACAACATCTGGTCTTAACCCCAGCTCGAAAACCTTCCAAAACAATTCCTCCGCTTCACTAATCCTCTTGGCTCGAATCAAACCATTGATCAGATTACTGTACCCCTGTATCCCAATCACATAACCATCATTCCTAAATGACTTCAAAAGAGTAAATACCTCGTCAATCCGACCAACCTTACAGAACCCATTGAGCAAAGCATTGTACATTATAATATCTGGACTTTGTCCCCTACTCTTCATCGAATAAAACAACCTATACGCATCATCCGTCCTCCTCGACTGACACAACTCAGACATGATAACCGTATGTGTAACCTTGCTAGGCAAGATTCCTCTCTCACTCATCTCATCGAGTAGCTTATGTGCATCCTGAGTTTTTCCACTCTTGCACAACCCATCAATCAAAATGGTAAATGTGGAGCAACTTAGCCTAAAATTCGACTTCAACATCATGTTATAAACTGCCAAAGCCAACAAAATCACGTCTTTCTTAACCATAACATGTAATATAACATTATATGCATCTAAATTTGGCATGCACTCATAATCCTTCATCCTACCAAACGTCTCCAATGCCTTTTCAGCCCTTTGCAACCTCCAATACCCTGAAATCAACACCACAAAAGCATCCGCAAAAATGGGTACCTTCTCATTCCTCATATCATCAAGAACACTCCAGCATAGATCAAATTCATTATTATTACCATTCTGAGCATTTGAAAACATCTCAACAATTAAATTATGTGCGAGGCCACTTCGAAGGAGCGGGCTCCTGAAAGCCCAGATGAAGAAGCGAAAGCAAACTCGCGGTTGTTGCTTCAGCTGGGCCTGCAGAATGGAAACCACGATTTGCTTGTTGAGAAAAGGGCTTACCTTGTCGAGAGCCGGTTCCATTGGGTGGACTTCTCTGATGAGAGTGATGATCTCGTTGGCAATGTTATGATTGTCAAGCGCATAGTTGGAATGCGAGGTGAAAGTGGTAAATGGAATAATGTATCGGGCTCTGATCGAACTTCCGATTGGAGTTTGAAGGAGTTTCTGCATAATAGTAAGGATTTAGCTCCGTCGGTTTGGTCCTGCCTTCTTCTCTGGGGAGCGAAATTGGCACAGTAACAAGAATTCAAATTATAGTGGAGGAATAGCACCGTTAGGTCTGATTTTTGAAGGAATCTATTTGGTATTAGGATGCTGGTTCTTGTGGCATCAAAGGCCCGATTCCTAATGAAATTGTTAACCTGAGCAACCTGCAGAACTAGGAAAATAGAAAAGGTTGCAAAAGTTGAAAATTGATTGCAGTAATCGACAAACAGTGACCACTGGAAGGTTTGTGAGGCAAAGGTGAAGCTTCGATCGGTGGAAGTTACAGTTTACGGCGGCAGTCGGTGATTTTGGCCGGAGAAGAAAATCTGACCGAAGCTTAAATTTCAGATTCCGACCAGTCTACTGCTCCGTTCAAAAATCTGATACCGGATTTGGATTTGTGAGGACGAGGAGCACCTTCTGTCACTTTCTAGATTTCCCAGCGGGAGATCCGGCATGCGGCGATGTGGCAGTTCTCCGGTGAAAGTGTTGACAGAAAATCAATCATCTGAACTTTACTGCCTCAGTGAGAAAGATATTCTAGTATGTTATTTTTGTTTGTATTAGATGTAGTCATGTTTTCGCTTAATATTAAATACTATTTCTTACCCGTGCGATGCACGACAACTGTAATTTCTATGAATGATTCCAAAAGAAAACATCATGACGTGCCAATAAATAATTCATAAATAATTTCATACAATATTAATAATGTCTATTCAATTTTGAAAGTTCGAAAAAATTGAATATAAGTGAAGTTCAGACAATAGAAATAGAACGCAAAAAATAAAATGTAAAATGTTAGATTAAAGCATTGGTGATAGATCCGTACATATTAGTGAAGTTCGGACAATGTTAGTGAAATTTACTATAGCCATTCAAACCCTATTAATCGTCCATAAAAATCTCATTACCATGATAAGTCTTGAGGAATCAGAACCAAAGTGCTTTTCAATTTCTTCAGTCTTTCCAGCTGGCTTCTTAACCCCTAGATTGGATAAATAGTCAAAGCAAACACAAACAATATTAATGAATACTATCCCAATGTCAAGATGTGCTTATTACCCTAAAATCTTGATTGATATATATAACAGTCCACCAAATCAAATGCATACTCAAAATACAATAAATTCGAAAATAATACAGTTAAATGACAGCTCTTTAGTTGATGAACAAATCGAAACATACTATGGGCGGCGGCAAGTCAATTGTTCGGATTCGTCATGGATGTGGGTGGCGATATGTTAGCTTTTGCAAAATGGACTTCGAAAATGGGATGAGCAGGTCGGGCTGAAGATTATGTCCGGAAACGCCTCGCCGGACCGCCGCCGCGGCCGGAAAAAGCACCAGTCGCCGGAGACCGGAAAATGCCAAAAAACACAGGAAGCTTCTCCTCCTCGTCACGAACCCAACGGTGGTGACTGTTTCGCGATTGGAGCTCCCGTTTGGCCGGAATCGCGATTTTTCAATCTGCCAGCATTATCTTCTTCGGTGAATAACTTCTGTTTCAATCGTCGGATCGCCCCAAAATTTTAGGCGAGTCTTCTCCTTGAAGAGCCCGTTCTGATGGCGGTGGCCGATCGTAGATCGGAGTTCTGGATCGGCCGGAATGTCACTTTTTCAGTCAGGTCAGAAAATGGAAAAACTGGACAGATTCAAACACAAACAATATTAATGAATACTATCCCAATGTCAAGATTTGCTTATTACCCTAAAATCTTGATTGATATATATAACAGTCCACCAAATCAAATGCATACTCAAAATACAATAAATTCGAAAATAATACAGTTAAATGACAACTTTTTAGTTAATGAACAAATCGAAACTTACTATGGGTAGCGGCAAGTCAATTGGTCGGATTCGTCATGGATGTGGGCGGCGATATGTTAGCTTTTGCAAAATGGACTTCGGAAATGGGATGAGCAGGTCGGGCTGAAGATTCTGTCCGGAAACGCCTCGCCGGACCGCCGCCGCCGCCGGAAAAAGCACCAGTCGCCGGAGACCGGAAAATGCCAAAAAACACAGGAAGCTTCTCCTCCTCGTCACGAACCCAACGGTGGTGACCGTTTCGCGATTGGAGCTCCCGTTTGGCCGGAATCGCGATTTTTCAGTCCGCCAGCATTATCTTCTCCGGTGAATAACTTCTGTTTCAACCGTCGGATCGCCCCAAAATTTTAGGCGAGTCTTCTCCTTGAAGAGCCCGTTCTGATGGCGGTGGCCGATCGTAGATCGGAGTTCTGGATCGGCCGGAATGTCACTTTTTCATTCCGGTCAGAAAATGGAAAAACTGGCTTCTTTTCAGATTCTGTAACTTTTCAGATTTTGTGATTTTCAAATTTTGAATTTTAGTCAAATTTGATATTTGAAGTGGACCTACTTTATTAGTCTTCCCCAGCAAGTTTGATATTTGAAGTTGACCTACTTTATTAGTCATCCCCAGCAAGCTTCACATGGGCGGGAATTTAAGCCAAACTTTGAGCGGGAATTTTTGCTGGACTTAGCTCCTTTTATATAATATATAGATTTCACTTCAACATATATATTCTTATTTAATGTACATTGATACAATACACATCAATTACTTAATTATTACATTTTCAATTTTTTTTAAAAACGAAATAAATTTACTTAAAACAATAAATAAGGAATAAATGATATAAATAAAAAATATTAATAAAATTTAATACCCTAACTATACTAACTACCATTTCTTAATTCGTGTGAAAATAACTATAAGACTATCTTATCGGGAACTAAAATTCTAATGATAAAAAGATGAAAAAAAATATTTAAATAAGTGATAAAAATAATAAAAAAGTGGCAGTCAACTTTTCAAAAATGTATGAATATTACAAAATTTGAAAAAAGTGGCATGCAAGTAGGGGTGGTCATGAACCCATCCAATTCGCTAAAATCGTTTAAACAAACCCAACTCGATCGGTTTGAGTCGATTTTTTATGAAAATCGGGTTGAATTGGATTCTACAAAAAAAAAAAAAAAATTGGTCGGATTGGGTTGGGTTGGGTTATGGGTTGAGTGAAAAACCCAACCCAATAAAAATTTTCAAAAAATAGGACCATTTAAATTTTAAGAATCTCAAGCATATTTTATAATTTAGATGAAATTCGAATGTGGTTTAAATATATTTTAGTTTTATTAGTAAGTATTCAATTTATTATATTCGAGCTTATTGTATTGTACATTATTGATTTGAGTTATTAGTTGATTTATTGGCTTAATTTTTTAAATTTCAAGATTTTTTGCTAATTTGATCAAAGCTCGAACCACCCAATCCAATCCAACTCGACCGAAACTTGATTGGGTTGGGTTGGGTTGATTTTTTATCAACCCGACCATAATGGGTTGGATTCGGGTTGGGCAAAAAACCGATTCAACTCAACCCACGCTCACCCCTACATGCAAGCAGAAAAAGTGACACATTATCACTTTTTAATTTAAAAAGTGGCATTGTGTCACATTTTTAGTATAATGATAACTAGAAATCGTATTCTTGCGATGCATGGAAGATATAGTTGATAATAATTATTTATTGAATAAGTTGTAAAAACACAATGTCCGACATAACTTGTGCATTTATATCTAGTGAAAAATACTTAGAAAAGTAAAACATAAAATTGCAACTTGTGTATTTTTTTAACAGCTAATTGTTCCTTCAGTCATTCTCTAGTTTTTTTAGTCTATTCAGACGAAGTAAGATATGAACATGTGATCTATTCCGTACTTTACAATTTTGATTTGATAACTGAAGTCGAGCTTACGATTTTTTTATTTTTAAAAGTTGAAATGTTTACAATTTTCAAATCATAAAATGAAATAAAGATGCAAATAGACATTTACAGATTTAATTTATTGACTCCCAGTATAGTACTATAAGAATTTGTACTAATTATCTTAATGCAATTATTGATATTTAAATATATTAAAAAATATATTTCATTTCATTACATGTAAAAAAGCAAATACATTGCGAACAAAATTTACCAAACATTTTAAAAAACAAAAAATTGTTAAAACTTAAATTAAATGTTGCAATTTGTTAAACTTACATTTGACAAACTTATACGCGGTCATATATTTAAATGAATGTAACAAATAAATATTATGAAATACAAAATTTAATTAAATTTTATTGAATAAATATTACAAATATAATTAACTTTAGATATAAAAAAATATATATACATCTTAATTTATAAATGGTGATTTAGCCCACAAGCCATAAGACTTTATCACTTATTCGCATAAAATTGATTCTTCAAAAATAATTTTTTTTCAATGTTCATTCTCAACTACACATTTTTTAAAATTCTTTTTTTTTTTTTTTTTTTTGTGAGAATCTATTTTTACCCTCTGGTTTAGGTTTACGATTTTTGTCATCTCTCCCCGTCGACGATCATTCTCTGTTGATCCTTTTTTTCCTTTGTTTTCTCGTGTATATCTATTTATTTATTTTTACCTGGTTTTGAGTTTGTATTGTGTTTGTATTGTGTGATTGAAGTAGGTTGTTTAATGTTTAATGACGTGATTCTTGAAAATTCAAGTTCAGTGAAAGAATTCTTAGCTATGGCAATGGGGGGGGTTTGTGTCTTTTATTTATTTTATTTTTTTAACGCAATAATCTGATATGATTTGTGGTAAACTTTTACTTTGTTTCGTTGCAATAAGGTTTTTTGTTATCTTTAATGTTAGACGTGTTTTGTTCTAGTAAGGTTTTTTTGGCTCAATGTTAGACGTGTTTCTTTTTTTATATATATATTTTTGGTTCTTTTCAGCAGTGTGCCACTAAATAACATAATTTTGGTTCTTTCCAGCATTGTGCTACTGAATAACATATTTTTGTTCATTTCTTTTTAGATCATATTTTAATGTTACTTTTACTAATTCAGCAGTTAATATGGATAATAATTATTTTCTTGTGAAGTTCTGTCAAACCTGGTGGTCACAGTTGATTGCTCTATAATTTTCATCTCTTGTGAATGGTGTGTTTGTGTTCAAATTTCTATAGTTATCTCTCGGGTTTGAATCTTGAGTCCTTGATGGTGAAATCTCACCGATAATTGGATAGCTATAGGGCCTTCTCTCTGTAAATTTACTACTATCTTTGAATCTTTGTTCGTCTGTTTCATAATAATTCTTGTGAGTTTTGAATAAAGATGAAATTGTGAGTTTTGAATGAAGATGAAATTTTTGTTTCTATTTTTTATATAATAGTGAGGCCACTTGATGAAATTGGTGATTGCTCATCTTCGACTTTTGAGAAGCTTGTAAGTTAATGTTTTTTGTTCAACCAATATAGATTTACATTTGTTTATCCCTAATTATGATGATCTTTAATTATTTTGAAGATGATTTTAATTCTCTTATCATGAGGGTTTTTCGTTCAATTTTCTACATGGAGACATTCCCTTTTCCATTTCAAGGTTGAAGCAGCTAGGGAGCTTGTGAGTTTTTGCTTCCCGAGTGTTACTATCATTTTTTAAAGTTAGTATGTTCGTTTCTATTGTAATCAATTTTTCACTGTTCAAGCTTGTACGACTAATTTGTCATAGTTCTTTTCATCAGTATTTTGAAACATAACCAGTTAATTGATCCAATTCATTCAACGCTGTCTCAAAGATCAGAATTTTGAAAATAGGGCATGACTTATCATAATTGTTCTTTACTTGATTTCAATGCTCTCCATATTACAAATTAGACGTTTCATCCATAACATACAATTTTATCTCTCTAGATTTAAAAATGTATTTTTATGGTACCATAGTCGTTCAATTATTAATGCTTAATTACTATCTTTCCATTCATTTTAAATTTCTGATTCTAAGCTCATTTTATTGTCCCCTATATTTTAATTTCGGGTCTTATGGGCAATTCGCGTACATGTTAACAATCTCTATGTTAATGTATTTCACGTCACATATTTTGGATAAAGTAATTCCCTTCCCTCATATTTTGCTGATGACTTACCAAAGAATGTCTTGACACACTTGAATCAGGGTTCTTGAGTCCTCATTTTATTTTTTTTCTTTTCATTCTCTTTGATTTTTCTCTCTTTTTTGTATTTTGATGCTATTGATTTTGAGTTTCTATAGGAAATTATAGTGCAATTTAGCTCTTATTTGTATTTTATTATTACTTATCTAGATTTTAATCCACCTTCATCTATAAATAGATTGACCAAACTAAGTTAACCATTTGACTTTTGAAAAAAGCGTGGAGAGGTGGTTTGTCTATTAGACAAGAAATCTTCGCATTTTTTATATTTCATTTTCAACATGAGGATAAAGTGCCATGTTCATGAAAATTTTAAGCAAAAAATTGTGGAACATTGACTGTTTGCTTGGAATAGCCCCTCTAAACTAGACTGGCAACCTGAATGCATAATTTTCAATTTTTTTTTTCGTTTACTTGAAACATATGGAATTCACTATTTGGAATAATCAGGTATGTGACTTCTGAAGCAGCTTGGCTAAATTGTGCTATCAGTAAAAGTAGCTGGACAATTTAATGGTAGAAAAACTAAAGAGAAATGGAATTTGATTTTATCTAATTTCACTGCAAAGGTTTATGTCTAGCCCAGTTTATATTTGGTTATTGTGAATATTTCTCTAGCAATAAATGAAAGAAAATAGGAGTAGAATAAGAATTTGAGTAAATGCATAAAAGCTTTAGTCTCTGTTCATGTAAAATAATTGTTTCCTTGTTAAAAAAAATAAAAAAACCATTTAGTTTAGCATTCCAATCAAGTGAAAATTACTCACTTCTTTGCAAAGAAATATGTATTGTTACTGCATAATAATATTACACTCATACCTAAGTTCACTGACTTTTTCCTCTTCCTGAATTTCAGGTACTTCTTTGCCATAGAAATATTGTACCATACCACTCTTTACTGCAGAACCTGGAGCTTTTCACTGTGAAATATCTATGTCAGATAGTGATGTTTAGTCCAAATTCAACATTTTAGGTACAATGATTTCTTCTATTCTCAAGTCTACATGATATATAAATAAGCTTTTAACCTTATTAACTACTGTACAACTTCTACAACTACCATTCACAAAAAAATAGAGAAAATACTAAACAATTTCGGTAATATCAAGATCTTTTTCATCATAAAAAATGTGAACATTCTTTTTCCCGTACTTTTGTTTTCTGTATATTTTTTCATTTTCTGGTCTAATTCCAATGTGATTATAATAATAAAAAAAAATTATCTCCATTTCAGCACAATCGGCTAGAAATATAAATTCATCCTAGAAGTCTACCTAGGCCAAATTGAATGGACTGTCAAAGTTATTGCAGCTGAAAAAAGTTCAACGAAAACAACTTGTGGTAGCTCTAAATACCTCAAGATGGTGTTAATTGATACAGAGGTATATTCTTTCCAGCACAAAACTTGAATCCCAGATGTTATATAAATATATTACTTGGCATATTTTCTCTCACAGCACATGACTCAAGTTTAGTCTTGCTAAGATTTCAGTTGTGGCAAAATATTGCTCCCGTGGAAGCCCACCTCTGAGGGTAAGAAGTGATGTTTTATAATTATTAGAGCTGACATGAAACTTCTCATGTCTATATTTTAATACTTAACCATGCTCCTGGACTAGCCAACATGTATTTTTTTCCCATTAATTGGATTTCGAGAACTGAGAGTCGTTCATAAGGAGCCTAGATGAGTAAGTTAGACTCATTTCACTTGCTTCATTATGCATGGTTTACAATTTGGAATATGGATAATTGAATATTCAATTATGTTTATTCTTGTAGTTTGTATAGTTACTCTTTTCTATTGATTTGGCCCTTGATGATTATAAATATTTGTGGAATGTGTTCTATTTGCAATCATGGCATATTCGTGTTCATGTATTTCACTACATGATCACTAAGATGACATGTTGCAGTTGGGAGTTACATATTCAGATTTTAATGATCAGGTGATGTGGAAATGATTATAAATCTCTAGTGAATGGTAAGAAGTTATACTGAAAAAGAAATGAAATAAAAAATTATTTTCCTATATGCTACCTTTATGTATTTACTCAAAAAAAAAAAAAAAAAAAACATAATCTTTTCTGCTGAATGTCTTAAATTCATCATGCAGTTCTTTTAGTCCAATTAATTAAATTATAAACAAATATACCAAAATTAGTATTTATTATTTTACACCCACCTAATTGTATCTTATTATCAAGTATAGGACAAAAAAGCCTCCAAACTCAATGTTTTATATTTTGGAAGCTCTAGATTTGTAAGCTTTATTATACTGTATAGGTGTTGTGCTTTAGTAAATACCTTCACACTAGTTTGAACATCAAAAAAACCTTTTGCGATTCTGTTAACTTTCTTGCTGTAATGAATGAAAAATATTAGAATCACTTGTATTGTAAATATAAATTTTGTTAATGGGAATATCTCTACTTCTCTAACCTTTTTGTTATTAGTACTTAATTGTTTTTTATAACCTATGTATAATGTTAAATGGTCATTCTTTACTTTTCAGTTTTGCACTTTTACCTTCACGTTTACATTTTTAAGTCTCTTTCATATCCTACAGATTCCCAGTTCAATTTTCAAGTTGTATAATTTATCATTTTATAGTACTCCAATATAAATATTCAATTCTATTTTAAAATAATGTTTCCCCATTTTCTTTAAAATCACGACATGAATTTTAGAACACAAATAATCTTGTGAATAAAACTATATAGCCAAGTACATCTACTTAATCTTAACATTAATTATTATTTATGTTCTAATAACATCTTTCTCTTTTTTTTTCTTTTTTTCCCCAATGCTATGCGAATTATCACAAATATATATACTCACGTGCAACGCACGTACTGTTCTACTAGTAAATTGATAAAACTAAGAAATTTTATAAAATGGCAGTTGAAAATGGGGGGAAACTATGTGCTTAAATGGTGACGGTTATCTTATTATTATATATGTATAGATGATACAATTATTAAAAAAGTAACATTAATATATTGACACAATTATCAAAAAATGACATTAAGAAAAGTAACATGAATATTGTGACACAATTATTAAAAAGGTAACATGAATACTGTAAAAATTGAAAAAGTGATATTCAAGTAAAAAAAGGGCAAATGTCACTTTTTCAACTAAAAAAGTAATATCATGTCATTTTTTTCACTTTTTATTAAAAAAGAAGGTAGAAAGAGTGGCATTGTTCTTGTGTATGGAGAATTAAGAATATGTAATGTATCTACTAGTGTTTGTGGACTTTTTTATTTAAAAAATGGCATTCTGTTGCCTTTTTGGAAAAAGATGGACATATTTGTTACTGCTTTCATATGGTGTGTTTGTGTATGAAGAATCTGTAATATGTCTAATAGTATTGTCGACTTGTGTAATTTATTATGTTACACTGACGCACGTAGTGAAAGAATAATATTGCGAAAATTGAAAAACTGAATTCAAGTAGCAAAAAGTGCTAAAAAGTGACATTGTCACTTTTTAATTAAAAAAGAAGGTGAGATAAAAAAAAAAAAAAAAGGAAAAGTGATAAGAAGGGACATTTTGTCACTTTTTTTTTTTGTATTTGTGGAATTGTATAATTTGTTAGTCAATCATTATTATTGCAAAAACTGTAAAAGTGACATTGTGTTTGTATATGGAGAATTGAAAATGTGTAATTATTTACTAGTGTGTTGTGAACTTGTGTAATTTGTTGGTCAATGATGAATATTGCAAAAATTGAAAAAATTAACCTTCAAATAGAAAAAAAATGAAGTATCACTTTTTAGTTAAAAAAGATAAAAAGTAACATTATGTTACTAAAAAAAAAAGTGGTACAATTATTCTAATATTTTGAATAAAATTAACAAGTTATGAATTTATTCTAAGGTTTTAATTTATGTTTGAGAGAGAAGGTAACATACATATCAATTTTTTAAAAATAAGTGGCATTGTGTCACTTTTTTTTAAAAAAAAAAGTAACAAAAATAATAAAAAGTGGCACTCAAAATTACAAAGTATTTTTACTTTTTAAAAATTTTTGAAAGTGTATTTTTGTAAGTGGTCCAAAAATAAGAATATTTGTGTAAACATACCTTGCTGCACAGTTTGGAAGTCATACTATACTCAAACTTACAGCACGATCACAAGGTGGAGACTTTAAATTCCGGAAATGCCCTTCATTGTCCATTGAATTACCAACTTAGACATTATGCTTTTCGTTCAAAATTGGGATATATCTTTTCTCTCCAAAAAGAAAATTATAACGGGATTTGAGTTAAAAGACCTTGTCAAAGCATAATCTTAGTAAAATAAGTTCACTTCTACAATGTTTTGTTAAATGACCCTCACTATTAAATAAAAGACAAAATATATTACACAATATCCAAAATATCCTTTCAACTCAAATGACCTTCAAGACCTACCAAACACGCCCTTATGAATTCAATACAAGCAGTGTCTTTGTTTTCTTCTTTGCGATGAAACCTTGACCTTTCTCTCATCACCTTCTCTTCATTATTCTATTTTTACATAAAAGTTAAAAAAATTCTTGTTTGTCCTCCATTTTGGCGAATTGATACTTTGAATGAAATTTATCAAATTACCCACATTTAATATTTGTAATTGAAGAAGAAAAATGCACACATCAATCCTTCAATTTTTTTGTTGTGCTGTAATGTAATGTTGCTGGTTATTGCATTTACTGAAAATTTTCTTAACGTCATATATGCCGCTATCTTATTTTTAAATTTTTATCATGTATATAACTTTGGGGGTTTACGACATTATTGCTCATATATGCGTTTGCTTAAGAATTTTTACATTTGCTTAAGAATTTATCAAAACGTTACATATGCCTTTATCTGTGATGCATAACGGCGCCCATGCCGTTATCTCATTTTTTCATTGTTAACGTGTATATAACTTTGGAGGTTTATGACATTGTTGCTCATATATGCATTTGCTTAAGAATTTATATATTTGCTTAAGAATTTGTCATAACGTCACATATGCCGTTATCTGTGACGCATAACGACACCCATGTCATTATCTCATTTTTTCACTCTCAGCCTGTATATAACTTTGAGGGGTTACGACATTGTTGTTAATATATCCATTTTCTTATGAATTTAAAATAAGACAAGTATGTTGTTAGCACTCATCATGTATTGATTGAAAAGTTTATTATTATGCATTTTGACTGGTATAATGTAGCATTTTGTGATATGATCAATTGAAATTTATTTATTTTATTTTGAATTTCAGTTATGGATGTGTCAGACAAGGTGTGGATATCAGTTTGTTATTTCGTTGATTTTGTGGAGAAATAATGTCGGTGAGTGGACATGAAGGAAAATAGACATATGTTGTTAATTTTATGTATTTTTCTGGTTGAATGTTTATTGAACATCTTAAATGTGGTGTTATGTATGTTATACTAGATTTAATATGTAACATTTAGCTAATAGGTGTTTTTTTATATTATTCTCATAAACTACCAGCATAACGGAACAGATGTCGTTTTGGGTTCACTAAAACTGCACACACACCATTATGGTCGTAAACGGATTTGTCTGTCATGTAAATCGGAATTGAACATCTTATTTTGAATAAAAACACTTTAATAAGTCAATGTATCTGTTTTCATGTTGTTCCAAAAAGTTTAGAATCATAACGGCATCAATGTAGTTATGGGTAGTAGACTAAAGTTTCTTGTACTTGCCGTTATGGTCTTCAACGTGCGTGTTTGTCACTTACATCAGCACTCAACATCTTATTTTTCATAAAATCAATCTTGTAAGACAATGTATCAGTTTTCAGGTAATTCCGAACATTTTAGACCCATAAAGGCAACATACACGTTATGTCACTAAAGCGTCACACTTGTCGTGATGGTCCTAAACGTGCGTGTCTGTCGCTTACAACGACACTTAACATCCTATTTTTTATATAAAGTCACTGTTTTAAGACAATGTATCAGTTTTCAGATAGTTCCGAACACTTTAGACCCATAACAGCAACATAACCGTTATCGGTTCACTAAAGCGGCATACTTGCCGTTATAACCATACATTAATAATTTCTAGCTTTATTCGGTCCTTAAAGATGTTAATGTTTAAAAATAAACAAATTAGAGGCTTACTTGTTATAAGAATGTTGATGACGCTTAGTTTTGTTGATTTCGTAACAAATAACTCAAGTATCTTAAGTGAATGAATTGTGTTTGTAATTGAGTATGATAGCAAGTATCCGTTATCAAGTTTACTTGAGCATTTTTCTATTCCGTCAAAGTTAGACGATATATCCACACCCAAGAATGCATAAATTTCATAATTCTTTAACTTAAAACCTGTCTGGTCGCATTTAGAGGCATAACGAAAAGCTTACCGCTTTGGTATTAATATTGGTAAGCATGTCGTTATCAACTTTATTTGCACATTTTTCTATTCCGTCGAAGCTAAACCACGTATCTACACCCAAGAATACATAAATTTCATAATTCCATAACTTAGAACCGATCCGGTCGCATTTAGAGGCATAACGACAAGCTTGCCGCCTTGTTATTAATATAACGGCAAGCACGTCGTTATCAACTTTAACATTTTTCTATTCCGTCAAAGTCAAAACGCATATCCACACCCAAGAATATATAAATTTCATTATTCCATAACTTAGAACCCGTCTAGTCACATTTAGAGGCATGACGACAAGCTTGCCACTTTGGTATTAATATATAGGCAAGCATGACGTTATCAACTTGAGCATTTTTATATTTCGTCAAAGTCAGACCACGTATCTACATCTAAGAATACATAAATTTCATAATTCCATAACTTAGAACTCGTTCGATCACATTTAGAGGTATAACGACAAGCTTACCGCTTTGGTATTAATATAATAACAAGCATGCCTTTATCAACTTTATTTGAGCATTTTTCTATTCCATCAAATTCAGACAGTATATCCATACCCAAGAATACATAAATTTCATAATTCCAAAACTTATAACCCGTTCGCTCACATTTAGAGGCATAATAGCAAGTTTGTCGCTTTGGTATTAACATAACAACAAACATGCCGTTATTAATTATACTTGATGAAGAAACCTGTGCAATACCAAATTCAATTATACTTAAGGAAGAAACCTGCCTACTGAACAATAAAAATTAGTTTAAAAATAAACACATTAACCATTCACATTAATCATTCACATTAATACAATCAGAAACCTGTACAATGTTAACATAATAAACTTAATAATTACATGCTGAATACACATCAACCATTCACAATGACAACTTAACATCTCAAAAAATCTGAACATTAACACATTTAAGCCAATAATATATGTTCTAAGGGTCGAATTCCCCATCAAAAATCTCAGCTGCCTTTTTCTGCCTCCACATTAGCATATGCTTAGTTTGAACAAGATGCAAGTCAAGTTCAGCTAAGGAAAATTCGACGAGCTTTACTGTAAAGACTCCACAATCAAATCTAGCAAAAGAAATTAACAAGTGTTTAAGTCCAACCATCAACAAATTTAGAAACAGAGTTTTGCACTAAAAAGGGAATGAAAAAACCAATACAAAGTCATGAAAACTGATGAAACTGATAAGAGACCAAAATGATCTAAAATAGCATCAATAAAACCCAACTAATGAAAATATGATTAACTTCACTGTAAAAGGTCCACATTCGGATTTACAAAGCAATTGAGGTATCAGTAACGATAATAAAATATTTGTTAATATATGAACATAAAATTCGTTCACAAGCAAGAACACAAAAACATATTTCAAATTATCATAAGTGACGTTATAATGTATAACTATAACGACTTAAATTCCCTTACTATCATAGCTTTCTTATCTATCGCTTTCATTTATATCAAATGTCTTATTTAAAATTAATTAATGCTAAATAGTTAATGTGATATTTTAGAATCCTTTTAAACGCTTTTGACTCATAACGGTATTAGTGACATTATGAGATAACTAGAAGGACTTAGGTGCTATTTTGGTAAAAAAAAAAAAAAAAAATCCCACAACATGTCCATATAAAATGTCCACAAAAATTCTTCTACAAGCATGCCATAAAACATGTCTTCAAGCATGAAAATAAAATTTATCGACATTTATGAACACATAAAACTTGTTTAGTTACTATTATGAAATTATGCACTTTTGTCGGACATTCTATATTTGATATATTCAATTTTAAATCATAGCGAAAAACACTCAACAATAATTTAACCATAACATACAAATTACATATAACGGCATGCCTGTCGTTACGAAATTTTATATAGATTTTTTGAATATTTCAAGTCTCAAAGCAGCTAAATATTGTGTATCTAACATGCAACAAGCGCCAGCAAGCGATCGAGAATGCAATTGAAAGTTTTCTAACTCATAACGGCAAAAATGACGTTATGGTATAACTAAAACGACATTGCTGCCATTATGTGTCCAGTAACATGATTATTTTCAATAAACTCATTCCTCTGAGTCATTCATCGAACACCATGAAAACATTATTCATTTCATCACACTTTACATGTATACATGAATTTTCAAAAATTATCTATGCTCTAACCCAATTTCAACATTCAAACTATACATAGCTCATCTTCATCTACATCAAAAATGAAGAAATTTTTCGCCAACAATCAATATTGTCCAAAAAAAATATTTATAAATTACCTTGTTAACATGAAGTGAGAAAAATCACCATTGAGAGGGTGTAAGGTTTTGGGGTCTTGTGCATAATGATTCTAATGTTGCAAGATTTTCATCTCCAATGATTTATCTTGTAAAAGAGATATAGATGAAGAGAGATAGAGGAAAGAATGATGAAAAATCGTTGAAGAACAAAGGAGGAGAAAAAATGAAGAGAAATTTGTGAAGATAAGAATGGCAGTAGAAAATATAGTGCTAATAATGTGAGAACTTTTATGTCATCTAGTTATTACTTTTTTTATTTAAATTTAAACATATTTTTCTGGTCAAAGGCCATTTGACAAAATATTATGCGAAGTAGGGTTATATACTGATACTAGTTTTAGTCGTGCATTGCACGAATGATCGTCAAATGTAAGTTTCAAAAATATATTGTAAATGTGTATGGAAGTGGAATTAATGAGGGAGTTGTTTATTATATTGAATTAGATATATTTATATTATTTATATTTGCGTACAATGTATGAATAAAAGCGGTTGAGGGAGAATATATTTGTATCGTTCTTTGAGAGCTAGCGTTATATTTTGATTGATTTGCACTGAAGATTGTAACCATCGCAAGTCCAGGTATAGGAATTTAATCTTAGCACATTAGTAACAGTTTTGTGCACGCCATACTCTAACTGCCAGCCCACCTTTAAAAGTCGGAGGGACTCTAATTCTACGTTTATGCTTGGGTATTTTCGCACGTTGGAAAATCTCATATTTGGATTGTTCAATGTATGAGTTTAACATGCTACCTACATATATATATATATATTCGTGTCAGGCAATCAACATATGCACATTACATGGTATGTAAAATTTTATCAATGCACGTGGGTATCCAAATCGAGCATACGAAGATAACGTACCAACTACAACAACATTAACCACGACTCCAACTGAAAGGTCTACAGTATACAATTCAAATTCTGCTCAGAAGACTTTGCCCCTCTTTTTGAATTTCGTAACTGTTGCACATCAAGAATCAATGACTATCTATATCAGTAAATGATCACACCGAAATGAATCCGTGCATCCTAATCTAATGAGAAAGTTGACACGGGGACAATTTTATTAATGTTATGGCCAAATATAATTGAACTAATAGCAAGTTTTATAGACAGAAGACACTAAATATTGCAAGAAGTAAAATTTCAGAAACTTGCAACGTTAATGGATATCCAGTCTTTTAGAGTAACAAATTTCATACTATTAAATAAAAGCAAATTAGAAAGTCATAATCTCTTTATGTAACCGTATCTTCTATAGAATAAAACGTGCTTTCTAGATCAAGAAACAACAAGAATGTTTTTTACAAAAAAGTGCTCCAATTTTGAAAAGAAAAGATGGATCAGCCAACATCTTATTCCGTAACAAAGCACATGATCTCATCAAAAACCAAGTGGCCAAAGAGAACATTATGAACGCAAAATTCACAAAGCCTGAAAGCCATGAGGCATCCAGTCATCCGTTATATAGCATGAAAGATAGAAAAGGTGTTACTGACATAAAACACACACATGTATGATAATCTTTACTTCCAGGTCCAAATATTTGACCTTTGAATAACATCGCTCTTTGCAGTCTCGTACATATATAGCACCACGACCCTCGATCTCTCTAATCACCTCCTCGTATTTTAGAATGGGTCCTAACTGCTCTCCCTCCTTATCATCATATCGACCTTCATTTACCACCAGAGAACTTCCCATTTCCATCAATCCCATCAACCAAATTCCCACCACAACCATAAACAAAATATACCAAAGCACGAACCTTCTAGGTTTTGTATTGATTAGAGAAAGATGTGTTTGGCAAACATGTTTTTTCCTACACAATTTCTCAAATCACTTTTTAACCGCACACATTTTCTTTCTCCAATTTTTAACCACACATTTTACCTAGAAAACATAAAAAAACATGTTTTTAAACAAAAAAACTTTTAACAAACAGAGGCTAAATATTCAAGAAATCAAAAATCACGATAAACACAAATGAAGTACTTCCAAAAACCAAATATACAGAAGCCCTAACCTCCCAGATTTTGTTAACAAATCAAAGATAGAAAACGACGGAGAAAAAATGTAAGAAGAGGGTATGAATAGTGAAGAAACTAATAAACGGGAAACCATAAATGAAGTACGTCTACAAACCAAGTATATAGGAGGCACAACAGTGTACAGGAGGCAGAACCTCCCAAGTTTTGGTAGCAACTCGAAGACAAAAAAATTGAGAAATAAAAGTACGACGATGCTACAAATAGTGTTGCGAAGTCATTTTAATGGGGGAACTAACTTGTACGACGTCATTTAAACCCCAATATTGTCTGAAATTGCAAAAAATGAAGCAGTCGGGGCTTGAAGTCCCAACCCTCGAGACACTGGACAACTTAAAATATAAAGGCAACCAATCCTGAAGGATTGAACAGGCTATGAGTAGTGCTAAACCGGTTGCCTCTTTTATATGTAGTTAGATTAGATTAGGTATAGTAAGTCAAACAAATGCAAGATAAGAACTGTACTATGGTGAACAAATTTAAACACAAGAAGGATGCTTGTTGAATTTTCTATGTGCAACATATTATAATTATAGCTTGAACTCGCGATTGAATTACGATTGTACTACCAAAAGAAGTGACTATTCTAATGTCAAACATGGATATAATCTTCATAGGATATTTCAAAGTTGATTTATAGCTAACTAAACATAAGATTTTTTACATAAATAATGTTCATACAAGGACAGATGCACACTATCTACTAAAAAGCCCAACTGAACTAATTTTATTTCATTTAAATCAATCAATCGAAAAAAGCATCATCACAGAAAAATAAATATGAGATAAGCCTGAACAAAAACTGCAATTAATATACACACACAAAAAATTTCTATTAATCTCTTTACACACAAAAATGAAATCTGGAAAACAATTTCGCCGAAAATGAAAATGCGAGAAAACAGCAAAAGAAAAATACTTCTCAAAAAAAAAAAAAAAAATTAAATGCTAAAATTTTAAAAACTACAAATAATGATTCGAACCGTTGACGTCCCTCTGTATGTAAAAGTCAAAGAACATACTGTGTACTAATGTTATTCGGAGAAAAAAATATATAGAACTTACGGATGGAGAGCATCTGGGGCAGGGGCACGGTGTGAACTACTAAAACCATATGTAAAAAGCGCTTACAAGATAAGCATGGATTAGATTTCCTCTACACGGTATTTGATAAATAAAGTTAAACCACTGTACGTGAATGCTCATTTCAAGAGGATCGCAAACACAAAAAATAAGAGCATTATCTGATTTGCAAATGAATGGCATGCACAACTTCAAGCCAACATGACATGGCTTGAGGTGGACAACCAGAGCCCAAACTTGAGAGAGAACACAAAAAAGTTGCACCACAACGCTGTTGTAACTGCTCGCTGGTTAAAAATATAAAAATTCAGGTGGCAATGAAATCATGCCGAATAATTGAAAAGTCAAAAGAAAAAGTTCACCATCCAAAATGCTTATCTAACACCATTATGTAGGCTAAGAGAAGGAAGCAATTCAGTGGATATTCTCTACCTCTGAATATATATAAAATGCAACAATAAATACAACGAACAAGTTTGTCCTATGCTACATCATAATAAAGGAGCTATATTTAAGAATGCTTAAAGAAAGGCAATTTGCTCTGCCATCATTTATAAATTATTTCCCCTTTCAGGAGCAGTTTTAATCTTAACCAAGCACTCACTTAACAAGCATCAAAAATAGTTCAAGATAACAAATTTCAATGCAAAATTAGAGCTCATAACTCATAATTTCAATACAAGTATACAACATCATTAAATCTTCCATTTCTAAGTGATCGATTGTGTAAAAAAATAAAAGATAAAAAAAAAAAAAAAAAACTTCTACAATATCTGATTTTGTACACACGATCTTAAATTTTTTCCAATATAGCTTTTCTCAAACTGATTATTTGTATATCTAAAGAAAACCCATTCCCTGTAGTTTGAAAAGAACAGATTTAATTCAACTTAACTCAAAATTAATGCCACCTGTTAACCCTCACCTGAAGTCTTAGCATTTGAAATCAAATAACTCCCAATTTTAGAATATGATAATCCTCTATTGCAATTGACAACTGGAACTTGGAACTTGAAAAGATCGGATATTAGTGTAGTGTTTCAACAGTTACAAGAACCACTCCTTGGCTTCTAGCTCTAACCAAAACAACTCAAACAAACTGCAAGAATCACCCACAAACAAAAACCTACTCACAAAATCACAAACCACAGAACACAAATTCAATCGGTGGTGAAAGCTGTAGACGTGTAGGAATAGTTCACACTAAGATTTGAGTTGGAGGTGAAGGAAAATAAGATAAGCTCGTAATTTGGGAGCTGTAGCAGTAACGAACCTAGAGCTGAAAGAAAATAAGCAAAAAATCGTGCCTTAGGGGCTGTACAAGCAGCGTCTTTGAGGTTATCGGTGGTGAAAGCTGTAGAGGTGTAGGAATAGTTCAGGCTGAAGGTGCGATACCGAGAGGAGAAGAAGATGCAGGTTTAAGTTGAAAGGAAGAGAGGAACAAAAGGAGAAAGAACACATATCTTTGAAGGTGCTCTTAAATATCTCACCAATCTTCGAGAATAATTCCTGAGGAACTTGATTTTCATCCATATCAAAAAGGTACTTCCATAACATCAAATGGCTTCATGATTAAAACTGAATTTTCAAGCCATTTATTTAGAATTAACCAAAGCTAATACTTCTCTATACACAATATTTTGTGTGCAGTTTTTTTTTTTTTTTTTTTGCTTCAGCTTGTTTTATAAGCACTTTACACACTGCCTTAAGTAGCATCAATGTGCTTCTGAAGTTGCAAATGCTGAATGTTATAATTAATAAGAATCTATACACAATTTGTTGATATTGAAATTCTAATTCCCTAATCTTTAAACTAAACAGTGAGAATTATCAACCTTACCACCGAACGGAGTACTTTTCTTAGGATGAAATATCTTCTGGTTTCTTCAAACAATCACATATATAATGGAAGATTAGAATGAATTAAAGGAAAAATCTAAATAAATGAATAAAAATTCATAAGTAATTAGTGTATTTTTTGATGAAAATGAGTACATGAATTTACAGGAACTTATAATTTCTGTACTTCAATATACCATCAAAGGTAAAAGTGTAATTTTAAACATAAGAAATCACCAAATAAATACTAAAATCATTATCTATCTTCATTCAGTAGTCATAAAAGAATGTCCAACTTTCTTACTTTACCAGTGAACTCGTGTACACACACACACACACACACGAGAAAGCATTGGAATAAAGAGTTGCATCAACCTGATTTTCAATCAACAACATATTACAATGAAGAGATCCATTAAAAGCTATGACAAAAAGTTGATTCTAACATTAGTACTTCAAAAGAATCCATTCATATATCTTTTTGGGCTTCATTTTGTGCACAGATGGTGGAAATCTCAACCCACGAATTGAAAACCAGCAAAGTACCCCCCTTATCTTTTTTATAAGATGGATTCTGAGACTGGCCTTGGTCTTTTGAAGCTGGTGAGGAACCAATCATCATCACTGACTTGATCAATCTCAAATCACTTAGGAGATAGCGATTAAAACCCTTGAACAATCATAAATCACTCTTTCATTGCATAACTCCATTATAATTGTACTGATCTACCGCATGGAAATCATGACAAAGTAGATATTGTAGTAGCAATATAGATACTATTACACAATGTCACATAAAAACCAACTCATTTATCCGACTATTGTAATTTAAGCAAAATAAATATTACTAAAGAAAACAAAAGCTACTGAGAAAAGAAAAATTAATTTACAGGAATCTGCACCAACACTCAGCGTTGAAGCACCAAGAGCCTCATCCTAAGAACCCACAAAATCCAAAATGAAATTCCTTTCAATAATATGAAAAATAGGGTATCTGTTAAATTAAAATATAAAGTCGAACAATAAAACAAATCTCGGGCTTATTTTTACACTCCCAAACAGCGCCTAAATAAAGTAAATGGGATAAAAAGAGTAAGTATTTTAATATACAAGCAATTTAATTTTGATAAAGAAACTTTATCAACTTGTCTCATTTCAATATAAATACTGATTGATCTAACTTATTATTGAACTAAAACTTTAACAATTGACTCTACTTAAACATAAACATAATATTGTGTGGGTAACTTGACTTCAGAAAAGATGTAACGAAAGTAATTGAATATCAATTCAATAGAACGACTCTCAAAGCATCCCCATGTGAAATATCAGGATTTCAAGACATACTTAAGGGAAAATGAATGCTTTAACCCGTTCGAGTTAACTAAGGGGATTGTATTCAATTGTGACTTTTAAATACTTTTGGAAACTTTTTTAAGTGGGTGA